>JAFEKR010000013.1:0-1200000 GCA_019022495.1 Epichloe hybrida
AGCTATTAAAGGCATAGGGGTAATTTATACCTTTAAGGTCTCTTAGGAGTAATAATTAGAGCCTTGCTATCACTAGCAGCCCTTTCTCTTATAGAAGGTCTAGATTCCTCTACTATTTTTAACTATAAAAGGAACGTTACTAATTTATTAGTTTTACTACTAATTAAGCTCCTATGTTTACCCGTCGCTATTGTAAGGTTCTTCTTTCGTATTTCAGGAGCGTTATTGCTCTAATGAAATTAGAAGATCGCGAAAATAGGAAAAAAACAGAAGAAAAAGCAGCGGAAGTAGTAAGAGTAGCAATAAGAACAAAGTAATAAGAACAAATTACTAGAGATAAAGAAAGTAATAGAAGTTCTAAAAGTAACTAGAAAATAATAGGAAAAGTAACAAGGGAATAACAGGAATTACCACTTCCTGTTTTTCATGAAAAGGAGGGAAGGAGGTAATCTCTCTCTTGCTAATAAGCATAGGGCGAATAGCACTAATAATAAAGGGGGCAAAAAACAAGCTATAGATACTTGTACGAATAGATTAAAGGTCTGTTGGATAAAGGGAATATTTATAGGGAAGTTATAGATATATCAGCTAGCTTAGCTAAGGTTGTTTAATATTAGGTTTAAAATAAATGCCTTGCGGCAATAGATTTAGTTAGTTAGTTAGTTTTCTCGTAATAGATAATAAAATTGACAATTGATAATAATATCCCAGATAGATATAACGAAGTTATATCCCTAAGCCTAAGGGTTAATAAATCAATTCCTTAGAAGCCTAACAAGCCTGCAACTAGGATTCTAGTCTCTTCCTTTAGCACACTTATATAGTTATGCCTCTTTACCGTAATAACTATTACGGTATAATAAGGGGTAGTGGTAGTGGTGTCTATAGAAATATCTCTTCTTATAATACCTAGCTTATCTATAGTTATAAAGTTAACCACTAATTAGTGTTAGATTCACCAAGGTCCTACGTAGGTAATAAATCCCATATAAATTCAAAGTTAATGATAGTTAGTTAGATAGCTAGGAAAGAGGGAGAAAAGAGGGAAAGTCTAGATGCTAGAAAAGTAGGCGAAATCTGTATGTAAGGCATAAAAGGGGGTGGCGAATTAATACAGCCAATCATATCGCGTGCATCGCGCCGGACCCACAATTGGTCTGGTCTTTGGCCACGATTGAACCGATGAAGATCCGAAGGAATTAACAGAAGCCCTAGAGAAAAAAACTACTAGTATACTTTTTTCTAGTATACTAAATATTTTAGTATACTCTAAGGAAAAGCGTACTCTAGATAGTATAAAGTAAGGTCTTTACCTATTTTTATAGCTAGCTTATACCTACGGGGGTCTTAAGTGCGCCAGCTTTTAGATAACTACGCCCGTCTGGATCACACCCTTAGGGGAAGGTGAGAGGCAGCTGGACCGTCAAAGACAGAGAGGAGGGGTGAGCTGAGCTGAGCTTGCCGGGCCGTTCGAGATTGCCCTTTTGAACCCGTTTGCACACCCTATAGCCCCAAAAACCCTCCCTACATACATATGCACATAGGCAACCGGACCGACTCGACTCACCAGCAGGTAGGTGGAGAGGAAGTTTATCGGACAAGTCGACGATTCATGCACAAGATATTACAAGTCGCCAAGGTGCGTCCACAGCCCTTCCATTGTCCATTTGTCTATTGGTCAACGAGACAACAGAGATAACTCCGTGTTACAGTCCAGCCCAACTCCACCCAACTTCGTCGCCGCGGCACATCTCAAACGGTATACCGCCAACCTTATCTCGGGACTTTTTCCCCCTCGACTTCAGACTTCAGACCCAGCACAATGGGGCTCCCCCAATAGCATACCATGTACATACATGTACATGTACGGACTACATACAATAGCAATGCCGCCGAATTGGATACGGCGCATGGGGGGGGGCGAGTCTTCCGAGTCGAGTACATATAATATGTACTCCGTATTATAACCTCAGAACCGCCGAGCATCAGCCCGGCTGCGCTGGCCTGGCGTTGCCCATGTAAAAGGTTGCGCTTGTTATTAATACATGTAATCGTCGGAGGTTAGAGGCACGCGATAACCAAAATAAATGGAGCATGGCACGATTAGATAGAGAGATAGGGTTAAGGCCGATGGGTTCCAGTCAATAGCTACGACTTACTACTTACGCATAACCAAGAGATGACAATGAGAGCATCCACAACAGCGCTCTGGTGTTTTCAACCGTGGGCAAGCATGGGCATCGTGATCAAGCGACATTATCAGTGGCGGCCAGCGTGGGACAGACAAATACCGGACACTGGACAGACATGATTGCTCCCGACTTTAGCCCTTCTACCACTACTCTTTCCTCCGCGACAGCCACAGTCAAAAACGTTGTCTGCTTGATGTCGAATATTCGTGTCACGCAGCCGGCTACAAACTTACCAGAGATGTAATATCATCAAGAATCTCATCAACAACGCAGTCGAGGATGTGGTTGAGATGGTCTCCGCCTCAATCGGGTACTAAGCTGTGCCCATGGATCTGCGGATCTACCGACTTACGGAGTACCATTGCGTCAATGCAAGACCAGAACAGAGTCTGATCGACTTCTACGGGTATCGGTCTCAAAAACCATCGGAGTAGGGCCGGGGGGTGACATCTAATTATAATAATGTACGCGCCGCTTCAAAGCCTGGTCGATCCGTATCGTACGTGTACTTTGAATATGTCGACACAGCATTGTTAGATGGCGAAGAACGCGCTTCTGGAGAGGGAGATGGAAGATGGCGAGGACGGACCAGTCGTCTAGGAAGTGAGGAAGTGCGTCATCAAGGCAAGGCCCAGACTTTCTCGGCGCCAAGACCAGTCATCGATCAATTGATTCCTGTACTTCCGTAATTGCCTCGTAAGTACAGGACGTACGGATTGCGCAGTAGCGGATGGAAGTCAGAACAGTGTTATCGGCAAGGAACATCTTGCCTAGCTATCTCTTTGATGCCCATAAGGCTACACTTGCGTACCGACAAGGGTTGTTAGCCAATCAAAAAATCGCTATTTGCGGTACTTTTGAGCCTGACTAATTTATATGGTAATATAAGTATAAGAAACTATCTAAGTTACAGAGAGTAACATCGCCTATCCGATAGCTACATCGCATTAGCCATGTCACTAAAAGGTCACATCAGGTCACCCCCTTTTGCCGGCTTAGAAAAATGGGTCGGTACGCAAGTGTAGCCTTATGGGCATCAAAGAGATCCTTTATTCTAACAGCTGTGAGCAAAAAGAGGGAGAGGGCTGTCAAGTTATACATGTGTTGTGTGGCTAGGATTGTGACTAGCCTACAAACCAATCCATGTACTCCGCTGCTCGATATTTTTATACATACATACATGCCATGATACATTACCATTTTTCTTTTACGGCGTCTTGCTGGACCGGAATAGCACTGTAGTCATCCGGATGGCAACAAGTGAACTCCGTGTCTTGCCGCACGTACGGAGTACCGTAAAGTCTGTGGGGGTTAGTGAGGAGTCCAGGACAAAAACAGTTGTCGCGGTTTCGGCACACTGTATCACTGTATCCATCTCGGACACGCCACCCTCGTAGCCCCCTCGTAGCCACCTCGTAGCCCCCCCGGCGGGAAAAGGAACGCACACAGTGCCCAGCAACCCCACGAGGCTGTCAGTGGACTTCGGCACCTTGTTCGGACAACTCCACTATTAGGCCGGCCAAACGGCCGTATCGACGAACCAGCGTCAGCGTCTGGGGTCCCAGCCCACGCTTTGTCGTCCATCTTCCATTCCCCTGCCCTTCCATGTTCTACCCACCCCTCCGCCACCCACCCACCCCATTCCTATGTATTCCCCGTCCCGTCTGCTATTACGTATGTACATGTACATGTACATGCACGACTTCCTTGTTAGGCTGGTCATTTCCTGTTTCCTTCCTGTCTTGCTTGTTCCTGTCCTGCACCTGCCCCGCCGTCACAGCCTCGATTTGATAGACCACGTTGAAACCCCTTCACATCCGGCCGCATCGCAACTGCCAGCGCCTGTCAGCCAGTGCCTGTCAGCCAGTGCCTGTCAGCCAGTGCCTGTTGGAGGCTCGTGGGCATCTGTCCATTTCGACATATCCAACTCCATCACCAACCAGGCTTGCATTGCAGGCTTGCCCTAGGACGCGGACATCACACTGATGTCAAGGCGCCATTCGCTTCGACCCATCGTTGACTCAATTAAATCTTCGCTCACGAACACGACGACTTCCACTTATTCCGTCTCCGAGGGAGCCAGTAGGGAGCCAGTGCTGAAATTCGTCTTCACTCACATGACACATCGCCTTCCCATCCTAAACGGATAATCTCCTTTCGTCATTCTTCAGCCATGTCAACGTTGTTGTTCACCCTCAGCGCCGGGCAATAGAGACGCACCTTTTCCACTCGTGCTGGCCAGACAGGCCGCGCGTCTCTGAACTCAATCCGTCACTCGCTTTCATCTCCAGCAGCTCCGAAGTAATCTTCACAATGGCTGAAATACCACTTCGCGCCGTCGCCATGGATCCGCCTCACATCACCGAATTTGCGTCTGAGCGGTATTTCGAAAAGCTGAACCAGCTGAACTCGGGCCAACAGACGCAGCAAGAATCCAACGTAGCCGAATTGGCATCCGCGACAACCTCCTCGTCGGCTGCGGCAATTTCATCCACGTTCATCCTTCCTTTACGAGAAACGAAGACCGCCGAACCAGAACATGTTAGACATGCTGAACAGAAACGAGATAAAAGCCGGTTCTTTGGACTCCGTCAGAAGGTCTCATTACTTCATTCGAAATCTCACTCGACCGACGTCGAAACGCCCTTCCTTTCTCTTGGATCCTCGTCCGACTCGGCTCGAAAAAGGTAAGCGTCGAATTACCCAACCGCCCAACTTGACACCCCTCTCAAACATGTGGCTGTCGTCGTCGTCGTCGTCGCCTACTAACCTGTGTGTCCTCCAGCGTGCCTTTCGATCAATCCTTCTTAGCCCTGCCCACCGAATTGCAGGTTCAAATACTGTCATTTCTTCCCCTTACCGACATTCTCAGCCTCCGACTCGCCTCGAAAACCTGGCATGCATTAATAACCCTAAATGAAGCACCCGTCGTCCGACACCATATTGACACCCATATACCCGCCTACGCTCTCCGCTTATACCCTATTGCCGACCAATCCGAGCTCACTTTTTATTACATCTGCAGTCTTTGGCATCGATTACATGTTGCTGCCAAGCTTGCCTTTCTCATGTGCGAGTGGATCACCAAGGACATTTTCTTGCGACAAACAGAAGCTCAGCAGGCAGCATTTGCCCCTCAGCGAGAGCGTATGCGGCGACGACTTATTCCACTCCTCTTCACCACGTTTCACTTCTTCGAAACTTACCGTAAACTCCACCTCAAACATATTTCGGAGCATGGCGGGCACGGACTCAAACACGAGCCCTACACGCTGAATCCAATCGAAACCGAGATAATGAACATGTACGACGACCAAACTTTGCTCCGTGTTCACGAAGTATTCCCCCTCGTCATCTCCTCGTTTTGCAGGCGATTACGACCCCCTACCTACGTCGGTCGTGTAGAAAGATCTCTCCGAGGTTACCTGAGAGAGCGCCCCTCCGATGACGTTCATTCGGCCATCCTGTGCATCGGCGGTTTACGCCAAGTTGAGAGATTGTGGGAAATCAAGGGTTACAATAATCGTCGCTCGGCAGTCGATCAATGGCATAACAGTCTCGCAAAAGACTCCACAGACCACACAACAGAGCGAATTCCGGTCAAGTCACGTCTTGGTCTGAAGGGATTCGGTCGTAAAAAGTCATTTGGTGGTGACAGGCCGAAGAATCGGTCGTCTTTGAGTGATGGACTCGGCAGAATCAGAAGTCCCTCGGTCTCGATTGACGCTACCAATATGGATGGTGGCTATGATCTTAATTGGATTTTTCACACCAGTTTGGCAGCCGATGCACCAATGTCGCCTCTAAGTCACCATGATGCACAGATACTACTGAATGACCTGCCAGTCTTGCAACAGATCTGGCTCACTACGGCCGAAGCTCTTATCCTTGATCGAGGCATCGTCCAAAGACCGCAAGACATCAAACGAAATCAACAAGTAATGTTGGACCTTATTCGGGAGGACGGCCTCGACGAAGAAGATGAGTGGTGGTACGGGAAGAACAACCCTGACTCTGTCCGACCGACAGTCACAACTTTGGACGACGACGCGGAATAGAACACCACAACAAAATCCGGTCAACACATTTGCACGAGATATCTAATTTTCCTTGCGCTTATACCATGGCGTATCTTACAAAAGAAGAACCACCAGCATCCACAGGCGTTGACTCTTTCGAGAAATGATTTTTCATTCGATTGCTTTCACCCATCTTTATTGGTCACGTGGAGGTCTACACCTACACACAGTAGGAACGGAATTGAATTCATGTCGCTGTTTCCCCCCCGATCTCTATCTTGGTCGTACAAGGACAGCAGAGAAAGAGACTGATATAGGGCAGGATCGGATCACCAATTATGTTCATGTTGCTTTTGCAGCTTTACCTGTTATACCCCTTATGCCAGCTAGGCCTCACCAAGCCGATTTCTGCACAATGTTGGATGCAAACACTCCTGCTTACATTCACTTCGTCGACACGTCTCTTGTGTGTCTACCATGACCTATCCTTTGTTGGATAAAGGAGCACCATTTAGAGAGCGAAAGAGAGAGGAAGAGAGCGCTAGCGACAATATATAAAATCTTTTCATCTTTTTCCAAAAAAAAAAAAAAAAAGGACCATTCATCCGTGCATGACTGCTACTTGACATGAATTCATTGATTGCCATAAAGGTAGAGGAAACATTGCATGTGATCTGATCAGCTGCCTCATTGCTTACGAGTATGACACTGACATTTATTAGAATTTATCCGCAAATGACGCCAATCCCATAGCTTCGGATGATCCCTAAAAACCCAAATACCATGCCTTTTGATAACAGCATCGAGCCCAACAAGTACATGTGCCCCCAATCACCGGAGTATAAACAGGCTACCATGTGATAATGTTCATGTCATGTCTCGATTACCAGCACTGGTTCGCTTACCCAAACCATGCAGTAATTCCAACGCCGGATGTTCAAATTCAAGTGCGAAAATAAAGCATGACAAATGCCTTTGATCCAGCTGTATAGGGATAGTATACTTCAAATGCCCCCCCCTAAAAAAAAAAAAAAAAAAAAAAAAAAAGAGTCGTCTGCCAAAGGATTTCATATTGTTCGCAGACTGGAGGATATCAGATGAGCAGAAAGTTACATGAAGTCCTGGTGGCTGAATGTCGAATATGAACCCATGTGAGGATTGTTGGGCGGCTGCACTGCAGGTTGTGGATGCCGATAGTTTCGATTGACCTGTTTCGTACCAGGCTGTGTCCCAGCTGATGAGCCAGCAGACGCTATGGATGGCCGGTATTGAGATGGTTGTATGGTATTGCTTTCGACCAAACTCTGGTTCAAGTCGTCATTCGAAGAGTTCATCGATGTCAAATGTTGCGATGAATTCTGCATGGCTTGTTGTTGAAGGTAGTAGTTCTGCCTTGCCATATGTACATGATTTGGTGTGAATGCTTCGGGTACTGACCGCCCTAGGTGGGCTTGATTCAGGTTTGGTGATAGGTTAGGATGAGACTGTTGCCTAGAAGCCGTCATAAAAAATTGCGGTAGCTGCGAACTCGAATAATTGCTCGTGCCCTCAATGCCAAGATTGCTGACCTGGGTTTGAGAGTCGATGCTACTTGATACTGACGGTAGTCGACTGCTGACTGTTTGGGATGCATTGAGACGTTTTACCACCTCTGGTGTCTGAGAAGCACCTGCGACTTGATCGCTCTCCCCAAAGCCGGCCGTGGATAGCTGATGTTTTCTCTTCCTCAACGACGTCGGGCTTGCTTCCAAATTACCGGTTAGTTGGAGCAACTGTTTCTTCCCCAGCAGCTGTAGAAGCTGCGTTCTTGTCGACATTCTTTTTTCTTGTTCGCGTCTTTGAACCCTTGGGGCGACCTCGTTTCCTTGACTGTGGTGCGGTGACGATACCCTTTGGTTGGCTTGGTGTTTGCTCCGGTCCTGATGTCGTATTCATGACGGCTGCCTGAGAGAGAGGCGCGGAACTTCCTGGCTCGACGTTGTCATCATCTTCGCCATTATTCGTGCCGACGGCAACGGCTGGTATGGTGGACTGCGCGCGGGCGCGCGGCTTTCTAGTTATGTGTTTCTTCCCCTTGTCAGATCGCACCTTGGAACTCTTACTGCCTACAGGTCTCCCTCTCCGCTTCTTGGGAGGACCGGGATTATTGTTGCTAGCTTCCGATGGTGAATTGGTGCCGATCATACTTGGGAATATTTCGGCAAGCCAACCGACAAAGTTCGAGCCAGATCCATTTCCCAGATCGCTCTGTGGGAAAGCATCAGACTCGGCGGGAGGAGGTGCCATTGGTATTCCACCAAAGTAAGCGGCTGCTTTGCAGAGCTGATCCACCACCACGACTGGATTCAGTGACCTCAGAAGAGTGAGTAGTCGAGCCTGCTCAAACTTTGTTTCGGGAGGTGACAATGGTGTTGTTCGCTTGACAACGGTGTGCGTGCTGTTTCTTGAGGCGTTTTCAACGGAAGAACGCTGGGCTTGAGAAATAGTGTTCGCCCGTCTGACCCTCTGTTTTCGAATTTTTGAATAGTATCCGGACTGGTTGAATGACTTGGCAGCTGCTACGGTTCTCTCACTGGTCAGCCTCGCTGCTTCGTCCCCATCGTTTGTAAGACCGATTTGCATGACAGAAAAGTTGGCGCCCTGGCTTTCAGCAAGATGCTGAATTTTGCTGGGTATGCCATTCCTCCAGTGCGCTTCATGTAGCACACCGAGTTCATAACGCCCCGCTCGCAAATCTAGTTGCATGTATCAGCAGAACCGCTCCGACAGAAACCGCATTCTTCGTTCGTATGGCTCGCGGTAGAAGTATGTGACTCACGAGGATTGGATGTGGGCGTTGGCGCTGCTGTTTGGGACCTGCTTATGGTGTTGGGATCGTCATTTCCAGTAGACTGTTCGACCAAGTCGGCCGGCACCGTGTCCACCGCCACATCTTCGGAAGCTGTAGCCCAGAAGTTAGCTTTTGCCGCAATACTTCCATCTTATAGTGTTGATGCCAGGCAAGGGGTGACGTGCTGGAACTTGGCGCCATGATACGGTGGGCACTCGCTGGCGGTTAAGACTCGAGAGAACAGCAAAGTCGTTTTCTGGCCCATTCCCAAGCAAAGTCAGTCCTATGCGATGGATGCCCAAGAAGCAGGAGTGTAATGGGGGAGCTTGTCGCACACAATCACAAATGACAATGAGAGACACAGAAAGTGCCGACATCTACATGATCATGAGGGAAGTTGGCAGTGGCAACCGTGGATGGATGAGTCGAGTGTGTGGCGAGGATACCGGGAGTCGGGCAGCCGCCGAGAGCGCGAGTTGGTGTTGGCGTTGGCCAAGATGGCTGCTCCGCTGCTGAAGCACGAAAAACTTCTGGACCTCCGGCACAAGCGCCCAGCTCGGTGTACAGATGTTGCACTGGGTCTCGCGCTGCATGGTGAAATGGTGAAATGGTGACACCAAATGTGAAGCCTCCCGCGACTTGGACCCGTTGGCAGCGGACTACGGAGTACCTTTTTTACGCACTCTGCTAATAACTCTGCTGACTCTGCTGCAAGCCTGCAGGTGCAACAAGCCATTTTAATAGCGGGGCAGTCAGCGCGTGTTTGCTGTCCGCACGCCGCAAGTGCAAGTGCAAGTGCTCACGAGGCACTTATCACTGTTATCAGGCAGTAACGCCGGCCGTTCGCTCCTTCCCCACCTGGTGGACCTGCCTTGCCTGGTGGACCTGCCTTGCCTGTTGGCGTGTAGTGTTGGAGTGTTGGAGTCTTCGAGTCTTGGAGTCTTGGAGAAGGCGAACGACATCGCACGACACATAGACATCATCTCATCCAACCTGGTGGCCGGGCTCTCTCCAACCCAGCGTCAATAGCTTCATCGTACTACGGGCTCCCGCTACCTCTCCCACCGCTCGCTCCCTTGAGCAATCTCGTCCCCGGACCGTTGGTGCGGCGCAATGGCTTCCCGCTATGCTGTCGTGTCTCTGCCCCTCGGCGCCTTGGACTCCAGCAATAAGGACGACGCCATATCGTCTCTCTCCGCAACAGTCTCGTCAGATATTGGCTCCTTGAGCCCCTTTAACGTCCCTGATTTCAAGATCGGAACCCTAGATGCACTTGTTCAACAAGCCGACGACCTAGCGAAGCTTGAGTCGACATGTCATGCCGTCGTGGCCAAGGTTGGCGAATCTTTAAAATCTATTCTGAATAACGACGAAGAGCGTCTGGCTTCCTACAAGATGGTGAACGACAGTAAGTTATGTCAACAGCCTCGTGTCAGCGTCAGCGTAATGATATTAACATGTGCCTTCTCAAGAGCCAACGGATCAGTATTTGCGCACCTTCTCTTGGAGCAAGATTCGATATCGAAGCGACAAATCACTCGGTGAGCTGATAGACATATTGCAAAAGGTTAAAAAATGGACACTACTTTTTCCTTCACCAAGTCGCCCTTGCTAAAATACAGACATTAGGAGTTGAGCACAGTCGATAATGACGTCAAAAGCAAATTTAGCCAGTACAATACGGTCAAATCGAACCTCGCAACTTTACAACGACGTCAAACGTAAGTCAAGCATTTTTTTGGAACCGTTTCTGAATCCTCAACCAAGGAATCTGGTGGCCTGACTCAGCTTCGCGCATCCAATAGCGGCAACCTTGCGACTAAGTCCCTGACTCCCATCGTCGACCCGAAGCTACTCATTCAAGATTCCGAGTTCATTGAGACACATCTCATTGCTGTACCAAACAATTCCAAGAAGGACTTCATCCAGTCTTATGAAACCTTGGCTCCCATGGTTGTGCCCCGGTCTTCTATCGAGATCGATCACGACGACGAATTTACTCTATTTGCTGTCGCCACATTCAAGAAACACAGTACCGAGTTCATTCACAAATGTCGAGAGCAGAAATGGACGCCTCGTCAGTACTCTTATGTTCACGGTGGTCGAGAAGTGGAGCAACGGGAACTAGACCGTGCCACCAACGAAGAGCGCAAGGTCTGTGGTGAAGCCTTGCGTATCGGTCGAACTGGTTGGAGCGAGAGTGTCATGGTGTGGATTCATGTCCTAACACTTAGAGTCTTTGTTGAAGCTGTGCTACGGTACGGCCTGCCACTCGAATATGCCACAGCACTAGTCAAGGTATGTCACACGGCCTTCTGGCTTTGGCCTTTGTCTTCTATGACCAAATCCACCTTGTTCCCTTGAAAAATTACTGGGCTGACATGAAGTTCCCCCCCAAAGACCACGCCCAAGTTGGCACCCAAAGTAAAAACAGCCCTCGACTCGAGCTATTCCTACTTGGGAGGCAACGCATTCGGACGTGACAAGCGAGGCAGAGTTACCAAAGACGACGCTGCGATGAGCTCGGAAATGGCAGCCGCGGGCCTTGGGACCGGTGAGGGCCACGAGTACACAGCATATGTTTATTATGAGCTGGAGTTTCCGTGATAAGAGCGCGTCATTGACCGGACTTTTACGGGGGTGTTCTTCGTTTTCTTCGTTTTCTTTAGAAAGCGGATGAAGCGTGAGACCAGGGGAAAGATTTGCATTGCCCACATAGATGCCCAAGGCAGTGTATATTCTACCTCATGTCATGGTCTGTGAGAGGATGCAAGGCCGTGGCCGTGGCCGAGAAATGAATGACCGACCGAAGTACTGTCTACATAAATTAAAAATCACAAAACACCTTCCATACATTACTCCGTCAGTTTGAGCTTTCCAATCGTTCCTTTTTGAGGACTGCAAAGGAAAGTCCGGTCTAGTTCAGCTTGAGGTAGCCCTTCTCAACAAGCCAGTTGACGATTTGAGCGACACATTCTTCCACCGAGTTCTCATGTGTCTTGATTGTGATTTCAGGGTTCGCGGGCTCCTCGTACGGGGCAGAAATTCCAGTGAAGTCCTTGATCTCCCCGGCACGAGCCTTCTTGTAAAGGCCCTTGGGGTCACGCTTCTCAGCCACCTCGAGCGGGACATGGACAAAAACCTCGACGAAGAGAATGGGCTCTTGCTCGGATTCTGAAGAAGCGGCGTGCAGCTGGCGAGCAACATGACGGTCTGCCCGGTAAGGAGAAATGAAGGATGTGATGGCGATGGTGGAAGAGTCGGCGAAGAGCTTGGCAACCTGTGTGGAACGTCATGTGAATCAGCAGCATACATGAATTTTTTTTTTTTGGCATGATGTACGGCAAGTATGAGAAGGGGGCAGGCGTACTTCAGAGATGCGGCGGATGTTCTCGGTCCGGTCCTTCTCGGAGAATCCCAAGTCCTTGTTCAGCCCGAATCGCACGTTGTCGCCATCCAGGCGGTATGCGGCGCGGCCGAGATGTAAGAGGTGCTGCTCGAGAGCTGTCGCGACGGTGGACTTGCCCGAGGCCGAGAGGCCGGTGAGCCAGATGGTGAGGCCACGCTGGCCGCGGAGCTCGTTGCGCTCTTGGCGCGACAGGGAAGGGTGCCAGGTGATGTTGCTGGGGAGCAAGAAACATCAGTCCACTGGTTTCGCGATGGTGATTACCAAAAATGTGAGGTGTGTTGTTGGAGGAGGGGTAGGAGGGGGGTGGGTAGAATGGGATTGCGCTTGAACGAGTAACGAGACGTGGATGGATGGATTGGGGGAAGTGGTCGATCGTCTTGGACGTCGAGAGTCCGTTGTGTAGGTAGGTAGGTTACGTACTTACGTGGCCATTTTTGAAAGGATGCTATGCCAGTGAAGTTTATCAGATGAGAAGAAGGATTGGAATTCTGGAGCAAAGGTGGAAAGGAAGGACAGCCCGAATCCTCAGGGGCCCCACCGCGATCTGAAAGAAGCAGAGCAGAGCAGAGCAAAGGGGATTCAATGGTCCCGTCTCTGAGGCCGGCGGCAAGCAAGATGCTCCTAGTTATTGTCTGTGTAAAATGTATCATGCAAAACTCCGTAGTAAATACAGCCTTTTGACAAACACGAATGTAGTTTAAAGGAGACAGAAAAAAAAAAAGAAAAAAAAAAAAGCAGAATGAGAGACAGCAGCAGATCTACATGTTCCGTCTACGTGATTTTGGGCAGCACCTAAGACGACCAGACAGTAGTCAGTATATTGCATCGAAGTGTCCCTTCTCGGCCTCTTCTTCTCTCTCTCCTTCCAAGTTCTAGTCGGAGGTCTGTCTCATGAATCCATCCCACTTACAGCAGCGTACTTTGGAGAAACAAACAATGCAGTTGCCTCGGCATACACCTTGGGCAGTTCTCCTGGGCTAGGCAATGATTCAATCTGGCCCTTCACCCAAGCCTTTCGGCCGTCCACCTTGGTAGTTTCCGCTCGGAGCACCAAGTACGTTCCCGCGGGCGTCGGCTTCCGGTAGTTGATGTTCAAGTTGGCCGTGACGCCGATATTGTGAGGCAGAGCTCCGAAGCAGCATCGCCCGAGGCCCTCGTCGAGCATCGTCGCGAGAAATCCTCCGTGGACAAGACCGGGGTGGCCGCAGAGATCTTGTCCCACAAACACCACGGAGACAAGGGACTTGCCTCCATTCTCGACCCAAGCGTACGCTGGGACGGGGACCTTGCCCGGACCTGCCAGTGCGCTACCTGTGAGGCTGCGCGCTCGGTATTGACCTGGCATCGTCATGTGCGGTCGTGACTCGGTGAGTTCCGGGCGCCGACGCAGCTCGGCGACCATTGGGTGGTTATTGATGGTTTCTTCAATGCGACGAGCCTCGGCATCGGCTTCGCCGGGGGTGAATCGCTTCAAGCTCTCTTCGTCGGAATAGAAGCCCATTCCTTGGCCCCTCAACGTGTACCATGAGGCATATGCTCCGGCGGAGCTGAAAGCCAACCCAAAGAGAACGTAGAATAGGCCGTTTCGAAGTGCGCGTCGGCCACTCGGCATGCCTGGGAGACATTAGACGGTCGTATTAGTTTGTACCATCATCTAAAATGGACATCTGCGGAAAAAAAATGTCGTATTTCAATCTCTCACCGGAAGCTTGCGTAGCTTGGCCCTTGCCATTGCAGGCATCGCCAGGGGGATGTCCAATCGTTTTGCCGTCGGCAGCACTTGCGATTGCTGCTGAACTCCGTCCATTGATCGTGGTGGAATTAGAGTGCTCCCAGCGTTGCGAGAAACGGCCAGTCGAGCCTCTCGAGGGCGATGATGCCGGTGTGTCCAGTCGACATGCTGTCCATGCTTGTTGCGCCAGCCGGTATGTGACTGGCGGTTTGAACATGTTCGCGAGATAGTCCCAGCCGGAGTGCGCTTCTTCTTGTCAGCCAGATGAACAAAGATTTGCTTATCAAATAAATTTCAAGACGGAGTTCCGTACTTCGCGACTCCAAAGTTGAAGTTATCCGAGGTTCTACAGTCCCACTTTTCCTGTCGGGTACGAACCGAACTGATCGTCAATGTAGACGCTCTGTTTGTTTGGGTGCTTATTAACACCATTGCCCTGAAAGCCCGATACACCATCCGGATCAGCGACTGATGTCAACTTCGCATACGTCTCCTGTCTTGTACAAAACATATTGGCATGGTAAACAGACTAATCGGTGCCTTATACACGCCTTGGACCCTTCCTGTTGTGATGCTGCAGATCGAAATCCTCTGTCATATGGCAGTGTGCCATATATGATATATGCTACAAACCATCCTCCTCCGCAGCCAACAGCTCTGCGTAATCATCCACTGATGCAAACATCGGCAGGTTCTTCAGGGCCTTTCTCCTGGACTTCTTCTTACTCTTCTCGTCGCTCTTCTTGTCACCACCCTCGTCATCTTCCACACCGACGGCTACCAACCCATCGGAACCAAGTTCATCATCCTCATCCAAGGCCACATCCATGTCCTCGTCATCGTCTTCATCAACTTCAACGTCACTTTCCAGAGAGAGAGCTGGAGATGATCCATCTTCAGAAGCCATATCAACATCATCCAGATCATCAAACCCTGCTTCTGACCCGTCGTCCTCGATTTCTGGCTGAGTAGACACAAGAGCCTTCCAGACTTCATCTTCATCATTTTCAGTCTCCTCGCCATCAGCTTGCTTCTTCTTGCCCGCCGCCTTCGGCTCTCTGGCGGCGTGTTGGAAGTATTCATGGAAGAAGACATCATCGACAGCGATATCTTCAGCCTTCTTCTTCCAGAATGCAGCAGAATTGACAGGTATTGACATGGAGCCAGTACCTTTGCTTCCCAGCCAAATGTCACCCGAATCTTTCATCGCGCGTAGTGGCTGCATAATTGACGCACCACGTGCTGAGTCGGTTGACTTAGGATTACGGTACACAAATTTATCCAAGAATCGGATGAGAGTATGACTCTCCATATCAGGCTTTTGCACCTTCTTCTTCTTTTCTAACAGGACCTCGGCGAATACGCTCACAGAGGGATGGAAGTGTGCTTGGAAAGGAATCTGCGAGGAGTCAGTTTAACACTTATTGACACTTGGGCGAAATCATCATGTGTTCTCTCATGCAACATACCATCTCCCACAAACAACTTCTTTGCGCGTTGCTGTGTTCGGGGTCACGCTTTCGGCCATCATACCCAGGTAATGCTGCTGATGTGTCGTCGTCGAAAATTGAAGCCTCAGGTTCTTCAACCAGCGTTGATAGACCAGGAAACGTTTGTCGCAGATGGGCTATGACGTAAAGTAATCCACAGACAAAGGGAGGTTGGTGGAGATTAGAAATCTGCAGCATTCTCTTGGCGAAAGCCTTCACTCTTCGAACGTCGACGTCGCTCTTCAGAGCCCTTAGAAGCAGATTGAGGTATAGGGCTTGCTTGGATGACGTGACCAGACGGGGGTCCAACAATGATTCGTACAGTGTTCGATAGAAACGATCTGTAGCCAAGTTTCGGACTGCTGATAAGTGCTGGATCAATAACAAGGCCTGTATACCAGTATTGAAGTTGGCCGAGTGCGCAATTCTAAATAGCGTATCAAGGTGTTTTTCCATGCTGCGACTCGCATTAGCTCACATAGACTCATTAGCCCATTCAGTATAACCGAAAGGACTCACATTGCATCATTTGCGCCGACGAATGGTGCAGCGCGATTCACACCAGTCAGTAACGCCGAAACCAGCTTGTCAGCAGCTTCTGTTTCGGGCACTGTGGAATTTCCCACTTTTGGTTTCTGAGTGTGATTTCCATCTGGCTTGCCACCATGTCTACCATCAGGCCTAGTTCTAGGTTTACGAGTATTTTTGGTAGCGCCAGAGCCATTCTCTAGAGGAATTCCCAAACTACCCGACTTAAGCATCGTGATGAAGAAGTCAAAGTAGATTCTAACAAGGTTTTCAGCGACAGCGGGCTCCTTGTTGCTCAAAATGGTCTGGTTCAACGTGTTGACGGCGTAGTATTTTGATCGGTGGTCTTGTGAGGGATGAAGCAGGATACCTTGTTCAATGGATCGGATAATGATCGGTTTCATTCCAGGATGCGAAACTTGTAATTGCAGCAGAAGATAAGATGCTCGGGACGCAATCTTTCGGTCGCGATCGCCCAGCTTGTTCACAAGAAGGGTAAGCAAATTCGACTCCTGTTCCGGCTTCTCCCTGAGGAGACCATACACAAAATCCACAGCCTTCATTCGAGAGTATTCAATTTCATCGGAGCACCACGTCTCCAACAATTGAATGATTTTGAAGTATGTTTCCTTCAACCAATCTTCATACGCCCAGCATATCAGATGCTCCTCAGTAATTTTCCCGGGAAGTGGTTGACTAGGTGACCATGACTTGATTGCATGTTTCTGCAGGGTTCCCAGAAGTCCAGGCTGACCTTGGAAAGGACGCAACCGTCGTTCTGAGGGTAGCAGCGTTCCTGGGCCAAGTAAATCTACAAGAGCTCCGATAGCTCCGATAGCTTGTGCGCGGCTTTTCTTTGAAGCTAAATTCATGAGAGCTTCGAAAGCACGAGTGTTATGTACGGGTGATTCCTGTACTGCCAGAGTCAGAGCTGAAACCTTGTCCGTGAGCGTGCCAGACGACATGATAGTAGACAGGAATTTGTGAGATGATGAAGCAAATACGCTAGTTCTGTACTTGTTAGTGTCATTGTCTAGCAGAGCTTTGGCGTGCCATTTGAGTGCATCTGCAGCACCCACGAATGGTCCAAGTTGATCTAATGTTGGTGCAGGCAGTTTTGGCAATTTGTACGCATGCCAGTCTGCCCGTGGTTCAAACGTCTTGAGTCCCCAAATTAGCTTCCGCTCGAGCTTCGAGGGTTTCAGGGTTCGGATCCTACTAACCATGTCACCAACTTTCTTTACGCGGCTTTTCACAATTTCCTCATCGTCATCAACTTCGCTGGCTTCCTCACTGGACTCATGGTCATCTGAGGACTCTTCGTCACCGATTACCTCATCCTCTTCGGGTTCGGATTCAATGGTGGCTTCGGGCGCTAAGCTAGAGAACCCGAGCTCTTTGGATAGAGCAAGGAGATCGTCTTTCAAGCTATTGTCTACCGGCGCGCTTGATCCTTTTGCGGCGTAAGTCTCGTCGTCAGAGTCGACACCGATGATGAGTTCGAAATCCTGCTCGTCGCCACCCAGAGCCTTTATTTCGGCAAGCAGAGCTTCTTGATCATCTTCATTCTGTTCCTTCGAAAGTCGTCCCTCCTCGGAGTGTCGTTGTCTTTTCTGTTCCTTCTTGATCCCGGCATTGGTGGGGGGCTTTTTTCGTTTGTGATCGTGAGAATTGAGACTTTGGTCAATTTTGGATGTAAGTTGAGCGAGAGCGTTGTCGTCAAAACTTTGCCTGTCTTTCTTGTCTTTGTGGCCCCGAGGGCCTTTGCCCTTTCGCTGTGGCTTGGCCATTTCGAAAAAGCTGAATGGCAGGTGGTTGTCCGGTAGTTGGGTAATGCTAACAAAAAATTGAGGCTCGGACAACTCGAACTTTTTCGACGGCGCCATATCTTATCAGAAGCCCCACCTGAAAACGGCAAGTACTAAGTACATGTATGTACGGAGCACCTTCGTCTCTTGCAAAGCTTGTTCAACCAGAAGCATAATTTCAAATTTAAAAAATATTTCAAATAGAGTATAGCTCTACATTTTAAGAAATTACCTACGATTCACCAAATGTAGTCTAGTTCGCAGACTAAGGCAATGAATGAATCTTCAGTTTGAATCCTTAAGACGAGTATTACATTACATATGACTTGGAGCCAGGGCATCTTTCCATAACAGGCCTAGCTTCCATTGCTGCCAATGGCCACTCACTCACTGCCTTCACCTTCCCCTTCACATGTTCCGCATTATCGCTTATATGCTGCAGCTTGCCTCTTCAAAATGTGTGCATGAAAGATGATTCGTCAGTGGAACTTTGCAAAGCGATGCCCTCTCAAAAAATGAACTTGGCAAGACATGCAGTAACGCGACCGGCATATGCTAACGTTTCCAAACCCTTCCTTCACATCAGGTCGAAGATCGGGGCAAGAGCCCGTTCAACACTTTCGAAACTATGGGTTCCAACTGGTGGAGTTTCAGAAACTGAAGGAGAGAGTAAGGTTGGTTGTACTTTGTTGTAAGAATTCACAGCTGACATGTACGGTAGCTGGTCATAAAAAGCTTATCCGGGCTGGGTTTCTACGTCAGGTGAGTTCATCCTCCCCCCCACGGTATTATTTTTCGAGTCTAATGTTGTTTTTAAGACCCAATCTGGTGTTTTTCAGCTGCTACCTCTGGGTCTGCGCGTTCAGAATAAAATAGAAGCTCTTCTTGACAAGCATATGGAGTCTGTTGGTAAGCGTCGCGGCCAGGCACGTATTTGGGAATCAAGCTGACCACTTTCTTTCAGGCGCATCAAAGCTATCATTATCAACAATAACATCCGAAGAGCTATGGCGTCGAAGCGGAAGGTTCGATCAAGTATCCTCAGAGGTAGGCCTGTTCTCAAATTTGTCTTTTCGGACATGCATTAACAATTGCAGCTTTTTCGACTGGCTGATCGCAAGCAATTCCCCATGATGCTGTCCCCAACACACGAGGAAGAAATAACGTCGCTGGTGGCAAGTACGCTGAAATCTTACAAAGATCTGCCATTGCGTCTTTATCAAATAAGTTAGTTCACCATATCCTCGTACGGAAATAAGCTGATAGTCAAGACAGCGAGGAAATATCGGGATGAAATGCGTCCGCGCCATGGGCTTTTGCGGTCTCGTGAGTTTGTCATGAAGGATCTTTATACCTTTGACAAATCATTTGACTCTGCGATAAGCACCTACCGCGACGTCGCTGGAGCCTACCGTGCATTTTTCGCAGATTTAAAAATACCGATCCTAGTTGCGGAAGCCAGTTCAGGCGATATGGGAGGTGATCATAGCCACGAATACCATTTGCCAAGTCCCATTGGTGAAGACACAGTCATTAGTTGTGATTCCTGTGACTATGCCGCAAATGACGAAGTTGCCACAGCGCGAAAAATACCTTCTTCGCCCCCGTCAGTGTCAACACACAAAATCCGGGTGCAAGATATTCATGCCTGGCGTGGGATCACCAAGGACCGAAAAACGCTGGTCAATGCATGGTATCCTGCAAGCGGAGGAACTGAAATCAACACACATGCTGTGAAGGAAGTCGTCGTGGATCTGGATACAAGTATCAACGACCCGGTTGAGGCTTGGAAGGAGGCCTTGTCTACTGGTGCAGAAGGTGGAAACTATAGCGACATCAAGATAATCAACATTGTCGACACGAGGCTTGCAAGCTCATACAGCGAGCTGGCCAAAGAACTCCCCATTATGCCAGCAGCCGACGGAGAGTACCCGAATGAGATTTGCCAGCTTCCAGTCATAACATCACATAATGGAGAGGGGCTGAATCTATTGCGTCTGATACAAGGAGACGGTTGCCCTCGTTGCGAGACCGGTCAACTTCGCGTACACCGAGCACTGGAACTCGGCCACACCTTTTATTTGGGATCTCGCTACTCGGAACCTCTAGAGCTCTCGGTAACCCTTCCTAATTCGAAACATCCCATGCCAGTTGAGATGGGATGCTACGGAATTGGAGTGTCGCGAATATTTGGCGCTGTTGCGGAGCACAAGGCAGATGAGCGAGGCCTTGTATGGCCGAGAGCCATTGCACCGTTCGAAATCGTCGTGATCCCAACTTCGGGACTCACAGATGCCACGCTCGGTTTCTACGATGACCTGACCCGCCAGTCAGCGTCTGGCTACAAGTTTGACGTGGTGTTGGATGATCGTAAGGAGACATTCGGGTGGAAAATGCAAGATGCCGACTTGATTGGATATCCCGTTACAATTGTGCTCGGAAAAGCATGGCGAGAAAAGGGCATTTGTGAGGTGCAATGTCGAAGTCTTTTATTGAAGGAGAATGTTGCAGTCGGGGATCTCCCAAGCTACTTGAACACCGTGTTGAGGCGATTATGAAGCAGTGAACAACAAAGTGCTTGGTTTTCTGATATATGCATCACTATGTACGAGTAAGAGGGACTACCCCGAGGCCAAACCAACAAGTCAATGCCAGAGGCTATGTATCATAGTGGAATGCCGAACCGGGAATACTGTAATTTTATGACAAAATACCATCTGGTCTGTGACATGCAGGCAGGCAGCATCTGAGGTCACTACATAGAATTTGACCCCACCATCCGCCGAGGGGCAACCAACCAAGCTTCAATTTTCAAAGTCCAGCCTCATCAGCAATCCTGTCGCGTGGACGACATATCAGCGCGACGCAATGTCTGGGGAGAGAGAAACGAGGAAACCAAAGCACCCTATTAAGATAAAGTGACGGGGTTAAATAACAACTTGAAGGAGCTCGAGGCAATTGTACAGCGAAAACAGGCCAACGTCAGGGCAGTGGAAGAAGGTATGTCCCATGTTACCTCCTCTGTGTGTAATCATCGTTTCTAACCCACGTTTGAAATAGTTTTACGGCAAAAGATAATGGCCGCACAAGCAGCTCAACCACAAGAAGCTTAAATCCGAGTGCAAAAAGAAACAAAATTACCATTCGTGATGATCAATAGAAGAACGATGAAAGCTAGTTCGTCGCGAGTCAGACCCAGCGCATTCCGTAATCCGTGATGATACTGCCGCTTCTCTACGATCATGAAAGAGCTCCCTCCAAAGCCGACAAACCCTCTAAAACACAGCAAATGAACTCTTTAAATTGGCCTTCTGCGGAATTCGCTGAGCCGCGCCAGACATCTCTCTGGCAAGCCCCCCAGTCCTTTTTTGTACCATTGGCGTTTGTGGAATTAAGCTCCGCTGCCCAGTGAACTCCATAAAACCCCAAGCTCTGCCATGATTGAGGAGACGTTTGAGTATCAACACCTTTCCATAGGCGGTTTATAGAAACTTCCATTACATAGGGAGTATCACCAAAAGGTATCGCAACATTTGTGCTGACCTGGATATTTTCGACCTTTCCTTTCCATAGTTGGGGATCATTGATTCTGATATTGATTGGTTTCTGCAAGAATGCTTCTCCTGTCGACTCCTTGTGTCCGTCGCTAGTGATTACAATACTGTTGACTAGACTCAAGATTTGCGTTGGGATTGGCTGAACTGTGTGGCCAGAATCGACTCGAAGACACCAGTCGTACTCCCGGTCAGGGGCAATGACGACCCATCTGAGTATAGGCCACTGACCTGGCGTCATCAAACGAACATTTTTCAATCTTGCTGGCCCGCTGTTAACCCAGATAACATCGATTGCCAGAATATCCTTTTGCAGCTTGATCGATATAGTGTCATGGCAGGTTATATTTTGATGGCTGTTGAAAAATCCAGTGGTCGGTTGCAAAAGATGGCGAATAGTGTTTGAAGCAAGGTTGGAACCCTCTAGCCTTGCCTCAAAGTCAGCACCGCCTCTCCTTGCATACTGCGATGCCATGTCTGCGAAATCGGTGTAGGGCATCTCGTTTCCGTTTCCTTGGATGGCCTTCTTTCGTCGCCGAATTATCACATGACCAAAATCCACACGCATTTGAAGTGTTTGTTTGAGACGGCGTTGTAAGGAATCTGTGGATGATATGAAACTCTGTCTGACTTTCTTCATAATGTCATTAGCGATATAAGAAGCTTCCTGTATAGAAACCAGCTGTTCCGAGTGAATCTGTGGAGATGCTTGCGGGCGGCAGTCCAAGTCCACCTTGACCGGACATTCTCCCCTAATTGGCCGCTGAACCAGGAAAAGACTTGAAAAGTTATGCTGAGCCAGTCTCATGTCATGAGTAGCCCAGTTGATCTCTTTGAGACATTTGTCTAAGTTGCGTGAGTTTCGACTGTGCATGTGTATGGTATTTGGTCTCTCTTGAACGATCCAAACCTGATGGGCTTTCCTGAGAGCATCAAAGCAAGATGAATCAGCTAGCTCAAACATCGCTGGGAGGATGAATATGGTCTGTGCAATGATCAGCCGCGAACATATGATTAAGCTGCACGGCTAGGTAGGAGCTAGGAAGATACCTCGCATAGATTTTCACCTGGGGGAGGTTGTCCAAGATACTCTTCTTCAGCCTTGACGATAGCTTGTCGACGGTCTAGGTCCGCTTGTAATTTTTTGGTTGGCATTACGGGATGTTTCGCGAAGGCATGACCTCGTCGCTCGGCTTGATTGCCTCGATGTTGGTGACGACCCTTGCTGGACTCCATTGGCTCATTCATTATAGGAGTTTGAATCTCAAACCACTGTTCTATGGAAACAAGGAAATGAATAAATAGTGACTTGAAGTCGGGATTATGTGTAACTTGCTGTAGGCAAGTTGCCCGAGTTTGAACTGAAAAGGCGTTGCCGTTTGGCAAACGACAGATGGAAGGTGCGTGCCTGACACGCCCGACACGCCCGACACCTGTCGAACAGCTGCTCACAGTCTCGCTCTGTGAATCACGCAGACTTCTATCTCAACATTGTTCCTCGTAGCATCTGCTGCTAAGATTCCCTGCTTCAGGAGAGACATTTGTGTCCCTGTCAAAGGGACAACTAAAAGCGCATCCGTCAAAAGTAAATGTAGAAAGCAGCAGAAAAGTAGTCACTGCCAAGCTAAGCGAGTTCAACTAACATACGGGGGAGGTGAACTTCCGTATGTTGTTATGGGCTGGCACAGACGAATGCTTATAGTTAACTATTACACTGCTCACATCCAGCCTTGAGGCAAAGTTTTTGGTGTCACATGGAGCACTATTGGGTTTCATAGTACCTCGATTGTTTTCCATTTCCTCATTGCTGCGATGAGAGTTGCTGCGTGAGCAGGTTACAATTCAGCTGGTGTTTGAGCTGCTTATGCGTAAGCCACCTGCCGCTATTTCCACTTAATACGGACTTGAGCTGCAGTCGCGAACGGTGCCATTACATTTGACCATTAATATTACGAGACATGCATTGCAAACCTTAACGTTGGTCAAATTATAGCAATATCAGACATCAATTTTCCCATATTTCTGAATCCAGACGTACATACATACAACATCATCAAGTCTGCTAGTGAGAGGATGATGGTCAAGTCAAGGTGGGGCAGATGAAGTCAACAGGGGGCCTGCCGTAGTCGCGTCTCGAGTCGCGTAAATGGACAGCGGGTGTCCATTCCTTCACTATCTAGACATTTGCTGCACATTATGGCGTCGCCAAGTGCCAAGCCCAAACCCACCGAGACGATTTCAAGGCGAAAACGAGTTCTTCCTGGTGTAAACCGCGACGACTCCGATGATGAATTAGGCAGTGACGATTTGCCATGGGAGTGGCTTTACAATGTCGAGAACTCAGACCGAGCGAGCGATGATACGCAAAAAGATCGAAAGAGACGCAAAGTCACTGGTAATAAGATTGTCGGAGCTCGCATAGGCACTTTTGAATGTCGGATTGGTGATACAGTCTTGCTCAAAGCAGAAGGCTCCAACGAGGCTTGGGTGGCCATCATCTGCGAATTTGTTGAGGACGATGGCGAAGGCGAAAAAGCAGCCAATTTTATGTGGTTCTCGACCGAGAAGGAGATCCGTAACAAGGACAGAAAGAGAAACGACTTTTATTGGGTATGTATTGGCTCACTCGATACTCACCACCCTGGGCCCTCAAATACTGATAGTCTGTTTCGCAGAATGAGCTTTACATCTCCCCGTCCTGGGATATCAACCCACTAGCATCGATCAATGGCAAAGCAAAAGTCAGCTCCCTAGAATCATTCCTGTCCAGTCACCCATCGGGAAAGATAGCTCGCAACTCCAAGGACTTTGGAAAAACTTTCATCTGCCGAAGGGGCTGCAACACGAGGACGGCAACCTATACAGACGATTTTGTCTGGGAGGAGCTATACACAGGTGTCGACGACTTATTTCGACTGATTGAGGTTGTCGAGAAGGGAACAAAAGCTGTCCGTGGCCGACGGAAAGTCCGTGAGCAATCACCTCGAGACACAGCCTATCTCCCACCACAGACACCTACCAAAGGGGCCAGATCCGCCGTCACGACACCTCAGTCCAAACGAGGTCATGCTGAACCGGGCTCACGTGCTCAAAGAAGGCAAGTGTACCCAGATCCAGACCAAAGTTTCATTTTTGCAACAGAACCGTATTGACCCTCATTGACAGCGGACCGGGCAAGAAACTCGAATTCACACCCTTAGCAACCCGTAAGCTATCGCCGAGCGCCATTCAAGGATCACCTTTCCAAATAGCCCGCTCTCGCCTTCACGTGTCTTCTGTTCCGACGAGTTTGCCGTGTCGAGAGGGCGAGTTCTCCTTAGTGTACTCGCACCTCGAGGCTTCTATATCCGAGGGAACAGGAAACTGTATTTACATCTCGGGAACACCTGGTACAGGGAAGACTGCGACCGTTCGGGAAGTCATCGCCCGTCTCGAGGAGTCTGTAGGCTCTGACGAGTTGGATGACTTCATTTTCGTCGAAATAAACGGCATGAAAATCACAGATCCTCACCAATCGTATACCTTATTATGGGAGGCTTTGAGAGGCGAGCGAGCGAGCCCCTCTCAAGCTCTAGATCTCTTAGAGCGAGAATTCAGCAATCCTAGTCCCAGACGTGTCCCTTGTGTTGTTCTGATGGATGAGCTTGACCAGCTCGTTACCAAAAACCAAGCAGTCATGTACAACTTTTTCAATTGGCCGACTCTGCGACACAGTCGTCTCATTGTGCTTGCAGTTGCGAATACTATGGACCTTCCCGAAAGAACGCTCAGCAATAAAATCAGCAGTCGTCTTGGTATGTATCTGTCGCTGGCTCTCCACTCTAGACCGAATGAAGCAGATTTTGCCTGTATGACAGCTATCACAATATCTGACAACTTCCCCCTACTAGGTCCAAATGAATGAACTTAGTAACAGCACCTGCGGGCACTCCCGTTAATGTCCAAGCTGCTGATGGCAGCGCTACTTCTGAGAATCAGGCGGACAGGCCTTGCTGAAACGACATTCGGAGAAACCGTTGACGAGCTGCAGCGAGCAACAGCTCATGCAGCGCCTGCGCTGCCAGGCATGGCGCAGATCTTGGACAATGGCCTTCAGGGAACACCGGGAGCCAGCCAGCGACACTTGGGGCGACCAAGTTACGTACATACAGCTGCTCTAGACCTCGTCGCTGCTGGGTTAGTGAATTTAGAAGCACATCGAGCTGAGAGATCGAGCAAGTTGCGTCTGGCGATTGCAGATGACGAGGTGAAAATGGCACTTCGAGACGATGGAGACTTGAGGGCCATGGGAATTGGAGTATAATGTACAGTAGTATTCCAGGGTATTTCAAGCGAGCCAATTCTTTATCAATAACGCCGAACATGTTGGTCAACCGGAAATAAACCCTTATCCTCAAACTGGCCCGTCTCATTATGGCTGCCAGCGCGTAGCTTTAGAATTTGCGCCGGCCCAACGTAGGTGTCCATTGAAGTGGATGAGTTTCCGCCGTGGCTTTCTCGTCTGGTTTCCATATTTTGACTATGTAGAAATGAAAAGGTCAGCAACATACGCGTATGACAGAATGTGTAGAAGACAAGGCAACGAGAGGGAGCAATACGTACTCGTTTTGTCAGCTTCGCCGCAAATCAAACGCAAGCCAGAGCGATCAAATGTTGAGCTCATGATGCCTGCCTCTGCATCCAAAGACCCAGGTTGTGCGGTGGTATCCAGTGACTGGAAGCGGTGGCCGGTTTTCCAGTCCCAAAAGCCCATGGAGCCGTTGTCAGCTGGATCAACAACGAATCAGCAAAAGTTCCATCTTGAAGCAATAAAAGAAAATTGCGAGGTTGGGCAACAATAGAGTGAGTGAGTGAACAAACATACCTCCTGAGAACATGACATTGTTCTGGTTTACACTCAACGTGTTGATGATGGCATTCTGACCTTCGAAATTCTGCATGAATGCTCCCTCGGGACACTTCCATTGCTTGATGCTCCCGGTGCTGGCACTGGCAAAAGTGAACTCTGTAGGGTGCACGGCGAGCGCTCGCACGCCCTTCTTGTGGTGCGTCAGAACACCCATGGTCTTGCCGGCCGCTAGATCCCACATTCTGACGGTCGAATCAAGAGAACCGGTTATGACTTGGGGGTCGGCCTCCTGGCACTTGACATCGGAGACAGTGCCGGTGTGTCCAGAGAGCACATGGATATTGCTTCGCGTCCGCATGTCCCAGACTCGAGCTACGCCGTCTCGGCCACCAGTGACAAGAACGTCGAGAGTAGGGTGAAGGGAGAGGGTATAGACGCCGCTGAGGTGGCCGTGGTAGTGTCGAATGACTTTGTTCGTCTCGAGATCCCAGCACTTGACCATTTTGTCTTCACCGCAGGAGAACAGATACGGGTGTCTGGGCGACACGGCGAGGCCGCGGACGGTGCTGATATGCCCGGTCAGTGTAAGCCGGAGGGAGCCCGTGGCAAGATCCCATATCTTGATCGTTCTGT
Organism: Epichloe hybrida; assembly: GCA_019022495.1. Taxonomy (NCBI): domain Eukaryota; kingdom Fungi; phylum Ascomycota; class Sordariomycetes; order Hypocreales; family Clavicipitaceae; genus Epichloe; species Epichloe hybrida. Next base: position 27,045 of record JAFEKR010000013.1, read on the forward strand.
CGCCCGCGCCACTGGCGAACCATTTATTCCCGGGCTCGACGGCCAAGGCTCGTACCCAGCCGAGATGACCTGAGATGACTCTCATCAACTTCCATGGGGGATGCCAGTCGGGCTTCGGTTGTTGAAAGGCGCCTGATCCTCCCGAGGTGAGGCTCATGTTGTTTTGTGGCGATGCGGTTCCAGTCGAGCCTGAGCCGGCTGCAGAATTGGGCCCAGCCTCGAGCAATTTCTGTGCCGGCCGTGCTGGTCCGCCGGGCTTTGGTCGAGAACCCGGCTTCTTGCCCGGCTGCTTCGATGGCTGCTTGGCCGCAAGAGAGTCGGGTAGAGTCTGGACGCTGGAGTACTCGGCTTGGAATCGGCGCTTCATGACGGGGTCGCTGTACACATCCTCGAGTTTCTGTCGCTTGCTGCTGGATTGCTGCGCTATGGCTTTCGAATACAAGCTCCTCGATACAAGCGCGTTCTGAGAAACCAGAGCGCCAAGCTGCGACAGATCCTGCGGCTTCTTTTGTGTCTCCATTGCGGGCGGCCGGCGTAGGCGGTCCGGACAATTGTCCAATTTTCTGGTTGCAGTGGTTGGTGGGAAAAGTTGAAGGTTCGCGATCTGAAGGCTCAAAAGCTGGCCGGATGGATTCGCCTGACGTTGTATGTGGGGCTGGCTGCATGCCAGCCCCATATGTGGGCCAAATGCTCGACTTGCTCCCCTGTCATTCATTCACTCACTCACTCACTCGCTCACTTACTCATTCACCCATTCACTCATTCTAGATTATCGATAATACAACACAAAGCACCTTCTACATTCACGAAATTGGTTATCAAACACAATCGCGGGCAGCCCCCTTTCACTCCTTTGCAGCATATTTATCTAGGCACAACTCCAAAGGCAGAGCTTGATTTCATCTCTACCAATCAGATGGAAGACAACAGTGATCGGCTCCCTCTGCACACAGCTGCCAGAGAGGGAAATGGTAAAAACATGCACATATTCCGGCCCCCTTATAAAACCCAATCTTGCTTACATTTCCGTATAGTCGCCAAAGCCGAAGCACTACTCAAAGTAAGAAGTCCATCTTCTCTGACTCCAAAGTCTGACTTCAAGATATCCTCATTTCCATCACCAGCCAGCTCACATCAGCACACAGACCGACCCAAAGCTATCTACAAAGAAGGACGAAGATGGGCGCTACGCTATTCATTGGGCAGCATCGTCCAATAACCTCGAGATCGTCACTATGCTAGCCAACCAGAAGAATTTCGATCCAGACGTCCAAGTGAGTACCTGCTCCAACACGATCATGTCATTCCCCCCCTTCCCCCTCCCTTTATCAGGTCGATGGTCTGGTATTTACTATCGACCTGTACAGAATGGCAGCGGATGGACGCCTCTCATGATATCCGCTAGTGTTCCGGACAGCGAACCCATTCTACGAGTCTTGATTCAAAAGGGCGCGGAAGTCAATGAGAAGAGTGAGAACAACCCACCCACGGAGCTTGCCCTAGGATGTGAAGAGGAGGTCTAACAGCAAAAAAAAAAAAAAAATCAGATTCCAACGGGCAGGTATGTCGGGCAACTCGGATCGCTCAAGGCTCATCTTGATGGCTTTGCTCCTCATGTTAACTAGACGAAAGACGGCCCTCCACTTCGTCGCGTCCAAGAAGAACATGGACGTCGCCCGTTTACTTTTAGAATCCAACCCACCTGCGTCCACAAGGGTGCGCGATCGTCGCGGGCAATATCCTATACACCGCGCCGCTGCAGTTGGATCTGTTCCCATGGTCAAACTATTACTTCAGAACCGGAGTCCTTTGAACCCAACAGATATTGAGGGCTACACGCCTCTCCACCATGCGGTTGCAGAAGGACACGGTAAGCCAGCTATCGATGTACAGCAGCTTGATATGTTGCTACAAAGTGACCGAGTCAGCTAATTTGCCCACAAGGAGATGTGGCGATTGCTTTGCTGAAAGAGGGTGCCGATTTCACGCTCAAAAATGCCGAAGACAAGTCGGCCTTGGACTTGGCGCCAGATAAGGAGGCAAGTCTTTGTCAAGAATAAACTCGCTTCTATGACTTTATAGCGTCGCTAACGGCCCCCTGACAGGTTCTTTCATACATCATGCGCGACGCAGAACGAGAGGGTATTGAGCTGTCCCCGTGAACGGATCGCGCGGCACTATGTAGACGTAATCTATCTATCACATGTTGCCTTGTGCTGGCTCGACACCTGCCTTGCCCCATTGTGTTGCACTTGTTCGTGCATCCTCCGTTACTTGACTGTTCGCTCGACCAGCTCACGATACATGGTCTTGACATCCTCAACATCCGCCTTTAGTTCCTCAACAAGCTCGCTCTTCTCACCCAGCATCTCCAACGTTGTCTGGTATCTCGAGTCAAGATTGGCTACCTCCTGCTCCAGTTGTGGCACTCTTGACGCAGCGGCCTTTGTCTCTTCTATTTCTTTCATGAGTGCAACCAAGTCTCTTCTCGCTTCGTTCCTCTGGCCACAAACCCTGGCCATTTCCTCCTTGGCCGTAACCTTCTCGGCTTCCAGTCGTCGAATGGCCGCGCTCATTCTTTCGACGAGCTGTACTGATGGCCCAGCAGCTACCGTTGAGACCGAGACCATATCCTGGGCCACGTGACGAGGTGAAGAAGGTATAGTCTCCAGTGCTCCATTGTCATTATCTCGTTCTACAGAACCGAGAGATGGGAAATGCCCAGTTTCGCTGGGTGTTTCAAAGGGTGAGAAAGGGGTTGGCGGTGCGCCAGACCCAGCATAAGATGGCTCCCTGGTTCGAATAGGAGTCTGGCTCGTGGCCCGTCGTGTTGGTGACATGATGTCTGCAGGACTATTATCAGGAATACTACATGGCGTGTAGGATCTCCGAGATTTTCTTGGGCCAGAGAGGCCCAGCAAGTCTGAGCTGAACGTTCTGGATATGGACACGAGTGGTGACTCAGGCCGGCTTTGATGGCCCCTGTTCGTTGCGCCCGCCACTTCATCCACCCACTGACGTCGTTCCGCCTCTACTGAGTCTTCTTTATCAGTAACACCTTGTTGTTTCAATCTCTCAACTTCTTCTCGGGCCTCTGCCAAAGAGGCCTGGCAAGACTTATACGAAGCTTGAAGCTCCGCCATCTCGTCTCGGCAGAATTTCAACTCCTGACGAGCAGAAGCAAGAGACGGCTGCACGTCTTGAAGCTCATCTTCGACATGTCTCAGCCGCACGGCCTATGGGCAGCAAAAATTAGACAAGCAAGCATATATAGATATATGGGTCGGCTTGAACTCTCGGAGCAAATCGCACACGAAGACTTACCGCATCTCGTGCTTTCTTTCTCATTTCTGATTCTCGGCGCTGTGCCTCGTCTCTCTCTTTCTCTAGGTTTGCTGATTTGGCAATGAGCGACGCTTCGATGCCTTGCCAATTCTCTCTGGCCGAGGCATACTGGGACTGCAAGGTTTCAATCTGGCGGAACATCTTTACTTGTGCTTCGCCTCCAGTTCCCGATGACGCTTCTTCTGCCGCCACTCTCATGGCTTCCAACTTGCCTTCTACGGCCTGCAGTTCGGCTTTGAGTTCCTCTGCCGTCTTGCGCCCTCGCTCGTTGGCACGCTCGAGCTTCTCGCGCCATTCGATTTCGTCTTGTCGCGCTTGCTCAGCCACCGTCTCCTTTTCCGCACGAAGACTCGTGTTCAACTCCTCCAGCGACTTTTGTTTCTGACGCTCTGCAGCCAGTGCTTTATTCATCGCTTCTCGATGAGAACACTCAGCCTGCTCCGTCTTTTTCTTCCATTCCTGGTCCAGACGCCGGTACGCGTCATCTTTCTTCGAGTTTTCTTTTTTCAGTGATTCCATCTCTGCTTGGAGCGCAGCAGTTGCTCGGTTGGCCTCATCCCATCGCCTTTCTACCTCCTCGGGCCCTTCTAAGCGAGCACGCAAGGCTTCGGCGTCAGAAATGGCCCTGTCTCGGTTCGTCTTCAAATCTGCTAGTTGCTTCTCATGTTCACCGATGAGAGCTCGAAGTTTTTTTATCGTACTTCTCAATTTGTGCTCGTTGGAGGATAGTTTCTGCCCCTCTTCCAGAAGCAACGCTATCTTTTCATCCTTTGCTGCGAGCTTTTGTTCGGGACTGCCGGGTGGTGCTGACGATGCAGCCTTCCTGGCCGTGTCTGTGGCCGTCTTGGATAGATATTGAAGCTTGGATTGGAGCGAGTCTATGCGCTCTATATATTCTCGAATCTCTTCCTGCTGCCTATCTTTCACCTCTTGCAATTCTCTCACTAGCTCTGACTTGTCATCTGGCTGCGTCGACGCTGAGTCCTCCTCTGCGGATATTTCTGCCCCCGCGGCCCCCTCGGCCCCCTCGGCCCCCTCGGAAGCTTGTGAAACATGATCTAGCGCAGATGTCTTCCCGCTTGCTGCTTCCGTTGTCGTGGCATTCTGTATTGGTTTCGATGCCTCCGTTGGAGCCGCCTCGATGGCATCTGCCAGCAAGCTTTCGGGTGGTTCGGTTTTGGAGCATACATCAATGCCCTCAGCTTCGAGTTTCGCGGTCGCTTCGTCTTGCTCTTTCGAGAACTGTTTGTCCGTGGACTTTTCTTCCATAGAAGGTCGGCTGATGTGGTCGGTTGAGCTCGTTGGCGACAAAGTTCCCCTGCTTGCCGTGCCACTGGCATTGGCCTTTCCTGCCATGGCCCGGGCTAGCCTTGCTTGGAGCCGGCCATTGACACCGCTCCGAGACGATGACCTCGAGTTCGTGGCACCTGATGTGGCTGGCGGCGCTAGTTCCTGCGATGACTGTTTGGCAGTCGTGGTAATGGCTTCCGATACCCGAGGCGCGGCAGAAGGCGATGCAGAAGCCGCCGAGGCAGCAGCAGGTTTTTGAGATTGAGCTTCGTCCGGCTCTGCCAACATGTTATCCAGCCTCGACTCTACGCCGGCGACGGCTTGGGAAAGAAACGAGCCCCATTTTGACGGCTTTCCCGGAGCAGCCATGGTCAGGCTCTTCCTCGATGGCCGGACGCGCACTGATCCAGCCCTCGCCGCGAGGGACCAAAGGAAGAAGAGGCTGTTGAGGCCGTCGAATACGGCGAGGTCGTTTCTAAGTCTCGTCTGAAAGGCCGATCAAGTAGTAATCACAAGCATCGTTCTGTTCGCAATGATGTTCAGATTGTACCTGGGCTAGTTTGGAACCTTAAAGTGGTTCGGTATATTGTGGGACGCGTTGCCGCAGTCAGCCAGGAATGGAAATTGTCTGACCTGGCCACGACAGCCCAATGCGCGGCCATTCTGCCGGCAGTTTCTGATGTGACAAAGGATAACAATCAATACACGTGACTGAAATCAATCCCCGCAAAAGGCATCCGTTGACAAGGTGTCCTTTCAAGCTCAAGCTGTTTCAACTCGATAAGCTCAGTCACGGGTTGCCATATCCATTGCATGTGTATTATGTAAATGCTATGTCTCTTTTCGGTGTTTTTGAAATACTGCAGTACACAGAAGCTTGCTAGTCCCTGAACATGAAGTTGACATCTTTTTGACTGCTTTGGAGTAAACAGCCGTTACACATTATACGCCAATACAAAGTATTAGCTCCTGGGCAACATCTTTTTGACTGCTTTGGAGTAAACAGCCGTTACACATTATACGCCAATACAAAGTATTAGCTCCTGGGCAACATACATATGTATCTTATCAAAAGACAAGAAGGGAGGGGGGGGGGGATCATGCAAAAATGATCTCCGGTCTCGATCAACAAGCCATAACGTGTATGGGTGACCCAAAATTCCAGATCCTGGTGGACACCTTGGTAATGCGAAGAATAACTATTGAATGATCGCCGCCTAGACCATTGAGCCCTGATATCGCATATTGGAAGAAAAAAGTTCCCAAATCAATGTGCTCGCTTAGAAAAACACGCTCTGCGCAAAATCATCCTGTAAATTTCCTCCACCAGCTTGATCGAGGAGTTGAATCAACGAGAATCGAGTTTCTTCTGCTCTGTTGCCGTTCATCGCTGCCTTCTGATCCTGCTACACGCTTGTCTTTATCTCGTTCTTCTCGTCTAGCACGCCGTCGACGCTGATCGTCGGTCTCGTCTGCCGTTATGTCGCCCTGCTTCGCTCGACGTCGAGCTCGTCGAGCCTCTCGGCGGGCTTGTTCCTCATCAGTCGGGCCACTGTCCTCGGGAGGCGGTGGAGCGTCGGAATGCTCTTTTACCCAGGATGATGTCCCCGAGTGTGGCCAGTTCGTGCCCTTTTTGCTATCTCGTCTACGGTCTTTGTTGGGATAGAACTGTTCATCTCCCGACTGCTCGGTCTGTCGTCGACTGCTCTTTCGCTTGTGGCCATCCGAGCCCTCCATAGCGGCGCGGGCTGCACGACGCTCTTCACGTCGACGTCGTCGTTCCGCTTCCTCTTCCACCGGATCTGCTTGAGTCGACCTTCGGCGTTCTTGCTTGGAGGTCTTGCGCGCTTCATCAGCGAGGGCCGTAGCCTCCTTTTCCTTGCGTACACGACGTCGCTCAGCTCTCTTCGTGTCTCGGTCTTCAGCAGCGCGCCGCTCTTCCTCTTCCCGTTGTCGCACCGCACGACGCTCAGCTTTCCTGGCCTCTTTCTCCCCCGTCTTCCGAGACTCTGGATCATCTTCGCGCTTTCGGCGTCTCTCACGATGAGATTCGTTGCTCGCTTTGTCGGTCTGATCCCGGTCGCTGCGCCGCGATTTGCGGGCCGATGTACGGGCTTCACGATCTGTCTCGTCCATTGTCATCTCCACGTCGCCAAAAGGATCAGGCCTAGCTGATTTTGGGGTCATCAATCCGCTGAAAAGACCGGAAAAGCCCGACTTTTTGGACACTGAGGCGCCGCGCTTGAGAGGCGTATCTGACGGTACGCCGGCATCGACCATGACAGCATCTTCATCTGGTAGCCTTCTGGATCGATGCTTTTCGCGCTTGGCGGTGGTAACGTCGGCGTCCAGAGCCCCAGTCATGAGAGCGTCCTCATACTCGGAAGCTCTTCGCGACTTCTTCTTGCTCCCAGACTTATCGATGCCTAGTATCTTTGCGGCTTTGGACGACACTTCTGGCATGTCTTCTGAAGGTGGTGAGGCCAGACCGTGCACATCAACCGACCGCCGTCGCGAAGATGACCTGCCGCCTGCGCCGCCCCTCCTCTCCTTGTCCCGTGTTGACATTGACCTGGAAATGGGTGGTGTACTAGTAAACATGCTTGGCATACGAGACTTGCCCGGGAGTTTTTCTGTTTTCTCCAAGCGGTCTGCCTTTTCGGACCCAGAGTCTTTAGAGGAAGTCTTATCCGAAGCACGTTTTGATGGCTTTTCGGATTTCGATTTCGAGGAAGACGAGGGTTTTCTGTCCTCTTTCTTCTCTTCTTTCTGAATCGCGGGTGCTGCACTCCACTTTGCCCATGAAGCTCCGTCCCCATTGATCTTCGGCCGAGCTTTCTTTGATGATCTTGGCTCTGGCGGGGGGGTCAAAGGAGCGTCAGGAACGGGCGGAGGAGGCGGAGGTGCCTCATCCTTGGCCTTGCTCTTTTTGGCCTTTTTTGGCTTGTCTTTGGGTGCCATGTCAACGATTTCGACTATGTCATCTTCGTCATCGTCAGCTGGGAAACTTCCAGGTAGTTCAGAAGATTTGTGGCTCTTCTGTGAAAACGAACTCTGATGTTCTGCCTCTTCGACCTCTTTGGACTTCTTCTTCGAGCTGGATTTGGTGCTCTTCTTCTCTTCTTTGGGAGGTGTTGGTGGAGCGGGTGGAGGACAGGGGATTGGGTCGGCCGGGGGGTCCTCCGGAGCAGACTCAAAGGTCTTGAGCCTGTCCGTAATCTTCCCAAGAGCCTTCCGCGACAACGGCCCTTTCGTAGAAACGCCCTCGCTCGTTTTCGATAAGGGTGTCGTGTCCTTGTCACTGGCTGTGATATCGTCTAGAAATGGGCGGATGAGTCAGCAAGTTTGTAATTTCGGCTCATTCCGAATTAGATGACGGCATGGAGAAATGCTGGGGTAGCGCCACAATTCGACAAGCGTGGAACACACCTTTTTTGGACTTCTTTGACCCGCTGCTAATACCCCAGAAGCTGAAGGCCTCGTTTGTAGACTTGTCTTTGCCCGAGAGAAGCTCTTCGATCTCTTCTGGCTTCAATTCCGGCTCCGGCTCCGGCTCCGGATCAGGTACTGGCTCCTTGGGTGGTTTTTTCTCCTTCTCCTTTTTCTTCTCCTTTTCTTTGTCCTTGTCCTTCTTGGAACTCTTCTTGGACGACTGTTTGGCAGCCTCGGCCTCCTCAGCTTGACGAGCTGCCAGTTCTTCAGCTTGACGAGCTGCAAGTTCTTCAGCTTCACGAGCTGCAAGTTCTTCAGCTTCACGAACCGCCAGCTCTTCAGCTTCACGAGCTGCCTGTTCTTCAGCCTCCCTTGCAGCATTCTCAGCCGCTGCTTGCTCTTCGGTATTGAGCGCCCCCTTCTCCTTCGCTCGCTTGTCCACACTTTCCTTCAAGCGATTGTATTTCTCCGTGTCCTTTTTCGTGAGCTTGCCCTTCAAAAGCTTCTTGTCTTCGAGCGCAGCGAGCTGCTCCTCCTCCTTCGTAAAGGCAGCCTCTTCTTCTGCGATGCGTGCCTTTTCCTCTTCCTCCAATCGAGTCTTCTCTTCTGCTTCTCGTGTGGCTTGCTCTTCGGCCTCTCGCTCGGCGGCCTCCTTGGCTTCCTGCTCGAGTCGTTCGCTTTCGGCCTTTTCTGCTTTCTTCTTCTCTTTCTCGAGCTTTTTAAGCTCCCTTTCACTTAACTTTGGTTCTTTATCTTTCTTCGACTTTTCCTTTTCCTTTTCCTTCTCTGCTTCTTTGTCTTTAGACTTGGACTTCGACTTAGACGTAGTGATTTCAGCCCATGGATCGGGCTCGGCTTGTCCTGCTTGATTGTGATATTCAGTAAAATCCATAGATGGGGGAGTTGGCGCGGGAGGAGGTGGATCAGCCAAGGCTTCCACAAGCGATTTTGATCTCGTTTGGCTTGATGACGTCCTTCTTGGCGACGGCGCCCCAAGGGCTGTCTGCAGGTTCTTCGATGCTGTCCGGTTTCATAGATGCGTCGTCAGATCTCTTCTTCTTCTTGTTGTCTTTCTTACCAGTTCCCCAAGAGCTGAAGAATTCATCATCTCCGGGAGCGTCCGCAGGTGCCTTGGGAAGCTCGTCTGAGGAAGCTTTATTTCCCTGGTCATTCAAATCAATCAAGTCATCGGCGCCTTTCTTCTTTTTCTTGTCCTTCGAGCCGGCCCCCCACATATCCCATCCATCGTCCTTGATCGTCGCATCCTTGGAGTCTTCCTTTGGGTTGCCATCAACAGCAGAAGTCTTCTTCTTCTTGTTGTTTTCCTTTTTAACTGCTGAGAGCCAATCAACATCATCTTCTGCAGTTTTCTCAGGTTCCTCATTCTTCTCAGATTTGAGGTCCTCGTTTTTTTTATCATCATCAATATCAGCGAAAAAAGAACCTTTCTTCTTTGTTTCTTTCTTAGAACCTGCACCCCATATGGCCCAGGTATCCTCGGCGGATTTGGCTGGGTCAGGAGGAGGTGGATCTTCTTTCAGCTCTTCAGCGGCGCCCTTTTTCTTCTTCTTCTTGTCTTTCTTTGACGCAGAGAGGTCCCAGATGTCGTCGTCTAATTTCTTCTCGGGCTCAGCTTCATCAAGAGGCTCCGGGACGGGCTCAGAGACTGGTTCGGGGTCAGGCTCCTTGACTTCCTCCACACCCTTTTTCTTTTTCTTCCCCTTCTTTGAGGTCGCCGCCATGTCCCAAATAACATCGGTCTCCTTTTTCTCAGGCTCTGTAACGGGCTTCTTTTTATCTTTCGTGGAACTGACACCGGTATCCCAAGAATCAGTAGGGTCTTCTTTCTTATCCTTGGCCGGTTCTTCCGTTATTGGATCGGGAACAGATGGTGTGGGCTCCGCAATTGGCTCTGGTTCATCCCACATGGCCGCCTTCTTTTTTTTCTTGTCCTTTTTACTTGACTTGACGGCGACCCCCCAAAAGTCCTCCTTTTTTTGCGCTGGTTCAGGCTCGGGCTCGAGTTCAGGTTCAGGTTCAGGCTTAAGCTCAGGCTCAGGCTCAGGCTCAGGCTCGGGTTCAGGCTCGGGTTCAGGCTCGGGTTCGACATTTTTGCCTTTCTTCTTGCTCTTTTTAGCAGACACACTTCCCCAGACACTAGCCGCTGCAGCTGGCTCCGGTTCCGGCTCTGGGTCGCTCTTTTCATTTTTTTTCTTGGAAGGGGCCTCAAACCCCCAGAGATCAGCGCTGGCATCGGGCTTGTCTTGGGCTGTCTTCGTCTCTTCGACCGTGTCAGTCCCCCAGGCGCTCGTGGTTTTCTTCTTTTTGTCCTTCTTGCCTGTAGTGGCAAAGCCCCAGTCCTCATTTTTCGGTTCATCCACAGCACCAAAAGAAAAGCCGGTATTGGTCTTCTTTGTTGTCTTTGTCCCCTTTGAATCCCACGGATTTGAATCCAAGTCGTCTTTCTTCGCTTCGGAACGAGCATCAGTTCCTCCTTCGCCACTCGCGCCCCATTGCCAGTCGCTATCACCTGTCTTCCATTTTGTGCCCCATGAGCTGAAGTTATTTTTGGCGTCTACAGAGCCAGAGTTGATGTCCAATTTACCCCCACTATCATCTCCAAGCTTAATTTCTTGAAACGCGTCTCCGCCAAAGTCAGTCGTGGGGATTGCTGGGGCGGCTTCAGGCTCCGGGTCAGCTCCCTTCTTTCCCTTCTTTTTCTTAGACTTAGCAGGCACGATTTCGTCCCATGGCGCGTCCTCTTTTACATCACCTTCATCGTTCTTGTCCTTATCCTTGTCCCCATCGCCAGCTCCATCACCGGCACCGGCACCATTGTCAGCGCCGCCACTTCCTGCGTCACCGCCTGCCTGCTCTCCACTACCATTATTGTTGTCGTCTCCGCCATCATTCTTATCTCCGCCACTATTGTCTTGAAAATTCCTCGCAGGGGCGGCTGGCCTCTTCTTCTTCCCCTTGTGGGTTTTTATGCCGGCTTGGGAATCCAAGTCAACTTCGAATTCTGAGGAAGGGTCCGAGAAAAGGGCATTTTTTGACTTGGATTGTCGTTTCCCATTCTCCGCTGAGCTGTTTGAAGAAGGGTGGCATACTGAAGCCGGAAGCCGTCGGGAAGCTAAGCAATACGTTTGGCTTGGCTCGGCGAGGCAGTCCGACAATTTCGAAGATGAAGCATGGCTGGGCAGTCTATCATAACTCCTAGACCAGTAATTAGGTACCACCAAGGGTCGTTCAGTGGCTGTCTTGAAAGAAGCAAGAGTAACATTGGTCTGCGAGGCAAAGGGGGTTAGAACTAGAAGAAGATATAGCAAATTGTGTCAAGCAAACCTACCAATTGGGCGCATTTGATGGAGGCCCACGCAGATGAAATGCGCCCCAACTGGGCTCGCAGCGATCTCTCATCCCAACCAGTCGTCGAGAGCTGGGCTGGAATATAACCTTGTGCGCTCCCTGCCCAACTTTCTGTTGATGCAAAAACCACGGCCGCAGCCATTGTGCAAACTGAAGCTTTGTGGTGTACAGGTCGATGTCAAAGTCATGGAAGCTGTGATTCGGTTCAGGCGTGAGATTTGAGGTCGATAACTTGCAGACGGCCGATCGCGAGCTGCGTTGTCGAGGAAAGACTGGAGCGGACCGTGTTGTCGCGAATTTTCGGCCTCAATGCTGAAAATTTATGGAATGAAACGAGAAAGATCACGAAGAAAAGGTTTGGTCACAAGGGGAAGATACTAAGAGGAAGAGCGGTAAAAAAAAAATGAAAAATCCTGAAATGAAGTACGACCCCGGAACCCTATGAGGTAACCTTACAGGGGACCTACAAGCTAATAGGTCTTGTCTTGGTGGGATGAGATTATGCTGGCGCCAGGTTCGAGTCGACCTGGGGCACTTTTGTCTTCGCTTGATATTCAGCCCCTTCGTGACGGTGAAGAATAAAACTCTGATGAGCTCTGTACAGGCACTTTTTCTCGAGCCGGGTGCACAAGATGGCAAATAGCAGCGAGAGCGAGAGGAATGACACAAGTCGTGATGTTGAGGGGCAAGAAGAGAGTCGGAGCAGGAGCGGCGGAGCTTCCAACGTCTCTTGGACTTGTCACTCCACGACAGGCTCAAACGATGGAGCGGCTATCCGATGCGCAGCTGGCGAAGAATGATGGAATTTGATTCCCGTCACGCCATATGGTACGGGGTGAAAGGGGATAGCGTATCCAGCATTAAGATACGAAGGGAGGGAAAAAAAATTTAATCGTTGACCAGGGAACAAAAAGGACTGGTTGCACGCGCCGCATACACCCACAACCCTCGGAGGAGCGGTGATGAGCGATGGGCACACGGAGGAGCCAATGAAGCTGCTCCCTGGCTCAGATCGCCCGACTCGAGGTGAAATGTGTCAAAGCCTCAAAGGGGACCCGTCGTGAAAACGCTGTGAGTGGTTGGGTGTGAAAAGGAAAAACTTCAATTGGCAAGTTCAGACACGGAAGTCCAAAACACCTTCAGGACATAAGTACGACACAGCTGACAGGGCACGGGAATCTAATCATAGTAAAAGAGCAAGAAGCACAATGTAGGCTCAAGTGCTCGGCAAAACACATGGAATTAATAGCCAGTCTACAGAGTAGTGCTTGCCTGCAACACGTTGCTCGACGCCCCCAAAGTCATACTTGAATGTACAGTACTACTCTACTGATGGCTGCCAGCACTCATCACGCGCCAGCTCTCCAAGTTAGGTCAGGTTACGGAATCAGGTTACGGGATCAGCTCCGTGACCTGCGAGGTAATCCGCACCTGCCAAGCACAAGCTAGTTTATGTATGTCATGAAAATTCAAATGGCAGGTGGTGCGGACGCAGACGACATGTAGAATTGTGCACAGCAAGGCGCCGGCTGATGGATAATGAGCGCTAGGCGTTAGTGGGCAGGGGCGGATGGTGCACGGAGTGACCTTGGAGCCATCACCAGACCCTCGAAACCCTGTCAATTGAATCGCTCAAGTGAGCAGCCGACCAAAGCTTCTCTCTCGGATACGGAGTTATTACGGGGGATCCGTGCTCGAACAGGCCAAATTTAGTCCAACATCGGGGTCGCTCCCTCAACTATGTATTTCTCGTCATTGCGACGAGGCTGATATCGTGTCGCGTGAAAAATAAGGTGCGTGCGTGCGTGTAGTGCGTAGTGCGTACGGAGTAAATACGGAAATGGTTTGACCGTTGCATAAATACGTACTATACAACATCAAGAACGGACGGCAAGAATTGGCGATTTAATTCGTATGCTTAACGCATGGAAATGTGGGATAGGGGAGTATGGACTACGTGTCCATCCATTCCGGCGGTGCAGCCTCCCATCTTCCAATCATCCTGCGTCGCAACCCTTCGTTCATCCCTTGACCGGCGCATTTGAAGCTGGACGGACTTCTAGATTGTGAGTATTCGCGGCATGCGCAGGAATTTCTTGCTTTCTTTCTCACTCCCCTTTGGTCACACAGTTTCTCTTTCTGAGACAAGATTTCGCTTTACCCCTCCATTTATCAAAGGGCGTCTCAAACAAGCATATGTATGGGCCAAGCCAGGGGGTGTGAACTTGTGTGAAATTTGTGGTATCGCGCTTCGCGTAAGCTCTGGGTCTTACTGCTTAATTAGCTAAGACAAGAGTCTACCCCTAGCTATTTATTTTTCTATTTATGTAGGACCTCTGTAATTTTATAGTATATTTTAGCACTTTATCAGTACCTTGTCTCTAGTAAAAGTACTTAGATATTTTAGCTATAGTCTGCGCCCTCTTCTAGGGTTAGACAACTTAATAGATGCGATCACGTTGAACCCTAGCTACGCGGTCCAACAATCGCGCGTCATGCCGGGTGCTGGACCTGGGAGGGGCTATGAGGGGCTGGGAGGGGCTGGGAGGGGCTGGGAGGGGCTGGGAGGGGTCAACTTTGGCTGAGAAGGCAGGAACCCCGAGTACGGAGTCCATGGGGTACTGATACATATCCCGCTGGGTAGCGATGCACCACGATGCATGTATCGGCTTCGCGCCAATTTGTCGCCGATTGCTCGCGAGCGGGCCCAGCCAGATAATGTACATCTCTGCACTCCGTATTCCGCAATACTCCGTCGTACCGCAGCAGCCTTGCTTAAAATGGGCAGCCCTAAATCGCTCACCGCCTCAATGAACATTCCCTGCATGGCTTCACTTCGACCCACGCACTCGAGGTGCCAAGAAAGGGAGCCGGGGAAATTCTTGACTCGCAGGTGGAACAGCATGACTCCCGAGCAGGCCTCTCTCTGCCTTGTGGTTGGGCGATACTATTTCTTCTTCCTCTTCTTCTTCAGGCTTCATGCCTCTATCAGCCACTTTCAGCTGGTTGAGTCCCACTCGATGTTGGAAACTGGCTCCATCATCAGCTACGGATTTGCAATGTTGCAAAATGCCGCGTGCCATGTCGTTATGTACACGCTCTTCCTCTCTCTGGTGGCGGTCAGGCCCAAAGGGCGATTAAAATGGATTATTGGGCTCCTTCCTGGATCCTCCGGAGCTCGTAGTTGCAAAAGTCATGTCGTGACTGATTGGGGAAGTTGGCTCAGCCACCCCTCCCCTTCGCAATCGTAGGCCACTGGTAATAACTCTGCTGGAGGACAGATATAACAAGATGCACATAAGAAAGGTTCGCCGGAGACTCGGGCATATAGGGTAGGTTTCAATGTGTCCGCAATAGCCTCACGCAACGACATGCAGATGCTACGATCCAACACCCACGTGTCAGACCGATTCTGCGGTCGCCGAAACTAGCCATTGCTCTCATTATTAACGTGAATCGCGGTTTTATGATGAGGCAGACACTCGCCTCCACGTTCAATACACTAGAACCGTTCGGAGATATTGCCTCGATAGGTTCCATCGTGACAAGAAGCAGGCATCAAAAATCCGTCCATCGTCTCCAACATTTGTAAGCGTTGGCACCAGTGCTTGCCATATGGCTGATATACACTGATTGGGCACTTGGTCATTGTCAACCCCGTACAATGCAGGTAGATAGATACCGACGCACGTATATAGGTGCGCAGCAGAACCGGGTCCTCCTCCATTTGCCGAGTTCAAATCCCAAACCCATGGAAGTATGCTTGATTACTTGGCTGATGGAGAAGGAGAGAAGGAGAGGAGTAAAATCAGTGGTATTTGACGCTTGGTATCTGAAACTAGTTGCGAGTCTATCATCCCTGCTTGCGTCATATATGGGAAGTAAATCAAACAGAAATCCCCCGTGTAAACGATAACCTCAACGATCAGGATACATCCAAAACAAGAGCGGAGAACCCCCCCCCGCTTCGCCCATGTAATATGTCAACCCAAGCCTGGCCTGGTCGTGTTGAAGATCTGAGACCCCTAAATACTGACATAATCCCTTAGTGTTATGCATGTAATGGATTTGTAACGAGCAGAATTGTTATAGTCTTGAACAAATCGCCCCAAACGAACATGATCCGATGTCAAAAGACCATGGTCGACTTTCCCGGGGTGTCCCTGCATGAGGAGCAATAGAAAGTGCATATCAACGACCGCTGCTGAAATCGCTGACGTAGCCCATATCCCCAAAATTTTGGTTCATTCCACCGTTCCCGTATGCCGTTCCAGGACCGCTAACATACCCTCCATCATCAACTTCATCATAGTCGCTCGCGTCAAATGATGAACGGCCACTCAGATCATCTTCCATGCCGCCGCCTGCATCAGGAGCGGACCAGTTAATTTGAGCCAGAGCAGGATACTGTTGTAGCAAAGCCGCAGGAAGCGTGTAGTTGCCGCTGGCATCTACAGGATAGCCTGTGGATGGATCCAAGGCCATAGAATGGGAACCCGTCATATTCTGGGCTATGTTTTGTTGTAGCCGCTGCTCTTGCCATTGCCTTTGACGTTCTATCATCTCTTCATCGAGCAAAGGCTTAATGCAGATGCGTCCTGCTTCGGAACGGAAGTGACGACCAAGGGCATCGGCACGGGCAAAACGTCTCCCACAGCCCCACTGTCCCCCGGCCTTGAGGTCTCCTTTACACACGAATCTTTTTTCTCCGGAGTGCAGGCTCTCGTGTCTCTTTCGATCATGCTGACGAGCAAAAGCTTTGCCACAAACAGTACACACAAATGGCCGCTCATCTGTGTGCGTCCTCAAGTGAGATCGCAGGTTGTAGGCGCGGGTAAAACGCTTGGGGCATAATGTGCATTGGAAAGTAGCGGGGTGCTTTTGTACTCGTTTCGTGGAGCCTGATTCTTGGCTACTCTGATATTCGGGATCTGCCAGGCGCAAGGCGATGATGTTATTAGGGACAGCAGATGTAGAACGACGCCTACGTGACGGCGACGAGGCAGCCTGTCTGTCGAAGGGAGACAACGACCGCGAGGAATCGGAACGAGCAGAAAGGTTGGGTGAGGGTGATAAGCTAGATGATTCTTGAGGGCGCCCACTGCCAGGACGAAAGGGATCCGTGACCGAGCGTGGGCGTGACTTTAGTCGACCTAGGATACACATACATAAATTAGTTTCTGCCAGGCGCATGAGAAGGGAAGAATCGCGTTTGGCACCTTGCGCACCTCTGTCTGGTGGTGTCAACGAGTCTTGATCGATATGAGGCTTAGCCGGCTCATATGCACCTTGTTTGGCGTTGCTGGGCGCAAAGTCTATGTTGATCGCTGGCGGCGCCATGAATGTTATTTCAGTTCGATCTTGGGATTCCAGCTGAGGAAACGAGCTATCATGTTGCATGCCGGAGTAGCCCAAGCCACTACCGAAGCCAGTATTTGGAGGAAGGAGCCCGTAGGATGGTAGATGCATATCAGGCATCTGCTCGGGAATAACTCTCGGGCTTATCGCTGGACTATGGGAAGGGCTTCTACCGTGTTGGCTGGTGTCGCTGATATTGAACGACTCCATATGCAAGACGTCCTGGTAGAGACTACCATCGGAGGCTCCTTGTAACGGCGAATGACCTGAGTGGTCGTCAAAGGAATCTGCGCTGACGATATTCGGAGACGGCGAAACGGACGATACATCAGAATACTCGGAAGGACTGCGGCGATGTCCTCGGAACTGAGGCTGTGCCCAATCACCAATCTGGCTGGGAAGCAAAGCCGCTTCAGGGCCTAGCGAAACTTTCCTCGAATGGCTTCCCTGAGGAGAAGGAAATTGGTTGCGCTGGCTGAAAGATGGGGAAGGATGACCAGATACTGGTTGAAGACTGTCTGGCTGTAGAAGATTTGGAGGGGTGGGAGTGTGCTGGGACTGAGGCGAGGTCATGCTGCTTATGTCATTTGGGCTGAGTCTCGACTGCTCAAGGAGTGGGGTGTTGAACTGATCACCCCGGGAACCTGGTGGGAAGAGAGAAAAGTCTCCGTCGTTCAGACTCGGTGAAAGATATGCTGTGGTTGATTGTGATTGTGTGTCGAAAGGCAGTGAACCGTCGGGGTCGGGGTCGGTGGTCGGCTGTTGACCGAAGCTAGCACGGGGGTCGAAGATTGTCGGGTCGGAGGCGTTGGCTTGGTTGAAAGGCGGTTGAGACGAAGAGTGTCGAGATTGAAGAAAATCAGGGTTGGAGGTGAAGGTGTCGAATGTCGAATCTGCCGAGCTAGTGAATGCCAAATCTTGTGGTTGCTGCGACTGTGCGTCTATATCAAGGTCCAGCGCGACAGACGGTGAGTTCCCTTGCCCTTGGCCAGCGAGGCTGTTGCCTGACGGCGAGAGGCCGCTTTGGTTTATGTGAGAGTGTTGTTCGTGCGTATTGTCATGGCCGGCAGTCGAGGACGACTGGCCACTGTGAGCTTGTTGATCCATACTCTCGACGATGAGTCCGGTGGGCGATCGCGAGGCAGACTTCCCCAAGGCGGCTGTTGGCCTGTTGGCCTGTTGGCCTGTTGGCAGCCAAGGGGTGGGTGACAGAGGGGCTGTGCTCTGCGGTAAGTGGGGCAGCAGGATGGAAGGACCCTATCATAATCCGTAGAGAAAATTGCTCGGGGATATTGGGAATCGCCCCGGCCCCCGGCGACCACAAGTTCACAACCCCTTCTCAAGACGCCGCCAGGTAGGGTATGATGCTGTGCGGAGTACGGACTAGAAGCGTGGTGTTACAGTGGGTGTAATTCTGTAATTCTGTAATTCTGGGTACTCGGCCCAGGTTCAGGCAGAGAAGTCCAGGGTTCCGTCCGCTTTGTGCCCGTGAAGAGGCTGAAGGCAGGGAGGAAAGGGGAGAAGGGGGTGCGTATATCTGTAGACGAAGGCGCCTGCGTCTGCGCGTGGGTGTGGACTCAATATGCGTTTGGATTTGTTTGGCAAGGAAAAGTATGAAGAAAATGAAGAAAGGACGTCTGGTGCAGGGCTGGCGGATGTCGCGAGTTGTTCAGTGCTTGTGTGCTTGTGTGCTTGTGTGCTTGTGTGCTTGTTGTTGGGAAACTTGCGACAAGCCAGGCACCGAGAAGTTGCGACAAGCCAGGCATCGAGAAGAGGGGCTGGCTGGCGCCAATGTCACGGCCAAGCGGGTGACAAGCCTCACATTCATGCTACATATGTATGTTTGGTATGGTTGGATGCAGGAAGATACTAATAGAACATAGAACACATTGTTTTCGTGTTAGTTCAGGCTAATCAGAGCAAATCACAACGGCGCTCGCGCGTCGCCAAGAACGGTATTCTGAATCTGCCATTCACGAAATAAGACGACCAGCATGGGTATTCGATTCTGCCTGACAAGGCGTATTAATCTACATAGCCAACCAACGACCGAAAAGCAACCGAAGAGTGCCGGTTTACAGTCTCGTGTAGACTGTAATTCACACTGTCGGGAGTTGCTATGTAGTCAAGGATCCGAATGCCGGCATTTTGCAAGAGACCAATCAGGCCATTCGCGCAGCCAACAACGCGTGCTGCTTTAATAACGCGTCTTGGGTGATGAATCCCTATTTATATCCGACTTCTCCTCACCTTTGACGACATGGAGCCACGTCTTTCTACTCCGTCCTTTTTTTTCCCCATCGAAAATGGCCCCATCCAACAGCCTCACTAGCCAACCCAAGCCCTCCGGCTCGGCCAAGCGCAAGCGCGGCACAAAAGACAGAGAAGATGACGCCGCTCGTCCGGCGAAGGCGACCAAAACGCAGACTAAGACTGCCAATTCCGTGACTGCCAGAAAGACCAGCTCTGTAGGTCGCAGCAAAGAAGCCAAGAAACTCTACACCGACACCCTCGAGGCCCTCGACAAACGCGTCAACGAGTTAGACAAGAAGGTCAAGACGATGAACGGTAACAGCTGGGCGATCACAAGCTCCAATTACGCCACGTCGGCGTGCAAGCACATGGCCGCTGTCAAGAAGCTGGTCGCTATGGACACCACGCTGGCCTTCAACTTGCTGCTCAGCATGGCTGATGCGTCCCATACCGACCTTGACGCTACAGCGAAGATGTGCGGCACTCCATGTGACGACAGCATCCCGACATTCAAATTGTTGGATGACGCACTTTTGCCGCTCATCGAGGCACGGGAGAAGCCAGCCAGCCTGGTAGCTGAGCTGCCAGAAGTCCCGCGGCGATGGACATCGGAGGATGCAGATGTTGGTGTGTTCAAGACTGGGTGGCCAAACAAGCAGCAACGTGGCCGGATGTACCTTCAGAAGCTGGCGTGGGAGAAGAAAAGGCGACAGGCCAGAAGGGAACGGAGGGAGCAGACAGGTGATTGGGTCAAGGTGGCGTTGAGTGATTTAGTTGAGGAGAGAGACTACCTTGCTGCGTACGGGGTAGAGGAATATCTGCCGAGGTGCATTGCCAAGTTGGACGCGATGGTACGAATGAGGGGAGAGTGAAATTGTGATGTGAGAACTGTATCCCTTCTCGCGCCGCCGCAAGGTTGGTTCTGTCATAGCCAGTAGTAAAGACCGAGCAGTCGCAGTAAAGCTACAGGATCACGGCATCTCAGAGACTGCCATTCACGGCAAAACAGCTACCAAGTGGATTGGGTCATGGGCCATGGGTCATGGGTCATGGGTCGGTGCACGCCTCATCAGAAAATGGATCATAAATGCCCAGAATCTGTGGGATATATATTGGGAATAATGAACGACCAGGAACGTCCATTTCTGTTGATGGTGCAGAAGAACCCGACGTCAAAGAAGTGGCGCATCGCTAGATCTTCTCCATTGCAGAGCTACGGGACGGACTGGAGTTCCCGAATCATCACAGGTTCTGGCATGAGGCCGTTTACTTCGAAGATGCGTCGTTGGCTACCGCAAGCACCACCACGTCGGGTGAAACTTGCCGAGGGTCACTCTCTCATGGCTGTCGTAACCTCGTTCAAATGATGCGCCCCGAGGAAGAAGGGCAGTCAATTACTGGAGGCTGACCACACAACGGGGCAAAGTTTCAAGGCAATCGATCGTTTGGAAGCAACACGTGTGGTGAGCATGGGCTACACATACGAGATGAGATGGTTTTTGATACAACCTGCAAGTACAACGCCTGTCTATCCGATAAGATGGTGTCCACTGCTAAACACCAGTGATTGGAAAACCACGACAAAGAAAATCTAGATAATGTACAATGTGTGTTGTGATGGTCTTGCATAACAAAAATGGGGGGATATGATTGATCCTATCAATCCCGTCTCCTTTCTGCTTCTTTCTTTCGTCTTGTTCTGACGACGAATGTTCTTGATGTTATTACATGGACTCAAATCACTTCGGCTCGCTCGTAGCCTGTGCCTTTCAAAGCTGGCTTGGGCACTTCTCGGTCCTTGAAGGTGCTGACGAAGGGATTGGGATCCTCTTCCTGATTGAGGTTGCCGAGAGTATGGTTGACACCACGATGACCAGCTTCGTCGGCGCGGATGTACAGAATAAGGTCTTTCATGGTGCGGTTGCTTTCAGGCATATTCCAGTACTGATACAGACAATGTTATTTCAATTGGTTCTCCTGAATCGGGCCACCCTTGACCGGCAGGGTCAAGTGTACCGTCGTGGTTTGATCATTACATGGGAGTCGACTTACCCCAATGGCGATATCAGGTATTTGAAACTTCGGGTCAGACCATTTTGGTAGATGTCCTTGCTCGATTTCAAGAATAGCCCTCGTGTACGTGTGAACAGCTTCCTCTTCCAGATATCCGACAAACCGGTGGACAATGCGAGGGTGCAAGAGATATGCAACGAAGAGAGCGTTAAAAAAGACGCCTTGAGCACCGACAATCATGAGCTTCATGAACCGCCCGGGCTCACACATCTTCATAAATGTGAGGAGATGCATTCTCTCGTTGTAGCTTTCTTCTAGCAAGGTCTCGATCCACCCGTTGTCGCGCTTCATACGTCGAAGGCTGCTGAGATGACGAAGCATTCCACCCACCATGCCGGGGACACCGGCAATGCTCTCTAGAAATACAAACCGGGTCAGCTGTGAAATAAACAGTTAGCTCCAGTGCTTGGTAAAAGGGCCAGCGCTCGCCGTTGTTCCGCCATGATTATTTCGAGACATGGTTCAACATACCCATTGTGCCTCGGTCAGTGGTTTTTCTGCAACAACAGAGGTGGTCGGATGTTTTTTATCAACTTGCTGATCTCTTCCCATGCCCGTTGCCTTGTCCATCCAATACCGCGCAAAACGTACGATCCTCCAGGCTGCCCAGTCGCTGAAGTTTCTGGGCTGCCGATGAGCCGGTTCTACAGCCAACATTTCCTCCGTCGTATGTCCATGATGCGGCCATGCTGGTTTGGTCAGTTGGATGTGAGGCGTGTCCTTGGCGGGGAAGAAATCCCGGAGTTGATCCCTTGTCGTGGTTGAGAAGAGCTTCGGGGAAGTCAAGTTCGGTTTGTGCTGAACGGCTCCAGCACCGACAAGTCTTCGTCCTGGTGGTGAGCCAGCAACAGCCGGGATGAATGGCCGGGTAAGCCCGGCTATTTGTCGGAGATTTTGAACTTGAGGTCGTGTTTTGACCGTGGTGGAAATCATAGAGAAGAATAAGGTACGCGAAGTATACCCAAGAAATGATGGAAGATGTGATGGGGATAGACTTTCGTCCTGGTCTACTAATGGTGTTCTGTAGAAGTAGGGATTTATGAGTGGCTGATGAGATGATGAGCAAGTGCCCGTCAGCGTTTTATATCTACCCAAAAAAAAATTACGGCTTCGGGAACCAGTTTGAGTCAAAAGCTTGACAACCTGAACGGGTTGGGCGATGGGCAGCGTGCACGCACGCACGGGGTCGTCGGAATGTCCCGGGAGACAGACTCGCAGTGACATGCATGTTCCGTATAATTCCGTCGACGCTTCGATACAGAGCAGGGCTAAGTGGTCACGTGTCCTATCTCCCCCCCCCTTCTATTATTGGTATTTTTATTGAGATTTGTTTCCAAAAAGCCCGAAGACTTGGCCATGGAACAGTTGTAAAACGCTTTCAGCTGCAAAACCGGTCATTGTAGGACACTAGGTATTATTTTCATTGCTATCATGGGGAAATTGAGCTCGTTTGTGTGAATGACTTAGCGAGGGCGTCATGTATTCTATTTATCCTCATCTCAGCCTGAGGTAATGCAAGTGGTCAGTCTATCTGACCATGCGCAGTAGCATGACATGGCAAAAATATATTTGCTCGTAAAGACGCAGCATATGACTCTTCTTTTTCTTTTTCTTCTTCTTTTCCTTGTACGACATCTAAGCGACCTTAAGTTGTTGCCAAGATGAGATTTTCCTTGCGTAAATTTGTATCTTCGTAAAGTAATCCCAACTCTATTTCCCACCTCCTTTCCCTGACCAGGTGATGAGTTACTGACGTTTCGCGACGCTCTTGCGAGAGTATCTTCACTGAATATTGATTTCAACTCGCTTCCCGATTTACATCCTTGAGGCAAGTCAGCATCGATTCATGCACTCTGCTTTGCATGTGGAAATAGGTATTACCTTTCAAGCGGCGTCAAGCCGAGAATGCGCATGCCATTGGCCAATGTAGTTCGCGCGGCATCGTACAATGCCATGCGCGCCTTCATGAGTTCCGGTTCGCTTCCCACCACCTTCAAGTGATCATAGCTGCTACTTATCACATGTGTCATCTTAAACAAATAAGTGAGAACTGTCGCTGGTTCCAACGTCTTCAGAGTGTTCTGGAGCACGTCGGGCCACTGCGAAAGCATGCGGGCAATGTTTATGGCATGGTCCTCCTTCAAAAGTGAAAAGTTGGCGCTGTTGAGGTCCGCATCGGAGAGCTCCACCCGGCGCCTGATGGAGCATAGTCGAGCATGAGCGTACTGAAGATAGGGTCCTGTGTCACCTTCAAAGGATGTCATGACATCCATGTTGAACGTGTAGTTGTTTATCCTTATTATTTTTAGTCTCGACCCGGTCTGAGTCAGTACTTTGATGAATTCCGGCTTACCTCTTGCCGCTCATGTCCTGAACCATAACACTGCTAATGCCCAAAATGTCGGCTGTAGATACAGGATCTTCGATCTGGGCGTACTTTTCGTTATTTTTTTTCATGGTTTCGTGCATGTGATCCGCACAGTCTTTCAGGATATCATCCAAGCTGGCAACGAAAACCATTAGCCCACGTGACAAATTCGGAAACCCCAAGTTGATCTACCAGCGGAGAACTCACAATTTGACAGTTCCTTTGCGGGTGCTCATGCCGAGGACCATCCCGAAGTTGATGTGTTGACACTTTTTAGCAATATCCTTGTAGCCAAGAAGCTCAATGATCTGGAAAAGCTGCTGGAGATGAAGATCTTGTTGACTAGCCACAACGTAGATCATATGGTCGAAGTTGTATTTCTTATGCTAAAGCCAGGGCAGATCAGTACACCCAGAGCAGAGCATATACCAGTTTAAGACATTAAACTTACGCGACTCAGCAATTCGCAAACATCACGAGTCAAGTACAGCGCAGTGCCATCTCGTTTTCTGCACAAGGCCATCAGTCGAGTTAGTTGCGACCCGACGATCGTGTGTTCGCTTTACAATGACATACCGGAGAACAGTAGTTCCTAGCCTCTTGCCAGCTTTACCTGGTAAATGTTGAGTGAAGTCAACTAGCACGGCGCCTTTGTCTTCTCGAGAGACGTTCTTGGCCTTCATTTCATCTGCAATCTTAGCCATGAACTCTTCAGACACTTGACTTTCGCCTATTTTGTTGTTGTTAGTCGTCATTTCAAGCTAGGCAGGGAGATAATACCTACCGCTAAACTCGTCGAAATGAATGTTGAGACGAGAGTAGGTTTCTGAGAGTAAAATTGTGTCAGAATGTGATCAAATTTGGATACATCATACGCATGCTCAAAGCAAAATCGTTGAAGGCATGTCTCATCGTGTGAAATACGCTGGGTTCCATACCTTTGTAACGAGTAATACTGAGGTCTCGGAAACGCTTCCATTGTGCAAGAACCTCCTCATCCCTATCCGTCTGTCCATAGAACCGTCAGTGAGCATTACCACAAGAGGACAGAATGAGATGTCTTACCATGCGCTTGAAGTATTGGCGGGCTTGTTCATCTAAGCTGTTGGCTTCTAAAACGCTGACATCTTTACCCTCCTTTTTCTGGGCTTCAATCACCTCTTTCTCGGCACTCATCTCAGCATTGATCTGGACATAAAGCTTGAAGAGATGGTCGATAGGGTTCTTCTGCAACGCTTCTTCATCACCGTTACGCTGATAGGCCAAGGCGAGTAAGCCGTATTGCTTGCCCCAGTCACCGAGATCTGGTCCCATGATTAGCATTTGTAGTTCTTCCGCTTCGTTGTTACCATAGTCCGAATCAAACTGACAGTTCATGCGGACTACATCCCATCCGCTAGCCTCATAAAGGTTGGCAATAAAACTTCCTATGATTGTCGAGCGGAGATGGCCAGCATGAAATGGTTTCGCGACGTTGGGAGAGCTAAACTCCACGATCTGACATGAAGTAAGTAACATTCCCGTCCACAGCTGACTTATGATCTGTGTAACTCACGATGCGCTTCTTATTAGAGGATGGATCTGTTGGATCATGAAGACCAGTAAAGCAGTTTTTACCTAAGCGCTTGTCAGTGATGACATTCGAGTCGTTTTGCCTTTGAACGCACCGTAATCTTTCTCGGCCTGCCTGACCATTGGGATGATGGATTGAACGAGAGGTTTCCCTTTCATGAAAAAAGACATGAAGTGTCCGCTCAGGACGGGTTCTTTAAATAGAGGATCGTCTTCAGGGAACTGTCATGTTGAAAAATTAGCACTGGAAAACCTCTCCAAAAAGATGATTAGATATTCTTTAGAAAAACCACACCTTCTTAGCCCATTCTTGCGCCAGAACGTCAGGCTTGGTGCCCTTGATTCGAAGTGCTGGGACAGCTACAACGAAGTCACCTTTGTCAAGACTCTGGGTCCACATAACGGCAGGATAGATAATAGACGTGTCAACGCCAGAGATTTTGGACAAAACATTGCTAAGATGTGCCCTATAGAGATCAAGGGGATTGATCTCGGGGTGGGCATTTGGGTATGTTTGGGCAATGCCTGCAATTGTCAAGCCATCAACCCTCTGGGCCAGCTCGTCCATCACTTTCGTAGGAGCCATAGCTGCTATTCTAATAGTCCGAAAGTAGGCCTGTAGGTTTAAGGGTATGTATCGTGCCACCGGCCTGTGGCGAGGAAAGTTCTCTGCGAAGCCTTTGTTCGCAATAGTGAGGTTTCGAATGGTCGAAAACAGTCGTGGAGCTCGAAGATATAGGGAATGAGGACTAGAATGGCGTCTAGCCTGGTTTAATGGTCGTCGCAGACGTAGATAAGTCGGATTAACGAAAAAAACCAGTGGCGATGTCGAGTGAACAACCTTCATGAAGACCTCCTTACCAAGCTTGGACTTTTTCCAAACTTTTGGCACCACGCATCTGTGACTCAAAATACTGTCTGGTGGTTCCCCACCTCAGGGTCTGGCGGAGCAAAGTTACAGTGGGCTGGTAGGTACAGTTACCTAGGCAGTAGATGGTTGGGTGCGGGGTGGTTGCCTGGCGTTGGGTCCTTAGTCATCATGCTCATCGGCTCCCTGCAACTTGTGTTTTTAGCGTATGCAAGTCTTTTAGCGCATGCAAGTATTATGTATGACTCTTTTGTTCCCAAAGCCCCAAGTCACCAACCTCGGGGGTCAAAGGGCTTGCTTGGGTTGCGCTAACAGTATTATAGGGCTCGTGCTTGGCTCCGTCGGTCTCTGTCTGCTTCCACGGTCTCAAGTTTCCTGTTATTTACACCCTGTCACGCGCTACTTGGTCAAATCCTGGCGCCTGACGCCTGACGCTTAACGCCTGACGGAAATCACGGCGCCCCTCCCTTTCAAAGTTGCTCAAGTGCTCTCTAGCTTGGGAACCTCCCCCGCCCATCCAGCCGTCATTAGCAGCCACACAAAAAAAATCAAAACCAGCCCGCAATCTGCCTTTTGACGACGTAATTTCTCTCCCTCTAATCGTGCACCAGCCAAACCCTTCCACCGCGATCTACACCTTTGTCAACATCTCACTGCTTGTCGTTGAACCGAGAGTACAAGCCACTACCTGTCGCCTCATATTGCAAGTTGTCGTGCCGTTTCTACGCCTTGGACCCACGACATTATGCCCGCCAAAAAGCAATGGGGTAAGATCCCCGTCCTTACAATCTGCCACTACACATGTACAACACACAGTTCAACAACGTAGATCTGGATCTACGGGTATAGCTCCCGTTGTTCTCGACGCGACCTTGTGGAGACCGCATCGTATCCCGGCATAACATTTTCGTGCCTGTAAATGTGCCTGGCTGCATTTTGCTGACCGCTACTTACTCCAGACGAAGAAGAAAGCGAGTCTAGCACTCCTCCTTCTTCTCCTCCTATCACAGCCACCCGCCGACGCCAATTTGAAGATGAGGAAAATGACAGCGATGTGAGTTGCTCGACTTAAAAGTCTGTGGTTAGTCACCAACACAAGCGACGCTAACAATATTACCTCGATCAGGTACTCGACTCATGGGATGCTGCCGAGGATTCCGAGGTAGAGCGCGAGAAGGAACGCAAGGCTGCGGACGTCAAAGCCAAGGCTGCCGCCGAGGCTGCAGCCAGCAAGAAGACTAAAGCCGAACGCGTCGCCGAGCGTCGGGCCGCCCGTGCTCTTCAACGCGAAGAAGAGGGAGAAGACAGCGATGATGACGAAACTGAGGTGCAGCGTCGGGAAAGACTTCGCCGCACCGAACAAGAAGCTGACTTGCGTCACGCCGAAGATTTATTTGGGAATGTTGGTACCGGCAGTGGTCGCAAAGCAAACACCAGTGGTGCTGCTGTTGTCGTCGATGAAAATGACCCATCAACAACCGTCAATATTGCTTCTCTGCCATTGTTCAATCCGCAAACCAAGACACAATTCGAGTTAATGCGTACAACTCTCGCTCCCATCATCAGTGGAAACACGAAAAAAGCTCACTATGGTCTCTTCCTCGAAGAATTCGCCAAGGATCTGGCCAGGGAACTGTCCAGCGAGCAGGTGAAAAAGGTCGCCAGTGCTTTGACTCGCCTTAGCAATGAGAAAATGAAGGAGGAGAAGGTTTCGGAAAAGGGAGGCAAAAAGACCAAGGCTGCCAAAACAAAAACTTCTTTAGTCGCCAGCCGCGCCAACACGACGGACGTGTCAACCTATGATGATGATGCTTTTGGAGAGTAAGTTGGCTTCTAGGGTTTTACGTAGTTCTGTTTACTCCGCCAATACTGATGCTTGTGGCAGTGACGATTTTATGTGATCCATCCACGAAAAACGAAGCAATGCAGCTGCTCTCCCGAAATTGAACCCCCTTTCGCATACTTCCGGCTGGTGCAATACAGCTGATTCGCGTCTACCCGCGACAATCAGTTATTTCGCGATGTTGATGCAAAGACGACTTGCTTCATTTTATATTCGGTTGGGATGTTCCAAACGTAGAGACAGCGGAGCTTTCCATGATACCAAGTCGCGTCATTCTGACAGGTGCGCATTGCAAAGGGGTGTTTGGGCCAACTCCCCATCCAACAAACGGGCGGCAACAGATGCAGTTCAGGGGATGCCAAGGCCGAAGAGGGAGGCATAGTATGGATACGCGTGGTTAATTAGGCAAATTGTTTACATTGGTGGTGTCATGGGCGATCAGAATCTACGTCTTTTCAACTTGGGCAACGCGGCCAATCCCTCGTTGACGTACTTTTTAATACGATGGAGCCAAGTGGAGGACGGCATCTCGATATTTGGTTGGTATGTGCGAAAGCGCCTGTCATCTGTTGGTCGGTGCAGGTCACGTTGACATTAGTTATTAGAATGGATGAAAAACGTTTGTATGAGTTCATGCAATGGGAAGACGGCATGGTTCTACCCTGTATGTTACCAGGGTAACTCCGATGCTGAAAAAAGTGATATCCAGTGACATTTCTGATACAACTAACTGGAACACTTACACATCATACATGACTGTCACACCTCTCTAGCACGCATGTTAAATCTATCTCGTTCGGTTACCACCAACGCCGAAGAACCTGACCCATTTGTAACGCCGTGCTCCGGATAGTTTGCAACGCTGCCGCATGAAACATGACATATCTCCATGCCCTCCGAACCAAATGTAATTCCTCGTTTCTGGGCTTAGTCGTGTATCATACGTACCAGATAGTAAAGCCAAAAAATGCCCTTAAAGTTTTGCCTCAGACTACATTGCCTGCCATGCCCATGAACAAGGCATGTACCGCCAGTGACAGAGTCCAGAAACCAACTTTCTTGAACCGACGAACACGACTCTGCTGATCCTCAACATCTTTAGCGAAAGCATCGTATGTTTCGACAGATGCGTCATTCATTAAGCCACAGTCAAATACTGTCCAACTTCCATCAAAATCGCCTAGGCGCTTCACGATTCGGCAAGATATTGGTATGTACGTTTTCTTGGCGTTGATATATGCGACAATTGGTCGAACCAACGCCTGGTTAACGTAGGACATGTCCCTCGTGAAAAGCGGCACCGCCGCCTTCACGTCATTCATATGAATGCGCATGTCCATAATCAAATACCGTCGATCCTCTTCGGGGAATTCAGCGGCTTGCGTTGCCTCGAGTGTCCCAACATCGCCTCCAGCGTCAGAGAGGTGTCCAGACTGCTCCAATATTGGGGTGCTCCCGCTAGAGCTTGATAGAAAGCGCTGCCTGTTCATTATAACGGCTTCTTCCAATTGATCGTAGAAGTCGGACATGACTTTGGTAAGACCGTCATCTGTTTCTGCAGGAAACATCACATCGGCTACGATGTCAACATTGCCCTCATATATCCACCCAAAAGGGCCTTCCACTCCTCGATTTAGATGATCAATTTTGAGACCATCAATCCGAAGCCTGCTGAATTTTTTCCAGGCGTTTGGCTCACCCACACCCAGCAATGCCCCTTGTTCATGATTGGAGACAATGCCATGGACCTGGCGAGGATGGATCGTGAAAAGAGAGCCATCAAAAGACCCAGACATGTGGTTCGCAGAGAGAAAGTCGTAGAAGAGCCATTGTTTTCGAAGCTGTGGTAGTTCACATGAGTATATGCTGACCGAAAATGGTCGGAATCCGTTAGGCTGGTGGATCGTCAGCAATAAGTCTTCCAGTTTGAATGACTCAATCTCAAAATCGCCCGGTTGATGCTTGTGCTTGTATGATAAGGGGTCTATGTCCTCAGTTGGCCAATGAACTGATGTACGATCGACAACACCCCTGACTCCATTGACTTCGACGTCCTTGAGTAACCCTTTCCCATTCCACCAATTCACAAATGAGAGAGTCACATTGACATTGGCAATGGTGACATCAAATTGTGTGTAATTTCCATCATCTTCAACATTAGAGGATACTGAAGGCTGAGATTGTCGCCCTGCTGCAGCCACAGCAGCGGCGTCCGAAGAGCCTTTGCTCACGGATGACTTGACCTGTCCGGGCCTCCGGGAGACAAATACATTCCGAAACGCAATAACGCCATTCTTCCAATTTGGCACGATGGCGGATTCAAAGATGACGGTAACTCCGGCGGATTGTGTTAAGTAATCGCCAATCCATTTCGCAACCGTTTCTAGAAGTACTTGTCAGAGCAAGTTGCCACGACAGGATTAAACAGAACTTGCCTTGAGCAAATACAGTATTAATCGAGAAAATGAGTAATGAAAAGAAAGTTGTCGTCCCTACGAGAACCCAAACAATATGCCCCAGCATGAACCAGGACACGAATGCGCCCCATTCATCTGCATTCCAAGGACGCATGCTTCGAATTGACATCCATTTGAACCGCACCTTGAGCCTTTCCCAAAAGCCGTTTGCAGCGGCCAGCAGCTCATCTTTCGTCGGTCCATGGGGTAATTTGGCCAAATGGAGATATTTAGAAACGGAGGATGCTATCGATTCGACGTCCGCGTCATTGCTAGGTTTTGTTGAAGTGGGATCTTTGCCTTGATCTGATTGGAACTCTTTCTCGCGTGATTTCTGTGGCAAGGAGTCTTTCGCATCACTCTGTTGTCGCTCGTTGGAATAGTACCGCTGTTGTGAAAACTTTTCTAGGGGCTTGTATACTGTTCTCCCGTGGTTGGCCAATACTCCAGGAGCCGCCGAGGGCCAGGTTCTTTCGACAACCAGGAGGATCGCCCTCAGCCTCGGATTCCGAACAAGAGACGCGGAGTTTTCATGGGATGCCGCCTCGAAAGACTGCCTTTCGTAATGCTGTATCCGTGACTTTCGATGAATCGACTGCGACGGCCATAGCTTATAGAACTGGAAAGGCGACGGAGTGACAAAACGAGCTTCGAACAGCGATGCCTGTCGTGGTAGCCAAGCCTGGCTTCCGAGCAGCCGTATAGAGAAGGCCTTAGACATAATTCTCATGCATGGCGACTGAAAGGAGAATATTCCTTTATCCCAGAGTCTGCATGTGTCTCAACAACCAGGATTTGGCAGAACAGCCTTGTTAGAACGACCGACGACTGCAGGCATGACGTGCGCCAGGAAGGAGTCGAGAAGTACATACCTCTGTGTTGAGACCAGCCAATAGATAAGTCACGATAAGCCCGGAGAAACCCACAATAAATTTTCTTAGATCTCTGCACCGCTTGGTAGATGATGGACAAATAGGGACGGCCACACTGTCTAGACTCCAGCTATTGTTCACCAATTTTATTCCCTTGTTCCACCACCCCTGAAAGAATTTGTGTCGGACCTCTGTACTGAATACGTTCTGATCTGATCAGAAACCTATTTTACAGCTTTTGCGCGACATAGTCATAATGCCTGCGCCCACAGCCTTGAAAAAGGCAGACGAAACCCCGCTTCCAGAGGCAGAGGTTTCACTCCAGACACAAGGTTGGCAAATTCTCGAAAAACTTTGATCTTCTGTTTCATGTCATTGTGCTGACAATTTGAAAGCAGCTGGCAATGACTTTCTTCTTGGAGAACCCGATTTTACGCCAGTAGACGGCGAGGGAATGCAAGCAACTGACGAAGGAGATGATTCTATGGCTATCGACGAGGAGGGTCGGCCACGTTTCGCTCCTGCCGGGGATATCGTACGCATGGGAATTTGTTCCTCTTGATAACTTTGTTGTATGCTGACGAATTCTCAGGATCCCGTCACACGGGTGGATACCAGAAAGATTCCCGTTCCTCCCCATCGGATGACACCATTGAAACAGTCATGGTCTCAAATATATCCTCCGCTCGTTGAACACCTTAAATTACAATGCCGAATGAACATTAAACGAAAGACCGTGGAACTGAGGACATCACATCACACCGCTGATACCGGAGCCCTGCAAAAAGGCGAGGATTTTGTGAAAGCCTTCACCCTTGGTTTCGATGTGGATGATGCCATTGCCTTGCTCAGGCTGGATGACCTCTATATTGAAACCTTTGAAATCAAAGACGTGAGGACTATGCATGGCGACAGCCAAGCTCGTGCTATTGGTCGCATTGCTGGCAAGGACGGTAAAACAAAGTTCGCAATTGAGAATGCAAGCAGGACGCGAATTGTGTTGGCTGATTCGAAAATCCATATTCTTGGTGGCTTCAAGAATATCCACATGGCGCGAGAATCGATTGTTAGCTTGATTTTGGGTAAGCCTCCAGGCAAGGTGTACGGCAACTTGAGAACCGTGGCCGCGAGAATGAAGGAAAGATTTTAGTCAACTTCATCATCACGGGATATGGTATTACATGGCGTTAGGGCAAGCAAGTATTTATAGCTAATGGATTTCGACGACGTGAGCATGGTAAGTGTGAAGAAATATGATTCGATGGTATTCTCATCTGGCGTCGTTATTGATCGTTGATGGGGATGAGGTTTGGCTTGTTTTGAATACTGCGACGATTTATCCTGCATTTTGGGGTTGGATACTTGAGTTGACTAAAACGTAGTCCGTGAAAGCGAATGGCAAGTACATTCATCATGTGCTCACCCAGGTAATCTCCAAGAATGTTTCACTACTTTCAGGGGGTTTTATAGACGTTCTTGCTTCGCTATCCATAAGTTTAGTCGAACCTGATGCCCGACTTGCGACTTTGATGTAGACAGAGAAGGTCAGTGTAAGATTCGTGGCGTGTTTCAAGTCAACGCTTACATGGGCGAGAGAATATATTGCTAAGAGTCGTGAACGCGTCACGGACACGTTGTTTGGTGGGTGGGTAACGGAGTCAAAGGGACGTGCTGCAAACCTGGTCGCTCGAAAAACTTTACAAGATATCGGCAATGTGTTACTACATTGATTTGCAACATCACGCCTTTCGTGAGGTGCTTGACCTATCACTGAATTCCGTTGGGGCCTGTGCAAGGACGGCCAGTAAGGTTGTGACATCAAATGACCGGCGCTTTTACGGAGGCGGACCTCATGGAGATACCTGAGTGACGAGATCTTTTCTGCCCCTCCCCTCTTTCCTCTGCAACCGGCCGTGTCGCGGCTACCCCACCTTATCTTTGGCCCACACACCTCACCTCAACAAACATCCTCCTGAACTTTTTCTTCAATCCCTCCTTACACAAGTTTGAATAGCTTCACATCATCAAATTATAACCATCGGTATGTATTTTTCCCTCCCACCCTTCATATCATCCCCTTTTGGACTGCTTTTGCGATCTCCAAACCTGTACCTTCGACGACCCCTCCATTCACCGAGCTTGGCTGTTGAGGCATCATTCAAGCAAGCAATTCAATCTACAAACTTCTAGCTCTACATTCTTTACGCAACGAAAGCGGCAAATTGAGAGGGCCAAGATGATTGAAGCTGCTATGAGCTACCAGTCCAGCCTTTGAGGCACGTTTGTGTGTCCGTTGATGGTTCTCTTGCTTTGCTGCCCCGCCCCCACCATGAAGAAAAGAAGCACCTTTTTCAAGCACCTCACTGACCAACTATGTTGTACTTTTCGGAATAGCGTCGTCCGTACAGTCTTAAGATGGCTATTACCAAAGTTCACGCTCGTTCCGTGTACGACTCTCGCGGCAACCCGACTGTGGAGGTTGACGTCGTTACAGAGACTGGTCTGCACCGAGCTATCGTCCCTTCCGGAGCTTCTACCGGTTCGTCCCGATTCTTCCCCACACGCTTATGCCGATGCAATGCATAACTGAGAACATAGGTCAACACGAGGCTTGTGAACTTCGCGACGATGACAAGACCAAGTGGGGTGGCAAGGGTGTCGGTAAAGCTGTTGAGAATGTCAACACCATCATCGGTCCTGCTTTAATCAAGGAAAGCATTGATGTGAAGGACCAGTCCAAGGTCGATGCCTTCTTGAACGGTCTTGATGGCACTGACAACAAGACCAAGCTTGGTGCTAATGCTATTCTTGGTGTCAGTCTGGCCATTGCCAAGGCTGGTGCTGCCGAGAAGGTAATGTGGTCTCAATGTCCTGCCGTTTATTCGTAAACTAATATCGACTCTAGGGCGTTCCTCTATACGCTCATATTTCCGACCTGGCGGGCACAAAGAAGCCTTACGTCCTCCCTGTTCCCTTCATGAATGTCCTCAACGGTGGGTAAGTAGTTTGCCTTCTTTCTTTCCCCAGACGGTTGTTTGAGAAAATGGCCTGCTAATTGTCATAGATCTCATGCTGGTGGTCGCCTCGCCTTCCAGGAGTTCATGATCGTTCCCTCGTAAGTCCAAGCTTTTACACCTTAGATTTATATGCGCTATGAGCTAACATAGCTCGAAAGTGACGCTCCTTCCTTCTCCGAGGCTATGCGTCAAGGTGCTGAAGTCTACCAGAAGCTTAAGTCTCTCGCCAAAAAGAAGTACGGCCAGTCTGCTGGTAATGTTGGCGATGAAGGTGGTGTTGCCCCAGACATCCAAACTGCTGATGAGGCGCTTGAGCTCATCATCGATGCCATTGAACAAGCTGGATACACTGGCAAGATGAAGATTGCCATGGATGTGGCTTCCAGTGAATTTTACAAGACTGATGCGAAGAAGTACGATCTCGACTTCAAGAACCCTGACAGCGATCCTTCGAAATGGATTACTTACGAGGAACTTGCCTCTCTGTACTCTGAGCTTTGCAAAAAGTACCCCATCGTCAGCATCGAGGATCCCTTCGCTGAGGACGATTGGGAGGCTTGGAGCTACTTCTACAAGACCCAGGACATTCAGATCGTGGGTGATGACTTGACTGTCACTAACCCTCTTCGTATCAAGAAGGCCATTGAGCTCAAGGCTTGCAACGCCTTGCTCCTCAAGGTAAACCAAATTGGCACCTTGACAGAGTCTATCCAAGCCGCCAAGGACTCGTACGCCGATGGCTGGGGCGTGATGGTTTCTCACCGATCTGGAGAGACCGAAGACGTCACCATTGCCGACATTGTCGTCGGGATTCGATCCGGCGAGATCAAGACCGGTGCCCCTTGCCGCTCCGAAAGACTGGCTAAGCTCAACCAGATTTTGCGCATTGAGGAGGAGCTCGGTGATAAGGCTATCTACGCTGGTGCCAACTTCCGCAAGTCTGTTAACCTCTAAATCACCCTTCCGACAACTTTCCGGGGCGCTACGTGCAACTTTACCACAGGCTATGATGAAGAATAAATGAAAATTTGTCAATTGCAATAGATAAATCGATTGGTCCGAGGCAAACGTGATGACCAAGTGATGAATTTAGTGTTGTATCAAAGTCCTATCACGCTGTACCCACCCCCGCCCGGACTCCAGCCACAAAGTGGCTATTTCTACAGCAACCCAGCCCAGCCACAAACACTGCGGCGTCAAATGTCAACATACTTGGGCCGTGACGCGCGGTGGTCATAAATTCAATTACACAGCACGCATCGCAGGACAACGAAGGCTGTCGCTCTTAGGACATCAACTCAAGATGGCAGCTTCAAATGATCTCATTGATTTTGATGTGATTGAGGGGCAAAAGGAGAACATCCAGTCGCTACCTGGTGGACGGTCTGCGAAAAAGCTGTCACAGCTGTACTCTCCGTCACCCTTGCACAAACTCGCGACACCAACTCCTTCAGACACCAAAAACGTTCATGACTGTATTCGAGCTGAATATGAGGCAGAAATTCAGAATATATCGGAATCGGACGATCCTCTCGATGTATTCGATCGGTACATTAGGTGGACACTTGACACATATCCATCGGCACAAGCAACGCCGCAGTCACAGCTTCATACATTGCTTGAACGCGGCACCGGGGCCTTCATCACCACGGTGCAATACAAAAATGATCCCCGCTACTTGAGAATGTGGGTACATTACATTCACTTCTTTTCGGACTCTCCGAGAGAAACATACATGTTTCTATCTCGCCATGGCATCGGGGAGAGTTTGGCTCTGTTTTATGAGGAGTATGCTGCCTGGTTGGAAGTTGCAGGAAGATGGGCTCAAGCCGAAGAAGTTTACAAGCTGGGTATCGAACGCGAAAGCCGTCCTGTCCAGAGACTGTTGCGAAAGTTCAAAGAGTTTGAGGAACAGCTCACTCAGCAGCCTGCGAATGCCATTGAGCCATCGTCCCCGGCCCTTCCTACAATTCGTCCAGCACTGGCAGCGAAAGCTGATCCTTTTGGATCAACACGTTCGAACGATCCTCAAGCAGTACGGCCGACGAGTGGTATCATCAACGCTACTTCTAAGCCAGCCAAATCTAAACTCGCTATTTTCTCCGATGCTGACGCCAAGCCTGTCCCTCTTGCATCCAGGGGAGAGGGGTCCAAAGGGTGGGATACAATCGGCTCATTATCAGATCGTAAGAAAGAGAACGTCATGGAGCCCAAGCCATGGGCTGGAGAGACACTGAAAGCAGGAGGGGGAAAGTCTGCCGCTCCCAAGATGGCGGTTTTCAGAGATCTGGTAAGTTGCCAATCATCTAGCCTTTTTATGCCCATATGTTGATGAGTTTAGGACTAATTAATTGGCCGTTGGGCGTGTACTCGGTATTTCAGAGACTATCTCAAATAAACGACGTTGTGGTTATACCATCCAAGAGCCAAGTGACTGTACATCCGCAAACCGGCAAGAAGGAGTACATATTTGTGGATCTTGAAGCCATATATCCAACTCCTGATGAACCAGGATCTGAACTGAGTTTCGAGGAGATCATGGCTGCACATAGAGGCTGGTCTAATCAGACTTGGGATGATGAGAACGTAGATGAAAATTTTGTTCCTGGGCCACTGCATGGATACGGAGAGATTGAAGAAATAAGCCATGGTGTGAAAAAAATGCTGACCGTACATCGAGATCCATTGCTACTGGATGAGAACGGTGACATTAGGCACCAAGCTCAGTCACGGGGTGCAAAGAAGAAGAAAACTATGGAGACCAATGAGACTCAGATCAGTAAGGCCTCTTCGATAAGTGCTGCATTTTTTTTTTTTTAAACCCCCTACAGAAAAAACTAACCTCTTCTGTCCAGTTAAAGCGAAATTGGACTCACCGTCTGGCCCAAAGTTTCGTAAAAAGCAATCCTCAGAACCCACTATGACTTTACACACGAGGGCAGCTACGGACGACATATACGAGATTTTTAATGCGCCGCTAAAGGCCAACACTCATGATGAGAGTGGTGAGGATGAAGACTACGAAACCGACGGGGAGTACACCACCGACGCTGAGAGTAATGGCACGACGAGGCATCTAGATACCGTCAGCGAAAATGGTGAAGATGAAACTGCTGATACTAAAAGCGTGAGTGAGTGGTCGGACTTTTCGACCAGGAAACACGTTCCAGATGTCCTTATGGGAGAGACGGAGGCAACCTCTACCATGGCCAGTGGTTTGCAGGTTGATTATCTCAGCATCGAAGGGAACATTCACACAGACGAAAACTATCAGGAGTTCGCAATAAATCATGAGGAGGGGAGCGTGGGTCATTGGGACAATGAAAAGCCATCTCCAAAAACCAGGACCGTTTTTATTCCTATACCTCCTGAAAATTATGACCCTCCGACACGTCCGTATAGGGATCCGGCCGAGGTGGCTAATAATCGACTTCCATTCATGACACCGATCACAGAGCGAACGGAATGCTCTGTGGATGTCGACCTCGAGCGGCGGGACACCTTCAAGACACCTTGCAGACAGGATGCGTCTGCGAAATTGATCGACAACAATTCAGACTACGAGACCTTGAGCAGTCCCCTGAGAGAAATTGTTGACGATGAGTGCCCTATGCCGCACGTTCCGGCCGCATTGCTTCCAAGGTCAGCTCTAGGGCCAAAGCTGAAGACAACTACCAAGCAGCTGCCCCCGAAAGGCCCTGTTATCAAAGACAAACAGTGCAACCCCGTGGACGAGGCTGTTCGTCATGATATCCTTAGAAACATACAACCTTCCCTCACATCATACACCGGATTTTACGATCTTCGGCGGCAGACGTATGACCACGGCGGAGAGATTCGCAAATTTGCCAAGGCTTTTAATAAGTTGCACAAGGGGAGTGGGGATAAGATAGGGCTTGTTCCAGCT
This sequence comes from Epichloe hybrida, assembly GCA_019022495.1. Classification (NCBI taxonomy): domain Eukaryota; kingdom Fungi; phylum Ascomycota; class Sordariomycetes; order Hypocreales; family Clavicipitaceae; genus Epichloe; species Epichloe hybrida. Next base: position 65,068 of record JAFEKR010000013.1, read on the forward strand.
CCTATGACCATTCAATTTCCTCACATGGCTCGGGAATACAAATTGAAACGGGAATTGGGTGCAGGAGCTTTTGCCCCTGTTTACCTAGTCGAAAATACACTACCTTGCGAGGAAGAGACTGATGAAAATGCTGCGGTCTCAATGGGTAGAGGCATGTTTGCCATTAGTCACCGGAGCGAACTCGAGGCCCTCAAAATGGAAGCACCTCCTACGCCATGGGAATTCTATATAATGAGGCTTGCGCATACCCGTCTAGGTCCGCAACATCGTGCGGCGGCGTCACTGTCCTACGCGCATGAGTTGCACCTATACCAGAATGAGGCATTTTTGTTTCTACCTTACCATCCTCACGGTACACTGTTGGATGTGGTGAACTACTTTCGCGCCGAGCCCTCTGGCGTCATGGATGAGCAGCTTGCCATGTTCTTCACGATTGAGATCATGCGGACAGTCGAAGCTCTTCATACCAAAAGTATTCTCCACGGTGATTTAAAGGCAGATAATTGTCTGCTTCGACTTGACACGATGTCCTCGGATCAGCCCTTGACGACCTCATGGAAAGCGGACGGGACCGGTGGATGGGCATCGAGAGGCATAGTTCTCATCGACTTTGGCCGCGGTATTGACATGAAAGCGTTTGTTCCCGAAGTCGAGTTTATTGCGGACTGGGAAACCTCTGCCCAGGATTGCGCCGAAATGCGTGAGGGCCGTCCATGGACATGGCAAATCGACTATCATGGCCTGGCTGGCGTCATTCACTGCCTTCTTTTCGGCAAGTATATCGAGACTTCGAGGTGTGACCAAGGTGGTCTTGGCCGTAACGGGCGAAAATACAAGATCAAGGAGAGTCTGAAGCGATACTGGCAAGCAGACCTCTGGTCCGAGTTTTTCGAAGTATTACTGAACCCAGGATCTTTTTTGGAAGCAGAAGATGGACAAAAAATGCCAGTTTTGAAATCGATGAAGAGCGTGCGGGAGAGAATGGAACTATGGCTTGCAGCAAACTGTGAGCGTGGTGTGGGCCTGCGATCCTTGATAGGCAAATTAGAGGGATATGTCAAAACTCGCAAATAAGGTTGGGCCGCACAACAGCAGCATTTGACTCCGCCCACTATCGTTTATGTTGCTTCTTACGCTGGTCAAATTGGTTCATGTCTAGACGTTTGCAAAGAATCAGGTGTTTCAATTAAGCATTAGCAATGGCGCAAAGAGCTGGATGTGCGAATTTTTGCTTCACCACTTCTGGTGTCAGATATAATATACATTCCAAAGCTTTCCTATTCATTCAATGACAGACTCCATTTTTGCCTTCCATTCATTTCATAGCAAAAACTTCCAGTCTTGGCACTAGTCGTATGCACAACGTGGGAAGATATGGGGCAAATGCATGCCTGTTAGGTGTATTGAGTTCCTCATCTCTGTCGCCAAAGTCTTGGATCTAGGCATTCTTCTTGGCTCCCTTGGTTGATTTTGTTCCTGTTTTGGATTTTTTTGCCGACTTCTTGTCGACCTGATCTTGAATCCTGCTTCTCTCTATAGCACCCTTCGCTTGGAGATCCGCAGAAAGTTTTGTGAACTCGGTGCTCTCTGCGTCCATCCCTATGAGACTTTCCAGCAGCTTAATCTCATCTGCCCATATTTGCTTATCTTCCGCTGTTTTACCATCGGGACCTTTCTTGTCGATGGGCGTTTCAAGGACCATGGGCATATTGCGAAAGCCATCATGATTCATGATACTGTGGAACGCACAAAGACCCAGGAAGCCTGTCCCGATGTTGGCATGCAGATCACGGTTCGAGTTAAAGGGAGCTTTGCTATCATTCACTGAGATGAATCGTTAGCTGCTCGGACTTGATATCATTTGTTCTATGGGTTTTTTTAAGAAGAGGGGGGTAGAAACAGATATGTAGATGTTATACGCTCCGGACTGGACTGTTTGATAGGTAGTCGAGAGCGTGCGAAATGTGAACTTACAGTGAAAGGCTTTCAGATATTTGAAACCAACAATCTCACCGAAAGCTCGCATGGTTTCTTCAAATGCCTCTGGAGTCCGCAGATCGTGGCCAGCCGCAAAGGCGTGACATGTATCAATACAGACGCCAACGCGGTCCTTGTCTTCCACCAACGCAATGATGTCCCTCAAGTCTTCCCATGTGGAGCCAATTACATTGCCCGCACCAGCCATGTTCTCTAATACAGTTATCACAGACAACGTCGCTTTGTGCGCCTTGTTGAGCTGTGCAGCAATTCGGCCGATTGCCGCTGGTCGAGGCTCGCCGCCTGTGGATCCGGGATGGAAGTTGTAAAGTTTGATTCCAAGCGTTTCACATCGCTGTAGATCGTCGACAAAGCTATTGTATGCTTGCGTCGCTTTGGTTTCGTCGACTTGAGCCAAGTTCACCAAGTACGAGCCGTGAGGGAGGGCATGTTCGGCGGCACTGTAACTATGAGACTTGCAGTTGTTGATGAATAGATCGCGTGCTTCTGTTGAAATAGGAGGGTTGTCCCATTTACGTTGGGATTTGAGGAAAAGAGCGAATGAGTTGGCTCCTATTTGTACAGCATTCGTGATTGCATTTTGGACGCCTAGTCAAAATGAACGAAATCAGTGGTTAGAGTTAAGAAGAAGGTGCTGACATATGAATATGTATATATGTTATCACTGCACTGGCACAGTGGCAGACATGTCGCTTTGAACACACCTCCTGCGGCACTGACGTGAGCACCAATGTACATTGCCTTCTTCAGTGAATCCAGAGTTGTCCGGTTCGCAAACGGCATCGTCTTGTCTTCGGGCTTCGCCTTCGCATTTGCTCCGGCTGAACGTTTTCGGGATTGATCGGTATCTTGAGCGTGATTCTCGTTGTCGACGTCTACAGCACCCAGCTTGCGCTTGCCATTGACCTTTCCTGGAGCTACAGAGATGGTGTCCTTGGAACTTGCACTAGACGTGGAAATGTTGTTGGAATTAAGCCTGCCGTCAGACTCCTCGCTGTAGCTAACCACTGGTTTATTTCTCGTGGAAGTCCGAGGCATCGTGGTCGTTTACTGCGTGACTTGACAGACGACGTAAAGAGCATTGAGAGCAACAAGTCGTAATACAACAAAGAGAATGTTCCGAGATCGGTGCATCCACACATTTCTACGAGTCTGTCTGCTCCCACCACTAACTTCGCAGTGGCAGACGGGCCTAGCTCGTGTTGAACCAGGCGCGAAATCACGTGCAGCACACTCTGACCGTGTAAGTCTGGTGCTTGCACATGAATGATTTTCATCGCTACTTTTGATTGATCTATGTTGAAATCTTATTTCTTTTTGCCTCACTGGCCATTGTCGACACGTTGAATCCATTTGTAAATTTCCCACACATTGGTCGCCGGTTATTCTCCATCAGGGGAAAATTGACACTTCACGTATTGATACTGTTATCATTTAACCTCCTGATTTGTTTGAAAATATGTGTAATGCTGTATTCTTGACCTAGAATCATATGCTTCGCAAAACGCGCCCACTCTCAGCTGTCCTGAAGCTTTACATCTACATGCAAGATCATAATCCCGCATCTATCGCCTGTACAAAAGAGGCTGTTAGGTCTTTGGGATAATCTCTGGGTCTTCGGGGGGGAAGAATATCGATCAAGATAGAATCTGCAGCTCGGGGACCGTGCCATTCGAGAACTTGTCCTTGTATGCCGCATAGAGTCTTTCCACCTCCTCCACATATAACTCATGGTATCTGTCAATGACTTCCTGAGGTGGTTGCTCTCCGTATGTCTCGTTTATTTCAATAGGCCTCCCCACTACTATGTTAACAGCTCGGCGATACGGCATCAAACCGACGTCGTAATTGAGAAGCCCACGGCCGTGGAGTGCTGGGATAGTGAATTTGAAGACTTTGAGAAGGATCATCTGAATCTTGTGAACCATAGGGTGCGTCTTGGGGCTCAGCTGGTCGTAAAGGTCATTTTCGCCGAATCCTATAATCGGGACGAGGTCGGCTCCAGTCCTCAAAGCCATCTTGATGAAACCTTTGCGTCCTTTGAGGATAAGGCGAAGTGTGCCGGGTTGAGCTTCAAGAGACTCTCGGGCACCACCAATGACAATCGTTACGGCGCGACCCTGACCGTCGTTTTTAGGTCCACCCTTCGACAAGATGTTACGAATTGAATCCTTAGAGACAGAGCGTATTCCCATGGCCAGTATCCAGTCGCGATAGAAAGGGAGTCGAAAATTAGAATCAAGCGTGAGCAAACTATTTGTGATGCCGGGAAATTTCTCCGCGAACCCCAACGCGTTTGTGGCAAAGGCGCACCAAGCACCGTGAGAGATGATGCCATGGGGGTGATAACCAAGAATGTATTTCCTATTTGGTGGTAGATTGAACGTTTTGTGGAGTTTGGCCGGGAAGTAACCCGCGAATAACCTCCATAGAGGCAGAGAACGCAGCCATTCCGAACGATAAGAAAGATTGCCATCTATAGCGGCGTTGGAAAAGGACAAGTGAACCAGGTACGGCACCAATATGGGCCAAGTAAGAGGGTTTGCGCAGCTGAACCAGAAGCATGACACGATCACAATGATGGACATACAATGAAATAGAACCGCCGCAGTCTGCATGCGACGCTTGACGGGCACTCGAAGAGGTGCAAACCGTATGCCGCCAGCCCTCCATGCCTCCCTCTCATGGAATTTTTGGCTTTCGCTTGTAAGGTTTGGATACGGGACGTAACCACCATTCGTCATGGCTTTATCACTGCCCTTTTTACTATTTTTGACAGCTGCGGCGTTCGTTTCGCTGGCGAGGGGCTCGTGTGTTTCAGTACCGGTTTTTGCAGGCTGGTCATTATGTATTTCCTTTTGAATGCAGATGCTCGTGGTTAGCTGGCAAGCTATATTCCAAAAACGAAGACAACTCATAGTGTGGCTAACTTTGTGATGCAAGGTTTCGGTGTCCTTCTGGTAACGAAGAGTGGAAGGGTCAATGTTTCCATAGACCGCTACTGCTTCATCTTGTTTGTTTGATGCATGATCTGGCGCTTGAAGACCGAAAAAAGTAAGCAAATTGTTCCGGCATATGTAAAGACCCCAGAATTTGTTTGTGCCCGAGGCGATCGCCTTCGGACGGTGGGCGACTGAGCATTTGGCGAAGGACTGGGAGATCTCTCTAACGACTCACGAGAGGTGCATCTTACATTGTTGCGAGGGGGCACCTTGTGCGACATCAGCAGCTGCCATATTCATGTCGTTCTGTGCGTGATATCCTTTTAGATCACTATGTTGAGATGAAACGCCTGTGTGTTCCGAGGGACGATGAATTCCTGTGGCGGCCCGCGCTGGAGACTGACGTGTTGGCCAAAACGAACGACAATGGGACCGAACGGTGACTTCCCACACAGCAGATGTTGCTGACACACCCGTTTACGAGAGGTAAAACAAAAAATATTTAGGGAAAAGGTGATAATGACAAAAACGAAGGTCAATTATGAAGTCGTCTAGGTGTCACTTTCCTCTTTCCTTGACCTTTTTACTCGGGAACTCTGTGGGCCTCCGAATGCGTACAACAAGCCGAGCTGTACAAAGAAAGAGGAAAGCACGTGAAGGCGCCGCCAAGTGCTTTCGTGGGGCTCTCATCAGTGGTTGGTCAGGCCACCATGACTTGTTGTAGAGCGGCATCGAGCCCGAGCCGGAAAGGCGGATTCATCTACCACTTTCAGGAAGATTGTGATAATTTAAGTTCTTGAAGCTGACGGTCTAATCCGGCGCTAATATACAATATTCTCGGGGACGCATTGGATATTGCAATACTTGCCCAATGTAGTTGTTGGAATGAGGTTCGTTCCAACAGCGTCCCGTATTACAGGACATGCCAAGCTTCGTTTGCACATGCAGGAATGGAAAGAAACCTTGTCTTTTTCGAATTGCAATCCGGCAAATGTATCATCATGCACAAGCCAGGTACTGACTAGAGAAGAAGTCAAGTCGTCAAAAATGGTATACATACGTGGTACATAGCCGTAGCCATGCGGCCTTTTTCACATATTAAACAATCCAATAAACCTTCCAAATCGCAAGAGCTAGGTTTCCAATGCCGTAACCTTAATCCCAGAGCACATAAACGCCAAGTTGCGAGCAATCCCTGACCGAGCCTCCACGATCCCAGGTCCAGCCTGCTCTTTTATTCCATGCCTTCCATAATGAGTTTAGGTCGAGGAAAACGACATCCGACCCAAGAATGTAGCATTCTACGCTGCTATGGGGCCATCTCGAGCTTCAAGCTGCTTCTTCAGACCGGCTACTTCATTGTCGAGAGAAGTCACCTTGTCTGATAGGGACTTGATCTTGTCTTCAAGCAGTCTCATGTACTCCCACACGCTCGGGTCACTTTGAGCGAACATATTGCTACTTTCAACTGCATTTTGAGTCCCACTTGGTGTTCGACCATGAGTATATGGGCCAGAACTTGGCCCTGCGAAACTTGGATGTGATAGTCCTGGGAGTTTCGGCCGGACTTGTCCGCTGTGCGGAGATTGAAGGTCTGAGGGCCTCCTGCCCATCTGCTGTTGCGGGAATGGTTGCGACATGCTGGGAGATCTTTGCCTCGCCAGATTCGTAGTCTCGTGACCTGATAAACCAGGGCTGAGCGGTCTAGGGCTTTCTGTCATGCCGGCTTGTGAGTACATGCCAGCGCCCACACTACCACCTGGCACAGAAGAGATGCTCGTGTTGGCTGTATGACTACTGTTCATACTTTCAGGGCCACTTGATGAGCTGGTCGTCCCAAGCTGGCTTTGGCTAGCATTCGGGGGATACAGGCCACTTGCAGCAGGTCGCGGGCCTGCTGGAGGGTATGTGCGAGAATGTGCAGCATAGCTGTCACCAGAAGGATGCTGGGCGCCAATACTGGGGAGGCTCTGGCGTCTGAGCTCGTCGTCGTCGGGATTGTCGTAGGCTAGCCCAGACATGTTTGAGTCGTCCCCTTCGCCCATTGTTCCGTCCAAGTCATCCCCATCCGCAAAGCTGCCCATGCTAGCTCGTCGGCCGGCACATCCTCCCGCGCCTTTGCTATGTCGAGCTAATGCATCGCCTCTCGCAAACTTCCGATCGCATTTGGGACAAATGTGTGGCTTTTCGCCGGTGTGAAGTTTACCATGTCTCTTCAAGTCATGAAGGCGACGAAACCGCATCTGGCACTCTGTACACACATAAGGTTTCTCTTGGCTGTGGGTCAAGAGATGGCTCTTGAGGTTGTGATGACGTGTGAACTCAGTGTTGCAGTAAGGGCATTTGTGTTTCTTCCCTCCGGATGCTGTAGGAGAATCTTGACCCTGCCCTGGAATGGGAAAGCTCATGCCACGAGCAGGGGCTTCGGGGAGATTAGCAGCAGCTTGGAGGGGTCCGGGGTACGACAATGAGCCAGGCTGATGCTTCTCACTCGGCGACAAATTTTGTCGGTTGGGCATTGGATCATTCTTCATCGAGTCCACATCCATTAGGGTTGCGCTTTCTGTGATGGAGGCTAGGGACGCTGCGCTCGGATTTGTTGGTCGGTTAACATCATCGTGATCTGCGGAGCGCACAACGTCTCCAGTGGCCATCGAAAGGGCTGTGGCTGCTTTCGCGGCCGGCTCCATGATGGCGGTCGGCGCTACTTGCACGACGTCGGAGGGACGGCTCATGGCTTGATCCGAGCCTGACATTAAGGATTTGAGAGCTGCGTTAGACGGGTTGGGACTAATGGAAGGCGAGGTAGACGCCCGGTCTTCGACCTGACGACGACGACGCTCGTCTCCCAATGCAGCAACACCAGTAAGAGGCACCACGGTTCGGGCAGTTGTCGCAAGTGAGAGTCGCGCGACCTTGGACGGCGAGACAAAAGGATTGACTAGGTCAATACCCTGCGAGCGCGAAGAAGCGGATTTGGACTCGAATTCGGGTGGTCGTTTATTCAGTTTCGCGATATCGTCAGAAGGGATGAAATGTATCAGGTTCAACGGGGAGGATCCTGGAATCTCGGTTGCAAGACCTCCAGTTCTCGGTGCCATAGAATACAAAGGAAGCTTATAGCCCAATGACTCAGGCCGTCGTTACTAGTTCACCGTATTTGTGCTCTGAATCGCGATCCGAAATACTTGACCTCATGGAGACATGTTGAGGCTGCTTGTCGTGGACGATGTGTGGCTGAGAACGTGGCGAGAAATGGGTTTGGTTTTCTTTTTGTTCCTGCCTCCTCTTCGTGTTGTTAAACCCGATATTGGGTAACTGTTATGACAAGTAGACGGTGAGCAAATTTTCGCGGCTTCCTGTACCTAGAATGCGTGCCGTGTAAGGTAATTCGGAAGCTATTTGCTGGAGTGCTCCACGTTGTTAAGAGTTGCGTGAAGGATGTTAACGAGATGTGAGAAATGTTATGAGAGAGTAAGCGTAAGAGGCAGTCGGGCGAGACTTTCTGTTGTTGACGCCTACCCAGAGACTGAGGCGCAGTAGGCTAACCCACCTGGAGGCGGCAGGTACGAGTCTGGTTGGCGTCTAACTCTAGACCCCCGAATGGGCTCAGGAACGAAACCAAGTGCTGCGTGTTGCACCCTGTACTTTGTACTGTACAATATTGTCACAACAGCGCAACGGCACGCACACAGCTTGCTCCCAGAAGACAGATGAGACCAAGCATCCGATTGGAGTGCGGGACGGACGTCAGCGGAACGAGTCACAACGCGGAGGAGGGAGGATAATAGAGGTGGCGCGAAGGCAGAAAAAAAAACAAGGCAGAGTTCAAGGCCGGCTGGTGAGAAGGTGGGGGCGGACAGCCACAGCGACACATGGGCCCCAACGCCCACGACATTATCCACCCGCAGCCCACAAGTCGAAGACACGAGGTTAATGAATGCCAATCGAGAAACACGCTAGGCAGTTCAGGATCCAACATGTTCACCCAGACCTAAGGGTGTGATCCAGACGGGCGCAGTTGTTTAAAAGCTAGCACACTCAAGATAGGGCTAGGTATAAGTTAGCTATGGATTAGGTAAAGAGTTTACTTTATACTATTTATAGTACCTTTCCTTATTAATATATAAGGGTATAAAGAGATTTTATATTACCCTAGCCCCTTATTTATAAATAAAGGCTTTTCCCTTATAAAGAAGTTAATTATTATAAATTATTATTAGAGAATTTCTCTTATACCTTTATACTTTTATTATTAAAATATTCTTTTCTTAGTCTTAAAGCGCTTTATAGCCTAGTTAATTTACTACTTCTTAGTATAGTACTAGTATAAGGTAAACTAATAAGTAAATAATTTACTTACTAAAGAAGCTTTATAAAGCCTAGGTTAATAGTAAATTAAATAGTATAAAGTATAGTATAACTTAAGTAACTTTATAAGATATTATCCTTACTATATAAGATTATTACCCTTAGTATAAATAGATTATAAAGTTAGTAAAATAAAAGTATTATAGCTTATAGGACTATTAGTAAGTATTTTTATAGGCTAAAAGCTATTTAGGTATATAATATAATAAGGTTAAGTATATACTTAAGATAAGTAATATAAATACTAAGCTAATTAAAAAGAAGTATAGTATAATTAGAAGAAAGGTTATAACCTAGCTATTATTAGTTACTAATAGTATTACTTATAATACTTAGTATAATATTTTCTCTAAGAACTTACTAGCTAGGGGTACTATTTTAGAAGTAAGTAATAATATAAGCTTTATAGTAATAGCCTAATCTCTTAATAATCTAATAGATAAAGATAATAATTAATAAGGGACTAGTAAAATAGTTAAGAATAATAGTATTAATTAGCTTAAGACTATTAATCTAACTAAGGGGGATAATCCCTTTACCTTAGTATAATCTATTATTATACTTATATTAGAATAAATTAGCTAGGTTATAACTCTAAGCCCTAGAGGGTTAACCCTAAGCTTATAAACTAGAGAGGGATTATAACCTTTTTCTAATAAATTTACCCTAAGTAGCATACTAGTTTAGAGGATTTAGAAAAAGAATATAAATTAATTAATAATAAAAGTAGTTCTGTTGGTTACACCAAGGGATTGGTATGCACTAGTGCAACGTAGGGTTAGGTTTAATGATATAATAAGGTCTAAGGATCGAAGCTATCTACAGCGTTGTGTGGCCACAAGAAAAGGGGGGGGGGGAAACGCGAGTCACGTGTGTGCCTCGCGTACGGGTGCGGCCAATCACAGTGCGGCGTTACCGCACGTGCTCCACTTTCCTAGTAGTTAACTTAATATTAACCTAGTTATTATAATACTAGTAACTTCTCTTTTTAGGAAGAAAGTAAGGCAGGATAGATCTAATACTAAAAGAGAGAATTAGTAAGTATATAAATAAAATAAGCCTATATAAGAATAAGTAAGTCTAATGTTAAATTCATACTCCCCATTGGTTAACAATGTAATGCAAAGAAAATCGCTTAATCCGCAAATTAGGAAGCGGGCTTAATTAGGAGCTTTAAAAGCTTAAAAAACGTAATAAAAATCAGAATTATTTAAAATAAACATAAGTGGATACAGGGAATTAAAATAAGGGCTTCTTATTAGCTTAGCTATAGTTAGACCAGACTCTTATTAGTCTTATCTAGTCTCTAGTCTCTTTACCTAGCCTTTAACTTAAATTATAGCTTTATTTAAGTTAATAAAGGTCTTAAGGCTCTTATTTAGAGATGCCTTTATTATCGCGTTAGCAAGGTTATTATTACTATTAATCTATTATACTTTATAGATCTCCTATTACTTATATGATTACTAAAGTGCTATAATATTAATTATAAGGCATTTCTCCTTTGTAAAACTAAGCTTTATAAGACACTTATATAATAAAAAAGAGTCTATATAGATAATTATAGGGATGTGGTTAATCTTTAATTAGACCGTGATTATATTAAGGGTTGTGATAATTGCATAGGCTATATTAGCACCTTATACTATTAAGTATAGTTTAGAAGCGAGAGCGCTATAGGTCACACGCTTGCTCTTTATTAAGCTATATATAATAATGTTACCTTTTAAGGTAAATATATTATCTTTCGCCTCCTTATTACTAATAATAATCACGTATCTAATCTAGGAACTTAGATTTTTATTGTTAGCAAGGGATCTATTTATAAACACGAATAACTTTGTATTCTCGAGGTCTAGAGGGATATAATATAGGCCTTAGTCTTAATGTTAGATCTGCTAGTTAAGTTGCTTGTTTAATTAAGTTATATTATTAGGAGTTGGATCTTAATGTTATACTATGATTAATAGATTATAAAGGGCTTTAGGTTAATAGATAGTTATAATATAACTTCCTTATGCTTATTATTTAATATAATCTTGTTTTATAGTTAGTAATTACAGGTTAATCTGCCTAATTTTCTTACTCTAGCCTTTTTAATAAAGTTTTATTAAGTTATTAGCATTCTAGGTAAGGATATAACTATTAAAGATAAGGGGATTCTTAGCTAATAGCTTTTGCTTTAGCTTTACTAAGAAATTCGCCTTCTATAGTTCCTTTTCTTTAAGGTTATAGAAATCCTAGTTACTAAGGCCTAGTGTATTATTAGTCTGTATACTAACTACTCTAAAGAGATTATTGTTATTCTCTTCTATAATTAGCAAGCATAGGTCATAGGATAAAGTCATTATCTTAAGCATCTCTTTGTAGTAATAGAAGTAAGTTGCGAACTAGTAGGTTCTAGCTTCTGCGATTCTATATAAAGGCTTGATAACTTCTATAATGGTTCCTTTAGGGAATAGATATGCTATCTGCTTAGGTAATATAGTGATGATTAATCTTGCGAGCTGCGTTTTTAATTACACGTAAGCTTATGTAATATCTTAAATCCATAGGATAATTCCTCTGGATCTAAGCGATGGTGCGATCATAATAATTAATTATTAGCTTAATCTTTGGATTATTAGGGATTAGGTTAGGATGAATTCCTTCCCTTTATTATTCATCCCTTAAATCATAAGTTATGACTTTTTATATAGCATAGCTATTCCTTTGCCTTTAATTTCTCTTACTATATAAGATTTAAAAAGTCTCTTATTACTATGTTTAGTAGGATTAAATAGCGTGAATCTAAACATATTATAAGCTTATAAAGCATTAATCTTAATCTAATCTAATAGCTTAAAGGGCTTGCCTAGGGTTATAATCTTTCCTTCTTAATATAACTAAAGGGCTAGATCCTAATTAGCTTCTTCCTTTACTATAATAAATACTACACTTAACTTACTATTAGCTATAAGTTTCTTTATTAATACTTTCTCTTAGTCTTTATTTACTAAGTATATAGTTACTATATATTTAGTTCTTATAAGGTTAAATTAAACTATAAGCTTCTTTTATAATTTTCTACGCTTTCTCTTAGGCTATAGTAGTTCCTTATTTATTTCTAAAGCTTTAGGGATAATCTCTTTAATTATTAGGGTCTTATTTATATCTATAGCTTAGTCTTTGCCTCTAGGTATTAGCTTATAAAGTTCTCTAGCATAGTATAGGTTATAATAGTATAGTTTAATAACTATTAATTAGAATCTTATTAGTCTATAGGGTATTTAAAGGGTATAGGTTTCTTTATTAGTAGTAAGAAGCTTATAGGGGCTATACTATTTATCTTTCTCTCTCTATACGTATATATTTAACTATAACGGAAGTTAGTGTGTTAGTAGCGTATCTAGGCTATTTTAGGTTCTTAAAGCATTATAAACTTATTGCTTTGCTAGGAGTTATTAGACCTTGTTAGTGGCTTTGCGAATTACTTTAGCTTATTAAATAACAAATACACTTAGTGGTAACTTATTAGTTATTCGTGGATATACACTAAAGATAAGAATTATAGGAATAAGACTATTAGGGCCTGCTAAGTCATTCATAGCTTTCATAGCTATCTAAAGTTATTACTTAGGCGTAAGATCTTAACCTATAGAGTCTGTAATAATTATATAGGCTTGCTATAATAGTCTATAATAGCGTTTAACTTTTCTAATACTATTATAGGCCTTAACTAGAACTTTATTAATCTTAATTAATAGTAATTATATATAATACTTAAATTCTACTAATATAAAGTTCTTTCTAGTATTATAAATAATCTATTCTAGAGGACTAAGGTAGGTGTTAATCTAGTATTTATATAAGGCATTCCAAATATTACATACCTTCTGCTTATTTAGATTAAGGAATTAGGCTACTTAAAACAAGGTTATAAAATTAATAACATAAAGAATAGGTTATCTATTAATTTAAATAATATTAACTATAATCTTGTAGTTAAACTTATAGTTATCTTTAATTATAAACTTAAATCTGCCTAAGGCCTTTCTGTTTATTTAGTAATAGTAGCAAATTTCAGTTAATTATTTAATAGCCTTTGCTTTAATATTATATCTAGCTTAGTTTAGTATTTTTATAAGCTATTTAACTAATAGGTAACTAAATTATTAATATAGTTAATAGAGTTCTGTTTTTAATAGGTGGAAAGCTACTGTTTCTCTAGCTTCTAGAGTCTACTAAAGATGTCCCTATTTCCTAATAATAGGAACTATCTTATTATCTTAGATTAATATGTTCGCAAGGTTATTTACCTTAACGCGTAACCTATCTATATTATCTAAAGAGAATAAGAAAGGTATATGTATATTAATTATATAGAAAGGGATATTACCTAGCTCCGTTAGTACGTTAACTACTTCTTTTATAATCACGGTCCTAGCACTAAATTTAATTATCTTTTCTAGAGTTAGTTTAATCTTTAGTAATAGCATTAATCTTAGTAAAGCTTATACTTATCTAATTCTAGCTATTAAGACACCTAAGGCTCCTATATTAGGTATTATCCCTTAGAAAACTTCTTTAGAGTAATATTTCTCTAAAATATAAGAGGTTTTTATATTATTAAAGGGATTATGCTTAAGGTATGTGTGCTTAAATGATTTATCTCTTAGGATATTAATAATATTACTATTAACTAGTTAAAATCCTAATATAAAGAATTATATAATACTTAGCTAGTTAAACTTTAATATAGAAGTCTCTTTAGTATTATTATCCTTATCTTTATTATTATTAGACTTAATAAAGGTTTTGGCTAATTCCTACGCTCTATTAGCAAGGTTATTAGCTTCTTTAAATACTTAGCCTTTATAGGCCATAAGGAATGCCTAATACTTTTTCTCTATTAGCGGCAATTAGTATCTCTTGTTCTTTTACTAGTGTTTTTTTACCTCTTTCTAGTCTTTTTCTAGATGGTTTATTAACTAGTATTCGTTCTTGTTATAGATATGGCATCTACTATAGTTATAGCCTTAGTTATAGTAACCATAGCCTTTACCTTAACCTTATTAATTATATAGTTAGTTATAATAGTAGTCTATGAACATTACCTTTGATTTATTAGCATTAGTAATACTAATAGTGCTTTAATTAAATTAGGCAGCTAATTTATTAGCTTTAGTAATAGAGATTAATTTACGGAGGTCTTTAGTAAGTCCTTTAAAGCTAGGTAAATAATTATATTTAGCTTGCCTACACTCTAAAACACTAGAAATTACGCTTAGGGTCTAATAATAAAGTTCTATATTAACTATTAATAGGGGAAAGAGTCCTCTGTGAATATGTTTAAGGGTTGTAAGCAGAATCTTAAGATAATCTAGTTTGGATTTATCTAGATTAGTAGTGATAATGTTCCTAAGCGTTATACCATTCTATTCTTAGTAATAAAACTGTTAGTTACTTTCTGTTTTAAATTGTTAACAAACGTTATTAACTATTTGTTTGTATATAAAGCCTTTGTTTACTAGATAATCAAGGTAATACTACTTAGTATTACCTAAAAGCATAATAGGAAGGGCCTTATGTATATATTCCTATAGGAGATTTAGTCTATTATATTTGTTTTAGAATAAGTTAACTTTTGGCGTGAGGAAGTTATATATCTTCCTACTATAATAGTTATTATCCTTATAGCTCTTTATAAGTTCTAAGATCTTTCTTATAATTTAATCTTTAGATAGGATTATTACTGTTTATATAGCTAGGGTTATCTGTTAAATTGGTTGTTCTAGGATATAATCGGTGGAATTATTAGATTTATTAGGGGTTTAGGTGTGTTTCTTCCTAGAGGTAGTTATGTAGCTAGAGGGTTGTTTAAAGCGGGATTATAAGGGTTATTGATTAGGGGATTATATATAGGAGGATTATATACTAAAGGGTAATAGATAGGGGCAGTGTAAATTGAAGGGCTTGTGATCAGAGGGCTTTTAAGGGCAGGATTATTTGAAGAGAGGAATTTACCTATGGTGATTTGCTTCGTGATTTTGTTTTTAGGTTACTATGATATTATTTCTTCTTTAAGGACTTAAATTAACGATTTAATGATCTTACTGCTTTGATTTTAAATAATATAGACGCTATTCTCGCGTAGGTAGTCTTGTAATTCGCATACTAAAGGTTATGAAGCTTGATTAAGTGTTTCTTTTGTCTAGCCATTAAGGTTATTATAGAAGATCTCCTAAAGGGCAAGATCTTTATATTAACTACTCTTATAGATATTAATTATCTAAGCAAGATAGTTATTAAGCTCCTATTCCTTAGTAATCTAAGGATTTAGTTCTCTTAAGCTCTTCTAGTTAGTAGTAATAACTAAGGTATGTTTTTAAAGTTATAGAGGTAGGCTTGCTTTATTAGGTCTTAACTAGGCAGGCTGCTTTCCTTTAGTAGTCTAAGATAAAGCTTATTTATTACTTAGGGGTGCTATTATTAATAGTCTTTAGCTAGTAAGGCTAAGGGATTTTTAACTAGTAAGGTTAAGGGGTTTTTAATCTCTGGTTTAAGAAGTTATACGTGGCTATAAACTCTTAGTTAGTTAATTAGTTTTCTTGTGGTAGATAATAGGATTGATTCTTCTATTAATAGTTAGAGACTTGCTAATAGAAAAAGTTAAATCCCTAGGAAGCCTAATATTTAGTATCCGGAGTCTATTTTCCTTTAGTATACTTCCTTAGGTAGCTAAAGGAAAGCCTCTTCTTAAGTAATTCCTAGCTTATCTATGGTTTTTTAACTACTGATTAGTGTTAGTTATACTAAGGGATTGGTATGCACTAGTGTAACGTAGGGTTAGGTTTAATGATATAATAAGGTCTAAGGATCGAAGCTATCTATAGTGTTATGTGGCTATAAGAAAAGGGGGGGGGGGAAACGCGAGTCACGTGTGTGCCTCGCGTACGGGTGCGGCTAATCACAGTGCGGCGTTGCCGCACGTGCTCCACTTTCCTAGTGGTCAACTCGATGTTGACCCGGTTGTTGCAACAAGTTCTTATAGCACTTAAATTAGTATTTTCTTAAGTTTAAAAGTAAGAGTACTTTTATATATATACTATAGTTACCTAGTGAAGTAACCTATTAGATAGTAAGTTTAAGAAGGTATTAGAGAACTATAAGTTATTTTATAAAAGCTATAGTATTATTTAGATATTAAAAGTAATAAGCTAGGTTAAGGAAAATCTAAAGAATATAGTGCTTTAAAATAAGCTTAGAAGTAAGGATAAAGTAGCTTTTATAACTATAGACTTTAGCTATTATTCATAAAGGTAAAGAGAAAGGTTATTTATAAAGGTAAAGAAAAAGGTTATAAAGGTAAAGGAAGAGATTAGAAGGTTATAGTAGAATTAGCATAGCTATAAGAATTACTAGTATTTTTACCTATATAAAATTCACACTACTTATGGTTTTATCTCCCTTACCTTATAGCTACCTACCTAATAATCTTATAGCTACTTACCTAATAACCTTATAAGTTATAACTACTTACCTAATAATTTCTCCTTTATTAAAGACTTCTATCCTTAGGGATCTTAATACCTCTCTCTTACTAGTATTACTAATAACTATAAAAGCCTTTTTTTATAATAATACTTTACTATACTATTAGACTCCCTCTTATATTAAAGTTATTTACTAGCTTATAAGCCTCTTTAATAAGCTAGTGTTTATTATTATTTAATACCTTTAAGTTAAGCTTTCCTTACTTTTCTAGTATAATACTACTTAACTTAATAAAGTTAAATAAGCCTATTATAATATAAATAATCTTCAGAGCATTGCACTACAATGTGTATTGTAGTGTAGTTTTTGTAGTGTAGTGTAGTTACTACACTACAAACTACACTACACTATAAACTACAATAACTACAAGGGGAAAAAAACTACACTACACTACACTACAAATTTATTTTCATAAACTACACTAACTACAAATACTATATTTGTAGTATTAGTAAAAATATTTATCTTAGCTTATAATATCTTTATAATAGCTTATAATAGCTTATAATAGCTTATAATAGCTTATAATAGCTTATAATAGCTTATAATAGCTTATAATAGCTTATAATAGCTTATAATAGCTTATAATAGCTTATAATAGCTTATAATAGCTTATAATAGCTTATAATAGCTTATAATAGCTTATAATAGCTTATAATAGCTTATAATAGCTTATAATAGCTTATAATAGCTTATAATAGCTTATAATAGCTTATAATAGCTTATAATAGCTTATATATATATATCTTATATTCTTTATATAACTTAAAATATTATTAGTGTTAAAGTTTAATTAAAAATAAATAAGAAATAAATTAATAAAATATAAGTATAAGTATAAATAAGTAAATTACTATAAGAAAAGCTAGACTTTTTAATTATTTAGTATTTTAAGGTTTTTGTTAGATTCACAGGGTATTGCATTCAATGTAATGCAGTCGTGAGCCCAAAGAATAGTATCGTCATCGATTATCTATTCTAGGCTGCGTTATCTATTGTTATAATTAATCTAAGTTATAAGAAAAGAGAGGTAAAAAGCTAGAAGTTATAATATATAAAGGGAAAAGGGGTTACACATTTGTGTCCTCATATTTCCTAGCTAATTAACATGCTAGGTTATAGGTTACGTGTAGGGTCCGCACGTAGCCTAAGCTTCTACTAGGTAATTATAGCTATAACGCGTAATTAATATTACCTTTATTTTAACACTAGAACTTCTCTCTTTTAATATAATTATTAACATATAATATTAATTATAGAAATAAAAAAGGAAAGACAAATCAAGAATATAATTAATAAGGGATATAAGGAAAAGAACTCATAGCCTATCTAAGCATATAGTTACTAATAAAAGGGAAATAATAATCTTACTTAGCCTATAAGCCTATATAAGGATAAGTAAGTCCTTCCAAATCCCTTCTTTTCCTTAAAATAACACATATACCACACCTTAGCGCGTATATAATATCTTCCTCCTCCTTAGTAACACCTTTATCCTCCTATACACTACTATTAATTTCTATAGTTTACTAGGAGGGCCTAGTAGGCTAGCGTAGTTATAGCTACTAGGGATATTAACTATAAGGGCGTAAATCCCCTACATATTACTATCTTATCCCTATAGCTACCCTCCTAGAGAATTACCTTTTCCTCTTACTACATATATATTACATATAAGTAACCTATCCCTTTATCTAGATAGTTATTTAGTTAGTTAAGATAAAGCTCTTAAGGGCCTTATTAGGTAATACCTTTATAAAGGTATTAGCTAGGTTATTCTCTCTATTAATCTATTAGATCTTATAGAGTTCTTAGCGTTTATATAACTATTAAAAGGCTATAATATTAATTATTAGGCATTTCTCCTTTATTATACTAAGCTTAATAAGGCACTTATATAAGGAGTATGAATTTATATATATAATAACTAGGATCTTTAGGAGCTTTAGTTAGTTAGTAACTAAGTTTAGGGTGGTTATAATTATATAAGCTATATTAACACTAGCTACTATGCTATAGACTTCTAAGGTAAGCACGCTTTATATAACTCTCTTACTTTTTATTAAGCTAAAGCATATAATATTACCTTTAATCATAAACTTACTATTAGTGTAGTCTTTATTCGCTAGGATAAGTATATATCCTAGTTATAATAATAGGTCCTAGTTATTAGTAAAGGATCTATTTACAAAGGTAAAGAGCTTTACTTTCTTAAGGTTAATTAGGATAAACATTAGACCTCTCTCTAAGTAATTTATCTACCACTTTAGGCAGTAATTAAGGGCTTTCATGTTCTCTAGGGTTAGCTCCTAGTGTTATATAGTAATAGATAGGTTAAAGCAAGCCTCTAGTTAGTAAATTAAGGTAATATAAGCGCCTTAAGCCCTTTACTTAATATATTTACGCTTTAAGTTAGTTATTAAAACTAACTCTAACTTATTACTTTACCCTTTCTACTAGATCTTAATAGTATTATTCTTTAGTAAGATAATACTACTATTAAATATAAGAGAGTAGTCCTAAGTTAGGAATTACTTTAGCTTTACATTAAAGCTTACTATAGTAAGCTAGGTCTCTTCCTTCTTAGAGAACTTCTTATCTAAGAGGCTAATTATATTATTAGTTTATATTTTAACATAAGTAAAGTTAGGGCTTTCCTTTATAGTTATAAGTAAGTAAGGATTATATATAAAGGTTTCTATCTAGAGGTTCTCTTTATAATACTTATAATATATAACCCACTAGTATGTTCCTACCTCTACAAGCCTATAAAGGGGTTTTATAACCCTTAAGATCATACTAGGTAAGTAAAGATGCTATATCTAAATTAGCAAGCGCGCTAGGATTAGCCGCTCTAGTAATATATAGGCCTGTATATAAGCCTAATAGATATCTCTTAGCTAGATAAGGAATTTCCTTAATCTTACTAACAGGGCTATTATAAGAATAAGACATTAGCTCGCGCATTAAATCATTAGGGCCTGTGTAAGAATAGCCTGTTTTCCCTTATTCTCACACCCTTAGATTATAAGGCGTGACTTTTTGTAGGGTTCTATTATCTTACCTTTAATCTTATTAATAATTCAGGAATTAAAGATTTAAATCCCACTATATTCTTCCTTATTAAACATAATAAATTTAAATATACCTTACTTAATTAAGGCATTAATCTCCGCTTTTATTAACAGCTTAAATAGTTTACCTAGGGTCTTAATAATTCCCTCCTTATATAGCTTAATTACAAGAGCTAGGTTACTATATTCTTTTACTAATAGGAAGGTATTAGTACCTTAAGGTATTATAGGAGGGTTCTTCCGTGGTCTTCTATATCCTTACTTTAATAGTATTAGTAGCACTATATTCTTATTATAAGCCTCTTACCCTTTCTCTCCTTTCTCTTTACTAGGGTCTATTATCTTCTTTATATTAGGATTATTATAGTAGGGCTTAATAGATATTAACCTAAAGGTCTTTAGGCCTCTAGGTATATTAAGTGTATAGCTCTCTCTAGTAACTATTAGTAACTTATATAAACCTGCCTATCCCTTACCTTCTTGCTAGACCTTAACCTTTAATCTAAGTAGTAAGCTAAGGGTCTTTAAGGTATCTAGGCTATTACGTTTAGTAAGGGCCTTATTAACCTTCTAGATAGTATAGAGTCTCTTAATCTCTTTAGTAGCTTTCTATACTATAATTACACGCTATATAATATTAGGTAATAGCAAGGACTTATTTATTATACATAGGTAAGCTCTAAAGATAAGGAGGGTTAGGATAAGGCTATTAGGGCCTACAGTATTATTCAGGGCCTTAGTTACTATTTAAAGGGTAATAGGTTCTAGCGTTATAAGGTATTCACGTCTAATTATATTATAAGCTCTTTAGAGCGGCCTATAATACCTTTTAACCTTCCCTATGCTATAGTATGCCTTAATAAGGACTTCCTTAATCAAAATTAATATTAAAGCTATAAATTATCTAAATTTATTACTATAGAAGTTCGTTCTAGTGTCTATAATAATAAAGTCCAGGGGGCCTAGGTAAGCATTAATCTAGTATATTTAGAGGGCTTCCTAGGTTGTTTTTATAGAGATATTATTAAGGAATTTCGCTATATTAAACGCTATAGCTATATCTACAGCATAAAGTGTAAGGCAGTTACTATCTAGGTAAAAGATATTTACTATTACTTTATAATTAAAGCTATACTTATCCTTAAGGGTAATGTTAGATTCACAGGGTATTGAATTCAATGTAATACAGTCGTGAGCCCAAAGAATAGTATTGTCATTGATTATCTATTCTAGGCTGCGTTATCTGTGATTATGATTGATTGAGTTATAGGAAAAGAGAGGTAAAAAGCTAGAAGTTATAATATATAAAGGGAAAAGGGGTTGCGCGTTTGTGTCCCTATATTTCCTAGCTAATTAATGTGCTAGGTTATAGGTTGCGTGTAGGGTTTACGCGCGGCCTAAGCTTCTGCTAGGTAATTGCGGCTATGACACGTAATTAATATTACCTTTGTTCTAACACTAGAACTTCTCTCTTTTAATATAATTATTAACACGTGATATTAATCGTAGAAATAAAAAAGGAAAGACAGATTAAGGATATAATTAATAGGGGATATAAGGAAAAGAACTTATAGCCTATCTAGGCATATAGTTACTAATAAAAGGGAAATAACAATCTCGCTTAGCCTATAAGCCTATATAAGGATAAGTAAGTCCTTCTAAATCCCTTCTTTTCCTTAAAATAACACATATACTACACCTTAGTGTGTATATAACGTCTTTCTCCTCCTTAGCAATACCTTTATCCTCCTACGCACTACTATTAATTTCTATAGTCTACTAGGAGGGCCTAGTAAGCTAGCGTGGTTATAGCCGCTAGGGATATTAACTACAGGGGCGTAGATCCCCCTTATATTACTATCTTATCCTTATAGCTACCCTTCTAGAGAATTACCTTTTCCTCTTACTATGCGTGTATTATGCATAGGTAACCTATCCCTCTATCTAGATAGTTATCTAGTTAGTTAAGATAAAGCTCTTAAGGGCTTTATTAAGTAATGCCTTTATAAAGGTATTAGCTAGGTTATCCTCTCTATTAATTTATTAGATCTTGTAGAGTTCTTAGCGTTTATATAACTATTAAAAGGCTATAATATTAATTATTAGGCGTTTCTCCTTTATCATACCAAGTTTAATAAGGCACTTATATAAGGAGTATAAATCCGTATATATAATAACTAGGATCTTTAGGAGCTTTAGTTAGTTAGTAACTAAGTTTAGGGTGATTATAATTATATAAGCTATATTAACACTAGCTACTATACTATAGACTTCTAAGGTAAGCACGCTTTACGTGACTCTCTTACTCTTTGTTAAGCTAAAGTGCATAATATTACCTTTAATTATAAACTTACTATTAGTGTAGTCTTCGTTTACTAGGATAAGTATATATCCTAGTTATAAGGATAGGTCCTAGTTATTAGCAAAGGATCTATCTATAAAGGTAAAGAGCTTCGTCTTCTTAAGGTTAATTAGGATAAACATCAGACCTCTCTCTAGGTAATTTATCTATTACTTTAGGCAGCAATTAAGGGCTTTCATGTTCTCTAGGGTTAGCTCCTAGTGTTATACAGTAACAGATAGGTTAAAGCAAGCCTCTGGTTAGTAAATCAAGGCAATATAAGC
Source organism: Epichloe hybrida (assembly GCA_019022495.1). NCBI lineage: Eukaryota > Fungi > Ascomycota > Sordariomycetes > Hypocreales > Clavicipitaceae > Epichloe > Epichloe hybrida. The sequence continues at coordinate 87,614 of JAFEKR010000013.1, forward strand.
GCCTTAGGCCCTCTGCTTAACGTATTTACGCTTTAAGTTAGTTATTAGAACTAACTCTAACTTATTACTCTGCCCTTTCTACTAGATCTTAATAGTATTATTCTTTAGCGAGATAATACCACTATTAAACGTAAGAGGGCAGTTCTAAGTTAGGAATTACTTTAGCTTTATATTAAAGCCTACTATAGCAAGCTAGGTCTTTTCCTTCTTAGAGAACTTCTTATCTAAGAGGCTAATTATATTATTAGTTTACATTCTAATGTAGGCAAAGTTAGGGCTTTCCTTTGTAGTTACAAGCAGGCAGGGATTGTACGTAAAGGTTTCTATCTAGAGGTTCTCTCTATGATGCTTATGATATATAACCTACTAGTGTGTTCCTACCTCTATAAGCCTATAAAGGGGTTTTATAACCCTTAAGATTATACTAGGCAAGTAAAGATATCATATCTAAATTAGTAAGTGCGCTAGGATTAGCCACTCTAGTAATATACAGGCTTATATATAAGCCTAATAGATATCTCTTAGCTAGATAAGGAATTTCCTTAATCTTACTAATAGGGCTATCGCGAGGATAAGACGTTAGCTTGCGTGTTAAATTGTTAGGGCCTGTGTGAGAATGGCCTGTTTCCCTTTATCCTTACACCCTTAGATCATAAGGCATAACTTTTCGTAGGGTTCTGTTATCTTGCCTTTGATCTTATTAATAATTTAGGAATTAAAGATTTGAATCTTACTATGTTCTTCCTTGTTAAACATAATGAATTTAAATATACCTTACTTAATTAAAGCGTTAATCTCTGCTTTTATTAATAGCTTAAATAGTTTACCTAGGGTCTTAATAATTCCTTCCTTATATAGCTTAATTATAAGAGCTAGGTTACTATATTCTTTTGCTAATAGGAAGGTATTAGCACCTTAAGGCATTATAGGAGGGTTCTTCTATAGCCTTCCGCGTCCTTACCTTAATAGTATTAGTAGCACTATATTCTTATTATAAGCCTCTTGCCCTTTTTCTCCTTTCTCTTTACTAGGCTTTGCTATCTTCTTTACACTAGGATTATTATAGTAAGGCTTAATAGATATTAACCTAAAGGTCTTTAGGCCTCTAGGCATATTAAGTATATAGCTTTCTCTAGTAATTACTAGTAGCTTATATAAACTTACCTATCCCTTACTTTCTCGCTAGACCTTAACCTTTAATCTAAGCGGCAGGCTAAGGGTCTTTAAGGTGTCTAGGCTATTGCGTTTAGTAAGGGCCTTATTAACCTTCTAGATAGTATAGAGTCTCTTAATTTCTTTAGTAGCCTTCTATACTATAATCACATGCTATGTAATATTAGGTAATGGCAGGGACTTATTTATTATACGTAAGTAAGCTCTAAAGATAAGGAGGGTTAGAATAAGGCTATTAGGGCCTATAGTATTATTTAGGGCCTTAATTGCTATTTAAAGGGCAATAGGTTCTAGCGTTATAGGGCATTTATATCTAATTATATTATAGGCTCTTTAGAGTGGCTTATAATACCTTTTAACCTTCCCTATACTATAGTATGCCTTAATAAGGACTTCCTTAATTAAAATTAATATTAAAGCTACGAATTATCTAAATTTATTACCGTGGAAGTTCGTTCTAGCGTTAGTGATAATGAAGTCTAGGGGGCCTAGGTAAGCATTAATCTAGCATATTTGAAGGGCTTCCTAGGTTATTTTTACAGAGATATTATTAAGGAATTTTACTATGTTAAATGCTATAAGAACCTTCGCACAAACTTCCGCACCGCTCTAAAGGTCTGGAATTGCCTCTAAAATACAAACCACATTAATATTTGAATTCCTCGCCTCTATTTACCCCCCCCCCACAATATCACATCGTGATAGAGCTAGTAGCAGGAGTGCGGACGTGCTAATAGTAATTAACTTAGGAGAAAGGGGGCTAGCACAGAGCCACTACTACCTAAACATAAGAATAGGATAGTTTAATGTTTAGAGTAGTAAGAATAACCCTATAATAGACTAGATCTAATTTAAACATCTAGATAATACAAAATACTATAATAAAATTACAAGCCTTATCCCTAGTAATAAAGTTACCTAGGTATAGTATATTACTAAAGCTATCACTAGGTAGGTAGCAGACCGCGCCTAAGCTAAAGCAAAGGTAATAAACCATAATAATAGCAATATCTATACTACTAAAGAAGCCCTTAAATAAGCCCTTAAAAAGGCTATTATAGAAGGAACTAAAGAAAGTAACACTTTAACCTAGGCAAGCATTGCCGCCGGCCTGGCTCCTAAATAAATAAATAGCTTACCTCCCCCCCTCTAGATCCCTAGTAGATAGAACTAAGAGGTACTTATTAAAGGGAATACTATCTAGGAATTGCTTTAGTCTAGGGGCGCGGAAGACATAGTAATAGTAGTAAATAGAGCTATAGGCTAGGCTATAGTAGTGGTAGCTAGAAGACTCCCTAGTAAGGATATAATTATTACCTTTAAAGAAAACGCTACCTAATATAGAGAAGACTAAAAATAGATTACTAAAGTATTTAGGCCAGAGGCAGCCCTCCACTATTACGTGCTTAGCGTTATTATTAAAGAATTCCTAACTAAATACATCTCTCTTAAGAACCTAGTAATAGAAATTAGAAAAGCTAATAAGGTAAACATAGTAAAGGCAATAGCAAGATAACCCTAGGGCAAAGGCACCTAAAGAACCACTCTAATACTAGGCCTAGCTAAAGTAAAAGATACTAATAAGATATACTAAGATAGCATAGTCTTTAAAGCAAAGCTTTTCTAAACTAAACTATATAACAAGACCCTATAACCCTAATAATACTATAATTACTTCTAAACAGGCTACATAGCTAAGTTCTATAAGGTAGCACTAAGGTGTAGTAGGTGTGGAGCTAGCTATTATAAGGACAGAGAGTCCTCTTACCTTACAAAAGACAGATAGGTAAAGAAGAACTATATCCTATACTCTAGACTACACCTAGCCTAGTTAAGGGACTATTCTATCCTAAAAGAGAAGTAGAATGCCACTAAAGTAGGATATCTTAAATAGCCCTCCTACTTCACTACTTACTCCCTAAGTAAAGGCTTAACTATACCCCATGAGAGACCTAGTATAGCAGCGGAACTTATTATTATAGCAAGTAGAAAGAGAGAACACCCTATAAATATAGAATAAAGCGCTAAATAACTAAGATTAGGAAGCATTAGATAATACGTAGAGTAACTTAGAGCTAGAACAGAGCTAGCATAAGATAGTAGTAACTAACAGCCCCCCTAATTAACATAATAATATTACAAGTCCTTTTCTAGAATATAAACAAGAAGAATAAACTAGTATATATAGCGCTCTATTACTAGACTAACATAGATATGATTACAATCTAAGAATAGGAACACATAAGAAACCTATAGCCCCTAGCACTAGGCCTTGCCTGGTTCTAACTTACGTATTATAATAGATATAACGTAGTATATATAAATAAGAAACACAGAGTAGGGTTATAGTTAGCCTAGGGAGGGACTAACTAGTCACTAGTAAAGCTATAAGGAGTTAATATCTACTCCCTTTACTTAGAGAGATATAGCAACAACTAGAATACCCCTATTTACATAATTAACCTAGAAGAGCCCTGTAACTAAAGCATATTTATAGGTAACTTTAACTAAAAGCACCCCCTCTAGGATAAGCTAGATAGGAAAACTAATAGAGCGGACAAACTACTAGAGTTTATGGACTAGTAAAGGCTTAGACTTATTACACCCTAGGGCAAACCCATAAGATAATATAAAGATAATAGAGATAGCACTATTAATCTAGCATAGGCCACACTAGATATCAGAGTCTACTATAAAGGCACTAAAGATATCCCTGGATCCGACTATATCCCATAACTAATTAGTATCTTTAACAAACAGTAGGAAGCTATCCCTTAGGTCCTTAGACATATATAGGGAGCTATAAACTAACCACACGTAAAGGCAAAGGCTACGATTAGACTCCGGCCTAAAAACGCGCCAGACCCTTATAATAAAGAGGGAATAGATAACTACGTAATATAGCTTATCACAAGCCTATAATAGATCACAGACAAAGCAGTCCTAAAGAAGGCCTAGGGACTCCCTAGCCTAGAGGCATAGTAATTAAGGAAAGCCTAAGAGTTAGTTAGCAAAGCAAGGCAAGCTAAGAGACAATAAAGACGCCAGAGAACTAACATAAACTAGTAAGCCTATACTAAGGCAAATAAGGACTAAGAACGCGTTATAAGGGAAGAGAAAAGAAACACATAGAGGGACGCATTATAAAAGGCTAATATATAGGAAAAAGACAGAGGGGTCTAGAGGCTTAAGAGGTAGGCCTAACTTTAAAGCTAGGCCCCCCTAGAGCTCCCTAGACTCCCTAAGCTAGAAAGAAGCAAAAACAACCCTAACCTAGCCACTACATATAATAATAAGGCTAGTATACTAGCACAAAGATTCTTCCCTAACCAATAGCAGACCTCTTATATATACTAGACCTCTCCTTCCTAGAGCTAGAAAACACACCACTACTAGACAAAGAATAATTCAGGTAAGAGAAAATTAATAACATCCTAGCAAACATAGCTAGCTAGAAGGCGCTAGGAGATAATAAACTCCTAGCAGGCCTTATTAAAGCCTGTAATAACTTAGCTAAAGATACTATAGCTAGGCTCCTAAATATAGTCCTAGAAATAGGATACTTCCTAGCCCGCTTCCAAACCATAAGAGTAGTAGTAATAAGGAAACCTAGCAAAACCACTAAGGAAATAAGAAGAGCTAACATATAGAGACTAATCTTACTACTTAATATAGTAGGAAAGATTATAGAAGTAGTAATAGTAAAGTAACTTATAGCCTTTACTAAGGTAAAGGGACTACTCCCTAAACTCTAGATAGGTAATAGGATAAATAGATTAACAGAAACTATAATAAGAGTCCTTATTAAATGCATTAGGGAGGCTTAGGGAAGGGGTGGTATTGCCTTGCTAGCGCAAATAGATATATCTTTAGTATTTAACAAAGTTAGCTACCTATACCTAATACACTTACTTATAAAGATAGAAGTCCCGCAATAGCTAATAATAGTAATACAAAGCTTCCTTACAGATAGAACAAGCTAGCTTAGCTTTAATAAAGGACTCTCTAGACTATTTGTAATTAAGGCTAGCACCTTATAAGGATTACCTCTCTCCTTAATTCTCTTCTTACTTTACTTAGTAAAGCTTTATATTTACCTCTAGGCTATCCTAGGCATAGTAGCTATAGGATTTATAAATAATATAAACATAGTAGCCTTTAGTAAGAATATAGTATAGACCTAGAGGAGACTTAAAGCTATATAGAAGATCTATAAGGAATAGGTAAAGTAAGTAGGAGTTAAGTTTAACCTAGCTAAAACTAAACTCATACACTTTAGTAAGTCCTATAAACCTCCCTAGGCTAGAGTCTAACTTAGAGTAGAGGAGATAGTAACTATAGAATTATATAGATTCCTAGGAGTATAGGTTAATAGGAAACTTAACTAAAGTGCCTATAGAAATATCCTTAAGAGTAAGTTAGCCTAGTAGTAGCTTACACTCTCTAAGCTAGTAGCATTAGCCTAGGGATATAGCTTTAGAAATACTAGACTCCTATATATATAAGTAGTCTAACTTATCCTTACCTATAGAGTAAGCACTTACTACACCCCTACTAAGAAGGGGGGATAGCTAAGAGAAGTAGTAAAAAGCTTTATAGTAGATTAATTAGCTTACCTTTGGATTATTATAAGGGCGTTTAAGGCTATACCTATTATATAACTAGAAGTTAAGACCTATGTCCCCCCCCTTAACCTCTACCTAAATAAGATAAAGCAGAGGTTTAAAGATAGAATTATTAATAGTAGAATAGTAAGGACAATCTAAGCCGCAGCTAACTTAGTTATAATAGTATTATACTACAGAAGAAGACCCCCACCTATTAACAATAAACTAGACGTAAACCTAGATAAGGAATAGAAGAAATAATAGAAGGACTAGCATAATAAAAAGAGGCTAGCCTAGAGTAAACGCATTAGAGAACTAACTAAAGACCGCTTACCCTCCTATAACCTAAAGGAAATCTAGGAATTTCACACTAATATAGATAAGCATGTCTCTTTAATAATTATCTAACTACGCATAGGAAAGATAGGCCTAAATAAGTTCCTATTCTAAAGAAAGGTTCCTAGGGTGGTTTCGCCCTTATATAGCTACGGTTAAGCTATAGAAGACTAATACTATATACTAGTTAATTATAGCAAATATAACCATAGGTAACCTTAGCAGCGATAGCCTACTAACGCATGGGAGGCAAGGCTAGCCCTAAATGAACCTCGAAAAGCAAAATATTTAGCTAAATGGTTCCTTAGCACAAGATAACTCTAATATTACTTATTAGCATAGGAGCTAGCTATAAGACAGCTTAGAATACTACTAGACCCAGGCTAAATCCGTTAACAAACGGAAAACCTTCTAATTATAAATCTAGTATAAGGGACAGAATAGATAGTATAAGCACAGAGGTAGGCTAGGGGAGGGACTAATTTCATAATTTATAATCATAACAGAGAACATTTAGGTCTAGAACTATTATTAGATTAATTTTAACTATAAACTCTAGGTATTATAAGTCCTACTAGCCCACCACCGCCCCTACTCTAAGCTAAATTCAAGCTACTGCCTTATTCCTCCTCTAGGATAGGAATTACATCTATAGCCACCTAGTCACGATTTTTCGCAGGAATAATAGCAAGCAGAAGACGGTTTATCTCTACTACGCGCGCGTTAAGGCGTGTAAGCTAAAAGATAAGCTTAGTATGCTATTCCTTAGAGGAACTAGCCTAGTCTAGGCCTGCCGCTAAGGCGCTTCGTTTCTTCTTTACTTAATTACTAGCGTAGAGCTTCTTAACCTAGTCCTAGAAGCCTTCTAGGGCCTATTAAGGAAGATATTAAAGCTAGAATAGACCTGCTACTAAGCTAGAATAGACTTACCACACCCCTATTAGCTATAGAAGCCTAGGTCTTAACTAACCACTAATACTTATTTTAATTACTAGATAAGTTTAGCTAAAACAGTGGATTAGACATAGAACCAAGCTAGAGCAGGGGCGATTATTAATTATTACCTAATAGTATTAATAGTTCTAAACCTAATAGTTAAAACACACGTTAGTAGCCACCCCTAACTAGCAAGTTAGCCCTGTTACTAAGCTAGAGTAAGACTAACCTACTAATAATAAGATAGCACTAGTGCCTAAGGTCCTAAACCAAATGAGATTCGTAGGAAATATATTAAACTTCTCTTAGTTTACTAAGCTAAAGCAAATTAGTAGCAGACTAGGCCTAGAGTAGAAGCAAATATAACTTACAGACAGACCCTTCTCCGTGACCTACGTATATTGCTTTTCGGTTATGGACTTCCTTAGGAAGTCCTTATACTCATAAGATTCCTAGGCGGATTAGAGCTAGATAAGTAGTAACACTAAAGTACTTATAGCTTCTAGCGCTATTATGCTAGATTTAGTCTAAATCTATAATAAACATTAGCAAATAACCTAACCCTGGCCTAGGATAGCCTTAAATAGCTAGAAAGAAAAGAAAAACCTATAGGAAGTTTAATATAAAGAGAAGAAAGAGACTAGGACCCTAGGGGGGGAGAGCTCTCTTTTATACCTATAGACTTACTTAAAAATAAAGCATAACGTAATTAATATAAGTCTAGGACTAGGAAACTAGGCTGGAGATAGCTAAAAAGTGGGGCTATAGGAGAGTAAGTATAAGAGTGAATAAGAAGTGAATTAACACTATGAATTTAAATTTACTCTGCCCTAGCCTAAAGCAAAGAGACTTAGGATAGGTATGTTATTACACTAGAGTAAGACTAGAAGGGGCCTATAAACTCTTATTCTATATATCTTTTCTTTCTTTTTCTTTTTAATAGGATAAGGCTAGCGTAAGCTAGTAATAAACACCTATAACAGGAAACACACTAAGCGGCGCAGACCCGTTACAGGGCCGGCGCCGGCCTGTACACAGACGTAAGGGGGTTTTTCTTCCTAGTATAGGGTTTTCCCTTTTAACTTAGTAGTAGGAGTACTAGTAATAGCTAACTATAGAGCTAACTAGCGTAAATAATATATATGTTAAATGCTATGGCTATATCTATAGCATGGAGTGTAAGGCGGTTGCTATCTAGGTAAAAGATATTTACTATTACTTTATAATTAAAGCTACACTTATCCTTAAGGGTAAACTTAAAGTAATTAGGGCTATCTGCGTGCATTTAGCATTAGTGGCAAATTCTTATTAGCTCTCTAATAGCTTTAATGTTAATATTATGCCCTGATCTATAGAGAACCTTGTGTAAACGTTAGATTAATAGATGCCTAAAGTAGTAATATAATTGCTATAGCTTGCCTTCTATAAGGTAGCTCTAAGTAACTACTTCTTCTTTCTATATAAGAAGCATCTAGGCGTGGCCTTATTTATATATAATAGGGACTTTAATATTTCCTTATTATAGTGTGTTTTTAGAGATATTAAAATTAATCTTTAGATAGTCTATATTATTAAGGGATAAAAGAAATAGAGTGTTTATAAGGATAACCTAAAAGAGGATGTTTCTAAAGGGAGTAGGCATATTAGCCACTCTAAGCGTAATAATTAGGTCTCCTACGCTAAATCTAACTAATACCTTCTTCTCTATTAATTTATTAAGCTATAATATAGGCATCTAATATTGTAAAGTAAGAAATTAAGGGTGCCCTACTGTAGAGAACTTTGCGGCTCCTGTATTAGGCATGATCCCTTAGAATGTTGCATAGGAATAGCAATCTTCTAATATAAACATTACTAGGGCTTTGTTTATGAGTTCCTGCTAAAAGGGGTCTTCTTTACTTAGACTATGATAAGCTACTTACCTTATTAGGAATTAAACCATTCTTTTGCCATTAATCTAGGTTCTATAAGTAAAGAAGCTTATAGGTACTAGCCTATCTGTATTATTAAGGCTATTATTAAATCTAATGCTCTTTATATACTAAGCGATTTTATTATTAATAGGGGGTTAGGACTTGTGTTCTCCCTTGTATTAAGTAAGGAATAAATAATATAAGTTATTAGTTAGATCCGTAAGGTAGTGGTTCTTAAAGCGTTAAAACGCCTTCTTACAGTTCTCTTTAGGGTGCTTAGATAACTAGTATCCTTCCTTGCTATATATATAGCACTTCTTTATACAGGGAGTACCTCCTCTTCCTTATAGTTTTGATAGGTATTAGGTCTCTTTTCTAGTCCTATTATATCTTTAGTTAGTCTAGAATTACTCTAGGGTTGTAGTTTTAGTTAGGAACTATTAATAGTTCTTCTTCTTTTCCTTAATAAGATAAAGGGTTATTCTAATCTATTTATAAAACTCTTATAGTTTATCTAGCGAATCTATAATTGCTTCTTTACACTCTAGAATACTATAATAGGCTTTAATAAGTTAATTCTAGAGTGCCCTTTTAGTTTAGCTTACTTTAGGCACTACTTGTTATAAGATAGCTAGTCTTTCTATGAGTTTATTAAAGTATTTAATTATTAACTTACTTAGGTTATTATTTACTATTCCTTGCAGGGAAGTGTTGTTCTACTCTAGTAAATATCTTTGCTATATATCCTTAGTTTTAAATTATTCTCTTATATAGCTAATAAGCGTAAGGAGATCTTATAGTTATCTAGGTTTAGAGAGGTAGTCTGCATAGTATTATAGTGCTTTGCCTTTAAGTATAACCTTAAAAGTATAACTAGCTTATTTAGGCTAGATATTAAGTAACTCACACTTTTTACAAAATGTTTAAAGCTTTAATTTAAGAATATTATAGTTATTAGCGCCGTAGAGTTATTCTTTAGGGTATACCTTAGATAGGTTAATAATCTGCTTTAGTAAAGGTCTCTAAGTCTATAGGGGTTCTCTAGGTGTTTCCTTTTATATTTATAAAAGGGGTAGTAAGGTTCTTAGGAAGTAAGAGGGTGGTTTTATAGGTAGCGCCCTTAGGGCTTATTATTCCCTCTAATTCTTCTCTTCCTTATATTAGGAAGGAGGAATTATAGCTCTTTAAGCTATGCTAATAGGGGCACTACTAGCCCTAGATAGCGTAGGTTACCTCTATTAGTAACTCTCCTACTTAGGGGTATTATTAGTAGTGTTAATAGGGTAATACTACTAACTTGCCTCTAGTAAAGGTATAGGTGGGGGAGTCACCCGCAGATGCTTGTGAATAGTATTCTTAGGTAGTCTTAACTCTAGGTTAATTAACCTTCCTAGGGGAGATTAACTAGGCCTTCCTAGAGGGGATTAACTTAGTTTTCCTAGGGGAGTCTAGCTTATTAATCCTTTTAATAGTAATTATACTAATAACTAGGGTGATGGGGTAGGTTGCCTAGTTCTAATATTACTATTGTCTAGTAAATTACAGAAGAACTCTTTGTTCTATAGGTTCTTTTAGAAGCCTATGTACTTCTTCCTAGCCTCTTTAATTTCTTTAAGAGTCTAAAATCTGAATTCTTCTTAGTTTGCTGCTTCTTTAAGGTTATTTGCTATCTTAGTGCCTCTTCTAATAGTTATGTACACTCTATTATAAAGAAGATAGTCTTAAAGTCCGTTCTATAAAAGGTCTCTCCCTTCTATAAACTTATCCCTTAACTATTTATAGAAGTTATTACTAAATTCGGAGAATAGTGTTCTTTTAAATAACCCTTACTTCTTATATTATTTAGTCTTTATAAGGATATAAAGACTAATTTCCTTAGGTATTATTATCTCTTTATATTTAGAACTTCCTATTTATTAAAGTAGTTCTTCTATAATATATTATTAAAGCCTTATAGAGATATAAGGGTATGGGTTAGTGTAGACAGGGGTTTTTCCTTTATTAAGGTATTTATTATTATCTCCTATTTTAACGCCTTCCATAGTATTATTATAGCTATTAGTCTCGCTAGGAACTCTAAATTAACTAGAGGTCCTAGATAGTTTGGCTGCATCTAATATTCTAATTAATTAGGGGAGGCAGATCTTATGATATAAGAAGAAAAGGGGTATAACTATAATTATATAATGTGTTTTGGATATGAAGGATCATAAGGTAAGGCGGTTAACTTTAAATATATAATAGAACGCATAACAAAGAAAGATAAGGGGATAGCTTAGCTACTAGCATTAAACCTTTCTTTGTTATTTCAAAGTCTATATAGATATAAATATTAATACTAAAGTAAGAAGAGAGCTATATTATACCTTTTTATTAGCATAACTTATTATTAAATATGGCCCTCCTATTTCATAGGGCGAGTTATCATTAGATAAGCTACCTCTTCTAATTAACCTTGCTAATCTACGGTGTTCAAAGACTACATGGTTATCTGTGAAGGTAACCACTAATTAGTGTTAGATTCATAGGGTATTAAATTTAATGTAATATAGTTATAAGCCTAAAGAATAGTATTGTTATTGATTATCTATTCTAGGCTATGTTATCTATAATTATGATTAATTAAGTTGTAGGAAAAGAGAGGTAAAAAGCTAGAAGTTATAATATATGAAGGGAAAAGGGGTTACGCGTTTATATCCCTACATTTCCTAGCTAATTAACATGCTAGGTTGTGGGTCGCGTGTGGGGTCCGCGCGCGGCCCAAGCTTCTGCCGGGTAATTGCGGCTGCGACGCGCGATTGATATCACCTTTGTTCCAACAGGTAAACTTAAAGCAATTAGGGCTATCTGTATATATTTAGTATTAGTAGCAGATTCTTATTAGCTCCCTAATAGCTTTAATATTAACGTTATGCCCTAATTTACAAAGAACCTCGTATAGACATTAGATTAATAAATGCCTAAAGCGGCAATATAATTACCATAGCTCGCCTTCTATAAGGTAGCTCTAAGCAACTACTTCTTCTTTTTATATAAGAAGCATCTAGGCGTAGCCCTATTTACATACAACAGGGACTCTAATGTTTCCTTATTATAGCATGTTCTTAGAGATATTAAAGTTAATCTTTAAATAGTCTATATTATTAAGGGATAAGAGAAATAAAGTGTTTATAAGGACAACCTAAAAAAGGATATTTCTAAAGGGAGTAAGCACATTAGCTAATCTAAGCGTAATAATTAGGTTTCCCGCGCTAAATCTAACTAATGCCTTCTTCTCTATTAATTTATTAAGCTACAATATAAGTATCTAACGTTATAAAGCAAGAAATTAAGGGTGCCTTACTATAGAGAACTTTACGGCTCCTGTATTAGGTATAATCCCTTAGAATATTATATAGGAATAGCAATCTTCTAATATAAACATTACTAGGGCTTTATTTATAAGCTCCTGCTAAAAGGGGTCTTCTTTACTTAGGCTATAATACACTGCTTACCTTATTAGGAATTAAACCGTTTTCTCGCTATTAATATAGGTTCTATATATAAAGAAGCTTATAAGTACTAGCCTATCTATATTATTAGGGCTATTATTAAATCTAATACTCTTTATATACTAAGCAATTTTATCCTTAACAGGGGGTTAGGACTTGTGTTCTCCCTTATACTAAGTGAGGAATAAATAATATAAGTTATTAGTTAGATTTATAAGGTAGTAGTTCTTAAAGCGTTAAAACGCTTTCTTATAGTTCTCTTTAGGGTGCTTAGATAACTAGCATCCTTCCTTACTATATATATAGCACTTCTTTATATAAGGAGTATCTTCTCTTCCTTATAGTTTTAAGAGGTATTAGGTCTCTTTTCCCTTCCTATTATATCTTTAGTTAGTCTAGAATTACTCTAGGGTTATAGCTTTAGTTAGGAACTATTAATAGTTCTTCTTCTCTTTCTTAATAAGATAAAGGGTTATTCTAATCTATTTACAAAACTCTTATAGTCTATCTAGCGGATTTATAATTACTCCTTTACACTCTAGAATACTATAATAGGCTTTAATAAGTTAATTCTAAAGTGCCCTTTTAGTTTAGCTTACTTTAGGCACTACTTATTATAAGATAGCTAGTCTTTCTATAAGTTTATTAAAGTATTTAATTATTAACTTACTTAGGTTATTATTTATTATCCCTTATAAGGAAGTGTTATTTTACTCTAGTAGATATCTTTACTATATATCCTTAGTTTTAAATTATTCTCTTATATAGCTAATAAGCATAAGGAGATCTTATAGTTATCTAGGTTTAGAGAGGTAGTCTATATAGTATTATAGTACTTTACCTTTAAGTATAACCTTAAAAGCATAACTAGCTTATTTAGGCTAGATATTAAGTAACTCACACTTTTTATAAAATATTTAAAGCTTTAATTTAAGAATATTATAGTTATTAGCACTATAAAGTTATTCTTTAGGGTATACCTTAGATAGGTTAATAATTTACTTTAGCAAAGGTTTTTAGGTCTATAGAGGTCCTCTAGGTGTTTCCCTTTATATTTATAAAAGGGGTAGTAAGGTCTTTAGGAAGTAAGAGGGTAGCTTTATAGGTAGTACCCTTAAGGCTTATTATTCCCTCTAATCCTCCTTTTCCTTATATTAGGAAGGAGAAATTATAGCTCTTTAAGCTATACTAATAGGGGCATTACTAGCCCTAGATAGTATAGGTTACCTCTATTAGTAACTCTCTTACTTAGGGGTATTATTAGTAGTATTACTAAGGTAATACTACTAACTTACCTCTAGTAAAGGTATAGGTAAGGGAGTTACCTATAAAAGGTAGTCTTAACTCTAGGTTAATTAACCTTCCTAGGGGAGATTAGCTAGGCCTTCTTAGAGGGAATTAACTTAGTTTTCCTAGGGGAGTCTAGCTTATTAATCCTTTTAATAGTAATTATACTAATAAATAGGGTAATAAGGTAAGTTACCTAGTTCTAATATTACTATTATCTAGTAAATTATAAAAGAACTCTTTATTTTATAGGTTCTTTTAGAAGCCTATATACTTCTTCCTAGCCTTTTTAATTTCTTTAAGAGTCTAAAATCTAAATTCTTCTTAGTTTACTACTTCTTTAAGGTTATTTACTGTTAAAAATAAGACCTATTTTTAGCCCTTTTCTAGTTAAAGAACCTTCTTATTACTAGCTTGCTTTGCAAGTCTGACAGCTGCACTGCAGCTGTCAACGGTCGCGAGGGCAGCTGTCAATGGCTGCGACCGACCGTGTGGATGACTAATTAGTCAATTGCGTTGTGGCTGCAAGTGTGGCTACAACCACGCCACTAGTAATTAGGTAAGCTAGGGTGACGTAAGCAGGTTACCCTACACATAACTTACCCTATAGCTATCTTTAACAACGATTTTCTCTTTATCTAGAGGTTATACAAAAGTTTCATATATAGCAAATTAAAGCTTAAAGATAGGGCTTTCTCTTTATGCAAGGTTATTTTTTAGACTAAAAGTTAGTATATACGGGTTACTAGCTAGTATGGTGGTGAGTCGATTTTTTGATTTTTGCATATAAATAAATTTTACGGAAAATCAAAAGTGGCCTGTAAGACCCCGTTAGCGGCCCGGATCCACCGATACGGTTGGTAGGTCTATGAGAGGAAGAAGATCTTTTCAACTAGCTAGATAGCTAGTCCTCTCAACTAATAACAGCCGCATTGCCCATACAACGTATCTAAAATCAATTCTATTGCTCTATAAGATATCATAAAAGTGATCTAAATTGAATTCTATTAGTTAATAACTGCTATAACCTTCCGTTACGTTACGTTAATTAATTTAATGTTGCGGCCCTATCGGTCCCCGACCGTAGAGCTTGCACTTGTACAGCTATTGCCAGCTGGCAGCTAGTAACTAGCTCCCTACATTTCAATAGGTTATGAGCCCGGCTCTATTACTATAGATTCCGTTTAGGTCACTTTATGTACAATTATAGAAGACTTCCCTTCTATAAAAAAGGAAGGACCTGCGAGAAAGAAGCTTTTCCCTTCTATAAAAAGGAATCAATTATAGCTACAGAAGACTTCCCTTCTATAAAAAAGGAAGGATCCGCGAGATAGAAGCTTTTTCCCTTCTATAAAAAGGAATAAATTTCAAATACAGAAGACTTCCCTTCTATAAAAAAGGAAGGACCCGCGAGATAGAAGCTTTTCCCTTCTATAAAAAGGAAAATAGATACCAAAGGAAAGGGAAAGGGACCTATTATCCCTAACCCTAGTGCACAAGAGGTTCTAAATAACCAGCTAAAAGAGCAGGCTATTAAGCAACAAGCAACTATAGACTAGTTATTAGAGAAGCTAGAAAGCCTATCTATAACTGTAAATAGTCGTATGGAGGGTGTGGAATCTGATAAGCCCGCTAGTCAGCAGCAAGATCAGCAGCCTGTTCAAGAAAATCAAGCTGAATCTAGCTCTGTACAAGCAACCTTTAATAATTCAATTATTAAGGAATTTAATAAAAGGGTTTATAGTTTTCCAGAGACTGCTAGGCTTAAAGGAGCCGAAAATTTCGAACAATGGAAACAAGCCCTAACTATCCAATTTAGAGCTTTAGGCATGCCTAATTTTCTAGATAATCCGGAGAGTTCTAGGGCGCTAGGGGATCCAGATCAAGCTATTATCCTTATGTTACTAAGGGATAGTTGTACGGAAGGACCCCAAGCCGCTATAACTTGGCAAAAATCACCTGAAGAAGCCTATAATTTACTTGTAAGGCAATATTCACATAGCGTTGAAATCCAGAGGGGGTCCCTATATTCAGAATTTCATAACCTGAATTTTCAAGAGTTTAAGGGGACTCTAGAGTCCTTTAATGCAGTCTTTAATAATCTACTAGCTAGATTATCGATTTCAGGGGTCCTGATTGCTCCGATAGATCAGGTTAATCAATATCTTCAATCCCTAAAATCAACCTTCCCTCAGTGGGCTGAGAGGCAACGATTCAGCATGCGCACGGATAGGGCTATAGGGGCTCCCCTAGAAGCCCTAAATCTTCAATTTTTGATGGCAGACCTTCTAGCAGAACAGAGGGATAAGTCATCTACGGTATCCAAAGCCCTGAATTATAGGGCTAAAAACCTTGAAAAGGGTGCCAAAGAAAAAGAAAAGGCCCCTAAGGATCAGAAGAAGAAAGGAGGCTCTTCTAATTCTAATTCTTCTTCTAATAAGAAGAAGAAGAAGAAGCAAAAAGGTCAAAAATCAGATAAAAAGGATAATAAAGAGACCTCTGGAGAGGGATCTTTTATGCTAGGAAATTACAACCTTTCTAACGGTGCTCTTAAACCGTACAAGAAGCCTAGCCTTCATAAGACTAGTTATAAGAGCTCTAGTGATAGCAGCTCTGATTCTAGCTCTAGTGAATCGGATAATGAAAATCAAGAAATTAAAACCTTAAATGGTTTTAATTATTACAGCAAAGACATGAAAAAGGCCCTATTATATGATACAGGTTCGACTGTACATATTGTTAATTCTAGGGAGGTCTTTAGGGATTATACCCCCTATAAAAAGGGGGAATCCGACCCTATTATAACTAGTGGTGGCCCTATTTACGCTAAGGGTCACGGTAGTGCTGTTTTTGAGGTCCTATATCAGAAAAATCCAGCTAAATATAGGACCTTAGTGCTTAAAGATGCGCTATATTTTCCTCAGCTTGATGTTAATATAGTTAGTGGACTTACGCACTATATATCTGGTGGTTACCTTATTAAAAACCTACTTTATCTTAAAGATAGGTCTCTTATTGCAACCTTAGATATAGAAAAACATGGTTTTTTCTTCCACGTTAAAAACCAATCTACGACTAAGTTATCTAAAGGGCCCTGTAATAATTCGCATTATATCCGACCTTTTACCTACGCCGCTTTTAAGGGTCATAGCTATCCGATTAGCTACCCTATAGAGGTTTAAATTCCCTCTAAAAAGCTGGATTGGGCTTCTGATTTAGACGAAATCGACGAAAATGATGATGATATTGAAGAAATCGTATGGGATGATTTAGGGGAATTAGTCCCTTCTTCTTTGCCTATAGCCCTAGGTTGGGTCCCTTATAAATCTAAGGAAATAGATTTAGGGGTGTTAGAGGGCCCTAGTGGAGGAAAAGGGTCCCTAATACCTCTCCAAGAGGCCTGTGGTTCTCAAGGGGCCCAGCAGGGGACTAGTGAAGAGGGCCCTAGTCTAGATCCTAATTCAGACCCTAAGGATCTTCAATATCAACGGTTGTTAGAACTAGCTGGCCTATGGCATGTACGATTAGGGCACCTAGGTCTTCCTTTGCTAAAGAAAACTAGCCTTATAACTAAAGGAATCCCTGATTTTTCTAAAATTAAGGATAAGGATTTTAGATGTATTGCTTGTGATCAATCTAAGGCAGTTAGAAGACCCAGGAAATTAGCTATCCCTGACCCCCCAAGAGCTCTAGATCGAATAGAGGGGGATACGCTAAAAATCAGCCCCACGCCGTACAATAAGCAGTCAATTTGCTTATTTCTAGTTGATCGAAAGACTAGATATAAGTGGGTTATCTTATTACCTAATAAGGAAGGCCCAACTGTTTATAAGGCTATCAAAGGCTTCTTCAGAGGGCTTAAAAATCAACTAGGTCAATATCCTAGGCACCTTCACTTCGATGGGGGCCAGGAAATCGATTCTAGTTGTCAAGCTTGGTTGAATTCTAAAGGGATCAAATTTACGACTTCTAGTCCCTATATCCATGAGCAAAATGGATTAGCAGAACGTTCAATTCGTACTATTCTAGATCGATTAAGGGCTACTATCCAGTGGGCAAAATTACCGTTATTTTTATGGTGTTTTGTATTACCTGCAGTTGTTAACCTAGTTAATATAACTGCTAATACCACTAAGGATGAAAGCCCTGAACAGCTGCTATCTAGGGAGCTAAATCAGCCTTATACAACTGATATTAGCAGTATTAGAGCTATAGGATCTCACTGTGAGATTCTAATCCCCCTGGAAAAACGACCTAAAGCCCAGAAGTTAGCAGCTAGGACTATCCCTAGAAGACTTTTAGCTACACTAGGTTCTAACACCTACCTAGTGTACATCCCCTCTAAAAGGCTAGTTACAAAGACTAGCTTTATTAAGATTATAGAACCTATAGGCCCTGTTTCTAAAGGCTTACCTAGGATTTCTATAGGGGATAACCCTTTAGAGGGGGAAAATGATCTAGAAAATAAAATCAACAAAATCTAGACCAAGGTTCAAAGGATTATCCTATAGACAACATAGGTATCCCTGTAGGTCAAGAAAAACCACCTACAGGCCCCAAAGAACCTCCTAAAGGCTTAATTCCAGCGGATCCCATACAGGCGCAGCCTATAACTCAACCAGGAAATCAGATTTCGACTTCGGACCTCGATTTTGACAAAATTATCGATTTCGACCCTAATATCGACCCTATGGATGTTGATATTAGTTCCCCTTCTTCTCTAGATTTCATAAAAGAAATCTGCTTTAAGGTACGGGAGAAGCTAAAGGAAAAGAATCCTATTAGCCCCGAGCCTAAGACCTGGAAGCAGGCTATATCTAGCCCTGAAAGGGATAAATGGATAGAAGCCACGTACAAGGAATACGAACAGCTTCTAAAGGCTGGTACTTTTAAATTTATAGGGAAAGATCAAATCCCTAAGGGCCGAAAAGTACTAAAGAATAGGCTTGTTTATAAGCTTAAAAAGGATAAAGAAAATAATCCTTTAAAATATAAGGCTCGACTCGTTGCTAAGGGATTTATGCAAATCGAAGGCCTAGATTACCTAGAGACCTTCGCTGCCACAAGCATTCCCCCTAGCTGGAGGATTTTACTAGCCCTAGCGGCTTGGAATAACTGGGAAATCGAACAAATTGATTTTATAGGAGCTTTTCTTAATAGTAAGCTACAACAACAGATTTATATGGTTATTCCAGAAGGGTTTATTGAATTCCTTGAGGCAAATCCTAAACTAGCTAAATTAGCTAGAAGTTTTGGCTGGAAACCTTCTAAAGATCAAGTAATTTTATTACAGAAGTCTTTATACGGCCTAAAACAAAGCTCAAGGGAATGGCAACAAGCGCTAATATTAGTGCTTAAATCCCTAGGATTTAACCCTTTAATATCTGACCCAGCTATCTTCTTTAATCCTTCAACCAAAACCTTCGTCATTACGTACGTTGATGACTGTCTTCTAATTGGACCGGATTTATCTTATATCCAAAGGCTTAAAAAGGAACTTCATAAAGTCTATCCAATAGAAGATAGGGGGCCTGCTGAATTCTTCTTAGGGGTTTAAATCGTACGAGATAGGCCTAATAGAATACTGAAAATTCATCAATCTCAGTATATATTAGAAGCCTTAAAACGATTTAATATGCTAGATAGTAAGCCTATTAGCATACCTCTTCAGCCAGGCGTTTTAGCTACGCAGACAACTAAGCTTTTAATAGCTAGCGAAATCAAGCTTTATCAGTGCATTATAGGGACTATAATGTACCTAATGTTGCTTACAAGGCCTGATACAGCTTTTACGCTACAGTGGTTATCTACTGCACTAGCTAGCCCTTATATAGAACACCTAAAAGCAGCTAAAAATCTGCTAAGGTATCTATTAGGGACTAGATTCCTTGCTATTATCTATAGGGGAGACCCTAAAGGTTTAGTTAGCAAAAGCCTAATAGGTTATTGCGATAGTGATTTTGCAGGGGATAAAAAGACCTCAAAATCAACCTATGCTTATCTATTCAAGCTAGCTGGCGGACCTATTAGCTGGAAATCAAAGAAAGCTAGTACAATAGCTCTATCAACACTAGAAGCTGAAGCTGATGCTATCTGCGAGACCTTCCGGGAGCTTCAGTGGCTTCAGGGCTTATTTAAGGAGCTAAAAACCCCTATTTCTCCCCTATCCAGATATATTGCGATAATCAAGGCGCTATAACTACTGCTTATAACCCTGCTTTACATAGTCGTACAAAGCATACATTGCTAAAGTTCAACTATATTAGGCAACAGGTTTTAGAGGGTTTAGCTAAGATTGAATATCTAGATACGAAGTCAATGCCTGCAGATGGTCTTACGAAACCTCTTTCTAGACCTCTTCATCAGGCTTTTATTAAGCTTTTAGGGCTTAATAATTATTAAACTAACAACTAATTCCCTTCAACAGGGAACTAAAAACAACGTTAAAAGGGAGCTATATTTAACAATAGCTAGGAATTCAAAAAGGGGGCTTTTTTCATATTTTCCTGTTTTTCCCTTTTATTTGTTATTAAAAGTTGTTGATTTTTCCCTATAGTCTTTTTATACACTTTTAATTGCTTTTAAATGTAATTCTTTTGTAGAGGGGGTGTTAAAAATAAGACCTATTTTTAGCCCTTTTCTAGTTAAAGAACCTTCTTATTACTAGCTTACTTTGCAAGTCTGACAGCTGCACTGCAGCTGTCAACGGTCGCGAGGGCAGCTGTCAATGGCTGCGTCGCAGCTGTCAACAGCTGCGACCGACCGTGTGGATGACTAATTAGTCAATTGCGTTGTGGCTGCAAGTGTGGCTACAACCACGCCACTAGTAATTAGGTAAGCTAGGGTGACGTAAGCAGGTTACCCTACACATAACTTACCCTATAGCTATCTTTGACAACGATTTTCTCTTTATCTAGAGGTCGTACAAAAGTTTCACATATAGCAAATTGAAGCTTGAAGATAGGGCTTTCTCTTTATGCAAGGTTATTTTTTGGACCAAAAGTTGGTGCATACGGGTTGCTAGCTAGTATGGTGGTGAGTCGATTTTTTGGTTTTTGCATACAAATGAATTTTGCGGAAAATCAAAAGTGGCCCGTAAGACCCCGTTGGCGGCCCGGATCCACCGATACGGTCGGTAGGTCTATGAGAGGAAGAAGATCTTTTCAACTAGCTAGATAGCTAGTCCTCTCAACCAACAACAGCCGCATTGCCCGTACAACGTATCTAAAATCAATTCTATTGCTCTATAAGATATCATAAAAGTGATCTAAATTGAATTCTATTAGTTGATAACTGCTACAACCTTCCGTTGCGTTGCGTTGATTGATTCAACGTTGCAGCCCTATTGGTCCCCGACCGTAGAGCTTGCACCTGTACAGCTGTTGCCAGCTGGCAACTAGCTCCCTACATTTCAATATTTACTATCTTAGTACCTCTTCTAATAGTTATATATACTTTATTATAAAGAAGATAGTCTTAAAGTCTATTTTATAAAAGGTCTCTCCCTTTTGTAAACTTATTTCTTAACTATTTATAGAAGTTATTACTAAATTTAAAGAATAGTATTCTTCTAAATAACCCTTACTCCTTATATTATTTAGTCTTTATAAGGATATAGAGACTTATTTCCTTAGGTATTATTATCTCTTCATATTTAAAACTTCCTATTTATTAGAGTAATTCTTTTATAATATATTATTAAAGCCTTATAAAAATATAAGGGTATAGGTTAGTATAAATAGGGGTTTTTCCTTTATTAAAGTATTTATTATTATCTCCTGTTTTAATACCTTCTATAGCATTATTATAGCTATTAGTCTTGCTAGGAACTCTAAATTAACTAGAGGTCCTAGATAGTCTAGCTATATTTAATATTCTAATTAATTAAGGGAGGTAAATCTTATAATATAAGGAGAAAAGGGATATAACTATAATTATATAATATATTTTAGATGTAAAGAATTGTAAGATAAGGTAGTTAACTTTAAATATATAATAAAATATATAATAAAGAAAGATAAGGGGATAGCTTAGCTACTAGTATTAAACCTTTCTTTATTATTTTAAAGTCTATATAAATATAGATATTAATACTAAAGTAAGAAAAGAGCTATATTATACCTTTCTATTAGTATAACTTATTATTAAACATAGCCCTCCTATTTTATAGGGTAAGTTATTATTAGATAAGCTACCTTTTCTAATTAACCTTACTAATCTATAGTGTTTAAAGACTATATAGTTATTTATAAAGGTAACTACTAATTAGTGTTAGATTTATAGGGTATTAAATTTAATATAATATAGTTATAAGCCTAAAGAATAGTATTATTATTAATTATTTATTCTAGGCTATATTATTTATTATTATAATTAATCTAAGTTATAGGAAAAGAGAGGTAAAAAGCTAGAAGTTATAATATATAAAGGGAAAAGGGGTTACGCGTTTATGTCCCCATATTTCCTAGCTAATTAATATGCTAGGTTATAGGTCACGTGTGGGGTCCGCGCGCGGCCTAAGCTTCTGCTAGGTAATTGCGGCTGCGACGCGCGATTGATATCACCTTTGTTCTAACAGTTTTTTAAAATATTAATAAAATAAAATAACTTTCTCTTTTATATTTTTAAATATTATAATAAAAGTAATTATAGTATATAAAATAAAAGTAAGTCCTAGTAATATATCTTAAAATAGGTTTAACTAACTATAATAAAGCTTATTAAAGTTAATATAGTTATTAAAGTAATTATAGTATATGTTGGTTACACCAAGGGATTAGTATGCACTAGTGCAACGTAGGGTCAGGTTCAATGATATAATAAGGTCTAAGGATTAAAGCTATCTATAGCGTTATGTAGCCGCAAGAAAAGGGGGACGTGAGTCACGTGTGTGCCTCGCGTACAGGTATAGCTAATCACAGTGCGGCGTTGCCGCACGTGCTCCACTTTCCTAGTGGTTAACCTGATGTTAACCTAGTTATCGCAACACTAGTAACTTCTCTTTTTAGAAAGAAAGTAAGGTAGGATAAATCTAATACTAAAAGAGGGAATTAGCGAGTATATGAATGAAATAAGCCTATATAAGGATAAGTGGGTCCGATGTTAAATTCGGACTCCCTATTGGTTAACAATGTAATGCAAAGAAAATCGCTTAATCCGCGGATTAGAAAGCGGGCTTAATTAGAAGCTTCCAAAAGCTCAAAAACGCAATAAAAATCAGGATCATTCAAAATGAACACAAGTGAATACAGGGGATTAAAATAAGGGCTTCTCATTAGCTCGGCTATAGTTAGACTAGACTCTTGTTAATCTTATCCAGTCTCCAGTCTCTTCACCTAGCCTTTAACTCAAATTATAGCTTCATTTAAGTCAATAAAGGTCTCAAGGCTCTTATTTAGGGATGTCTTTATTATTACATTAGCAAGGTTATCATTGCCATTAATCCATCATACTTTGTAGATCTCTCGTCACTTATACGATTACTAAAGTGCTATAATGTCAATCATAAGGCGCTTCTCCTTTATAAAGCCTAGCTTCATAAGATACTTATATAATAAAAAAGAATCCGTACAGATAATCGTGGGGATGCGGTTAATCTTCAATCAGTCCGTGATCATATTAAGAGTTGTGGCAATTACATAGGCTATATTAGTACCTTATACCATTAAGTACAGTTTAGAAGCAAGGGCGCTATAGGTCACACGCTTACTCTTCGTTAAGCTATATATAATAATATTGCCTTTTAAGGTAAATATATTATCTTTCGCCTCTTCGTTACTAATAACAATCACGTATCCTATCTAGGAACTCAGATCTTTATTATTAGCAAGGGATCCATCCACAAACACAAACAACTTCACATTCTCAAGGTCTAGAGGGATATAATATAGGCCTCGGTCTTGATATTAGATCTACTAGTCAAGTCGCTTATTCAATCAAGTTATATCATTAGGAGTTGGATCTTAATGTTATGCTACGATTAAGAGGTCATAAAGGGCTTCAGGTTAATAAACAGTTGTAATATAACTTTCTCGTGCTTATTATTCAACGTAATCTTGTTTTATAGTTAGCGATTATAGGTTAATCTACCTAATTTTCTTACTCTAGCCTTTCTGACGCAGTTCTATCAAATTATTAGCGTTCTAGGTAAGGATATAACTATTAAAGATAAGGGGATTCTTAGCTAATAGCTTCTGCTTTAGCTTCGCTAAGAAATTCGCCTTCTGTAGTTCCTTCTCTTTAAGGTCGTAGAAATCCTAGTCACTAAGGCCTAGTATATTATTAGTCTGCATACTAACTACTCTAAAGAGGTTATTATCATTCTCTTCCATAATTAGCAAGCATAGGTCGTAGGATAAGGTTATTATCTTAAGCATTTCTTTATAATAGCGGAAGTAAGTTACGAACTAGTGGGTTCTAGCTTCTATGATTTCGTACAAAGGTTTAATAACTTCCATGATAGTTCCTTCGGGGAACAGATATGCTATCTGCTTAGGTAATATAGTAATAATCAATCTTATAAGTTGTGTTTTCAATTACATGTAAGCTTACGTGATATCTCGAATCCATAGGATAATTCCTCTAGATCTAAGCGATGGTGTGATCGCAACAATTAATCATTAGCTTAATCTTTAGATTGTTAGGGATTAGGTTAGGATGAATTCCTTCCCTTTATTATTTATCCCTTAAATCACAAGTTATGACTTCTTGTACAGCGCAGCTATTCCCTTGCCTTTGATTTCTCTCACTATACGAGATTTAAAGAGTCTCTCGTTACTATGCTTAGTAGGATCGAATAGCGTAAATCTAAACACGTTATAGGCTTGTAAAGCATTAATCTTAATCTAATCTAATAGCTTAAAGGGCTTGCCTAGGGTTATAATCTTTTCTTCTTAATGTAATTAAAGGGCTAGATCCTAATCAGCTTCTTCCTTTACTATAATAAATACTACGCTTAACTTGCTATTAGCTATAATTTCCTCTATCAATACCTCTTCTTAGTCTTCGTTTACTAAGTACGTAGTTGCTATGTATTCTATTCCTATGAGATTAAATTAAACCGTAAGCTTCTTTCGTAGTCTTCTACACTTTCTCTTAGGCTATAGGAGTTCCTTGTTTATTTCTAAAGCTTCTAGGATAATCTCTTTAATTATCAGGGTCTCATCTGTATCTATAGCTTAGTTTTCACCTCTAGATATTAACTTACGAAGTTCTTTAGTATAGTATAGGTTATAATAGTATAGTTTAATAACTATTAATTAGAATCTTATTAGTCTATGAGGTATTTAAAGGGTATAGGTTTCTCTATTAGTAGTAAGAAGCTTATAGGGGCTATGCTATCTATCTTTCTCTCTCTAGACGCGTACATCTAACTATAGCGGAAGTTAGTGCATTAGCAGCATATCTAGGCTATTTCAGGTTCTTAGAGCATTATAAACCTATTGCTTTGCTAGAAGTCATTAGACTTTATTAGTGGCTTTACAAATTGCTTTAGCTTATTAAATAACAAATACACTTAGCGGTGACTCGTTAGTTATTCGTGAATATACACTAAAGACAAGAATCATAGGGATAAGACTATTAGGGCCTGCTAAGTCATTCATAGCTTTCACAGCCATCTAAAGTCGTTGCTTAGGCGTAAGATCTTAACCTATAAAGTCTATAATAATTATATAAGCTCGCCGTAATAGTCTGTAATAGCGTTTAACTTTTCCAATGCTATTATGGGCCTTGACTAGAACTTCATTAATCTTAATTAATAATAATCATGCATAATACTTAAATTCTACTAATGCAAAGTTCTTTCTAGCATCGTGGATAATCTATTCTAGTGGACTAAGGTAGGTGTTAATCTAGCATTCACGTAAGGCATTCCAAATATCACGTGCCTTCTGCTTATTTAGATTAAGAAACTAGGCTACTTAAAACAAGGTTATAGAATCAATAATATGAAGAATAGGTCGTCCGTCAATCTAAATAATATTAACTATGATCTTATAGTTAAACTCATGGTCATCTTTAATTATAAACTTGAATCTACCTAGGGCCTTTCTATTTATTTAACAATAGTAGCAAATTTTAGTTAATTATTTAATAGCCTTTGCTTCAATATCATAGCTAGCTCGGTTTAGTATCTTCGTGAGGCATTTAACTAATAAGTGACCAAATTGTTAATATAGTTAACAGAGTTCTGTTTCTAATAGGTAGAAAGCTACCGTTTCTCTGGCTTCTAGAGTCCACCAAAGATATCCCTATTTCCTAATAATAGGGACTATCTTATTATCTTGGATTAATACGTTCGCAAGGTTATTTACCTTAACACGTAACCTATCTATATCATCTAAAGAAAATAAGAAAGGCATATGTGTGTTAATCACATAGAAAGGGATTTTACCTAGTTTTATTAGTACGTTAACTACTTCCCTTGTGATTGCGTTTCTAGCACCAAATTCAATCATCTTCTCTGGAGTTAGTTTGATCTTTAGCGATAGTATTAATCTTAGTAAAGCTTATACTTATCTAATTCTAGCTGTTAAAATACCTAAGGCTCCTGTGTTAGGTATTATCCCTTAGAAAACTTCTTTAGAGTAATATTCCTCTAAAATGTAAGAGGTTTTTATATTATTAAAGGGATTATGCTTAAGGTATACGTGCTTAAATGATTTATCTCTTAGGATATTAATAACGTTGCTATTATCTAGTTAAAGTCCTAATGTGAAGAATTATATAATACTTAGCTAGTTGAACTTTAATGTGAAGGTCTCTTTAGCATTGTTATCCTTATCTTCGTTATTATTAGATTTAACAAAGGTTTTGGCTAATTCCTATGCTCCATTAGTAAGGTTATTAGCTTCTTTAGATGCTTAGCTTTCATAGGCCGCGAGAAATGCCTAATACTTTTTCTCTGTTAGCGGTGATTAGTATCTCTTATTCTTTTACTAATATTCTTTTGCCTCTTTTTAGTCTTTCTCTAGATGGTTCGTTAACTAGCATCTATTCTTATTATAAACATAGCATTTACTATAGTTATGGCCTTAGTTACAGTAACCATAGCCTCTGCCTTAACCTTATTAATTATATAGTTAATTGTAATGGCAGTCTATAAACATCACCTCTAATTTATTAGTATTAGTAGTACTAATAGTGCTTTAATTAAATTAGGTAGCTGATTTGTTAGCTTTGGCGATAGAGATTGATTTACGGAGGTCTCTAGTAAGTCCTTTAAAGCTAGGTGAATAATTATATTTAGCTTGCCTGCATTCTAGAACACTAGAAATTGCGCTTAGGGTCTGATAATAGAGTTCTATATTAACTATTAATAGGGGAAAGAGTCCTCTGTGGACATGTTTAAGGGTTGTGAGTAGAATCTTAAGATAATCTAGCTTAGATTTATCTGGATTAGTAGCGATAATGTTCCTAAGTGTTATACCGTTCCATTCTTGGTGATAGAACTACTAGTTGCTTTCTGTCTTGAATTGCTAACGAACATCGTTAACCATTTATTCGTATATAAAGCCTTTATTTGCTAGATAATTAAGGTAATACTATTTGGCATTACCTAAAAGCATAATAGGAAGAGCCTTATGTATATATTCCTATAGGAGATTTAGTCTGTTATATTTATTCTAGAATAAGTTAACTTTTAGCGTAAGGAAGTTATATATCTTCCCGCTATAATAGTCATTATTCTTATAGCTCTTTATAAGTTCTAAGATCTTTCTCACGATTTAATCTTCAGATAGGATTATCACTATTTGCATAGCTAGGGTCATTTGTTAAATTAGTTATTCTAGGATAATTAGCGGAATTATCAGATTCATCGGGGGTTAAGGTATGTTTCTTCTTAGAGGTAGTTATATAGCTAGAGGGTTGTTTAAAGCGGGATTGTGAGGGTTATTAATTAGGGGATTATATATAGGAGGGTTATATACTAAAGGGTAATTAATAGGGGCAGTGTGAATTAAAGGGCTTGTGATCAGAGGGCTTTTAAGGGCAGGATTGTTTAAAGAGAGGAATTTGCCTATAGTGATTTGCTTTGTAATTTCGTTTTTAAGCCACTATAATATTATTTCTTCTTTAAGGACTTAAATTAATAATTTGATAATCTTACTGCTTTAATTTTAAATAATATAGACGCTATTCTTATGTAAGCAGTCTTGTAATTCGCACACCAAAGGTTATGAAGCTTAATCAAGTGTTTCTTTCGTCTAGCCATTAAGGTTATTATAGAAAATCTCCTAAAGAGTAAGATCTTTATATTAACCGCTCTCATAGACATTAATCATCTAAGCAAGATAGTTATTAAGCTCCCATTCCTTAGCAGTCTAAGAATCTAGTTCTCTTAAGCTTTTCTAGTTAGTAGTAATAACTAAGGCATACTTTTAAAGTCATAGAGGTAAGCTTACTTTATCAGGTCTTAAATATTACTTACCCCTGCGGGCTAGTATATGTATGCTAAGCTCTATGTCACGTGGTGTGACAGTAACAGAAAAAGAAATTTAAAAATCGATACTTCTTAAAAATCCGTGTCTTCGTCTGAATACGATGAGTGGTCACGTCATAAGGAATTGAGTTAGAGTTGAGGTTTGAATTCCTGGCAGCAGTGGCAGGAGCAACTTCAAGTTATTGGGCATATCGAATTTTTCACCTTTACTAACACGATAGGACAAGTTAATGCGACCGATGAGCAAACTAACCAATTATGCCACAAAAACCTGTCCTGCATGGCCAAGCTGTGACTATCGCGTTCTTTACCAAGATCAATTAAAGCAGACTAGCATCTGTTAAGCGCTAAGGTCTAGCAGCGCAACTCAACGATAGTAAGTCGTTCACGCGATCTCTTCTATTCGTGCGGCGATGGCCGAAGCGTACTACACCGTTATGACAGCTGGGAGCGGAAGCTGATGATGCTAAGAGCCGGGGATACCGGTTCTGTTTTTATACATGCATACATATAAAAATGCTTAATCTGCTAATATGTTGAATATTGCTACTTGCATAGTTTTGAGCTACAATGCACCCAATACATCAAAAGTAGTCAGTCCACTCAGCTAAATGCTGTCCCATTTATTCGTCAACCTACTTTGCATTGGCAATCAAGTCAGAATACTTTGCCAATACCTCCGTCCAAATCAGCTCCAAAGTATTGTAATCCACCCAATCAGGGGCAGAAATCAGCACAGCATTAATGACAGTCTCTTTGCTAACATTCGGGTTTCGCTTAATGGCTTTGACGTAAGTATCACGCAACTGAATGAGAAGCGAGAATTGAGTGATGGCAAGTTGTTGGTCAGCAAGACATTTGTCAAGACTGTCCAGACTTGCAGGGAAATCAGTCGAAAAGGTAGGTTTGTGGCCCGTTGGGAGCAAATCCTTCATTTCTGAGGCGACTTTCTGGAAAGTGCTGATCCCGTCTACCGTCTTATTTTATATTATCTAGATGTTTAAATTAGATCTAGTTTATTATAGGGTTATTCTTACCGCTCTAAATGTTAAACTATTCTATTCCTATGTTTAGGTAGTAGTAGCTTTATACTAGCCCCCTTTCTCCTAAGTTAATTACTATTAGTATGTTTGCACTCTTACTACTAGCTTTATTATAATATAATATTATAGGGGGGGGTAAATAGAGGTAAGGAATTCAAATATTAATGTGGTTTGTATTTTAGAGGCAATTCTAGACCTTTAGAGCGGTGCGGAAGTTTGTGCGAAGGTTTTATAAAATCAATAGCTTATATATATTATTATAATATATGTATTACTTTTATTACTTATATAACTTAAAATATTATTAGTGTTAAAGTTTAATTAAGAATAAATAAGTAATAAATTAATATAATATAAATATAAGTATTTATAAGTAAATTACTATAAAAAAGCTAGACTTTTTAGTTAGTTAGTATTTAAAGGTTTTTTAAAATATTAATAAAATAAAATTCCTTTCTTTTTTATGTTTTTTAATATTATACTATTTATAATTTTATACTAATAAAAAGTAAGTCCTAATATAACTATAAGACTTACTTAAGTATATTTCTCTCTTTTAAACTAAAATTATATAACTAAGCAAAGAGATTACTATATTTATAGTATAACTAATAAGACTTACTTTTAGACTTACTTTTTTATATATATTTCTTTTTAGCTAGAATTATATAACTAAGTAAAGAGATAATACTAGGTTTATAGTGTAACT
This sequence comes from Epichloe hybrida, assembly GCA_019022495.1. Lineage (NCBI taxonomy): Eukaryota > Fungi > Ascomycota > Sordariomycetes > Hypocreales > Clavicipitaceae > Epichloe > Epichloe hybrida. Next base: position 117,552 of record JAFEKR010000013.1, read on the forward strand.
AATAAGGCCCATTTTAGACCCACTTTTGTATATATGTTGTTTAAGCTAGAATTATATAACTAAGTAAAGAGATAATACTAGGTTTATAGTATAACTAATAGGACCCACTTTTAGACCCACTTTTGTATATATGTTTTTTAGCTAGAATTATATAACTAAGTAAAGAGATAATACTAGGTTTATAGTATAACTAATAGGACCCACTTTTAGACCCACTTTTGTATATATGTTTTTTAGCTAGAATTATATAACTAAGTAAAGAGATAATACTAGGTTTATAGTATAACTAATAGGACCCACTTTTAGACCTACTTCTGTATATATGTTTTTTTAGCTAGAATTATATAACTAAGTAAAGAGATAATACTAGGTTTATAGTATAACCAATTAGACCCACTTTTAGATCCACTTTTAAAAACACTTTATAACTAAGTAAGTAAGCTAAAAGTAGTATAAATAATTAAACTTACTTTTAAAGCTTATTTATTTATTTACTTAATATTAAAAAAAATAGTATATATATTATAATTATTCTTTATATAATATTTTAACCTTTCTTTATAAACTTTTCCTAGGTTTTTTCCTTCTCTTTTAGTTTAAAAAAGGTTAAAAGCTAATATAATTTATTATAATTATAATAAAATAGCTTAATAGTAAAAGAAGTATTTATTAAATAAGTGTTAATTTTCTCTTTATAATAAATTCCTTATATATATAAGTATATTTTTATTAGAGTTTTAATCTTATTTATTTAGAATTATAAATTATTTCTTTAGGGTAAATATTATATTTAAAGCAAAAATACTATATTAAAATGCATAGTAAATCCTATAAAGAAGCTAGAAAGATAGGATAACCTTTAAAATATAAAGAATAAATATTACTATAAGTTAAGTTTAGATAATACTATTTATAGCTACCCTATATATATATATAGCTTAATAGTCTAAATTAGCTAAACCTTTATAATTCTATAACTAAATACCTAAATAGTATAAAATTTTAAGGATATCTTATTTAGATTATATTAAAAATCTACTATATAATAAGTATATATACTACCTTACCTTTTTCATAATATATTGTATTGTATTGTATTGTAATGTATTGTATTGTATTGTAATGTATTGTATTGTATTGTATTGTAATGTATTGTATTGTATTGTAATGTATTGTATTGTATTGTAATGTATTGTATTGTATTGTAATGTATTGTATTGTATTGTAATGTATTGTATTGTATTGTAATGTATTGTATTGTATTGTATGTATTGTATTGTATTGTATGTATTGTATTGTATTGTAATGTATTGTATTGTATTGTATGTATTGTATTGTAATGTATTGTATTGTATTGTATTATAATGTATTGTATTGTATTGTATTGTATTGTATTGTATTATAGAATAATTGTATTATAATATATTTTTATATAATAAATAATTATAATAAATTATAGAAAATAGATATAAGCATAGGAAGACCCTTAATATATTAAGAAAAAAGCATTCTTTAAAATAGATATAAAAGAATATTACTAAGATATTATATATTTAAAATAAGCTTACTTTTCTAAATAAGCTAAAACTTTATAGATTTTTAAATAAATAACTAAACTATATAGAAAAATAAGGATACTATAATTAGATTACTTAAAAAACTACTATATAATAAATTTATATTAGACCCCACTTTTAATTTTCCCTAACAATACATTGTATTGTATATATTGTATTGTATTGTATTGTATTTTTAATACAATACAATACACAATACAATACATAGGGCAATACAATACAATACAATACATCGAAGGGCCAAAAATTACAATACAATACAATACAACAATGCTCTGTTCATAGCTAGAGAGCTACTACTTAGGGGTAAGTATATAAAGGTCTTAAACTCTAACCTCCTATATCTCTTATAGGTAGTCCTTATCTAAATACCTTACTACATGTACGTGGCTATCTAGCGGCTACTTAGTCATCCGCGCAAGTCAAGGCTTATCCGAGGGCTCCATTATGTGACCGTCCTGTCCGCAGAGCTTTGTATGTAGTGTAGTATTTGTAGTATTTTAGCTTTTAATGTAGTATATAGTGTAGTAGTTTATAGTGTAGTGTAGTATGTAGTGTAGTGTAGTAAATACTACACTACACTACAAATACTACAAATGTAGTATTAGTAAAAAAAAAAGTGGGGACTTTTATTATCTTATAATATTCCTTAGATTTTTCTTAATTAGCTTAATATTAGCCTCTTTTTTTATTATTATTTAGTTATTTAGTTATAAATTTTTAAAGTTTAAGCTTATTTAAACTATTAAGCTAATAATAGGTATAAGGTTATTAAAGATAAACTATTTTAGTATTTATATATAGCCTAATTTTTTAGTAAATTTACAGGGTCTTAATACTTTTATAGCTTTTTTCTTAGATTTACTAATTAATTTTAGTATATTCTTTATCTTTTAATGTAAGATTTACCCTAAAGAAATTATTTATTATTATATAAAAATAATATATTAAATATAATAATAATATATTTATATTAATAAGACTTTTATTATAAAGATAATATTTTATTATATTTAGTAAGAGGTTCTTTAGTAATATAACTATTTTCTTTAAATTAAAACTAATTATATTAAGTTTTTAGGTTTTTAAGGTAAAAGAAAATTAAAAAACTGTAAAAAAGCTATAATTATAAAGCTAAAATATTTTTTTAGGATATTAAAATATAAATTAAATTAATTTCTTTTAATTATTTAATATATAAAGAAATAAGCTTTAAAACTAGGTTTAACTATTAATACTATTCTTAGCTTACTTTCTTAGTTAAATAGTTTTTTCTAAAAGTAAGTCTAAAGTAAGTTTAAAGTGGGTCTAAAGTAAGATTATTTAGTTATATCTCTTACTTAGTTATAGCTTTTATAGTTTTTTATAATCTAGTCTTATAAAGAGAAGGGATTTATAAAAGTGGGTCTAAAGTGGGTCCATTGAATTATACTTGTTACTTAGTTATAGCTTTTCTAGTTTTTTATAACATAGTCTTAGAAAAGAAGGGATTTATAAAAGTGGATCTAAAAGTGGGTCTTGTTAGATATTTCTTTTATTTATTACTAGCTTTTATACTTTTTTTATAATCTAGTTAAAGAAAAAAGAGATATTAAAGTTTATTATTATTATTATTACTATTATAGCTAAAGTACTAGTACTAGCTATATAGAAAGCTAACTAAGGTAAATAATATATTTTTATAATTATTATTTTAAATATTATTTTAAAAAAACATAAGAAAGAAAAGTATTTTATTTTACTAATATTTTTATAAACCTTAAAATACTAAATAACTAAAAAGTAAAGCTTTTTCTATAGTAATTTACTAATACTTACTAATATTTTTATTTAAGTTATTTATTTATTATTGTTAGTATCTACAGGATACCATTGACTTACGCGTAGGGTTTTCGGGGTAAACTAAAGTGCACGTAATTATTATATATTCTAGTCTATCTCTATAAGTAAAAGAGAGATTAAATAGAAGCAAAGAGGGTATACTATTTATTATAGGAAAAGGGGCCTTAATTAGGGTTACTAGCAAAGAGGCCACATATGCTAACGCTAATCGCGGCGCGGTTAGGCTAGACATATGGGTTCGCAATGTAACGCGCCTAGCTAATTAAAGGCGCGTAGCCTTGTTAATATTATGCTTATTCTAACACTAGAAACTCTCTCTTTTTAATATAACTATTAACGCATGATATTAATAAGATAATTAAAAAAGAATTAATAAATAAGTAAGATTAAATAATTATAGATAATATTATAAGAAAAGAGTAAGGGAAAGGGGCGTAATAAAAGATAATATTTAATCTATAAGCTTATATAAGGGTAAGTAAGCCTAATCTTAATACCCTTAACCTTATTAGATTAATATAAGAGCTATAATTATATAACCTACCCTTCTATCCTAATAGTTACTTTATTACTTGTAATAAACCTCTTAAATGCCTTGTTTAGCAATGCCTTTGTGAATGCATTAGCGAGGTTATTATTCCTATTAATCTATCTAATCTTACAAATATCTTGTCGCTTGTATAATTAATGAAGAGCTATAATGTTAATTATAAGGTGCTTCTTTTTTATAGTACTAAGCTTAATAAGGTATTTATATAAAGAGTATGAATTAGTATAAATAATAATAGGAATTATAGGGAGGTTTAATTAGTATATAATTAACCTAAGCGTTGTTAAGATTATATAAGCTATATTAGTACTAGTAACTATGCCGTAGATCTTAGAGGCAAGTATACTTCTTGTGACTCTCTTGCTCTTAGTAGAGCTATAGTGTATAATATTACCTTAGATTATAAAGGTGCCTTCTTTTTAGACTTCACTAGCTAGGATAAGCACGTAGCCTAGTTAAGAAGTAAGGTCTTAGTTATTAGTAAATAATCTATCTATAAATATAAAAAGTTTTACTTTCTTAAGATTAAATAGTATAAACCTTAATCCTTAGTCTAGATTATTAATTTACTATTGAATTTATTAATTTAGGTTCTTTATATCTTAGGACAATAGGTCTTAGTATTATATAGTAATAGAGAGGTTAAAATAGGCTTTAGGCTAGTAGATTAAGGTAATGTACGCGCCTTAAGCTTATTATTCTATGTACGCCTGTTTTAAATTAGTTAGCGGGATTAATTAAAGCTTTCCACTCTAGCCTTTCTGCCTTAGCGTAATTATATTATTTTTAAGAGTAATAATGCTACTATTAAAGGTTAGTAGGTTCCTTATAGAAAGGATTTACTTTGGTTTAGTAGCAAAAGAAGTAGCTTTTAATTAATCTTTCTCTTATTAAGAGAACTTATAGTTAGATAGTCTAATTATATTATTAGTTTGTATCCCTATACACGCAAAGGTTAGGTTCTCCTTTATTATTATAAGTAAGCATAGGTTAAATATAGAGGTTATTATCTAGAGCATTTCTCTATGGTAATAATGATATATTACCTACTAGTAAGTGCTAGCTTCTATAATACTATATAGAGGCTTAATTACTTACATTATTATACCTATAGGGTATAGGTAATGGATTTAGATAGGGATTTAGGCTAGGATTATATAACTAAGAAGCGTTTATACTTACATATAGGCCTATGTAATGTCACGAAGCTAGAGAATAAGGCCTAGTAATAATAACGCAAGTGTTATCGCAAGGATTAATTGCTAGCTAGCTCGTTAGATTATTAGGGCTCGTGTAAGGATTGCTAGCTTCTCTTTATTACCGTAGCCTTAGATTACAAGCCTTAACTTCTTATATAGATTTGTTATCTTACCCTTTACCTTATTAATAATATAGGAATTAAAAATTTAAGTTTTACTATACTCTCTTTTATTATACTTAATAAATTTAAACACGCCTTATTTAATTAAAGCATTAATTTTAGCTTTAGTAAACTACTTAAAGGGTTTACTAGGGGTCTTAATAATTCCTTCCTTATGTAATTAGATTATAAGCTTAAGATTAGAGCTTTCCTTAGCTAATAGAAAGACATCGGTCTTATCTTTTATTTAATCTACGTAATTAATATTAGATATAATAGTAAGAGGGTTCTTTTAAGGTCTTCTAGGTCCTTGCCTTAGGGGATTAATAGGAGGGGTAGTCATAGGCTATAGAGGGGCATCTTAGTTCTCTGCGCTCTTAAGAGGTCTCTCTTTATTAGGATCTTTATAAAAAGGCCTAATAAAGGTTAATCTAAAGGCCTTATAGCCTTAAGGGAGCTTAAGAGTGTAGGTCTTGCTTTTTATAGCTAATAGCTTATAGGGGCCTTTCTATCCCTTACCCTTACGCTATATGTATATAAGTAATCCTAGCGGGAGGTTAATAGTTATAGAGGTATTAGGACTATTCCTTATAGCGAGGGTATTGCTAACCTTCCGTTAGGCATAAATGCGCTTAACTTCCTTTATTGCTAGTTAGATTGTAAGGGCTTGTTACGCGATATCTAGTAATAGAGGCAATTCCTTAACTATATAAGGATACGCGCTGAAAATAAGGACTATTAGTATAAGACTATTTAATCCTATAGTGTTATTTATAGCTTTAACTGCTATTTGCAACGCTATAGGCTCTGGTATTGTTAGGTATTCTTGTTTAATGATATTATAGGCTCTTTAGAGCGGCCTATGATATTATTTAACCTTACTAATACTATAGTGAGCCTTAATAAGGACGTCTTTAATCTTAATTACTATTAATGACGTAAGCTGCTTAAATTCCTTGCCTCTGAAGGTTATTCTAGTGTCTATAATAATTAAATCTAGGGGGCCTAGATAGATATTAATCTAGTAAAGATAAAGTGCTTCCTACGTAGTCTTTATAGAGATATTCTTAATGAATCTAGCTATATTAAAGGATGTAGCTATATTAATAACTTATAGGATAGGGTGGTTGCTATTAATATACATAATGTCCATAATGATTTTATAATTATAAGCATATTTATCCTAAAGGGTGAATTTAAATTAATGTAAGCTATCTGCGTGTAATTAGCATTGCTAGCAAACCTTAGTTAGTTTCTTGATGGCTTTAAACTTAATCTTATGCCCTAATTTATATAGTAAATCATAAAGGCGTCGAACTAAAGGGTATCTAAAGCGTTAATGTAATTAACGGAGCTTAATCTCCGTGAGATAACTCTAAGTAATACTTTCTTCTTTATTAAGAAGTATCTACGCATGCCCCTATTTGCGTATAATAGGAACCTTAATATTCCCTTGCTATAGAACGTTCTCTAATATGTGAAAATCAATCTTTAGGTAGGTTATATTATTAAGGCATAAGAGAAAGGGAGTGTTTGTAGGGATTACCTAAAAGAGGATAATTCTAAATAGTGTTAGCACTTTAATTAATCTAAGTGCCTTAATTAGCTCTCTAGGGCTGAATTTAATCTTTGCCTTCCTAGTATCTAACCTATTAAGCGTAATAGTTAGTATTATACTTTATAGAGCTAAGAATTAAGGGTGGCTTGCTAATGAACATCCCGCGGCACCTATATTAGCTATAATACCTTTAAAGGTTTTGGATAAATATTATCCTTTAAGTGTAAATACGCTTAGTGCCTTATCTAGTTCCTAAAGATTAAATAAATCCTTCTTAGCTAGAGCATAAATCATTATATAACTAGCAAGAATCTCAGTGGTTACATGGCTATTATAGGTGGTCCTATGTGTGAAGAAGCTTATAGGCACTTAGCTATTATTATCTTCTTTACTAAAACCAAGTTCTATTAGGTATTAGTTAATATTATTATCTTTAGCTAATTTAGAATTATTATTGCCTTTATACTATATTAGGAACGTATTATATAAAGAAGCTATTAAGTCTGTATAGGAATAACTCTTAAAGCGGTAGAATGCCTTCTTCTAGTCCTTATCTAAGTGCTTAGTTAACTAATAACCTTCTTTACTATATATATAATACTTTTTTAAGTAGTAAGGCTTACTCTTTAATATAAATTAACTACATTAGGCTTCCTTGCCTTTCCTATTATACCTATAGTTAGTCTAAAAGTGTTTCTTAGTGCTAGCTTCCGTAGGGAACTACTATTAATTAATTAAAGCTTTAGATTTACTAATTAACATCCTTATCCGTTTATAAAAGCATTAGAGGTTAATAGGAGGATTAATAATACAGGCCTTACATTCTAGGATTCCTTTACAGGCATTCAGAATCTAACTGCAGAGGTTTAATTCTAACTAGGATCCATAAGGATTTACCCTTTAGAGATTTAAAAGCTTTGTTATAAGGTCTTTAAAGTATTTAATCTTTAACTTATTAGGGTTCTCTTAGATAATTATAAGCAGTTATAACTTTCCCTATAATAGATAGTTTTTCTAATATATATTATTTATCTTAAACTTCTGCCTAATCCTACAGATAAGAGTTAGGAGATCTTAGGGGTCTCCTTAGCCTAAAAGGTTCTCTAGGAAGTACTAAAGAGGTCTTCCTTTTAGTATAAACTTAAAACTATAGCCTAACTATTCTTATATAATTCCTAGTATTTTATACTTCCTTTAATAGGTTAAGAGCTTAATGTTAAGAATATTATACTCCTTAGCGCTATACTTAATGCTCTTATTATTATAGAACTTATTAAGATTAAGTAGTTACTTTAATAAGGGTTAGCCTATCTCTTAAGGGGGAATAGGGATAATTAAATCTTATAGAAGGGGTGCTATAGTTCTAGACTATAGAGAGGGATTATAATATCTTGCTATAGGAGGGGAAGTAAGGGGTGTCTAGGCTTGTAGTTAAGGGCTTATAATAGGGGGATTACCTTTACTATTATGCCTTTGCCTTATACTTAGTATACTTAGGGATTAGTATAATAGAATTTAGGAATAAAATAGGAGTAATTATAATAGCTAAGGGGATTAGGGATATTATAAAGTAATTAGTTAATTTATTTAATCTTTAAAAGAAGGGATACTAATAGGGAGAAGGTCTTTATAGAAGTCTTTCTTTACTATTTGCCTCTTAAAGGGGGAATACTTCCTAGTAACTTCCTATATTTCTTTTTCTTTCTAATTATAGAATCTATTATAGTTAATAATATCTTTAAGTAAGACTATTATCTTATAGTAACTCTATAAGTCTATATAAACGCTACTAAAGAAAAGAAAGTCTTAAAGACTCTTTATAGCTTTAGGATTTACTACTTAGAATATCTCTTAGTTTTATTCTCTAAAGTTATTATTAAAGATAGTAAATAGGGTTTATAAGTATAGGTTCTTATATTTATAAGTTACTTTCTTAATAAGAATCTAAGCTATAAGTTCTTTAGGGGTAGTATTTACTTTAAGATTAAATAATTCCTTATTCTCTAGTACTTATTATATAATATACTAGTATAAATTAGGGGAGATATAGTTAAGGAGGTAAGATATAACTTATAGGTTAACTTCTCTTCTAATATTTTTAGTAGGGGAGGTATATTTATAATTAGAAGGAATGTCTTAGGTTCTAAATCCTTCTAGTTAATCTTAGTGTTTTACTATAATATTAGTAGTAGATTAAGAGGTATAGGAAATAGAGAAATTATAGAGGTTTAAAGGATTATAAGTAAAGCTATTATCTTCGCCCCTTAGTGGGTTTAATTAAATAATTAAGGATAGGTTAGGTTAGTTACTAACTAGGCCTTAATTAAGTTAATAAGCTTAGATTTAGTATAAAGCTAGTTATAGTTACTTAAGGTAAAAGGAGAGCTAGAATATACTTCTTCCTTAGTATATTTAGTATCTTAAAGCAGCACTTCCTCTTTTATAAGGTAAGTCCTTAATACTAATGCCTTTTCTATAAACCTTACTAATCTATAGTATTTATAGAGATAACTACTAATTAGTATTAGTATTTATAGGATACTATTAACCTATGCGTAGGGTTTTTAGGGTGGACTAAAGTGCATGTAATTGTTATATATTCTAGTCTATCTTTGTAAGTAAAAGAGGGATTAAATAGAAGCAAAGAGGGTACGCTATTTATTATAGGAAAAGGGGCCTTAATTAGGGTTACTAGCGAAGAGGCCATATATGCTAACGCTAATTGTGGCGCGGTCGGGCTGGACATGTGGGTCTGCGATGCAACGCGCCTAGCTAATCAGAGGCGCGCAGCCTTGTTGATATCATGCTTGTTCCAACAATTATTTAAACTTAATTAAACTTTAACACTTATAATATTATAAAGTAATAAAAGCTATTCTTACTTATTCTAAGTAATTTTAAGCTATTTTAAGCAATTTTAAGCTATTCTAAGCTATTCTAAGCTATTATAAGCTATTATAAGCTATTATAAGCTATTATAAGCTATTATAAGCTATTCTAAGCTATTATAAGCTATTATAAGCTATTATAAGCTATTATAAGCTATTATAAGCTATTATAAGCTAGTATAAGCTATTATAAGCTATTATAAGCTATTATAAGCTAGTATAAGCTAGTATAAGCTAGTATAAGCTATTATATTATTAAAAAATTCAAAATACTACAAATACTACATGTAGTAGAAAAATTTCATTGTAGTGTAGTATGTAGTGTAGTGTAGTATGTAGTGTAGTGTAGTATGTAGTGTAGTGTAGTATGTAGTGTAGTGTAGTATGTAGTGTAGTGTAGTATGTAGTGTAGTGTAGTATGTAGTGTAGTGTAGTATGTAGTGTAGTGTAGTAGGTAGTAGTGTAGTATGTGTAGTATGTAGTGTAGTGTAGTATGTAGTGTAGTGTAGTATGTAGTGTAGTGTAGTATGTAGTGTAGTGTAGTATACTACACTACACTACAAATACTACAAGATATAGTGTAGTGTAGTACAAAGCTCTGCCTGTCCGTGACTCCCTGGCCTCCGCGCTCCTAACAGTATGTAAGTAAACGGTTCATTTATCTCATCAGGATAGCAAGAAATTTATAAGCTACGCAAGGATTATGCATGGTGCCAGGTCCAGGATGTAACTATGCCACTTTAGCCATTAGCATACCTAATATAAGTGTTAGGAGAGAAGGCAAATATTAATAGGAAGGATAGTTAAGTTAGTTATGGCGCTAGGTTAGGGTTACCTTAGTTAGGAGAAAGAGGGAGAAAGAGACATAAGTGTATTTAAACTATCAAGGGCAAACTATAATCTAACTATAATAAGAAGGTGTGTTAGAACTATATCTCCTCCTATTACACCCTTAAGTTCTAAAACTCTGCCTTATTAACAAGAGTAGCATCAGGATCCCCTATTACTAAAGTTACTACACTACGAACTAGAGGCGGAGGAAGAAGAGCTATAGCTATCCTAATAAAAGCGTTAATGCTCGTGGCGGTTAGATTGCTTAGAAAGCCAAGTGGGGAATTAATCCTTCTCCTTATTAAGCCTAGCTAAATTAGGTAGTGTTCTTACGCAAGCATAATAAACTTATATCTTAGTAACTACATAAGCACTAGCTAATACTAACATAAGCTTTCCTAGAGTTATAATTACGTATATATGTTTAGGTGTGTAAAGGAAAGATTAAAAAGTTACTAGTTGTATTTTACAAGAAGTTATAATAGGTATTAGATTAAGTAGCAGGAGAAACGCCATTATGTGTAGTGAATTATATATTATTCTTAGGGGCAGATATAAAGCAAGACGCAAAGTCCAATGGAGAGCAGGGACAAATACAGAAAATGAAATCCAAATAATAGCATTTAAGAAGAAATAAGGCCTAGCACTTAGACAGAGTAATCGCTGTTACTATCGCTAACACTAAAAGCGCTATAAACCTGGATTTCCTCGCCCCCGCTACTACTATCAGTTAGACTACTTAGCGTCTCTTAGCGCAGGTGCCACATAGCATCTTAGTACCCTTAGAAAGCCTCTCTTACTATAACAGCAACCTAGATAACCTACTTATCCTAGGCACGGATCTAGCGGTCTTAGGTAGCGATCCTATTACAATTATGCTTGCATTAGTCCTGTAGTAATTTTACTCTCTTAGTTAAGCCTGCTAGCTAGGAGCGTAATGCTTCATTCTCCCTATGCAAGCGCTTAATCTCTTGTGCATTACTATGCTCCTCTTTAGAGTCCTTTTCCTACTAGTCTAGGTTAGCATATCTTTATTTAATCTAAGCCCTTTTTAAAAAGCGCTCTAGCAGCAGGTGGTTAGCTTTGCGCTTCCGTGTCTTTAGCATAGTAGCAAGCAGGTCTAGGGGAAGAGCCTTATTATAGATGCTTATTGTTAGGACTAAAGCGAGCATACACAACTAGGGCTAAACGCACCACAAAGTAGGGTTAGACATCAGATATACCTAAAATGGCCTAGGAACTAGATTATAGTATTTAAAAATTTAAAAGTCTATTATTACAAACACAGTTAGAGGTACATGCTACAAGGTACATCCCCCTAGTAGCTACCTTGCTAAGCTACAACCCTTATCTATGCACACATGCTATTAATTACAAGTGTTACACCTCAACTTCTAACGTCCTATCATTACCACAGAAGTGTTCCACTAGCCCTCTTGTGAACATGCCTATGTAATTCTTTAGCTTTTTAATACTATTATAAAATCCCTTAGCTAGATCAATCAGGTTTTACAAGGCACCCTAGGCTATATGTAAGACTCCCTCTATGTCATTAGCTATTATTATTACAGTGCTTTCCAACTGTGTAAGGCAGGCAGAGATATCGTCTAGGCGTCTGTGACCTTGGTTAGCTTAGTGTGTCGAAGGGTAAAGGGATAATTACCTTAGAATCTCGTTATTCCTAGCGTTAGTTCTGCCTATGTTAAGCCTATTCTTGATTTAAGGAAGGTAAAGGTTATTCTAGGGTAGGTCAAACTCCAAGTCTAGTAGAGGCACATCTTCTGTTACTTCCAGGGCGCTAAAGGGGTGCAAGGGGAATGAAGCCATGTCCTCGTAAGGGAACTACATTTCTGTCAGGCTAGTTAGAACAATGTCTAGGAGTTCTTTCTAGTTAAAGTACTTTTGCTAATCATTAACAGTGGTTTCCATAGTAATAAGAATAAGAGAGAATAGTTATATAATATCACCAAGCTTCAACTAGCAGTAACTAGCCTAGTTGTAAGTTATCTTATAAATCATCTGTTATTAAGCATACTATCGCTTAGCGCTAGAACTAACGTAGCAAGCGCTTATTGCTTTGCCTACCCTTGCTTCCTAGATATTAATTTTAGTTTTTTACTTTTCTATTACATATACTACTAGCTAGAGTATATAGCTTCTTAGGTGCCGCGCCAACCATTCTGACGCTATACTTTGGCAAGTCTAACATATAGAAAATGAAGTCCCCCGTACTGTCGCTTAGTGTGCTAATTCCCAGCACCCTTACTTTACACCACCTCCCATTTATTTGCGTCTCTAGCCCCCCTATTCCTCTAGAAGCTAGGACTTCTATAGTGTCCGCTATGTAAGTCCTTTACTATCCGCTACACCGCAGCTTCCCCTCCCCTAATCAGCTCGCCGCTTACCTATTCCAGGCTTAAAGACCCCCTTAACTAAAGATGCGAAGCAACTATCTTCTTTACTAACCCTAACTTCCTACTAATTAGTTACTCCTTTAACTCTAAGTATTCTAGGAGTAAAATCAATAGTTTTAAGCTACTAATTAGTGCCCCTAATAGCAAAGCTCACGTCTCCTAGTCTATATCACACTCCTACGCCTCTATACATACTAATATAAATATAGGTATTATACTAGTTAGCCCCCCTCCTACACGTATGTGATAATCACAGGCAAGCAAGGGGATTTATCTCTTCCCCTACAGAATGTAGGCAATATAGAATGCATATCCTAGTTAGTCTTAACCCGCACCACCCTTGCCACTATCACCAAGTCTTCCACAACCTTAGTTAAAACTGTTAAGACCCTAATCACAAGTACTACTACAGAATTCGAGATAGTAACAATAGCGCCTACAGGAAGGGGTAATACCATATCTTTAGACGCCACCACCGCGGTGGGAATTGTAACAACGCAAGCTACTCTAGGTAAACCTCCTATTAAGACTTCGCTTACTACCCTAACAACACCCCCCGCTAATACGACCTTAGCAACTATAACTAACGCTAATAAGGCTAGAGATTACTCCCTGGCAGGCCCGCCACCTACTTCGCTAGTGCCCACCCCCCCCTTAGATCCGTTAGAGACCTTTACTAATACTACTTCTAATTACATAACTCCCTTAATAATAACCGCAGTGTTTACGGCGGCTATATTAACCTTAACAATTATACACACTATAACGGCATCCTGTAGCGCTAATGCCTAATGGATTTCCTGTCTTTGTTCCACCTTCTAAGTATAGCTAGATCATTTCCCCTCTCCTAATATAGGCTTTGCCAAGGAGTAAATAGTAATAATCAGATAGTTCTTTAATTAAATTATATATAATGCCCCTTGTCCTTTCTTTATCATAGCCTGCTTATAATATATAGCTCCCACATATTTACTATAATATCTTATTTAAACTCTATTAATCACTCTTATTATGTCCTCCTATCACTTACCTAAGCTTTGCCCTAAGAACTATAGTACCTATGACAAATAAAGTGTTCCTTATAGCGGGCTTTATTTTATGCCTTACTCTAATATAAGCAGCTATCCTACGAGAGCTACCTTTTATAGTGGCACATCCCTTACTAAGCTTAGTCTCCTTTCTAAGATCCTAGAGGAGTTATAACATCTTCATACTAAAGTAAACGTCCTAGAAGGTCATTTCAAAACCAATAGTAAGTGTTAATACAAGAGGCATCGTACGTATACTAACAGACGCTAAAAGACTAAAGACTAATTTCAAGACACAGGACTTTACATAGAATTTCCTATCACCTTATAGAGAGGCAAAGCACTAGGATGTCTATAGCCCTACAACGCCCAAGGCAATGGACAGCAGAATTATAACACTATAAGGAAGTAACTCCTCTTAAACTAGTAAAGAAACACTTTAATTTTACATAGCTATCACAAATATACACCTTTAATTTCCTATTTCCTACTCTTTCTCCCTAAGACCTTTAAAGTTTTACGAAGTTAGTAATGTTAGTAATTCATACTACTTTTCCTACGTGGAGTTAGGGCTAGGACCTATCTAGAAATAGCCTACTTACGGCTATTAATATAGCTGGACGCTATGAATCGTTAGTAGTAGAGAAGTAACTAAGGAACTAGCCTCCCTTACGTATAGTAACATAAATATCTACATTACAGTCTTTATAGAGCTTATATATAGCTTTTATAAATACCTAGTGGCGCTTGCGAAATCTAGCACTAGCCCTATACTTTTCCTTTTGCAAAAGTGTTAGTTTTAGCTTAGGTTACAGACTTTTATGCTCTAGGATAGCTTCCTTACGCTCTTAACATAGCAGGTAAAAGGCAAGAGTCTAGGAATATTCTTATCCTATAAACAAAAGGAACAAGTTAAAACAGCTAACCACATTAGACTTTGTAGTTATAATCACGCATATAGAAATACCTCTAACACCACAGTTATATAATGAATTTCAATAAAATATCAAGGTTTTTTGTCTTTTTGTTCTTAAGGTAGGCAGTCATTAGATAAGCAATAGGTAAGGAGCTTAGCAAGTTCTAGTTAATAGTATAGATTTATATTTAGTAGCATTAGGGTTAGCCTTTAATAACTAAAACGTAACTTTAATTTCAAAATTTAAGTTTCAAGGAATTAGGTACTTTAAGCGCTAGAAGCTAGGTATTAAAAAGCAAACATCCTCCTAGTTTCGTAACCTAAGAAGACCTAATATCTTTACGCACTACGTTCAAATATAATTAATCTCTAACCAAATAATCATGTTCTATCTGTAGATGCTATTATAAAATTCACCTTATAGGTTAATAATAAATACATAATAAAGTCACTCACTTAAAAAAAACAAGATAATATTATCCCTAATTAAGGACTGCGTTAAGGATAGAAGCTACGTGGAGGAGCTTGCGAGTTAGTTCCTAAGGCTATTAGCTGAGTTTAACAAGACAACGGAAGTCCTAGTCTTAGCTCTCTTTGCTTAGGAAAGAATTCTATTTAAAAAGGAGAGATAGAATAATATCAAACCCTTAGAACATAAGTACGCCAACTTTTTCGAGGACAGAGAGATCTTTAATCTACATGCCAGATCATATCTCGTCATGATAATAATCGTAGCTAACCAAATGTCTGTAACGCCCTTTGCTAATACCACTAATCTTTCTATAAACACAAAGAGATTTCAATAAATAATCTTACGTCTAGAAATAGAAAAGCCTCTTAAAGCGAAAAAGGGAGTTAAGTTAGAAAATTCCAATAGGTAAGAGAGTAAAGGAGATACAGATAATAGCTCTAATAGGGGAGTAACCTTAAGTAACTTAAAGAACTTAGATCTCTTAGGTAGCTCTAGCCTAGAGCCTGCCTTAAGCTAGCAAGGAAAGAAAAGGATATTTAAAATTCATAAGACTACTGATTAGCACTAGAAAGCAGACAAACTAGATAAGAAGCTAATAAATAAGCGGAAGAGAGACATAGATAATAAAGTTAAGACTAACAAGAAACGCAAGACAATCAACAGAAATAAGCTAATACTACGGACAGATGCAGGCAATAGAGGTAAGCTACCAAAAAAGCCTGAAGATAATGAGCATAAGAGAGCAACAGATATTAAGCCAAATAAGCGAAAGATAGATATAGAGATAGATAGCGAGGATAGGACGCCAAAGAAGCATAAAAATAATAAGCACAAGAGAGCAACAGACATCAAACCAAACAAGCGGAAAATAGAGATAGAGACAGAGGACAAGAATAAGACGCCAAAAAAGCGTAAAGGCAATGAGCACAAGAGAGCAAAAGACATTAAAGAAAACAAGCGAAAGATAAAGATAGAGATGGATAACAAGGATATAGCGCCAAAAAAGCGTAAAAGTAATAAGCACAAGAGAGCAGCAGACAACTTACTAAAGAAACCTAAGGGTAAGATAATCAAAAGAAATAAGCAGAAGATAGAGACAGACACAGACAATGAGGAAGAGATGCTTAAGGTTAAGAAATTACGGATATAGGAGGTGATGCCTTAGCCGAAGCGTAAGGTATAATGGCAAGCTGGATGTACCTCTGTACGAGAAGCAGACGCAAGGAATAGGCCTACCTAGAACCAGGAAACATAACTAAGAGAGAAGGGAAGTATATTAGGTTAGGTTGTATTGAACGGTAGACGACGGCTGGGGGCAGGGGCGACTGTTATTTTCTTTGTTTTAGTTGTTAATTTCCTTATTCTATCTCTAAATTTAATTATATCACTAGCTGCGTGTATCTTCCCTTGTTCTAACTAAGGGTGCCGCTAAGGGGTAGGTCTTTATAAATATTTTAATTCGCTTAATGCTTAAGTACTTTCCTAGCCGTTAAGTATATCCAAATTAGCGTGCCAAACTGCCAGGTCTAGCTAGCTTATTTAAGCCTACCGCTAGTGTAACACAACTTCAGCTGCATAATACCCCTAGACAATCTTAGTAATCTCTAACGACCCGATAGTAGAATGGTGTACTGTGATGGAATGTGATTAGTAGGCCTAGTAGCTACGTAGTAATAAGAAGTTCTATTAGTAATATTCTCGACGACTTGCATTGGATTGCCATCGGATCCGGTGTGGAGGTCAATGCATAGCAATTGCAGCGAGATCCTTTAGCTATTCCAGTCACGGTGTTAGTGCCAGAGCAGGGCCAAGTAACGACGCTAGCCACTTACGCATCTTTTAGGGTTAAAGGTCTCCCCTAACACTCTATTCCTTTTCCTCTAAATGCCTAAACAGTCTTTTTGTTCTTACTTCATTAATTATGCCTACTAGGACTTAAACATTAGTTATTACTTTAATTCCTATATTACTTCGTTTCCTCTAAAACTCAAATCCCCACCTATTTGCGCAACTCCTCGTATTAGTTTGCTTAGTTTCACTGGCTCTAGTCGCATTTCTCTCTATCTCGATTTAGCATCATAGGTAGTTAAGGTAAGTTATTTTTATTTTCCTACTACTAGACTAATACTAATTGTCAATTAGTCTTTCTATAATGTGCTTCTTTGACCATAAACATCTATAACCATTAGCAGTAAAGTTCCTTTTAGGAGCAGTGCCTCTAGGGAGACATTTAGCGAGGCATATATTAGCTTAGGCTTATCAGCTTAACGACCTGCTACCAATGCAGTGGATTAGAAAACGATAGGCGGATTTATAACAAAGGAAAGGCTCGATCAAATACACTACTTCATGGCCGGCATTTAACAGGGCTTCATTAGGCCTCTGCCTCTATTACCATAGGTATTTGCATTATGCATATTATCAACAAGCACGAAAAAAGAAGACTAGAGTCAAAGCATAACGGCACTAGTTTCAAGACATTACAGAACGCATAGTCTCTAGGATTAAGGTGATTGGTCTCAAGCCTTTATCACAAGGAATTACTTAGGTCTTTATTTCTTAGGGCTCTACTCTAGATAAGATATTTACTTTACTTAACTCGGATCCCTATTAAACTCTATAAAGTCAATATACCTAGCCTTTTACATTGTTTTAATAATAATAGTGCGAAGCTATCGCTAGAAATCTGCCTCACCACAGCCTGTGAACTATAAGCCACTGTAAGAGAAATAAAGCAAGGAGACTTATATGCTATAACTATCTTGCCTTTTACTTAGCTCTGTCTCTCTTTAATACGTAACTTAATAGTTACGACTGCGTCTGCTAGTAAGGGGCTAGGCCAAAAACACTGCCAATGGTCGGACGCCTTATACTTAAACATTAGAGTATGTCTCTAATTAGGATAAAGACACCAAACAAGGATCAATCTCTTACTCTTAAATCAGTAACAAGCCTAGAGCATAAAATATACTAACTTACATTTTTAGGATCAAGCTTTCGTAATTCTTTGAATAGTTCCATGGCCCAATCTACTTAGCTGCCTTTTTCTACAATCCAGAGTAAATTAACTCTCCTTAAAGTATCGTTATAAAGTAGTATTTGTTTTTTATCTTTAATCTGCTCTTCAAGGAGTTGTATTTCTTAACTAAGAGCATCTATTTTCTCTCTTTTTCTAGGTAAGCTTAACGTACTTAGTTTAGCTATTGCATTAAGTTTCTTAGTAAGTTCTATCTTTTTGTTTTATAACTGCAGTATATCCCTTCAGACTTTATCATCATAATTCCTCTATCTATATAACGTTAAGGCGTATGAAAGTACGGCGAGAATGCCTGTTCCTTTAGCAAGAAGAATAACCTTATTATACTCTTGTAATCGAAAGTCTATTCCATAGGGGCTGCTAAGATAAACCTGCTAACCTCTTTCTATAAATCAGATACGTCTCGAGTGTTTTTCTTTATTAGAAAGGAAAAATACAAGATCTTTACCTCCCTCGTTATACTAGATCAGTTATTCTAAATAGCAACTAAACTAGTTTAATTTATCTAATTAAATATAAAAGCAACATCCCGGAAATACTTTTATTAGTTTACCTGTCCGTAGTTTAACAACTACTACATCTTCTCTAACAAGTGCATCTTCAACGATAGTAGCTATCCTCAAAGATGTTCGTCGTAAAAGGTAAATACTTAAAGTACTTATGAATACTAGAGAGCATATTATACTTATAATTCAATAAAACAAAGCTAGAATAAGTATTATATGCCAGACAAGCGTTAATAACAATATAATTGCAAGAATAAAATAGAGGCTTAAGAAATAGTTTCTAAGAAGCCTTTGGAATATCCAAAAGCTAGAAAAAATAAAAACAATTAAAATAGCAAATACCTACACTAAAATAAGTAAATATTACATAACAAAAGTCTACGTACTTACACTATAGCCTAATATAATCACTTAGTCTTTTTAAAGATTCTAATAAATTATAATTACTAAGTGTAGCAGGCCTTCGCAAAGTAATATAAGGCTAATAAGGGAATAAGCTAAGTATAGGCTCCTTAATAATAGCAAAAACATATTAAGGGCCAAAAGAATTTGCTTTCTAATAACAGAAGGGAGTAAGTTAACTAATATAGTAATAGTAGCGCGTTTTTAGATAACAAATAAAGTTAGGAAGGGGGAGAAAGGAAAGAGTAATACAGTAGCATTTCCTAAGATATAGATACAACAGATTACTGCTTAAAGGCGAGTAAGACTACCCCACCTACGACTTAGGAATAATAGTGGATAAATAACATATTAAGCAAGTCTAAGCTAGATGAAGGGCAAAAGAAGGTAGCGAACTCTATAGATAATAAAGAAGGCAATAAACCCGTAAAATAAAAGCACATAAAATATACTAGCTTCTATGTTTTCTATACAGAATTAACAAGAGGAATTAAGTAATAAGAGAGCATCTTTATACCTTACTCAAGATAAAACAAAATGCTAGAACCAAAATTTAAATTTCTACTTCCTAGTTAAGCCTATAAAAAATAAAAGTTACTCTAAAGCTAATAGATATACATATAGGGAGGATTAGCCACTAGGCTATTTTTAATAGGCACTAAATCTTAAAATTTATATATCTATGTGTGTGTTACAGTGGAGGACCAAAACCTCTAGTAAAGTGGGGCATCCGTGACCGTCACGGTGCGGCTAGACGTTATAACCGCTAGAGCACCCTAGTGCAAGTGGGGGCATAAGCAACTAGTATCTAGCTACTACTAACGGAGTTCTCGTTTAAGGCTAGGAGACGCCGGCGGTTAAGACCGCTTACCTATCATATAAAGTCCTAGACAGACCACAGCCATAAGACTCACGCATCAGTTACCACAATAACATATAAACATACTTACTTCTCCTTACTATTTTCCTTTCCTTTAGTTTATTCTCTTTTCTCTATAAAAATCTATCTCTTAAAATAGCCCGTGGTAAAAGCAACAGAGATCCCTAGAAGGGCCTTAAAAACCGTAGAAATGGCATTTTTAAAAAGTCCAATACCTTTTACCGCATCTACAGCGCACAAATTGCTATCATAGTACATTACAAGGACCAAGTTAAAGCATATAAGTCATAGCCAGAGCATTGTTGTATTATATTGTATTGTATTTTTTAGCCCTTCGATGTATTGTATTGTATTGTATTGCCCTATGTATTGTATTGTGTATTGTATTGTATTAAAAATACAATACAATGCAATACAATACATACAATACAATGTATTGTTAGGGAAAAATATAAGTGGGGTATTATATAAATTCATTATATAGTAGATTTTTTAAATAATCTAATTATAGTATTCTTATTTTTATATATAATTTAGTTATTTATTTAAAAATCTATTAAGTTTTAGCTTATTTAGAAAAGTAAGCTTATTTAAAATATATAATATCTTAGTAATATTCTTTTATATCTATTTTAAAAAATGATTTTTTCTTAATATATTAAGGGTCTCTTTATTCTTATATCTATTTTCTATGATTTATTATGATTATTTATTATATAAAAATACATTATAATACAATATAATACAATACATTACAATACATTACAATACATTACAATATAATACAATACATTACAATACCATACAATGTATTATTAAAAAGGTAAGGTATTATATATACTTATTATATAGTAGATTTTTAATATAATCTAAATAAGATATCCTTAAATTTTTATACTATTTAGGTATTTAGTTATAGAATTATAAAGTTTTAGCTAATTTAGACTATTAAGCTATATATATATATAGGGTAGCTATAAATAGTATTATCTAAACTTAACTTATAGTAATATTTATTCTTTATATTTTAAAGGTTATCCTATCTTTCTAGCTTTTTATAGGATTTACTATGCATTTTAATATAGTATTTTTGCTTTAAATATAATATTTACCCTAAAGAAATAATTTATAATTCTAAATAAATAAGATTAAAACTCTAATAAAAATATACTTATATATATAAGGAATTTATTATAAAGAGAAAATTAAAATTTATTTAATAAATGCTTCTTTTACTATTAAGCTATTTTATTATAATTATAATAAATTATATTAGCTTTTAACCTTTTTTAAACTAAAAGAAAAGGAAAAAACCTAGGAAAAGCTTATAAAGAAAAGTTAAAATATTATATAAAGAATAATCATAATATATATACTATTTTTTTAATATTAAGTAAATAAATAAATAAGCTTTAAAAGTAAGTTTAACTATTTATACTACTTTTAGCTTACTTACTTAGTTATATAGTGTTTCTTAAAGTGGGTCTAAAAGTGGGTCTTGTTAAACACTAAAAACCAAGTATAATCCCTTTTTATAGTTATATAACTTTAGCTAAGAAGAGGAGGATATATAAAAGTGGGTCTAACAGTGGGTCTTGTTAAACACTAAAAACCAAGTATAATCCCTTTCTATAGTTATATAACTTTAGCTAAGAAGAGGAGGATATATAAAAGTGGGTCTAAAAGTGGGTCCTATTAGTTATACTATAAACATAATAATCTCTTTACTTAGTTATGTAATTTTAGTTAAAAAGAGAGAAATATACTAAAGTAAGTCTTATAGTTATATTAGGACTTACTTTCTATTAGTATAAAATTATAAATAGTATAATATTAAAAACATAAAAAAGAAAGGAATTTTATTTTATTAATATTTTAAAAAACCTTTAAATACTAAATAATTAATAAGTCTAGCTTTTTCTATAGTAATTTACTTATAAATACTTATATTTATATTATATTAATTTATTACTTATTTATTTTTAATTAAACTTTAACACTAATAATATTTTAAGTTATATAAGTAATAGAAGTAATATATATATATAAGCTATTATAAGCTATTATAAGCTATTATAAGCTATTATAAGCTATTATAAGCTATTATAAGCTATTATAAGCTATTATAGCTATTATAAGCTATTATAAGCTATTATAAGCTATTATAAGCTATTATAAGCTATTATAAGCTATTATAAGCTATTATAAGCTATTATATTAACTATATATACCTTATAATTAAGGAATTTACTTAAAACTAAAAAAAAAGAAAAATAAATGCAAAACAATACAAATAATACATGTATTGTATTGTATTGTAAAATTTTGGATGTATTGTATTGTGTAATTTATTGTATTGTATTGTATTGTCAATACAATACAATACAATTCACAATACATCAAATGTATTGTATTGTATTGCAATGCTCTGAACGTAGCCTAGATCTAATAAATAAAGCCAAAGAACTATGCGTGCTTCTTACATAGCTATAGCATCCTCTAGGTCCTCCTATTAAAATATTAGTAAAGCCCTAGTAAATAGATAATAAAAAGCTAAGGGTAAACTAGAAGAGGGAGGAATAAGGCTACAGCTACTAAGGTAACTTATAACTACTACTAAGAAACTAGATAGCTCTAGTAAGAAATAGAGGCAGCCTATACGGAAAGGTTAGTAAATAATAAGTAATTAGGTTAGGATTTAATAGACTTAATGCGCCTTTATAGCACTAGTTAACCTAAAGGTAACGTAGTATAAGGTATTTATATAGTTAAATCCTATAACTAAGTTAAGGATATACTTAGTAAAGCTATAGTAAGTCTTCTCTGAAAAAACACTAATACCCTCTTTATTTAGGGCGGAAATAGTAGCGCTTATAAGGGCTTATACCTACTTATAAATAACTATTAGGTTAGAAAAGTTACTAGCTATTATTACTATAGCCTAGTATAGAAAAGTTAGCAAGTTAGAAGCATATAGTAATAGAATACTAAGTAACTTACTATCTTATAGGTATTACCACACTTATTATATTAGAGATAACGCTTTAACTACTTATCCCTAGTAGCGCTACTCCTAAGTAAAGAATAAGGAAAACTATATATAATTCTTAGTAAAGTAGCCTTAATTAGTAAGTGCCTCTTAAAGTTAGCGTAGCTAGTATATAAGTAATATATATAAGAGCACTTATAGAAGCAAATAGCATTAGCTTTTATAACAAAACAGTAAGAATAAGTACGTAATAAGTTAAGGTAAACAAAGTCTAATTAAAATTAATTAGAATAGTCTAGAGTTATAAGGAGGAAAAGGGAGTAATATAATAGTAAGTCACAATGAAATTTATATTATAAAGCTAACTAATTTATTTGTTATTATTTTTATTATTAGCTAGTTAGCAAACAGCTATATTAAGGCTAGGGAAAGCCGTTCGGGAGCCTAGCTATAAGTAGGGGGATAATTATAAGGCCTTACTTATAACACGGGTGCACCCCGCTAGCGCACCACGCTGTAGGGCTAGGTCCACGTGACACTAGCGAGCCACTAGTAACACAGGTGCACCCCGCTAGCGCACTACGCTGTAGGGCTAGGTTTACGTAACACTAGCGAGCTACTAGCTATAAGTTAGCGACTCGCACGCATAACACACTTAGACCTAGCAAGCTTTAGTCAATATACGAACGCCCCTATACCTCTTGCCTAGCTATCCCTTTGTTCTCACACTTCTAGGGCGCTATAATCCTTAAAAATATACTCTAGGAATATAGTAGCTAACCTGTTACTAGTTATTTATGTTAAAATAGGGATGTAGATACCGTATTTTATGAAATAGTCTATAATAACTAAGATTATATTATAGGTCTAATTTACGTCTTTCATAGGTGGCAGCCCTATAATAAAATCCATTAATAATTCTTAAAAAGGCTAATTAGGCACTAGTAGCGTAGCTAGCTTGCTATAAGGTTTATAGTGCCTTAGCTTTGAAGTCTAATAGCTTACGTAAGTTTATATATGTAACTTAGTGTCTTTCTTTATTATTAGCTAGTAATACTAACTTATAATCTAATAGAGGGTCTTGCTAACTCCCTAGTGGCCTACTACTAGGTTATTATAGGTAAGTAGTAAAATTTCCTTTCTTATACCTACTAGAATAAAAACTCTATTTTAAAACATTAATAGCTTAAAGGGCCTAATAGACTATATCTATAATGCTTTAAGGTTGCCGCTCTTAAGTAGCTTCCTACAACCTATAGTAAAGTTATTACCTTATTATGCTTAAAATAACGTAACTTAAATTAAAGTCTCTAATTCTATGTATATAGGACATGCGTTACGTGCAAACTTAGAAGAGGTTTACTAGACTACCTGTATTCTTACTATAACACCGCTACGAGTAGCTAGCTTATAGTATGCTTTTAGACTTATAAATAAATTATAGCTAAGCAGCGTTTTAAGGGGGCGCTTACGCTGCTTACTAACTACTAACCTAGCTAGACTCCTAACCTATAGGCTTACTAGACTTATAGAAATATTAATAAATATAGATAAGGTATAACCTTACTGCTTATAATTAGCAAACCTAGTTAGCGTACTACTTATAGGCTTTGTAGGACTATTAAGTTCCTTAATAATATAATTAAGTTATATCTTCTTAAAACCCTAGAGGCTAGTATGGCCCTTGTAGTGTTTTTATAATAAACTATTAGCTATGCTAAGTAATATAATCTTAGGACTTATAACTACACTATTACTTATATAGTGTCCCTACTACTTAGTATCTATAAACTTAGATAAGAAGCTAGGTAGCTATAAGGACATAGCCTCTGCCCTATACTTCTTACTAATATAATCTGCTCTTCTTAATAGGGCATTAGTAGGATTTAACTTACTTGTATAATGTTTAATCCTAAAATTAAACAAATAAAGCTTATCTAATGCTATTACCTACCTGCTAGTTAGCTTTAGCTTTATAGCTAGGTACTTATAATTTAAATAGTCTATTATGACTATAATCTAATAAGTTAAATATATAAGGTAATGTCTCTAGGCTTAAAACGCCTCTTAGATTACTAATAACTTAGCGTCTAGGGTTAAGTAGTAAAGTTTAATATTAGTTAACTTCCTTAAAAAATACGCCACTAGGTGCTAGCTACCTAGCACTAATATTATAAGTATAGCTCTAATTGTATAACTAGATACGTCTGTCTCTACTCTTAGCAAATAAAGTAGGTTAAAGTACACTAAAATTAGTACCTCCTAGAACTTCTTCTAGAGTTCTTTAAATACTATAAGTTTACTAAGCTTTAGCTTAAACTCCACTAGTTAGACACCTTTTAGATAGTTTATTAGTAGGACTACTACCTTACTATACTATTTTATAAAACATTAGTAAAACCCTATAAACCTAAGGAATAATTAAATATTAAACACGCTACTAGGTATTAGCTAGGTTATAAAAGCTTCAACCTATAATAGTTCTATCTTAATACCCTTCTTAGATATAATAAAACCTAGGAACTTTACCTTTATAACTAAAAATTAGCACTTTTTAAGGTTAATATAAAGGTCCGCGTCCTAAAGTCACTCTAGCACCCTTTTAACATACTTTATATATCTTATAGGGTTGCTACTATATATTAGGGTGTTATTAAGGTAAATAATATAGAATTTATTTACAAGCCCCTTAAGAGTATTATTAATATATTCCTGAAAAGTAGCTAGCATATTTACTAACCTAAATGGCATCATAAGATATTTAAAGTGCCTATAGTAGCAATAGAATACTATCTTCTACTTATTACCCTTACGGATATATAGCTAGTAGTATGCCTCTTAAAGGTCTAGTAATATAAAAATCTTTGCACCTACTAATTAATTAAGGATTTCGGAGATTAGTAGCAAAGGGGCCCTATTTTTAATAGTAATCCTATTAAGGCCCTTATAATTCATATAAAGCCTTAATTTCCCTAATTTTTTTAGAATAAATAAAATTAAGGCTCCTGCTAGGCTTATTAATCTTCTAATCCACCCTTTCTCCTACGTACTTACTAGGTACTCCCTAAGTACTTCTAGCTCTTTTTTAGCTAGGTTATATATAAGTCCCTAGGGTAGTTATTTCCCCTCTTCTAATTTAATTATATAAGTGTAACTACCTAATTCCAGGAGCTTGCTAGCTAGCTTCTTTAAAAACATATCTACGAATTCCATGTACTCTTCTAGAATTTACTACAAGGGTGTGTTACTATCTATCTCTTACGTAAATGCTACTAATTCTTTGTAAAACATTACCTAGAGCACTATTACACTTCTTAGTTTTTTCTTCTTTAACACGTAGGCATATTTTATTACTATTACTATAACTATACTATAACTTAAGTTATTACTTACTATATTACCTATTAATAAATTTTTATTAGTATCTTTTTCTATTACCTCTAGGTTAACTACCTTAATCTTTAGTAACACTAGTAATAGTATAATAGAAAACTACTTTACTACCTTATATAGTTATTACTTACTTACTACAAAAGTAATGTAATCTTAGGTTATTAGAAACCTCTAGAAACCCTACTTCTAGTCTATTACTATAGGTTTGTACTCTAGGGTCTAGTCTATCCCTAGGAGCATTCCCTCTCCTATATTAGTAACATAGCAGCTAACTTAGCAGACCTTTATATAGCTTATGCTGCCTTTTACCTTAACTAGTCTACGTAGGATTCCCTAGTACAGGATCTTATCCTTGCTTACGCTTTCTAGTATTATCTCCGTTTTTTCTACGTTCTTCTAATCCTATTTTAATAATAATTTAGGGTAAATTATTAAATGTTCTACGCCTATATTAAACAGCGCTAGCACTACTAACTAGTAGTTATCTTGCTATAAGAATACTTGTATTCTTATTCTCTTATCTATAGGTTTTTCTATAATAAGACTATTATCCTAGGCCTAAGCTAAACTAATTAGAATCTTATTTAAGTCTAAGGTTTTATTACTACTATTCTTATACTTCTTAGTAGTATACCTATTACTTTTATAAATTAAGTAGTTTACTACGTTACATCTATTTATACTATATCCGGGGCTATTATATTTATAATACTTAAATAGTCTCTAGCTTATACTAGGTTACTATAAGCTTTACTATAAGTTATTTATAAGGGAGCTAGAGCGTTATCTCTTATTACTCTTACTTTCCTTATTATGGTTTTTATTATAATTACTTAATGTAAATATTATTATAACTTTAGCCTTTTTTCCTTAACCCTATAGGTAACTCTAAGATATTAGGAACTCTTAGCTAACTATATACTTTCTTATAGTATTATTTAAGCTATTTAGAAAAATTACTATTCTTAAGTATATAAGGATTTAGTTAGGTAATTTCGCTTTTACCTTTATTTAAAGTCTAAGGAAAGATTAAACAGACTAATTACTCTTTTACCTAAGATTTAGTAGTATCCTAGTGGCTTCTAAGCACTATATATCTTTGTTTATTACTCTAGTGTTTAGCTAGGATATAAATCTATCCTAGGTATAAGCTAAGTAGTTAACTAACCTATTTACTATTATATAATATATTTACTATTACTTTATATTATTAGCTAAGTAGCTACTAGTATATACTACCTTTATTTTATTATCCTAAAAAGTTCTTAGGTCTAGCTTAAATAGCATATTTAAATCTACTAGGTATGCTTATAAATTCTTATAGGTGTTACCTTTATACGTAAGTACCTTATACTATATCTTAATAAAGCTTTATAAGTATATGTTTACTATGAACTTAGTGTTAGGTAGGAAATCTAGGAATAGGGGAATTCTCTATGCGTTTATCTAAGGGGTAATTATAGGTTCTCTACCTAATCTAGCTAATTATAGGTTTACTTCTATTTCCTTAAGCTATGCTTTTGTATCTAAGATCTCCTTTCTTATATAGGCATTACGTAGCTTAGCTTATGTAACCTTATGTTACCTCTATAGCTTATCTAGATTGTCATTATTACTAGATTTAGCGTTACTACTTTAGTTAGGTAATATCTACTATACCCTTTTATGTTTTATAGTTAGGGTGTTCTAGTTACTACTTAGGCACTATAGAGTTAAGGCTTTCTTACTAGGTAGTATAGGTGTGTTTTAGGTAAATATTCTATAGCTCCTTTATATTTAAATCTAGCTAATAGTTTATTTTCCCTAAAGGGTTTAAGAGTTTAACTTATTATAACTATAGTAAAGAAGATATAAATAGAGTAAAGGCTAAGGTTCTTAGTTATAGCTAGAGAGCTACTACTTAGGGGTAGGTATATAAAGGTCTTAAACTCTAACCTCCTATATCTCTTGTAGGTAGTTCTTATCTAAATACCTTACTACGTGCATATAGCTATCTTATAGCTACTTAGTTATTCACAAAACCCGAGGCTTATCTAAGGGCTCTATTATGTGACCGTCCCGTCCATGGCCCCTTGGCCTCCGTGCTCCTGACAAAAATATCCCTCTCTAGAGGTCTTTTTATTATCCTTTTTATCTAATTTTTAACCTTTTTGCTTCTTTTTCTTCTTCTTATTAGAAGAAGAATTAGAATTAGAAGAGCCCTTATTTTCTTCAGAGCCTCCTTTCTTCTTCTAATCCTTAGGGGCTTTGTCTTTATCCTTAGCCCCTTTTTTAAGGTTTTTAGCCCTATAATTCAGGGCTTTGGATACTATAGATGATTTATCCCTCTGTTCTGCTAGAAGGTCTGCTATTAAAAATTAAAGATTTAGGGCTTCTAGGGGAGCCCCTATAGCCCTATTTGTATGCATGCTAAATCGTTGCCTCTTAGCTCACTAAGGGAAGGTTAATTTTAGGGATTAAAGATATTGATTAACCTAATCTATCGGAGTAATCAGGACCCTAGAAATTAATAATCTAGCTAGTAAATTATTAAAGACCGCATTAAAGGATTCTAAAGTCCCCTTAAACTCTTAAAAATTTAGGTTATGAAATTCTAAATATAGGGACCCCCTCTGGATTTTAACGCTATGTGAATATTGCCTTATAAGTAAATTATAGGCTTCTTTAGGTGATTTTTACTAAGTTATAGCGGCTTAGGGTCCTTCTATATAGCTATCCCTTAATAACATAAGGATAATAGCTTAATCTGGATCCCCTAGCGCCCTAGAACTCTCTGGATTATCTAGAAAATTAGGCATGCCTAAAGCTCTAAATTGGATAGTTAGGGCTTGTTTCCATTATTCGAAATTTTTAGCTCCTTTAAGCCTAGTAGTCTCTAGGAAGCTATAAACCCTCTTATTAAATTCCTTAATAATTAAATTATTAAAGGTTGCTTGTATAAAGCTAGATTCAGCTTGATTTTCTTGAATAGGCTACTAATCTTGCTACTAACTAGTAGGCTTATCAGATTCCACACCTTCTATACGACTATTTACAGTTATAGATAGGCTTTCTAGCTTCTCTAATAACTAATCTATAGTTGCTTATTGTTTAATAGCCTGCTCTTTTAGCTAGTTATTAAGAACCTCTTACGCACTAGGGTTAGGGATTATAGGTCCCTTTCCCTTTCCTTTAGTATCCATTTTCCTTTTTTATAGAAGGGAAATCTTCTATAGCCACAATTGATTCCTTTTTATAGAAGGGAAAAGCTTCTATCTTATGGATCCTTCCTTTTTTATAGAAGGGAAGTCTTCTGTATTCGTAATTAATTCCTTTTTATAGAAGGGAAAAAGCTTCTATCTCACGGGTCCTTCCTTTTTTATAGAAGGGAAGTCTTCTATTTTGTACATAAAGTAACCTAAAAAGAATCTATAGTAATAGAGCTAGGCTTATAACCTATTGAAATGTAGGGAGCTAGTTACTAGCTAGTAATAGCTATACAGGTGTAAGCTCTACAGTCAGGGACTAATAGGGCCGCAACGTTAAATTAATTAACGTAATATAACGGAAGGTTATAGCAGTTATTAACTAATAGAATTTAATTTAGATTACTTTTATAATATCTTATAAAGCAATAGAATTAATTTTAAATACGTTATACAAGCAATACGGCTATTATTAGTTAAGAGAACTAGCTATCTAGCTAGTTAAAAAGATCTTCTTTCTCTTATAGACTTACTAACCTTATTAGTGAATCTAGGCTGCTAACGGGGTCTTATAGGCTACTTTTAATTTTCCATAAAATTTATTTATATGTAAAAACCAAAAAATTAACTTACTACTATACTAGCTAGTAACCTATATACACTGACTTTTAGTCTAAAAAATAACCTTATATAAAGAGAAAGCCTTATTTTTAAGCTTTAATTTACTATATGTGAAACTTTTGTATAACCTCTAAATACAGAGAAAATTACTATTAAAGATAGCTATAGGGTAAGTTATGTGTAGGGTAACCTGCTTATGTCACCCTAGCTTACGTTACCCTAGCTTACCTAATTACTAGTAGTGTGATTATAGCTATACTTATAGCTATAACGTAATTAACTAATTAGTTATCCACACAGTTAGACGCAGCTATTAATAGCTACGACGTAGCTATTAATGGCTACCTTCGCGACCATTAACAGCTGCAGTGCAGCTGTTAGGCTTGTAATGTAAGCTAGTAATAAAAAAGGTTCTTTAACTAGAAAAGGGCTAAAAAATAGGTCTTATTTTTAACAGCTATACCCTTTACTATAGGGGTAAAAAAGGTAGTAGTTAGAGAGTAAATTACCTAGCTTAAGTAACTTAAGGAATTATAGAATTAAGAAAAGGAGCTTACTAACTTAATATAATCTTATAGAGAAGGAAGACTAGTAAAAAGGGGCTAAAAGGCTAGTTTATCCTTAAGCCTTAGTAGCTAAGGAATTAAGGTCTAAAATATTATAAAACTCTAATACCTTATAAACCTATAAAAGTATAAGATATAGCTTAATAACCTTAATTATACCTTTAAGAGAGTAAAAAAAAAGTATTACTAGGATAACTAAAAGATCCTTTTTATACTTAACTATATATATATAAACTATTAGGCTAGATAGGACTAATATATTAAAGAATAACTAGCTAATAGTTAGGATTATCCTAAGGATAACTAGGATAAATTCTAAGACTAAACCCTTATACTACTTAAGGACTTTATAAGCTATAATATATAAATAGTTATATAGCTAGAAAATATAAAGCAAAAGGAGGGCTAGAGTCCTATTAAGTTTAGTATTTACTTAAATTTACTAGAGAAATACCTAGAATAAGCCCTAGAAAAGACTTATACTCTTATATTCTTTATAAAGTTACTTCCTAACTTATAAGATTATATTAACCTATATATAGATATTACTAGCCTAATATAAGAAGATATTATATAACTTACCTAGTAATTCTAGGAGGTAATATTAAAGAATAAGTAAAAGCTAAATAATTTAGAAGAGAAAGGGCTATATAAGGTAGCTTAACACTAAAGATATAATTTCCTATAAGGGCATTAGCTAAATAAGGACTAAAGAGATAAGGATAAGAATAAGGAAAAGACCCTAGCTACCTACCTAAATAATAATAAACTATAAGGAAAAAAGTAATACTATAATTGTAGTAGTATAGAGTATCTTATCTATAATTATAATAAGCTAAAGAAAGACTAGTAAGAAGGCTAGGGAAACTCCTAGAGGTAGAAGTAAATACCCTTACCTTTACCTTAGACACTAGGGTACTAGTAGGACGCTAATTTTATATACTAGTTACTATTTATAAGTATAAAGACATTAAAATAGTAGTAAATCTTAATAGTTATACTAAGATTAATATTATAAGCGCCTAATTTACGTAGACTTATAAGCTTAATTAGGCTAAGGCTATAGTACCTATCTTAAAGGTAGTAAGGGCTCTAATAGTTTCCTAATATAGTATTTATAAGGTACCTATTATAATTAAAGATTTATAGGGTAAAAAGAAAGACCTTAAGTTACTATATATAGCTATTAATAGGGACTTAAGAGTAGAGGGAAGCCTTATATTAATTAGAATATATATGCTTATAAAAGAATATATATATCTTTACCTATACATATAGGAATAGTAGTTTAAAAAAAGAAAGGTAGCCTTTTTACTACTAACTCCTTATAAGTTTATAAAGGTAATATATAATAAGATAATAATATATACTATTATAAGTATTATAGAAAATAAGTTTATCCCCCTTAAAGATAAAGAGAAAGCAAAAGTATATAGAACTATTAAAGACATCCTAGAGAAACTATATAAATTTAAAGATATATTTATATTAGATAAGGTAAGGAGTTTTCTATTAAAGAAGTTAACTAACTATATAATTAACCTTATACTAGAAGCTATACCCTTATATAAACTAATTTACTCTCTTTCCTAAAGTAAACTTAGAGAGCTCTAGGAATATATTAATAATAACCTAAAGAAAGGCTAGATAAGACCCTTAAAGAGCCTAGTAAGTATACTTATTTTATTTATACTAAAGAAAAATAGAATACTCTAGCTATATAGTAACTATTAGGGACTTAATAAGGTAATGTAGAAGAATTACTATACTCTCCCCCTAATTTTAAAGATCCTTAATTAATACTAAGGAGCCTATTTCTTTTCTAAGATTAATATTAAGGATATATACTACTAAATTTATATTAAAGAGAGTAATAAGTAAAAGATAGCTTTTTATATATATTATAGGCACTATAAGTACCTTATAATACCTTTTAGATTAACTAATACCCTAGCTACTTTCTAGAGTTATATCTATAAGGTACTATATAAGCTAGTTAACACTATTTATATAGTATATCTAGATAATATCTTAATTTTCTTTAAGATAAAGAAGGAATATACTTAATATATTAAGTAAGTCCTTAAATATATAAGGTTAGTAAAGTTATATATAAAACCCTCTAAGTACTCTTTCTATAAGAAATTAGTAAAATTCCTAGGGTGTATTCTCTTTATTAATAGGATATTAATAAATACTTACTAGGTTAATATAATTAGAGAATAAAAGGAGTTAATAAGTTTTAAGAATATATAGTTATTTCTTAAATTCTATAACTTTTACTAATAGTTTATTTTTAAATACTCTAGGATTATAGTATCTCTTTATATATTAATAAAAGGTAGTTAAAATAGTATTTAGACTAGGAGGTTTATATTTAGAGAAAAGAAGTAATTAGTATTTAACTAGCTAAAAGATACCTTTTAGTAAGTACCTTTACTCTAATACTATAACCTAAGTTAAGTAGTATATATTAAGATAAATACCTTAATTTTTATAATAGTAAGAATCCTATCTTAGTAAGATAATAAGGGCTATTAGTATTTAGTAGCCTTTTAGTTAAGGAAGTTTATAAATACTAAATATAACTATAGTATAGCTAATTAAGAGCTACTTACTATAGTAAAGTTATTTAAACACTAGTAATATTATATTAAAGATATAGAGATACCTATAGAGGTCTTATTAGACTATTATAACCTATAGACCTTTATAAGGTAGTAAATATTTATATAGTAAAATAAGAAGTACTAATATATTAAAGAAGTTATAGTATAACACTAGTCTTAGAACATACTAAGGTAAGAGTAGCCTAGGTAAAAGGCTAGTTAGCTACTATAAATCTAGTAATAGGTGAGCTAAATAAAGGTAATTTTAAGGAGAAAGTAATATATATCTAAGATATTAGTATAGTATAAGTAATTTAGGGGGCTATTATATTACTAAATCCTTACTAATCTATAGTAAATAAACTATTAGTATAATTACTATAAAAAGCATAAAGGTAAGGTTAACTCCTAAGTAAAAGGGAAGGGAAAAGCTAGTCTATAGTTATATAGTATAAGGGGTCTTCTAATATATAAAGACTAGGTAGTTATTCTATAGGAGCCTATCTTATAATAGGAGCTTCTATAGCTATATTATAATAATTTACTAGTAAGTTACTTTAGGACTAAACACACTCTTAAGCTACTAAAATATTACTATTAGTAGCTAGTAATAAGTAAAGCTATTTTAGACTATATATCTAGCTATAGAGTATACTAATATATAGTAGCTAGGTAGCACTACCTATATAGAAGCCTTAAATTACTACTAATACTAAGGTAACTATAGGTAAAGATCTTAATAAACTTTATTATAGGGTTACTACTAGTGTAGCTATATAAGCAAGAAACTAATATAATTCTAGTAATTATAAACTAATTTACTAAGTACTTTATCTTCCTTACTATAAGGACTATAATTAATATAGCTAAATTAGTAAAGCTATTTTATAAGGAAATTAAGCTATAATTTAAAGCACTAGAGGGTATTATATCTAATAGAGAATTAGTATTTATAAGCTAATTCTAGTTAGAGGTATATTATTAGTTATATATAGAGTAAAGGCTTTTAATAGTATTTTACCCCTAAACTAATAGTTAAATAAAGAAAATAAACTAAATACTTAAATACTACTTATAATATTTTATTAAGAAAAACTAATAGCTATAGCTAAAGCTACTCCTAATAGCTTAATTTATATATAATAATACTATTAATAAAATAATAAGCTACTTCCTTAACTATACTCTTATAGGCTATTTACCTAAATTTTACCTAGCTCTTAAGGGTAAGAGTAAGAAGAGAGAGGTTCTAGAAGCCTATATATATATCTAGAAGCTATATAAGGTTAAGGAGAAACTAGTATATAACTAGGTAAGAGCTACTAAAGTATAGGTAAAGTACTATAACTAGTAATACTAGCTATTAAACTTAGAAAGAGAAAACTTAGTATTACTATTAGTAAAGAATATTAGGCTTAAGAATATAAAATAAAAGCTAAACCTAAGATTTATTAGGCTATTTTAAATACTTAATACTATAAGTAAGTAAGTATACTAACTAGCACTACTAGATAAGTATAGTTAACTATATAATATATTTTATATTAGCCTATTAAAGCTATAGAATCACTAGGAAGACACCCTAGATAAGGATATACTAATATCTAATCTTAAAGATGATAATAATAAGTTTAAAGTTAAAGAAGTTAGTGTTGGATTCACAGGGTATTGAATTTAATGTAATACAGTCGTAAGCCTAAAGAATAGTATTGTCATTGATTATCTCTTCTAGGCTACGGTGTCTATTGTTATGATTAATTAAGTTATGTATAAAAGAGGGATTAAAAGCTAGAAGTCATAATACATAAAGGGAAAAGGGGTTGCGTGTTTATATCCCTATATTTCCTAGCTAATTAATGTGCTAGGTTATAGGTCATGTGTGAGGTCCACGCGTAGCCTAAGCTTCTGCTAGGTAATTGCGGCTACGACACGTAATTAATATTACCTTTATTTTAACACTAGAACTTCTCTCTTTTAACATGATTGTTAACGCGTGATATTAATTAAAGGAATAAAAAGGAAAGATAGATTAAGGATATAATTAATAGGGGATATAAGGAAAAGAACTTATAGCCTATCTAGGGGTATAGTTACTAATAAAAGGGAAATAACAATCTTGCTTAGCTTGTAAGCCTATATAAGGATAAGTAGGTCCTTCTAAATCCCTTCTTTTCCTTAAAATAACATATATACCACACTATAGCGCGTATTTAAAATATCTTCCTTCTCCTTAGTAACACCTTTATCCTCTTACACACCACTATTAATTTCTATAGTTTACTAGGAGGGCCTAGTAGGCTAGCGTAGGCGTGGCCACTAGGGATATTAACTACAAGGGCGTAGATCCCCTACATATTACTATCTTATCCCTATGGCTACCCTCCTAGAGGATTGCCTTTTTCTCTTACCACATATATGTTACGCGCAGGTAACCTATCCCTCTATTTAGATAGTTATCTAGTTAGTTAAGATAAAGCTCTTAAGGGCCTTATTAGGTAATGCCTTTATAAAGGCATTAGCTAGGTTATCCTCTCTATTAATCTATTAGATCTCACAGAGCTCTTAGCGTTTGTATAACTATTAAAAAGCTATAATATTAATTATTAGGCGTTTCTCTTTTGTTATACTAAGCTTAATAAGGCATTTATATAAGGAGTATAAATCCGTATATATAATAACTAGGATTTTTAGGAGCTTTAGTTATTTAGTAACTAAGTTTAAGGTGGTTATAATTACGTAAGCCATATTAACACTAGCTACCATACCATAGACTTCCAAGGCAAGCACATTTCATATAACTCTCTTACTCTTTATTAAGCTAAAGTGCATAATATTACCTTTAATTATAAACTTACTATTAGTGTAGTCTTTATTCGCTAGGATAAGTATATATCCTAGTTATAAGGATAGGTCCTAGTTATTAGCAAATAATCTATTTATAAAGGCAAAGAGCTTTGCTTTCTTAAGGTTAATTAGGATAAACATTAGACCTCTTTCCAGGTAATCTATCTACTACTTTAGGTAGTAGTTAAGGGCTTTTATATCCTCTCTAGTTAGCTCCTAGTATTATATAGTAATAGATAAATTAAAATAAGCCCCTAGTTAGCAGATTGAGGCAATATAAGCGCCTTAGGCCCTCTGCTTAACATATTTACGCTTTAAGTTAGTTATTAAAACTAACTCTAACTTATCACTCTGCCCTTTCTACTAGATCTTAATAGCATTATTCTCTAGTAAGATAATGCTACTATTAAACATAAGGGGGCAGTCCTAAGTTAGGAATTACTTTAGCTTTACGTTAAAGCCTACTATAGTAAGCTAGGTCTCTTCCTTCTTAGAGAACTTCTTATCTAAGAGGCTAATTATGTTATTAGTCTGTATTCTAATACAGGCAAAATCAAGGCTTTCCTTTGTAATTACAAGCAGGCAGGGATTATATATAGAGGTTTCTATCTAGAGGTTCTCTCTATAATACTTATAATACATAACCTACTAGTGCGTTCCTACCTCTACAAGCCTATAGAGAGGTTTTATAACCCTTAAGATTATACTAGGCAGGTAAAGATACCATATCTGAATTAGCAAGCGCGCTAGGATTAGCTACTCTAGTAATATACAGGTTGCATATAAGTCTAATAGATATCTCTTAACTAGATAAGGAATTTCCTTAGTCTTACTAACGGGGCTATTACAAGGATAAGATGTTAGCTCGCGCGTTAAATTATTAGGGCCTGTGTAAGAATAGCCTATTTCCCTTTATCCTCACACCCTTAGATTACAAGGCGTGACTTTTTATAGGGTTCTATTATCTTGCCTTTAATCTTATTAATAATCTAGGAATTAAAGATTCAAATTCCACTATATTCTTCCTTATTAAATATAATAAATTTAAACATACCTTACTTAATTAGAGCATTAATTTCCGCTTTTATTAATAGCTTAAAAGGTTTGCCTAGGGTCTTAATAATTCCTTCCTTATATAGCTTAATTACAAGGGCTAAGTTACTATGTTCTTTCGCTAATAGGAAGGTATTCGCACCTTAAGGCATTACAGGAGGGTTCTTCTGTGGCCTTCCGCGTCCTTACTTTAGTAGTATTAGTAACACTATATTCTTATTATAGGCCTCTTACCCTTTTTCTTCTTTCTCTTTACTAGGCTTTACTATCTTCCCCTTACTAGGATTATTATAGTAAGGCTTAATAGATATTAACCTAAAGGTCTTTAGGCCTCTAGGTATATTAAGTATATAGCTCTCTCTAGTAATTACTAGTAGCTTATATAGACTTACCTATCCCTTACCTTCTTACTAGACCTTAACCTTAGATTTAAGTAGTAGGCTAAGGGTCTTTAAGGTGTCTAGGCTATTACGTTTAGTAAGGGCCTTATTAACCTTTTAGATAGCATAAAGTCTCTTAATCTCTTTAGTAGCCTTCTATACTATAATCATATACTATGTAATATTAGGTAATAGTAAAGACTTATTTATTATATATAAGTAGGCTCTAAAGATAAGGAGGGTTAGGATAAGGCTATTAGGGCCTATAGTATTATTTAGGGCCTTAATTACTATTTAAAGGGCAATAGGTTCTAGTGTTATAAGGCATTTACGTCTAATTATATTATAGGCTCTTCAAAGTAGCTTATAATACCTTTTAACCTTCCTAATACTATAGTATACCTTAATAAGGACTTCCTTAATTAAAATTAACATTAAAGCTACAAATTATCTAAATTTATTACTATAGAAGTTTATTCTAGCGTCTATAATAACAAAGTCTAGGGGGCCTAGGTAAGTATTAATCTAGCATATCTAGAGGGCTTCCTAGGTTATTTTCATAGAGATATTATTAAGGAATTTTACTATATTAAACGCTATAGCCATATCTATAGCATAGAGTATAGGTTAGTTACTATTAAGGTAAAAGACATCTACTATAACTTTATAATTAAAGCTATACTTATCTTTCAGGGTAAACTTAAAGTAATTAAGGCTATCTACGTGCATTTAGTATTAGTAGTAAATCCTTATTAGCTCCCTAATAGCTTTAATATTAATATTATATCCTAATCTATAGAGAACCTTATATAAACATTAGATTAATAGATATCTAAAGCGGCGGTATAGTTACTATAGCTTGCCTTCTATAAGGTAGCTCTAAGCAACTGCTTCTTCTTTTTATATAAGAAGCATCTAGGCATGCCCCTATTTACGTATAACAGGGACTTTAATATTCCCTTATTATAGTGTGTTCTTAGAGATATTAAAGTTAATTTTTAGATAGTCTATATTATTAAGGGATAAGAGAAATAAAGTGTTCATAGGGACAACCTAAAAGAGGATATTTCTAAAGGGAGTAGGCACATTAGCTGCTCTAAGCGTAATAATTAGGTCTCCCGCGCTAAATCTAACAGATGCTTTTTTCTCTATTAATTCATTAAGCTATAATATAAGTATTTAACGTTACAAAGCAAGGAATTAAGGGTGCCTTACTATAGAGAACTTTGCGGCTCCTATATTAGGCATAATTCCTTAGAATATTACATAGGAATAGTAATCTTTTAATATAAATATCGCTAGGGCTTTGCTTATAAGTTCCTACTAAAAGGGGTCTTCTTTGCTTAGGCTATAATAAGCTACTTACCTTATTAGGAATTAAACCATTTTCTCACTATTAATTTACGTTCTATAAGTAAAGAAGCTTGTAGGTACTAGCCTATCTATATTATCAGGGCTATTATTAAATCTAATGCTCTTTATATACTAAGCGATTTCATTATTAATAGGGGATTAAGACTTGTGGTCTCCTTTATACTATGTAAGAAATAAATAATACAAGTCATTAGTTAGGTCTATAAGGTAATAATTCTTAAAGCATTAAAACACCTTCTTACAGTTCTCTTTAGGGTGCTTAGATAACTAGCTATGAGAACAAGGGATAGCTAGGCAAGAGGTATGGGGGCGCTTATATATTAACTGAAGCTTGCTAGGTCTAGGTGTATTATGCGTGCGAGTTGCTAACTTATAGCTAGTAGCTCGCTAGTGTTATGTGAACCTAGCCCTATAGCGTAGTGCGCTAGCGGGGTGCACCTGTGTTATAAGTAAGGCCTCATAATTATCCCCCTACTTATAGCTAGGCTCCTGAATGGCTTTCCCTAGCCTTAATATAGCTATTTACTAACTAGCTAATAATGAAAATAATAATAAATAAATTAGTTAGCTTTATAATATAAATTTCATTATAACTTACTATTATATTACTCCCTTTTTCTCCTTATAACTCTAGACTATTTAATTAGACTTTATTTACCCTAACTTATCACGTACCTATTCTTACTATTTTGTTATAGAAGCTAACGCTATTTGCTTCTACAAGTGCTCTTATATATACTACTTATGCACTAGTTACACTAACTTTAAGAGACACCTGCTAATTAAGGCTACTTTACTAAGGATTATATATAGTTTTCCTTATTCTTTACTTAGGAGTAGTACTACTAGGGATAAGTAGTTAAAGTATTATCTCTAATATAATAAGCATAGTAATACCTATAAGATAGTAAGTTGCTTAGTATTTTATTACTATACGCTTCTAACTCGCTAACTTTTCTATACTAGGCTATAGTAATAATAGCTAGTAACTTTTCTAACCTAATGGTTATTTATAAGTAAGTATAGGCCCTTATAGGCGCTACTATTTCTACCTTAAACAAAGAGAGCATTAGTATTTTTTTAGAGAAGACTTACCATAGCTTTACTAAGTGTGTCCTTAACTTAGTTATAGGATTTAACTATATAAACACCTTATACTACATTGCCTTTAGGTTAACTAGTGCC
Organism: Epichloe hybrida; assembly: GCA_019022495.1. Lineage (NCBI taxonomy): Eukaryota > Fungi > Ascomycota > Sordariomycetes > Hypocreales > Clavicipitaceae > Epichloe > Epichloe hybrida. Next base: position 158,012 of record JAFEKR010000013.1, read on the forward strand.
GCAAAGGCATATTAAGTCTATTAAATCCTAACCTAATTACTTATTATTTGCTAACCTTTCTATGTAGGCCGCCTCTATTTCTTACTAGAGCTATCTGGTTTCTTAGCAGTAGTTATAAGTTGCCTTGGTGGCCACGGCCCTATTCCCCTCTCTTCTAGTTTGTGTGAGAACAAAGGGATAGCTAGGCAAGAGGTATAGGGGGCACTTGTATATTGACTAAAGCTTGCTAGGTCTAAGTGTGTTATGCGTGCGAGTCGCTAGCTTATAGCTAGTGGCTCGCTAGTATTACGTGGACCTAGCCCTAAGGCGTAGTATGCCCGCTAGGTGGTGCGCTAGCGCACTAGTATTATAAGTAGGCCTTATAATTATCCCCCTACTTATAGCCAGGCTCCTAAATAGCCTTCGCTAGCTAGTACGCAGCTGCTTACTAGGTAGTAGCTAATATTAAAATAATAACAACTAGTGGCCTACCTTTACCTTTAAATCACTTACGGCTTCCTACTATATTACGCACTTTTTCCCCCCTTAACTTTAGGAATTACCCTTCAGATTCTATTATACCTTTAGTTTCCTTATGCTATTACCCCTGTTATTCCTAAGCTCTTTGCCATAAAAAACAGGTCTATTTACTTAAAAAACTATAGCTATATGTATTATTTATGTATAAGCTACTCTAAGTTTAAGAGAAGCCCTCTAATCTTACCCTCCTTACCTTAAATTAACTACTAATTCCCTTACGTTTTAATTATTAATAACGAACGTACTAAGCTTACAAAATATTATATTTAATACATCTACTATAGTAATACTTACAAGGGGGTAGGTTAGCTCCTTCTCCCCTATATTTTACTTTCTTATTACTAACTATTTCTTTATAGGTAATAGCAATAATAAAGGGTGATTTCGCTGATTTTCTTGCCATTTTAGATTAGATCTAAACTCTTATAAACGCTAAGGATACTAGTATTATAGCCTAAGGCCTTGTCTTTCAAGAGGAGACTTACTTCTATTTCGCTAAGTGTACGCTATCTCTTATACTTACCTTTAATTATATAAATATAGCTTACTAAATTGTGTTTAGTTTAACTAGTGCCACGAAGGTATAGCAAGTATATTATTTCCTCCCCTATTCGCTAGCTTTCCGCTTATAATTAGGTATAGTCTGCTTCTACTACCTACTAGTAGTATATTATTTTATACTAATAACTTTTAGTTACTATATATCCCGCTCCTACTCTAGGGATTATAAGATTTACCTACCCTATTCATTCCCTTTCCACTACCTATTTGCTAATAATTCGCAGGATAATTATTAGGAATATCTTGCTATTTAGAATACATAGATGATTTTACAATTGCAGTCCTCTAATCTAGGGTACGTTCCCTAGACCATGGCAAAACACTAGTGTTACCTTATGATATAGTAAGTAATTACTAAGAATAAGAATAACGCTAAGTATCTTGTCTAAAATAGCGAGGTATTGTCTTACACAGGCGCTACAATCCGCGGGTTTCCTATAAAACTTGGCTCTCTTTAGGTATATTTTCCTTTATTATTTAGTAGATAGTCTAATAAGGTTTTTAATTAGAGTGTAATAGTAGCTAATAAGGCTAGGCCTTTTTTATAATTACCTTGTTCCTTATTACTTATAAATTACTTATATCTTACCACGCTTCCTACTTACTTTACTTTAATAGAAAGCCTGAATTATATATTAAGCGCCTTCTATATCTTTTACCACTACCCACTAGTTATATTTACTCAGCTAGCCCTTCTATTTTACTAGGTATTTATTGCCTTCACGCGTCTTCCTATAATCCCTAATTTCTTTAACTTTAAACTTATTATTATTATCTTTAAGGTTAGGTATTAGTATATCCTTATCTAAAGCGTTTTCCTAGTAATTCTATAGCTCTAACAGGCTAACGTAAAACATATTATATAGTTAACTATACTTATTAGGTAGCGCTAGTTAGTATACTTATTTACCTATAGTATTAAGTATCTAAAACAGCCTAATAAATCTTAGGTTTAGCTTCTATTTTGCGTCCTTAAGCCTAATATTCTTTACTAATAGTAGTACTAAGTTTCCTCTTTTTAAAGTTATTAGCTAATATCTCTAGTTATAGTACTTTGCCTACGCTTTAGTAGCCCTTGCCTAGTTATATGCTAGTTTCTCCCTAATCTTATATAGCTTTTAGACATATATATAAGCTTCTAGGACCTCCCCTTTCTTACTCTTACCCTTAAGAGCTAGGCAGAACTTAGGTAAATAACTTATAAGAGTATAGTTAAGGGAGTAACCTATTATCCTATTAATAGCATTATTACATATAAATTAAGCTATTAGGAGTAGCTTTAGCTATAGCTATTAGTTTTCTTTAATAAAACATTATAGGTAATATTTAAGCACCTAGTTTATTCTTTCTATCTACCTATTAGTTTAGGGGTAAAACGCTATTAAAAGCCTCCGCTTCACACATAACTAGTAACATACCTCTAACCAGAATTAACTTATAAATACTAACCCTCTATTAGACATAATGCCCTCTAGCGCTCTAAATTATAGCTTAATCTCCTTATAAAATAACTTTACTAACTTAGCTATATTAATTATAGTCTTTATAGGAAGGAAGATAAAGTACTTAGTAAATTAGTCTATAATTACTATAATTATATTAGTTTCTTGCTTGCCTAGCTATACTAGTAGTAAACCTATAATAAAGTCTATTAAGATCTCCACCTATAGTTGCCTTAGTATTAGTAGTAATTTAAGGCTTCTATATAGGCAATACCTTCTAGCTACCACGCGCTAGTATACTCTATAGCTAGATATATAGTCTAAAATAGCTTTACTTATTACTAGCTACTAATAGTAATGTTTTAGTAGCTTAAGAGTGTGTTTAGTCCTAAAGTAACCTGCTAGTAAATTATTATAGTGTAGCTATAGAAGCTCCTATTATAAGATAGGCTCCTATAGAATAACTACCTAGTCTTTATATATTAGGAGACCTCTTATACTATATAACTATAGACTAGCCTTTCCCCTCCCTTTTACTTAGGAGTTAACCTTACCTTTACGCTTTTATAAATCTAGATCTTAGTCCTATACCTTCTATAGTAGTTATACTAATAGTTTATTTACTATAGATTAGTAGGGATTTAGTAATATAATAGCCCCCTAAATTGCTTATACTATACTAATATCTTAGATATATACTACCTTCTCCTTAAAATCACCCTTATTTAGCTAACCTATTACTAAATCTATAGTAGCTAACTAGCCTTCTACCTAGGCTACTCTTACCTTAGTAAGTTCTAAGACTAGTGTTATGCTATAATTTCTTTAATATATTAGTACTTCTTCTTTTACTATATAGATATTTACTATCTTCCTTTAAAGCTCTAGTAAGAGCGCCCTATTTAATATAGGTTTACTTTTATAATTAGACCTTCTTAATAGTGTATCCATAGGGTTATTCTTTCTTAGTCTATACTTAATTATAAAATAGAAAAGGTAGAGAAATATACACTATTATACTTATTTTCTATTTAGCTTTTACTACCTTATAAAGGTTTATAGGTTATAATAGTCTAATAAGACCTCTATAGGTATCTCTACGCCTTTAATATAATATTACTAGTATTTAAATAACTTTACTATAGTAAGTAACTCTTAATTAGCTATATTATAGTTATATTTAGTATCTATAAACTTCCTTAACTAAAAGGCTACTAAATACTAATAGCCCTTATTATCCTACTAAGATAGAATTCTTACTATTATAAAAATCAAGGTATCTATCTTAATACACACTACTTAACTTAGGTTATAGTATTAGAGTAAAGGCACTTGCTAAAAGGTATCTTTTAGTTAGTTAAACGCTAACTACTCCTTTTCTCTAAATATAAACCTCCTAGTCTAGATACTATTTTAACTACCCTTTATTAGCATATAAAGAGGTATTATAATCCTAGAGTATTTATAAATAAACTATTAATAGAAGTTATAGAATCTAAGGAATAACTATATATCCTTAAAACTTATAGGCTCCTTCTATTCCCTAATTATATTAACTTAGTAAGTATTTATTAATATCCTATTAATAGAGAGAATAAACCCTAGGAATTTTACTAACTCCTTATAGAAAGAGCACTTAGAAGGTTTTATATATAACTCTACTAACCTTATATACTTTAAGACTTACTTAATATATTTAGTATACTCCTTTTCTATCTTAGAGAAGATTAAGATATTATCTAGATATACTATATAAATAGTGTTAACTAGTTTATAAAGTGCCTTATAGATATAGCTTTAAAAAGTAGCTAGGGCATTAGTTAACCTAAAAGGTATTATAAGGTACTTATAGTGCCTATAATACATATAAAAAGCTATCTTTTACTTATTACCCTCTTTAATATAAATCTAGTAGTACATATCCTTAATATTAATCTTTAAAAAGAAATAGGCCCCTTAGTATTAATTAAGGATCTCTAAAATTAGGGGGAGAGCATAGTAATTCTTCTATATTACCTTATTAAGTCCCTAATAGTTAACGTATAGCTAGAGCGTTCTATCCTTCTTTAGTATAAATAGGATAGGCACGCCTACTAGGCTCTTTAAGGGTCTTATCTAGCCTTTCTTTAGGTTATTATTAATATATTCCTAGAGCTCTCTAAGTTTACTTTAGGAGAGAGAATAAATTAGTTTATATAGGGGTATAGCTCCTAGTATAAGATTAATTATATAGTTAGTTAACTTTTTTAATAGGAGACTCCCTACCTTATCTAAAGTAAATATATCTTTAAACTTATATAGTTTCTCTAGGATATTCTTAATAGTTCTATATGCTTTTACCTTCTCTTTATCTTTAAGAGGTATAAACTTATCTTTTATAATGCTTATAATAGTATATATTATTATCTTATTACACATTACCTTTATAAACTTATAGGGAGTTAGTAGCAAAAAGGCTACCCTTCTCTTTTTAAACTACTATTCTTATAAGTATAGGCATAGGTATATACATTCTTCTATAAGTATATGCATTCTAATTAATACAGGGCTTCCCTCTACTCTTAGATCTCTATTAATAGCTATATATAGTAACTTAAGGTTTTTCTTTTTATCCTATAAGTCTTTAATTATAATAGGCACCTTATAAATACTATATTAAGGGACTATAAAAGCCCCTACTACCTTTAAGATAAGTGCTATAGCCTTAGCCTAATTAAGCTTATAAGTCTATGTAAATTAGGCGCTTATAATGTTAATCTTAGTATAACTATTAAGATCCGCTACTATTTTAATATCTTCATGCCTGTAAATAGTAACTAGTGTGTAAAATTAGTATCTTACTAGTACCCTAGTATCTAAGGTAAAGGTAAGGGTATTTACTTCTATCTCTAGGAGTTTCCCTAGCCTTCTTACTAGTCTTTCTTTAGCTTATTATAATTATAAATAAGGTGCTTAGTACTACTATAATTATAGCATTACTTTCTTCCTTAAGGTCTATTATTATTTAGGTAGGTAGCTAGGGTTCTCTCCTTATCCTTATCCTTATCTCTTTAGTCCCTATTTAGCTAATACCCTTATAAGGAATTATATCTTTAGTATTAAGCTACCTTATATAGGCCTTTCTCTTTTAAATTATTTAGCTTTTGCTTATTCTTTAATATTACCTCCTAGAATTACTAGGTAAGTTATATAATATCTTCTTATGTTAGGCTAGTGATATTTATGTGTAGGTTAATATAATCTTATAAGTTAGGAAGTAACTTTACAAAGAATATAAAAGCACAGGTCTTCTCTAGAGCTTACTCTAGGTATTTCTCTAGTAAATCTAGGTAAATACTAAACTTAATAAGACTTTAACCTTTCTTTTACTTTATGTTCTCTAGTTATATAGCTATTTATGTGTTATAGCTTATAGAATCCTTAAGTAGTATAAGGGTCTATTCCTAGAACTTATCCTAGTTGTTCTTAGGGTGATTATAGCTATTAGCTAGTTATTCTTTAATGTATTGGTCCTATCTAGCCTAATAGTTTATATATATAGTTAAGTGTGAAAAAAATCTTTTAGTTATTACAATAGTACTTTTTCTTTACCCCCTTAAAGGCATAGTTAAGGTTATTTAGCTATATCTTATACTTTTATAGGTTTATAGGGCATTAGAGTTCTGTAATATTTTAGACCTTAACTTCTTAGCTACTAAGACTTAAGAATATACTAGCCTTTTAACCCCTTTTTATTAGCTCTCCTTCCTTATAAAGTTATAGTAAGTTCGTAAGTTCTTATTCCTATTCTTATAGTTCTTTAAGTCACTTTAAATAAGTAATTTATTCTTAAATCGCTATCTCTTCTACCCCTATAGTAGAGGATTTAGTCTTAGATAGGGTTCTTATAGAATATAGTATATTACTAGCTATAGTATTACTCTTATTTAGTGGGTCCTAGGGAATATGTAGTATTACTCTAGTAAATTAGGTAGTTCTCCCTCTTATATTACTCTTAGGTAGCTAGTGGGAGAAGCTTTAGAATTATAAGAATAAAGGGATAGCTAGGTAAGAGGTATAAGGGGCACTTATATATTAACTAAAGCTTACTAGGTCTAAGTGTGTTATGTATGCAAGTCGCTAGCTTATAGCTAGTGGCTTGCTAGTATTATGTGGACCTAGCCCTAGGGCGTGGTGTGCCCGCCAGGTGGTGCGCTGGCGCACTAGTGTTGTGAGTGCGCCTCACAGTTTGCCCTTAGCTTTTTATTATCTATTTGCTAGGGCTTTACTAATATTTTAATAGGAGGACCTAGAGGATGCCATAGCTATGTAGGAAGCGCGCATAGTTCTTTAGCTCCGTTTATTAAATCTAGGCTACGTTACCTAGGCTATAGCGGTGCACTACTTCTTCTATACTATAGAGAAGGTAATTTAGGCTAACGAGAATAAGGCGGAGTATAGGTTTATTAATAGCAAGGTTATCTCCTATCTAGGGGCTATAATAAAGGGTTTTCTAGTTGCTTTACTTACGCTTTAGGCGCTATTTCCTTTGTTTTTCTATAACGTAATGCAGGCCTCTAGGTAGAATTTCTAGGCAACTAATGATATTAAGCCTTTACTATAGTAATATTATTCCTTAGTGCTTGTGATTCGCTTATAACTTACTATGCTTCCTCCTTGTTTTACTTTAATAGAAGGCCTAAATTATGCGTTAAGCGCCTTCTATATCTTTTACTACTACTTATTAATTATATTTGCTTAGCTAACCCTTTTATTTTACTAGGTATTTATTACCTTTATAAGTCTTCCTATAATCCTTAACTTCTTTAACTTTAAATTTATTATCTTTATCTTTAAGGTCTAGTATTAGTATTTCTTTGTCTATAATGTCTTTCTAGTAATTCTATAGCTCTAACAAACTAACGTGGAATATATTATATAGTTAACTATACTTATTAGGTAGCGCTAGTTAGTACGCTTATTTGCCTATAGCATTAAGTATTTAAAACAGCCTAATAAATCTAGGGGTTAGCTTCTATTTTACGTCCTTAAGTCTAATATTCTTTGCTAATAGTAGTACTAAGTCTCCTCTTTTTAAGGTTAATAGCTAGTGTTATTAGTTATAATACTTCGCCTATGCTTTAGTAGCTTTTACCTAGTTATATACTAGTTTCTTCCTAACCTTATGTAACTTCTATACATATATATAAGCTTCTAGGACCTCCCTCTTCTTACTCTTACCCTTAAGAGCTAGATAAAACTTAGGCAAATAGCCTATAAGAGTGTAGTTAGGGGAGTAACTTATTATCCTATTAATAGTATTATTACACGCGAATTAAGCTATTAGGAGTAGTTTTAGCTATAGCTATTAGTTTTCTTTAATAAAGTATTATAAGTAATATTTAAGCACTTAGTTTATTCTCTTTATTTACCTATTAGTTTAGGGGTAAAACGCTATTAAAAGCCTACGCTTTACATATAATAAGTAACATATATCTAACTAGAATTAGCTTATAAATACTAATCCTCTGTTAGATATAATACCCTCTAGCGCCCTAAATTAAAGCTTAATCTCCTTATAAAATAACTTTGCTAATTTAGCTATATTAACTATAGTCTTTATAAGGAGGAAGATAGAGTACTTAGTAAATTAGTTTATAATTACTAGGATTATGTTAGTTTCTTACTTACCTAGCTATACTAGTAGTAAACCTATAATAAAGTCTATTAAGATCTCCACCTATAGTTACCTTAGTATTAGTAGCAATTTAAGGCTTCTATATAGGCGGTGCTATCTAGCTACTATACGCTAGCATACTCCATAGCTAGATATATAGTCTAAAATAGCTTTACTTATTACTAGCTACTAATAGTAATATTTTAGTAGCTTAAGAGTGTATTTAGTCCCAAAGTAACCTACTAATAAATTATTATAGTATAGCTATAAAAGCTCCTATTATAAGATAGGCTCTTATAGAATAACTACTTAGTCTTTATATATTAGAAGACCTCTTATGCTATATAACTATAGACTAGCTTTTCCCCTCCCTTTTACTTAGGAGTTAACCTTACCTTTATACTTTTATAAATCTAAATCTTAGTCCTATACCTTCTATAGTAGTTATGCTAATAGTTTATTTACTATAGATTAGTAGGGATTTAGTAATATAATAGCCCCCTAAATTACTTATACTATACTAATATCTTAGATATATGCTACTTTCTCCTTAAAATTACCCTTATTTAGCTAACCTATTACTAGATCTATAGTAGCTAACTAGCCTTCTATCTAGGCTACTCTTACCTTAGTAAGTTCTAAGACGAGTATTATACTATAACTTCTTTAATATATTAGTACTTCTTCTTTTACTATATAGATATTTACTATCTTCCTTTAAAGCTCTAGTAAGAGCGCCTTATTTAATATAAGTTTACCCTTATAATTAGACCTTCTTAATAGTGTATTTATAAGGTTACTCTTTCCTAGTCTATACTTAATTATAAAATAGAAAGAGCAAAGGAATATATATTATTATGCTTATTTTCTATTTAGCTTTTACTACCTTATAAAAGTCTATAGGTTATAATAGTTTAATAGGACCTCCATAGGTATCTCTATGCCTTTAATATAATATTACTAGTGTTTAAATAACTTTACTATAGTAAGTAACTCTTAATTAGTATGTTGTAGTTATGTTTAGTATCTATAAACTTCCTTAACTAAAAGGCTACTAGATACTAATAGCCCTTATTATCCTACTAAGATAGGATTCTTACTATTATAAAAATTAAGGTATTTATCTTAATACACACTGCTTAACTTAGGTTATAGTATTAGAGTAAAGGCGCTTACTAAAAGGCATCTTTTAGCTAGTTAAACACTAACTATTCCTTTTCTCTAAATATAAACCTCCTAGTCTAGATACTATTTTAACTACCTTTTATTAGCGTATAAAGAGGTACTATAATCCTAGAGTATTTGTAAATAAACCATTAATAAAAGTTATAGAATCTAAGGAATAACTATATATTCTTAAAACTTATAGGCTCTTTCTATTCCCTAATTATATTAACTTAGTAAGTATTTATTAATATCCTATTAATAAAGAGAATAAACCCTAGGAATTTTACTAACTTCTTATAAAAAAAGCACTTAGAGGGTTTTATATATAACTCTACTAACCTTATGCGCTCTAGGACTTACTTAATATATTTAGTATACTTCTCTTCTATCTTAAAGAAAATTAAGATATTATCTAAATACACTATATAAATAGTGTTAACTAGCCTATAAAGCACCTTATAAATATAGCTTTAAAAAGTAGCTAGGGCATTAGTTAACCTAAAAGGTATTATAAGGTACTTATAGTGCTTATAATATATATAAAAAGCTATCTTTTACTTATTACCCTCTTTAATATAAATTTAGTAGTATATATCCTTAATATTAATCTTTAAAAAGAAATAGGCCCCTTAGTATTAATTAAGGATCTCTGAAATTAGGGGGAGAGCGTAGTAATTCTTTTATATTACCTTATTAAGTCCCTAATAGTTAACACATAGCTAGAGTGTTCTATCTTTCTTTAGTATAAATAGAATAGGCACGCCTACGAGGCTCTTTAAGGGTCTTATCTAGCCTTTCTTTAGGTTATTATTAATATATTCCTAGAGCTCTCTAAGTTTACTTTAGGAGAGAGGATAGATTAGTCTATATAGGGGTGTAGCTCCTAGTATAAGATTAATTATATAGTTAGTTAACTTCTTTAATAGAAGACTCCTTACCTTATCTAAAGCAAATATATTTTTAAACTTATATAGTTCCTCTAGGATATCCTTAATAGTTTTGTATACTTTTGCCTTCTCTTTATTTTTAAGGGGTATAAACTTATTTTCTATAATACTTATAATAGTATATACTATAGTCTTATTATATATTACCTTTATAAACTTATAAGAAGTTAGTAGTAAAAAGGCTACCTTTCTCTTTTTAAACTACTATTCTTATAAGTATAAGCATAGGTATATATATTCTTCTATAAGTATATGTATTCTAATTAATATAAGGCTTCCCTTTACTCTTAGGTCCTTATTAATAGCTATATATAGTAACTTAAGGTCTTTCTCTTTGCCCTATAAATCTTTAATTATAATAAGCACCTTATAGACACTATATTAAGGGACTATTAAAGCCCTTACTACCTTTAAGATAGGTGCTGTAGCCTTAGCCTAATTAAGCTTATAAGTCTATGCGAATGAAGCGCTTATAATATTAATCTTAGCGTAACTATTAAGATCCGCTACTATTTTAATATCTTTATGCTTATAAATAGTAACTAGTATATAAAATTAGCATCCTACTAGTACCCTAGTATCTAAGGTAAAGGTAAAGGCTTTTACTTTTACCTCTAGGAGTTTCCCTAGCCTTCTTACTAGTTTTTCTTTAGCTTATTATAATTATAAATAAGATACTTAGTACTACTATAATTATAGCACTACCTTCTTCCTTAGGGTCTATTATTATTTAGGTAGGTAGCTAGGGTCCTTTCCTTATCCTTATCCTTATCTCTTTAGTCCCTATTTAGCTAGTACCCTTATAAGGAATTACGTCTTTAGTGTTAAGCTGCCTTATATAGGCCCTTCTTTTCTAAATTATATAGCTTTTACTTATTCTTTAATATTACCTCCTAGAATTACTAGGTAAGTTATATAATATCTTCTTGTGTTAGGCTAGTAATATCCGTGTGTAAGTTAATATAATCTTATAAGTTAGGAAGTAACTTTATAAAGAATATAAGGGCATAGGTTTTCTCTAGAGCTTACTCTAGGTATTTCTCTAGTGAATCTAGGTAGATACTAAACTTAATAGGACTCTAACTCTCCTTTTACTTTATGTTTTCTAGTTATATAGCTATTTATATATTATAGCTTATAAAATCCTTAAGTAGCGTAAGGGTCTATTCCTAGAACTTATCCTAGTTATCCTTAAGGTAATTATAGCTATTAGCTAGTTATTCTTTAATGTATTAATCCTATCTAGCCTAATAGTTTGTATATATATAGTTAAGTATAAAGAGAATTTTTTAGTTATGATAATAGTACTTCTTCTTTGCCCCCTTAAAGGTATAGTTAAGGTTATTTAGCTATATCTTATACTTCTATAGGTTTATAAGGTATTAGAGTTCTATAATATTTTAGACCTTAACCTCTTAACTACTAAGACTTAAGGATATACTAGCCTTTTAACCCCTTTTTATTAGCTTTTCTCCCCTATAAAGTTATAGTAAATTAGTAAGTTCCTATTCCTATTCTTATAGTTCTTTAAGTTACTCTAGATAAGTAATTTATTCTTAAATTACTACCTCTTTTACCCCTATAGTAAAGGATTTAGTCTTAGAGAGGGTTCTTATAAAATATAACATATTACTAGCTATAATATTACCCTTATTTAGTAGGTCCTAGGGAATATATAGTATTACTTTAGTAAATTAGGTAGTTCTTCTCCTTATATTACTCTTAGGTAGCTAGTAGGAGAAGCTTTAGAATTATAAAAATAAGGGATAGCTAGGTAAGGGGTATAGGGGTACTTATATATTAACTAAAGCTTACTAGGTCTAGGTGTGTTATACGTGTAAGTCACTAACTTATAGCTAGTGGCTCGCTAGTGTCACGTGGACCTAGCCCTATAGCGTGGTGCGCTGGCGGGGTGCACCTGTGTTGTGAGTGGGGCCTCACACTAGCATCCTTCCTTACCACACACATAGCACTTCTTTATATAAGGATTGCCTTCTCTTCCTTATAGTTTTAAGGGGTATTAGGTCTCTTTTCCCTTCCTATTATATCTTTAGTTAGTCTAGAATTATTCTAGGGTTATGGCTTTAGTTAGGAATTATTAATAGTTCTTTTTCTTTTCCTTAATAAGATAGAGGGTTATTCTAATCTATTTGTAAAACTCTTATAGTCTATTTAGCGGATTTATAATAGCTTCTTTACACTCTAGAATACTATAATAGGCTTAGATAAGTTAATTCTAGAGTACCCTTTTAGTTTAGCTTACCTTAGGCACTACTTATTATAAGATAGCTAGTCTCTCTATAAGCTTATTAAAGTATTTAATTATTAACTTACTTAGATTATTATTTACTATTCCTCGTAAGGAAGCGTTATTCTATTCTAGCAGGTATCTCTGCTATATATCCTTGGTTTTAAATCATTCTCTTATATAGCTAATAAGCATAAGGAGATCTTATAGTTACCTAGGTTTAGAGAGGTAGTTTATATAGTATTATAGTGCTTTACCTTTAAGTATAACCTTAAAAGCGTAACTAGCTTATTTAGGTTAGATATTAAGTAACTCACACTTTTTATAGAATATTTAAAGCTTTAATTTAAGGATATTATAGTTATTAGCGCTATAGAGTTTTTCTTTAGGGTATACCTTAAATAGGTTAATAATTTACTTTAGTAAAGGTCTCTATATCTATAGGGGTCCTCTAGATACTTCCCTTTATATTTATAGAAGGGATAGTAAGGTCTTTAGGAAGTAAGAGAGTAGCTTTATAGGTAGCACCCTTAGGGCTTATTATTCCCTCTAATCCTTCTCTTTCTTATATTAAGGAGGAGGAAGTGTAGCTCCTTAAGCTATGCTAATAGGGGTACTACTAGCCCTAGGTAGTAAAGGCTACCTCTATTAGTAATTCTCCTATTTAGAGGCATTATTAGTAGTATTACTAGGGTAATACTACTAACTTGCCTCTAGTAAAGGTATAGGTAGGGGAGTTACCTATAGATGCTTATAAATAGCATCCTTAGGCGGTCGTAATACTAGGTTAATTAACCTTCCTAGGGGAGATTAGCTAGGCCTTTCTAGAGGGGATTAACTTAGTCTTCCTAAGGGAGTCTAGCTTATTAATCCTTTTAATAGTAATTATACTAATAGGTAGGGTAAAGGGGTAGGTTATCTAGTTCTAATATTACTATTGTCTAGTAAATTATAGAAGAACTCTTTATTCTAGAAGTTTTTCCTAAAGCCTATATACTTCTTCCTAGCCTCTTTAATTTCTTTAAGGGTTTAAAATTAGAATTCTTCTTAGTTTACTACTTCTTTAAGGTTATTTACTATCTTAGTGCCTTTTCTAATAGTTATATACACTCTATTATAAAGGAGATAGTCTTAAAGTCTATTCTAGGAAAGGTCTCTCCCTTTTATAAACTTATCCCTTAACTATTTATAGAAGTTATTACTAAATTTAGAGAAGAGTATTCTTTTAAATAACCCTTATTCCTTATATTATTTAGTCTTTATAAGGATATAGAGGCTAATTTCCTTAGGTATTATTATCTCTTTATACTTAGAACTTCCTATTTATTAGAGTAGTTATTCTATAATATATTATTAAAGCCTTATAGAGATATAGGGGTATAGGTTAGTGTAAATAGGGGTTTTCCCTTTATTAAGGTATTTATTACTATCTCCTGTTTTAATACCTTCTATAGTATTATTATAGCTATTAGTCTCGCTAGGAACTCTAAATTAACTAGAGGTCCTAGATAGTCTAGCTATATCTAATATTCTAGCTAATTAAGGGAAGCAGATCTTGTGATATAAGGAGAAAAGGGGTATAACTATGATTTTATAATGTATTATGGATGTAAAGGATCACGAGGTAAGGCGGTTAACTTTAAATACATAATAAAACGCATAATAAAGAAAGATAAGGGGATAGCTTAGCTACTAGTGTTAAACCTTTCTTTATTATTTCGAAGTTTATATAGATATAGATATTAATACTAAAGTAAGAAGAGAGCTATATTATACCTTTCTATTAGTATAACTTATTATTAAACGTAGCCCTCCTATTTTATAGGGTAAGTTATTATTAGATAAGCTACCTCTTCTAATTAACCTTGCTAATCTATAGTGTTCGAAGACTACGTGGTTATCTGTGAAGGTAACCACTAATTAGTGTTAGATTTACAGGGTATTGAATTTAATGTAATATAGTTATAAGCCTAAAGAATAGTATTGTTATTAATTATCTCTTCTAGGCTACGTTATCTGTTATTATAATTAATTAAGTTATGTATAAAAGAGGGATTAAAAGCTAGAAGTTATAATATATAAAGGGAAAAGGGGTTACGCGTTTATATCCCTACATTTCCTAGCTAATTAACGTGCTAGGTTATGGGTCACGTGTGGGGTCCGCGCGCGGCCTGAGCTTCTGCCAGGTAATTGCGGCTGCGACGCGCGATTGATATCACCTTTGTTCCAACAGTTAGGAATTATAGGAAAATATATAAAGGTAATAAATACCTAGTAAAATAAAAGGGCTAGCTAAGTAAATATAACTAATAGGTAGTAGTAAAAGATATAGAAGGTACTTAATATATAATTTAGGTTTTCTATTAAAGTAAAATAAGAAAGAAGTATAGTAAGATATAAGTAAGTTATAGGTAATAAGGAATAAGGTAATTAGAAAAAGGCCTAGCCTTATTAGCTACTATTATACTCTAATTAAAAACCTTATTAGACTATTTACTAAATAATAAAGGAAAATATACCTAAAGGGAACTAAGTTTTATAGGAAACCCATAGACTATAGTACTTATATAAGATAATACCTTACTACCTTAAATAAGATACTTAGTATTATTCTTATTCTTAGTAACTACCTACTATAGTATAAGGTAATACTAGTATTTTACTATAGTCTAGGGAATATACCTTAGATTAGAAAACTATAATTATAGAACTATTTATATATTCTAAGTAATAAGATATTCCTAATAATTAGCCTAGGGATTATTAGTAAATAGGTAGTAAAAGGGGAATAAATAAGGTAAGTAAAATCTTATAATCCCTAGAGTAGGAGTAGGATATATAGTAACTAAAAAATACTAGCGTAAAATAATATACTACTAGTAAGTAGTAGAAGTAAACTATACTTAATTATAAGTAAAAGGCTAGTAAATAAGGAAGGAAATAATATACTTATAATATACTTATTATACCTTTATAGCACTAGTTAAACTAAATATAATTTAGTAAGCTATATTTATATAGTTAAAGGTAAGTATAAGAGATAGTATATACTTAGTAAAATAGAAGTAAGTCTCCTTTAGAAAGATAAGGCCTTCTACTATAATGTTTATATCCTTAGTATTTATAAGAGTTTAGATTTAATTTAAAATAGTAAGAAGGTTAGTAAAATTACCCTTTATAGTTACTATAGCTTATAAGTAAGTAGTTAGTAATAATAAAATAAAATATAAGAGAGAAGGAATAGATTTACTTCCTTATAGGTATTACTATACTATATATATTAAATATAGTGTTTTATAAGTTTAGTTTATTTATTATTAATAACTAAAATATAAGAGAATTAATAGTTTATTTAAGGTAAAGTAAGCTTAGCTAGAGGGCTTCTCTTAAACTTAGAGTAGCTTATATATAAATAATATATATAGCTATAAATTTATAAGTAAATAGACTTATTTTCTATAATAAAGAGCTTAGGAATAATAAGGATAATAGTATAAGGAAACTAAAGGTATAATAGAATTTAGAAGAAGGATTCGTATAGTTAAAAAGAGGAAAAAGTATATAATATAGTAGGAAGCTATAAGTAATTTAAAGGTAAAGGCTATTAGTTATTATTATTTTAATATTAGCTACTACCTAGTAAGTAGCTATATACTAACTAGTAAAAGCTATTTAAGGGCCTAGCTATAAGTAAGGGGATAATTATAAGGCTTACTTATAATACTAGCGCGCTAGCGTATTACCTAGCGGGCATACTATGCCCTAGGGCTAGGTTCACGTAACACTAGCAAGCTACTAGCTATAAGCTAGTGACTCGCACGCATAACACACTTAGACCTAGTAAGCTTTAGTTAATATACGAGTGCCCCTATACCTCTTGCCTAGCTATCCCTTGTTCTCACAATTTAATTGTAGCTCTTACCTCTAGAGGTTGATTCCTTTGTAAATACGGTCCGTATCTACTACACAAGACAGTAGGTCCGAGAATATAACCGTAACTACATAGAAAGGCTTATATTACTAATTATTTAGGTTTATGTAACACATATTAGCAAATTTAGGCATAATGCTAATTCTTAAATAGCAGGAAACCTCTACTACACTTTACTAGTTTATATTAGAGTAAGGGTTATGCTAATGGAGAATATCTAGACGCCTATAGGCCTTATTCATAGCGCTATACGGATTATGAAAGATATTTACTAGGATCAAGATATTACTAATCCTTGCTAATAGGCTCCTAATATTATGTTTATGCGAATAGATAAGTACGCGGGACTGCCTTACTTTATAGAGCCGAATAAGGCTACTATTATTCCTATTTTCTAAGTGTACCGCAAGTTTATTAAGGGTAGTAACCTATGTGGCTAGCGTTAATTCCTATTTATAATTACATATAGCATTACTATGTATAAGTCATAAGGTATTACTCTTAACAAGGCAGTGGCTAATATCTTCGTAAAGGAGTTTATAACAGGCCTTATGTACGTTACTATCTTAAGAGTGAAGACGCTTAAGGGTATTATATTTAATACTCCCTTTAATCTTAGCACTCTTACTTCCTAGACTAACCTAGATACTAGCCTAAGGGCTCTTAACACACGGCGACGAGAGGTTGAAATAATTTATGCTATGTAATAGCTAGATAAAGCTAATATATCTTATTAGATATAGAAATTTTAATGAGTTTAGTTAATAAGAGCTTTATTAGCTTTATTATTAATAATAACAAGGTAGTTAAGCCACCTCTATATATTAACCTAGCTTAGACCCCTCCTACTCCTTAAATAAAAGAATTTTATAGCCTAGTTCTAGTTATTAAATCTCCTATTTATATTAATTTAATATAAATTAATTTAAGATTATAAGAGGGGGAAAGGTATTATTATTTACTAAGATGTTACTTCTCCTTAGATATTTGCTAAGTAATATCTTAGTAAAGCTATTATTTTAGAAGGAAAAGAGAAAAGGTATTATTATCTACTAAGACGTCACTTCTCCTTAGATATTTGCTAAGTAATATCTTAGTAAAGCTGTTATTTTAGGAGGAGAAAAGGAGAGAAAAGGTATTATCTACTAAGATATTACTTTTCCTTAGATATCTGCTAAGTGATGTCTTAGCAGAGGGAAAAGCACACGCCCCTAGAGAGGGATAGTTATGTATAAATTTGTATTATAGTAAATTGACTAAAAAAGCCCTTTTACGCACTTAACGTTAATGTTATTAGTAAAAACGGAAGCGGATAATAATTAGCCTAGGCGGATACCGACGCTTTCCCTGCGCCTATGATGCCGATAAATTCGGGCAGCCATAAGGATCTTGTAATTTGCCTTTAGCTCAGGCCCTATCTAGAATTATATTACTATCAATGCTCCTACCAGGCATAAACTCATAGGCAACGGCAAAACCAGTATCTCCTAAGTCTTCTAGATCTCTTAAGTTACATTGCCCATGACCAATATTAATAAGGCAGAAGCAGGCGTTACTCTCGCTAGCCTAAAGGTTCTTAGACTAGTTGCTACTGTGCGTTAGTTCAATCACTAGGCCATAGCTTACTATATGCAGCCTGTTTAGTCTACAGAACGGACTATTATTGTATTTGATCTAGTGTTCTATATAGTTCATCTAGACTAAGCTTAGTATTGGTTTTTCTCTGTCGTTTTTTCACGTGTTTCATGGTTTCCCGTTAATGGTCCTCTGTTCCGAATAGACAGTCTAACCCTTGTTCTTCTATCAGATCTTAAAGCCAATATAGGCACTTCCTAATACTCTACGGGGATTCTTCTATATCTCCTATCTGAATATCAATTAAGGAGTCTAGCAATTACATAAATACTAATATCTTAATTAAGCAAGACTATAATGCTTTACTTCTATCTAAAATCCTACGAGTAATTAATGGAGTTTTAGTAATATTTCCTTCGCTCCTATAGTATAATAAATATGCTTTATTTCAGTGAAGTCTTTAAAAGAGATTAAGTACAGCTAGGCTAGGGGGTAGCTAGCATTTAACTAAGAAATAATATTATTCTAGTATAGTATAGAAGTTTGCCTCTAAGGTAGCTTTAACATAAAAAAACTTAGAGATAAGCTATAAGAAGATTAATTAAAGTAAGCAAGGGCTATATGCTCCCCCGTTATATTTAATAAAGATATCATAGGTTTGCAACCAGTAGGTACCTTTAGGTTAAGTCTTAATGTATAGCCTGTTTATGTTAGGAAAGAAAGAGAGGTATATTAATATACTTACTAAAACTCCTTTAGTGTTACCTAAGGGAATTTAGAAAAGATCCTCTACTGCCCTTCTAATGTAATCAAAGTTTAGTTCTTTAGCTAAATGTTACTTAAATACTATTAAAGTTTGTTTCTAAAACTAAGAGTATTACCCTTTATGAACGTTAGCTTCTTAATTGTTTTCAAGTGGTATTTACATTCTACTAGGCTCCACTCTTCAAGGAATACCGCTACAGCAAAGAACATCGCTATTAAATTAGCTAAACTGTAGAACAAAATAGGAATAAATCCATACTAGTATCAGAAGCAATAACTTCATCAAAATAGTTCTTAAAGGGAAATGTTGTTAACCTAATCAGGTTTTGAAGGTCTTTCAGATACTTCACCATATTATTAGTAAAACAACTAGTAAGATGTAAGACTTGATAGCTAGCTGTAGCTAGGTTTCTAATAAACACAAAAGAATTAGGTTTGTAATAGAGTGGGCATAAAGGTATTTATACGCTTAACTCTTGTTTACTAGTCTAAACTATTAAGGCACACATGCTACATAACCTATGCCCACATTAGAGAATATACCAAGGTAATCAAGATATGCATATAAAACAAGTACCCTTAGAAGTAACGTTAAGCCACTCGGACTAAAACTTTTAAATAGTCTATAAATATAATTAAGAAGATAATAGCTAATTCAAATATATTCACGTAGCAATTGTTACAAAGGCTTCTTCTATACTCTTCACTAATTAGGCTGCTTTGGTGCTCTCAATGAGTGGCTCGTAGATTTCCTAAAATATATTAGTTAGTAAAAAACCTAGATTATATTAGCAGATGCCTCAAATATTGCCGTGGAATTCCTTACAATACATCCTTAGGGGATAAGCGTCCATAGTTAGAGCAGAAGCTATGATTATTACTTAGTCTATTCTGCAACCCTTCATAGACTTAACAAAGTTAGTAATATGCGTTTGTATGCCCTATGGTACGGGCTTCCTAATGCGTAACAATTAATGTAAGTTAATTAGAAGGGTTAGCTACTTCGCATGTTAAGCTAATGCAAACCTTATAAGCGCCTTCTAGTGTAAAGCTAAGAAGTTAAAACTACATCCTACTACTTCTTTCACAGACTCTTAAGCACTAATTAGAGAGATTCTAGAAAGCTGTGATTAGGTATAGTTAATAAAACATTCAGACTAAGGTATATATATATAATTTTCTTAACATCTGCCTCCGTATAAGGGTACTAGGGATTACTAACATAAAGGGCTTTCATGCCATAGGTAACAAGTCGCAATTGCAGCTTACTAATATGCACTTAATTGTTTTTTTCTATAACTAAAACAAACTCTAGACAGAACAGAGGTAGTTTAAGCATCACCAACCTTAACTAGGCCCACAAAAAGTTAACAAGTCTAGAGGCTAAGCTGAAGTCAGAGACAAATAAAAGGACAACTAAGCTAAACAACGCTAACAACTCAATGTAAAGGCTAATAAATACTTAAGATGCATTAGGAAAGGCTCTTTCCAGATAATAAAGTATGTAGTAGCTAAGATCAAGTGCATTAGGGATACAAGACATCTCACATTAGGTAGGCAATTAACAGTTCATTAAGAGCGCTTACTTACTAGTTAACGCTATTAAGCTAAGGGCAACTGCCTGTCTCACTGGATATCCTTGTATTTCTGTTTTAAAGAAGCGGGTGCACGCCTCTGTACTAACAGCTAATATAATATCTAGCTTTATTATCCCTAGCCTGTCAAGAGCTTAGTATAGTTTATAGTACTCTTAGATATATAGTCCTTCCATACTAGGGTTCTTAGATCGAAAGTTAAGCCATAAATCTAGGGAAGCTATGTTAAAAACAGTGCTTAGCATTAGTTCCTACGCGTTATAAATCTATTAGTTTGTACTTAGGACTTACTATCTAAGCGGAAATTTAGGGTAGGTAGATTCGGCGTTAGATTTATTAGTGGATAGCATGGCATATTTCTAGCATTTAGTTTTTAAGATTTTAATGCGTAGCCCCACTAGTGGTGCAGCCCAACTATATTTTCTAAATAAGCTTTTAAATTTTGTATACGCAGACACGCTTTAGGTTATAAAATCATAGAAACCCATATTGTTAATTCCTTCGGATCTTCATCGGTTCAATCGTAGCCAAAGACCAGACCAATTGTGGGTCTGGCGCGATGCACGTAATATGATTAGCTGCATTAATTCGCCACCCCCTCTTTTGCCCTACATACGGATTTTGCTTACTTTTCTAGCATCTAGACTTTCCCTCTCTTTTCTCTCTTTCCTAGCTAGCTAACTAACTATTATTAACTTTAATTATATAGGATTACCCTTATACCTGCGTAGGACCTTAGTGTAACTAACACTAATTAGTAGTTAACTTCACAACTATAAATAAGCTAGGTATTATAAGAAAAGATATTTTTATAAACACTACTACTACTACTCCTTGTTATGCCATAACGGTCATTATAGTAGAGAGGCATAACTATATAAGTGTGCTAAAGGAAGAGACTAGAACCCTAGTTATAGGCTTATTAGGCTTCTAAGGAATTAATTTATTAACCCTTAGGCTAAGGGATATAACTTCGTTATATTTATCTAGGATATTATTATTAATTATTGATTTTATTATCTATTATAAGAAAACTAACTAACTAACCGAATCTATTACTACGAGGTATTTATTTCAAACCTAATGTTAAATAACATTAGCTAAGCTAGCTAACACACCTATAAATTCCCTTTAACACATCACCTTCTGACAGACCTTTAATCTCTCCTTATAAGCATTTACTACTTGTTTTTTGCCCCCTTTACTCTTAGTGCTATTTGCCTTATGCTTATTAGTAAGAGAGAGAGATTACCTCCTTCCCTCCTTTTTATAAAAAATAGGAAGTAGTAATTCCTATTATTCCCTTATTACTTTTCCTATTATTTTCTAGTTACTTTTAGAACTTATATTACTTTCTTTATCTTTATTAATTTATTCTTATTACTACTTTTACTACTTCTACTGCTTTTTCTTCTGTTTTTCCTATTTTTATAATCTTCTAATTTCATTAGAGTAATAACGCTCCTAAAATGTAAAAGAAAAACCTTATAATAGCAATAAGCAAACATAGGAGCTTAATTAGTAGTAAAAATCATAAATTAGTAACGTTTTTTTTATAGTTAAAGATAGCAAAGGAATCTAGACCTTCTATAAGAGTAAAGGCTACTAGTAATAGTAAGGCTCTAACTATTACCCCTAAAAGACCCTAAGAGCATGACTTACCCTTATGCCTTTAATAGCTTACTTATAACTTCTCTAGCGATTAGAAAGAATCTGTAAGAGACCTAGAAGGTGTGCTAGGAATCCCAATAGACCAAAAGATCCGCCAACGCTAGCCGTTGCTAACATTGCACCTTATAATTACTTAAGACCTGTACTATTGCTTGCGCACCCTGTGGGCTGCCCTATAGGCCTCGCGCCCCACAATCCTACGTATAGCGCCTCATAATTATCCTTCCCTTCCCTAGGGCTCGTCCCGAGCCAGCGCGCCGCCACCGTCTAGTTAGGGATTAGCCCAGCACCCGTGGCCACGGATAATCAGTAATTGCGAACCCCCAAGGCCTAGTGTGGTGACCCACACCTGCCCTATGAGCCTGACGTAAGCTGCCTAGCCTAAGCAATCCCGTACGGCTTACTCTGCGCTGGGATTCGAACCTAGGACTAGTAGCTAGAAGACCCGTAACGGCTAGCATAATTATAAGAGACCTAGAAGGTATGCTAGGAATCCTAATAGACTAAAAGATCCGCTAACGCTAGCCGTTACTAACATTACACCTTACAATTACTTAAGACCTGTACTGTTGCTTGCGCACCCTGTGGGCTGCCCTGTAGGCCTCGCGCCCCACAATCCTACGTACAGCGCCTCACAGAATCTGTTAAGCTAGATCTAGAGACTACTACGTAGCTTAAGCTTAATAACTAGATTGTAAGATTTATTAACCTTAGTAAGCATTAAGGTTAGAGAGATAATAACCTATAGGAATTATTCTAAGAAGACTTTAAAGGCTAGTCTAAAGACACCTTTAAAAGGGCTATAAAGGAAGTTATTAAAGAATTACGTAATTCTCTATGAGATCATAGCGTTCTTATTAAGCAAGGCCTGGGATATTTAATCCTAGCATCCCTTAAAGAAGTGCTTTATTAAACTTTAATACCTCTTTAGTCATAGGAGAGATTACAAGAGAGACTATAACCTTCTAAACCCCTAGAGCCTTAATATTAATAGCCCTAATAACCTACCCTAGAAATCTACCTTCCCTAACCCTAAAGACTACATAAACCTTCACAAGAGCCCCTATAATAATCGCTATTAAATTAAAAGCTTTATTATAATAATTGTTATTAATAACAACTAGGGGACTGTCATTTATAACAAAATGTGCCTTTATAGTAATTCGCCTCTAAAGATTAGATTATAAAGAAGATCTCAGAGCTTATGAAGATATATAAGGATAGTGACTACTATAGTAGGAAGCTATATAACTTCTTAACGCTAAAGATTACACTCTTTAAAAATAAGTGTAATAGAATTAACCTTCCTTAAATACATTATTAAAAGGCTTTCCTTATTATATTAATAAGTAATACTAAATAATACTTCCTTAATTACCTCTTTAGGAATAACTATTCCTATAAAGAGATAATTACCTATATTTATTAACGCTTTAAGACAGAAAGCAACTAGTAATTCTATTACTACTAATAGAGTAGTATAACATTAAAGAACATAATTAAGAAAAACCCTAATAAAAGCAAGCTTAATTGCCTTAAGATTACATTATTAACCCTTAAGAAGATCCATAGAGAACTATACCCTACTAAAACAGTAGATACTAAGCTTTATAAGTAGGCCTTAAATGCTATAGCTAGTATGCCTAAATGTTAGATAGTAAAATACATACACTCTCTAGGCTTTAAAAGTCTTGCTAGAGACCTCTATAAGGTAATTACTATTATAGAATTAAATAAGAGGCCCTCCTAATACCTTTAGTACTAATAAGGAGACCCTCTAGAGGCTATGTTTACTAATCATTAGTATAAATAGTAATCATCCCCCTATAGCAAAGGAAGTTATTATAGATAAAGCCCTAGGCTAAGCACTAAGCGCTACTTTATGTGTAGTAAGAGTGGCTGCTAGTTCTCTAATTACTTTACTAAAGAATATTAAAAGGAAAAGGACTGCTAGTAGGCTAGTAAAATATATTATACACCCCCTTTAGAGAAGAGATTCTAGGTATTCCTTACCTCTTATAAAGGGTAGGATAATAATAAGCCTAATAAAAGCTTAGGTTAGAATTAGGAATTATATCTTTTAGCCTATATAGAAGCTAAAGATAATAATAATAATATAAAGAAGCTACTATTAATAGCATACCTAAGCATTATATAATTCTTTTACTTTAGATTATAGACTAACTATAATGCTACTAATGTTAATATCCTTGCGACCCTAAACAATTAAGCCTTCTAACACATATTCCTTAGGCAGGAGCTCTATGAGCTATAAGAGTGCGATAAAGGCTTAATTTACTATATCTCTAAAGAACACTATTCTAAAGAGGTCTTTAGAGGGATTATACCTAATACTAGCGCCGTAGGAAAGTTAACTATAGGAGAGGCATAAGTAAAAGCTTTATTAAGATTAATGCTTTTATTAAAGGTAACCCCCTGCGAACCCTAAATTATTATATTTAGCGCTAGATTAGTAGTTATAAGAGGAATCCTTTATATACTCACGGAACTTAGAGAGCTTAAATTCTACGTCCTTAATATAGCTACCCCCTTTCTCTTCTTAATTACTAATATAGATAAAATATAAGTCAAGATTAATAACCTTACTAACATACTTATCTAAGGCAATAAGACTATACCTATTATATAATAATAGGGCTATCCTTAGTAGTTACTAGAAGCAAGAGAAATAGTTGCCTTCTACCTTTTAGAAGGAGATATCTATTAATTACATTATTAACTTAGTTACCCTTCTATTTAATAACTCGTAAAGATTCTTTACTAAGCTAGTCACAAAGTTAAACACTAGGTAATTAAGGAATTAACTAAAGTCTACTACTATTACTAAATATATGGAAAGGCCCCTAGTTAATTTAAGTTCACAATTAAAGATAACTACGAATTTAACTACAAGATTATTGTTAATATCATATAGATTAATAGCTAACTAGTACTTTACATTATTAATTTCGTAATATTATTCTAGGTAGCCTAATTTCTTAATCTAAGGAAGTAAAAAGCTTAAGATATCTAGGACGCTATCCGCGAATGTTAGATTAACACTTATCTCGGACCTCTAGAATAGATTATATATAACACTAGTAATAACTTTACTTCCGCTAAGCTTAAGCACTATGCTTAACTAATATTAATTAAGACTAATAAGATACTAATTAAAGCTTATAATAGCATTAGAAAGGTTAAGAGATATTATAGACCTCTATGCTAAGCTTATAATATTATCATAGACTTAATTAGGATAGAACTTACGCTAGAGTAACGTCTTTAAATAGCTATTAAAGCAATTAATAACTTTATAGGCCTAAATAGTATTATCCTAACCCTACTAGTCTTTAGAGGCTACTTATAAATAATAGATAAGTTACTACTAAGCATCTTTATTATTTAATATACTAAAGTAATTTATAAAGCTACTAATAAAGTCCGCTGCTATCTAGCTTTATAGTAAGTCTATAATACCCTTAAAGTCTAGAATAGCCCTAATATAGCGCCTATATATTAGCTACCCTTATAGGCTAATATATATATATAGAGAGAGAAGGGTAGCTAGCATAGCCCTTATAAGCTGCTTGCTACTAATAGAGAGACCTATATAGTTAACATACCCTATAGCCTAGTGAAGTTTTACTTTATAGTAGTGAAGCCTTACTATAAAGACCTATATATTATAGAGGGACTAGAGTAGTAGGAGATAAAGCCTAATAATATAAAGGAAAAAGCAACTATATAACTAACTACTACTACTAAAAGAGATTCCCTAATAGAAGAAGGTAAAGAGCTATAAGCACTAGCTAAGAGAAGATAAGGGAGACTAAGAAAGGCCCTTATAGTCTAATTTATAAGCGTAAAAGAGTCCGAAGAAGAGGCTTATAAAGCCTAGAAGGCCCTAAAGGGAAGCTATTAAGTTAAAGACTTACTACCTTACCCTAAAGGAATAAAAGTAAGAAAAAGAAGACCTTATAGCCCTAAGAAAAACATTAGCCTAATTTAGCTCTATATACTTATGAATAAAGATTAGGAGGAGGCCTTTATTTAAGAAGCTATAACTAGAGGGATGCTAAATATAGCATTTCTTATAGTAAAGAAAGAGGCTAATTAGAACCTTACTCTTTAACTCCACTAAGAAGGGAAGATTATAACCCTAGGAAAACCCTTTAAGTAATTTAATTAAGCTAAGATTAACGCTTTATAAGCTTGTAATATATTCAAATTCGTTAAGTATAACCTAGTAAAGCACGGAGGTTATAGAATCTTTGATTCTTATATAGTTAGAGAGATTAAAGGCAAAGGGATAGACTTACCATATAAGAAATCCCGCCTTATTATATAAGGCTATAATAATAAAGGAAAGGAATTCATCCTAACGTAATCGCTAATAATTTAACAAGCAAGCTAATAACTTATTGTAGCTATTGCTTTATTATTAAGAAAAAGAGGCATTTACCTTTAGATTCGCGATATTACACAAGCCTACACTTAATCGCACATAGTGCTAATGAGGCTAATTATTATAAGATTGCTAAAGCAAATTGCATATCTCTTTCTAGAAGGGACTGTAATTAAATTAATTAGACCTTTTTACGGGATTACAGAGGCTAGAGCTTACTAGTAGGTAACGTACTTCTGTTACTATAGGGATAACCTTAATATAATAACCTTAACCTACAATCCCTGCTTGTTAATTATAGCCCCGAATAATAAGAATCTCTTTAGTATCGTTAGAATATAAACTAATAATACATTAGGACTAAGTAATAATAACTTTTTCTAAAAAGAAGAGAAAGAGCTCTAGAAGGCTAATTTTATAGCTAAAGAAAAGCAATAATTAACCGCTAAGAATCCCCTTATCTTTAATAGTTATATCTTAACCTAGAACACTAATAACTTACTAATATTAACCTAGAAAGGCTAGAGTTAGAAGATTAAGGAAGTTAATCCTTAATCCCTAATAGTAAAGCAAGACTACGTAGAATAATAAGCCTAAGGAAGCTATATTATAACTATATGTTAACTAGAAGCTTCCTACGACTTATTAATTACAGCTTAACACTAAGAACTCTCTAGGGAAGATATCGCATACCTTAATAAACGCCTTAAATAGTAGATTAAGAATTAATAACATGGACTGTAATACATTCCTTTAGTTCTTAAGGAGGCAAAGCTCTTTATGTTTATAAATGGATTACTTGCTAATAATAAGGATCTAAGCTCACAGATTAGATACGTGATTATGATTAGTAATAAGATAATATAAGATAATAATACCTTTATTATAAAAGGTAATATTATTACATATAGCTTAATAAAGAGTAAGAGAGTTACTTATAGCATGCTTACCTCTAAGTTATATAGCATAGTTTAAGGCATAGACATTACTTACATAATCTTTATAACTTTATATTAGATCACGGATTAATTAAAGATACCTTGAATTCCTATGATTCTTTATACTAATTCTTTTTTGTTATATAAATATCTTATAAAGCTAGGAATCACAAAGGAGAAGAGACTAATAATTAATATTATAGCTCTTTATTAATCATACAAAAGGCACGAGATTTACGAAGTCAGGTGGATTAACAGCAATAACAATCTAGCAGATATAATAACAAAAGCATTACTAAATTTATTACTTTTCTCTTTAATTAATTTGAACGAATTAATAATTTATGTTAAAGGATAGGTAAAGAGACCTATAATATTAGGAGACAGGAGCTTAGGCAAGGAATGACAAATCAATTTAATTAACTAATGCCACAATAGCTAATTAGAGCAGCGGATTCCTATTAAGGGATTTACTAGTGTATACTTTCCTTTAATCTGATTTTTATTACGTTTTTAAGCTCTTTAGCTACAAAGGAAAAAGAGAGACTACTAGTGTTAATTCCTTTGGATCTTTATTGGTTTAATTATAGCTAAAGACTAGACTAATTGTGAGTCTGGCGCGATGCACGCAATATGATTGGCTGCATTAATTCGCTACCCTCTCTTTTACCTTACATACGGATTTCGCTCACTTTTCTAGCATCTAGACTTTCCCTCTCTTTTCTCTCTTTCCTAGCTAGCTAACTAACTATCATTGACTTCAATCATACGGGATTACCCTTATACCTGCGCAGGACCTTGGTGTAACCAACACATATTATTAGAAATCAAATGCAACATTGCCTAATAAGAGAAGAAATGGTGTCCTAGGACGTTTACCTTGTAGGTATTATTTCGCTGCTAGTCTTATATCTTAGCTTCCCCCTACTAAACAACAAAGACTATCTAGGAAGATTAGAAGATAAGCGACTTGCTTTACGTTTAGCGAAACACTTTAAAAATGTCAGCGTAAAGCCTAGCAAGCAGGCTAACTAGATTAAAGAAATAATTAATTCTAGAACGTACTAATACATACGAGACTAACTTAGCCTATCTAAAGAACAACTAAGGCAGACTATATTTAAGAAACAATATCCATTCCTTAAAGGCAGGTGCTTTATCTCTTGTCACAATGGACAACATCGCGTAGAAGCTACAAAGCTTCTTATAGGTAATAAAGCCTCGTGGACTATAAGGCTATATTATTTCCCGTAAGGTAAATCATTAATACGTATGTGAAATATAATCTAGTAACGTTTTAAACCTAGAAACACTAGATAAAACCACGCTTGCATACAAGGAACTTATAGAGTATGTAAGCGAGAAAGCCTGTTCTAATAGAGAGAAATGTTGTAATACTATTATACACCTTCTATAGAACGGACTAATGCTATTAGGGGAATGGGAAAATGTATTCCTAGAGTTAGACTTAAAAAAAAAGTGCTTAGCAGCGTTTCTTAGGAATCTAGACATCCTAGAAGCTATGAGGTTATTGCTGCCTTTCCTAGGGCTTTGGGCAGGACTACAACTAAGCAACTAGCTTAAGCATCTTGCTACACGCTACAACGAACTAATCATTATGTATTAGTATTATATCTACACCGTATGGAACAATATTGTTAGAGGCCGGATCTTAGGCAACTCGTTAACATTAACACTATTTGCTACCTCTAATACCAGGCACCTATTAGTAGTCAGAGCTTTGCATGTAGTGTAGTATTTGTAGTATTTTAGCTTTCAATGTAGTATGTAGTGTAGTAGTTTGTAGTGTAATGTAGTATGTAGTGTAGTGTAGTAAATACTACACTACACTACAAATACTATAAATGTAGTATTAGTAAAAAAAAGTGGGGACTTTTATTATCTTATAATATTCCTTAGATTTTTCTTATTTAGCTTAATATTAGCCTTTTTTTTAATTATAATTTAGTTATTTAGTTATAAATTTTTAAAGTTTAGGCTTATTTAAACTATTAAGCTAATAATAGGTATAGGGTTACTAAAGATAAACAATTTTAGTATTTATATATAGCCTAATTTCTTTACTAAATTTTAAGGGTCTTTATGCTTTTATAGCTTTTTTCTTAGATTTACTATTTAATTTTAGTATATTTTTTATCTTTTAATCTAAGATTTACCCTAAAGAAATTATTTATTATTCTATAAAAATAAGATATTAAACATAATAATAATATATTTAGATTAATAAGACTTTTATTATAAAGATAATATTTTAATATATTTAGTAAGAGGTTCTTTAGTAATATAACTATTTTCTTTAAATTAAAACTAATTATATTAAGTTTTTAGGTTTTTAAGGTAAAAGAAAATTAAAAAACTGTAAAAAAACTCTAATAATACAGCTCTAATATTTTTTAGGATATTAAAATATAAAATAAATTAATTTCTCTTAATTATTTAATATATAAAGAAATAAGCTTTAAAACTAGGTTTAACTATTAATACTATTCTTAGCTTACTTTCTTAGTTAAATAGTTTTTTCTAAAAGTAAGTCTAAAGTAAGTTTAAAGTAGGTCTAAAGTAAGGTTATTTAGTTATATCTCTTACTTAGTTATAGCTTTTATAGTTTTTTATAATCTAGTCTTATAAAAAGAAGGGATTTATAAAAGTGGGTATAAAGTGGGTATAAAGTGAGTCTTATTAGATATATCTTTTATTTATTACTAGCTTTTATACTTTTTTTATAATCTAGTTAAAGAAAAAAGAGATATTAAAGTTTATTATTATTATTATTACTATTATAGCTAAAGTACTAGTACTAGCTATATAGAAAGCTAACTAAGGTAAATAATATATTTCTACTATTATTATTTTAAATATTATTTTAAAAAAACATAAGAAAGAAAAGTATTTTATTTTACTAATATTTTTATAAACCTTAAAATACTAAATAACTAAAAAGTAAAGCTTTTTCTATAGTAATTTACTAATACTTACTAATGTTTTTATTTAAGTTATTTATTATTTAAACTTAATTAAACTTTAACACTTATAATATTATAAAGTAATAAAAGCTATTCTTACTTATTCTAAGTAATTTTAAGCTATTTTAAGCTATTCTAAGCTATTATAAGCTATTCTAAGCTATTATAAGCTATTCTAAGCTATTATAAGCTAGTATAAGCTAGTATAAGCTAGTATAAGCTAGTATAAGCTATTATAAGCTAGTATAAGCTATTATAAGCTATTATAAGCTAGTATAAGCTATTATAAGCTATTTTATTACTAAATACTACAAATACTACATGTAGTAAAAAAATTTCATTGTAGTGTAGTATGTAGTGTAGTGTAGTATGTAGTGTAGTGTAGTATGTAGTGTAGTGTAGTATGTAGTGTAGTGTAGTATGTAGTGTAGTGTAGTACAAAGCTCTGTTAGTAGTAGTGCTAATAGAGATAAAATCCACAGGCTTTTAGTAAATAAATTGCTTTTTCGCCACATTTTATTAGAGTCTAACCACAACCTTGTGGTTTATAATATCTTGTTAACCACAGTAATTATTCCTAGCATTGAGTCGTTCCACAAGAATATAGTATATATAGCTATTAGTGCTAAGATCCTAAAAACCCATCTATAAGTCAAGCATAGCTAGCTAGATGAGCACTTATAATATGTAAGGAATGAATTAGTTACGAACTTCTTAGATATTAAGATTTAATATATAACACTATTCAAAAATTTCTTCGCTTACTAGCGTAATAATTAGGTTCCTATTATACAAGTTACTAAAACTTAATTTAAGACATAGCAAAGGCAAGCATTACTAGTTCTTATATATATTAAACTTTTTATCTGCGCTTTAAGAAACTTTTTCCTAAGCCTTTCTACTAAGACACCCCTAAGGGATATAAGAGGGGAGGCAGTTTATAGCCTTATAAATAGCGCTTATATTAAGAGACTCCGCTAGCAGGCATAGAAGTTAGGGTTTCGCAGTACACACATAAATATAAAATCTTAACTAAATCCCAAAATAGAGGATAAGCCCCAGGTCTTCTGTAACCTGTCTAAGTGGCGTGGTAGTAAACTATACTTCTAGATATTCCTTAACCTAAAAAGGAATGCCTTCCTTAAGACTTTGTTTCAAGATAAAGAGCCTTTTATAGTTTTGACTCCTACGTTTGTTTTATAAGACATGATTAACGCATTCTTTAGTAATATTTCACACCTTATGCAAGGTTTAGAATCTAACAGTTAGCCACGTAATTAACCAGACATCCTAATAATAGACGCACCATACTAAGGCACCAACACTCAACTAGACATTCCAGACCTTCCCTATCAAGACGCTAAGGAGGACTAGAATATAGCGGCTTCGTAATTAGCCCCACAAAAAAAGGAACAAGTTCCACGTCACATAACACAAAACTTGAAGAAGAGGCCAGTTTCCTCCTTAAGTCATAAGTCTGATTGGAAGGATGTAAAGCAAAGGCGTCCAAACTCACCCCCCATTAAAATTAAAAAACCCTCAGATCGTGCTATTACCTAGCGAGATACTAGACAACAAAGAATTATGTATAATACAGAAAGGTTCCTACGACTCCTTCTACGTAATATTAATAAGAAGAATGCCAAACCTTATATTAAGCAAAAGGATGTCAACCAACAACATTTGAACTCACCTCCTATAGAAAGACAAAGACACCTCTCAGACCATTCTCTTAGGCAGTAGGATGCCAAATAACAAAGGTTCAAGTCTAATATAGAAAGATCTCCAATTCCTTCTACACGTAGTATTAATAAGAGGAAGAGGCTGGTTTCCCAAGCTTATACTAATCAAAAGGAAGCCAAACAACAACGTTTAAACCTATCTCCTATAAAAAGACGTCTCTTAGACTATTCTATTAGGTAGTATAATGCCAAATAACAGAGGTTAAATCCTAATATACCTCTTCTCCGCTAGACAGGACTAGGTTCCTAGCGCTTTAGTCCTAATACTAACGGGCGCCTCTTAAGCTAGGAGCCTGTTATTAATTAGTAGGAATCGGAATTATAGCTCTTTTCTAATAGCAATACTATAAAGGCTTAGTCTCCCACGACTAATCCTGCTTTACTATTTATAGAAGAAGAAACACAAGTAAACCAAGGGGTATTTATAAAAAGAGAGACACCTAGGGAAACATTATAATATTAACAAGATATACTACATTAAGAAAATACCTTGAAAATGGACGCAACAGTTCAGGACATTAATTTCGGTAAACACTAGAAAGACGTAACCCTAAATCCTCTTTTAAGATAATAGAAGGAAGAAAAGCAGAAGCGTAAACTAAACAATTTCTTACGCCAAAAAGATAGAAAGGTCGTCCTAACATTAGTACCACTACGCGCAGCATTTAATAATAATAAGAAGAGACCTTTAAGTTAGGAAGCCATTTATACAAAGACAAAACAATAAAAGACAAAGGCCTTAGAGAACTAAGGGCAAAGTCCTAGGGAGTAGCTTATAGAAAAACAACAGTTAGACTTAAATATAACTTAGACGCCTATAGTTAATCCTGCTTTAGGGTTAATAGACGCAGAAACATAAGCAGACAAAGAAGTATTTATAGACAGGGAGACACCTAGGGAAATATTAACTACCTTAGCATCCAAGGCACTAAGAGAGGGTCTGTCATCTACTAATCAAGTATAGCAAGAGGAGGTATTAGAGGATATTCCACTTACACCAGCTAGAGAAACACCTAGAAATTAGTTAGCATCTAAAAACAGGTCATTACTAAGAGGTAAGAAGCAAAAATAATTTGACTTAGATAGCAAGAGAGAGTAGTATAAGTACAAGGTTACTAAGCTGTTTTAGGACTAACGCGACTTAGGAACTGTCAGGAGCACGGAGGCCAAGGGGCCATGGACGGGACGGTCACATGATAGAGCCCTTAGATAAGCCTCGGGTTCTATGGATAACTAAGTAGCTACAAGATAGCCACATGCATATAGTAGGGTATTTAGATAAGGACTACCTATAAGAGATATAGGAGGTTAGAGTTTAAGACCTTTATATACCTACCCCTAAGTAGTAGCTCTCTAGCTATAACTAAGAACCTTAGCCTTTACTTTATTTATATCTCCCCTACCTTAGTTATAATAAGTTAAACTCTTAAAACCCTTTAGGGAAAATAGACTATTAGCTAGATTTAAATATAAAGAAGCTATAGAATATTTACCTAAAATATACTTATACTACCTAGTAAGAAAGCCCTAACTCTATAGCGCCTAGGTAGTAACTAGAATACCCTAACTATAGAATATAAGAGGGTATAGTAAACGCTACCTAACTAAAGTAGTAACGCTAAATCTAGTAATAATAATAATCTAGACAAGCTATAGAGGTAATATAAGGTTACATAAGGCTTTACCAAAAGGAAAGACCTTAAATAAACTAACCCCACAAATATACAACTAGCAACCTACCGCAAGGCTAGTGGGTATTTCTAGGCGTAACCGCCATTAAGTCCTTTTACTACCTTAACCTAGGATTAAACCCACAAGCTCTAGAGAAAGTTACCATCTTACTCTCAATTATCTAGTCAAAGGCTAGAAAATATAAGGTTAGTAAAGCTTTCTTATCAGCCAGGCGCCTCAAGCACAGATGTGAGATCGCTACGCACAAGAGCTTTAAGCAATCAAACTCCAAATCGTTAGAACTACTTGCTTAAGGCATAAGCTTACGCTAAACATACTAGAGAGAAATTCAGGGAGCTAGGGAGTATATAGAGCTGTATATATAAAATCTTTAAAGTAATAAAGAGAAACTAGGAAAACTAGGAGGAAAATAACTTAGTACTGCAACATCCACCTATGACCCGTGTGTTATCGCATATCATAATGAAATAGCAATAGTCAATAGCTTATTTCCTATCCTTAAGGACACTATCCTTGGTACCGTGCTACTCGAAACCCGTTCCTAGAAGAGGACTTTCTAGAGTGGATAACCTCATAAACAGGCCTTGATTTCATCTCTTTTTAACTAGTAGCTTATTATCCAATATGTAGACATAGCGCTTTTGTGATATACCTTTTAGGGTTTTAGACAAAGTAGCTTTATAGCAATCAGTTTATAATTTCGGTGACTCGTGAGGTTATTAAATAACTAAACAAGAACTATATTCCTACTCTAATATCACTATTAATGCTTTCCCATCAGCATGGCCTCTCCTAGCTATACATTAATTTCGTTAGGTTATAGTTAGATAATTATGCCCCTTTGCTCTTTCACGCTTTTTAGCATTATAACGCGCTTAGCGCTACTCACGTGGCTTAGCGCCTTTAGTGCTTACATAAGCAGCCTAATAACATTAAGGAGCTAGTGTAGGAGTTTATCTTGCTTACTTAATCATAGCCTTACTAGGGCTATTCAACAAGGCTTAATCCTACCTATAATATAGTCAACAAATTATAGCTAAGTATAACTAATAGTACTTACATAACTATGCCGCAAGTGTTAAGGGATAAGGGATAGTAAAAGTTAATTAAGGAAGCAAGTTAAGTAGCATAAGGTCCTAAGTTTATACCTACACATAGTAGGAGCCATCAGACTAATAGATAGGTAGTGGACTTATTAGTTTAGGCTATCCCTAGGCGCTTCTAAGAAAGGACTATAGTAGTAAGCTAGCACGAAGCAAACAATTAGCTAACGAAAATATAAGGTAACGAAGGAGACCTTATTTCCTAAAAATAAACCTCTCTAGTAAACTAGGGCATCTAACTAGTAAACTAGCAGTAAACTAATCCGCTAAGACATTAGTTAGCACTGTCAAGGGACACTAAAGTAATAATCAGGCCACATCTAGTTAAGCATATACAACCACTATTAACCAACTAGCATTTATAATATAGCAATCCTTCTATTCCCTTTCTAGAGATAGAAGCACGCGATTAGTAGCTAACCACTAGAAGCTAGGAGAATACTAGCTAGGCGTTAGCAGGGATAGATAGTTATTAAAGAGGTAGCAAAACATTACGATTAAAAATGCCTTATCCATCGTAGAGAGCCTCCACATTAAGCTATAACTAGACCACAGTTAGTCAAGCACATAAAGATAACAAAGTTAAGTAATGAATACGAACACATCATTAACAAGAAGCCAATAAGGGCCGGAGCCATTAGGGAGCCAAGCATGATAATAGACAAACTATGCCTAGCTGATAAAATGCCAAGCAGGATGGGCCACAGGATGAAGTACTGTCCGTAGGTCACTAAGCTACATGTTGTGCCATGGGATGGCACATGCGTCAGGTAGGAAGTAGGTGTAGTTACTAATACCCCTCCTAGGATAAAGAAAGGATACAGCCATTACCACAGCTATAACTGCGGCTAAACTAGAAACCCAGGTCCCGTTAACTATTAGTGTAGTTTCGGA
This sequence comes from Epichloe hybrida, assembly GCA_019022495.1. NCBI lineage: Eukaryota > Fungi > Ascomycota > Sordariomycetes > Hypocreales > Clavicipitaceae > Epichloe > Epichloe hybrida. The sequence continues at coordinate 193,850 of JAFEKR010000013.1, forward strand.
TAGGTGCTAGCATAGGGCAGAAGGTATCACAAAGGCTCTTTTAATTAGGCATACCTTTTATTAATAAATTTTATACTTAGATTAGCTTTTAAAACAAACTTTAACCTAAGGTTTACTTCTATAATAGTTTCTAGTTTATTATTCTATCACTAGAACTCTAGAAAAGTAGTATATTTATATCAGGTAGCACAGAGATGCCTGCGCGACAGGGCGGACTCTATTAAACAGGTTATTAGTGCCGCGGAAGCTGCCTTTAGCCTGCGTTAAGCCTAGAACATGCAGCCCAAATGGTTAACTAACAAGATATTAGGACATCATTAGCACGACTATAATATGAAGTTAGAGCTACATCTATAAGCGGCTAACAAGCTACTAATTAAGGGCATACTAATTAGCTAAGCCATTTTTACACTACTAAGGCATACTAAAGCACTTATCACACCGAAGTCAGTTAGCTTTATGCGGCCAACAAAGTTAACTAATTAACTATTAGCATGTAATTAATAAGACTTCAAAGCCACAAACACACCCATAGCGGCCAACAAGGTAGTGGTTATCATCATAACAGGCTTACAAACTCCTATTACTAGTTAGTGTTAGTCTTACTTCCTTACTAACATTTTACTAACCATTCGCTCGTGTAGGCCCGTTGTTAGTTAGCTATGCTTCGGTAGCTATAGTCTAATACTTACTTCCATATGCCTTAGCACCTGTCTTGTATTTTTAGCTAACTCTTTTAATAGGATAGCTTAAATGCAACGCTCCTATAGTTACCCTAGTACTACCTACTTTCCAACTAATTGCTAATCACCTGCTAGTGTGCTCATCTTATTAGCCGCATCTCCTTAGCCAACTGTGACGTGACTGTGTGACCAAGAGTATTATCTTCCAGGGCTCTTGGTGGGGCTTGCGTCACTTGTATCTGGTTGGGTCGTAACAGTGTGCTCCTAGTTAATAGGCTTATATAGCTGACTTCCTATTATAATACTCTATACTATTATATAGTGTAATACTGCATAAGTATAAATAAACTACTCCTTCGAGTTTATGCGGCTAGTAAGTTAACTAACAAACCTATTAGCAAAGAGGGATCCTAGCCAGCCAGTAATACACCTATAGGCGGCTAATAAAGTAATAATCCAGGGCTATACTAATCCGCTAAGCTACTAATAGTGCTCCTAAGGCATCCTAAAGCAATTATTAGACCACAGCAGGTTAGCTTAATGCAGCCACTTATCTTCTTAGTTAGTAGCATACATTAACCTAGCCCTAGCAGCGGTCTAGTTTAGAAATATCTTAGAAGTGCCAACACAAACATAAGATCTATAAGTTTCACCAATTAACTAGCTAGCAGTGTCATAGTTTAGCACGTTAAGCAGCAGCTACGCTGTATGGTTTTGATATCACTAGATGGCTTCCTTAAGATATGATTTGCTTAGCTGGAAATAAGGTAGCTAGACGTACTAGGACAACGCTTAGCGAGATAGACCGCAATGTAACAGCCAATATAACAGCTAACATACTAGCACATAAGGAATCAGGTAAACACCTAACAAGGCACTTTATAAGGCGCTTTTCAAGGCGTTGTCTCACTACCTATTCGTGAAGTAGCTTCAAGACAAAGGCCTTATTTTATAAAGAGGCATTTACAAGTCAGTTAGTTAAGTATAAAATAGCCTGCACAACTAGTTATTACCCTCAAAATCAGGCCTATACTACAAGCATTTTATCTCATCTTCTTTAGCAAGCATCCTATTTATAATTATTATTAATATCTTCTTCAAGCCTATTACACCTTAGACACACAGGACATACCACTAGTTACTCCTATAGTGTTAACCCCTGTTCTTCAAGACACGCAGGACATACTACTAGTCACTCCTATAGTATTAACCCCCTTTCTTTAAGACACGCAAGACATACCACTAGTTGCTTCCATGGTGTTAGAGTCTATATTAACCTCACTAGGGATAAACCCTCCGTTACTATCACCAATAACCTAGGCCCCTAAGATAATACTCTTAGTTATATAGTCTACCCTAATAATACTAACGCCATTAACCTCACTAAGAATAAACCCTCTATTACTATTACCAACACCCTAGGTCACTAAGAAAATACTGTTAACTATATATTTGCCTTAGATTTTAACGCTCTCACTATTAATTAGATTACTACGCCGCTATATTATAGCTCTAGTCTTAAAAACTCTAAGGCAGCGCTAGCTTTAGAGATCAGCACTATCGCTTATTAAATACCATCGCAACCTTGTAATTCTAGCATTCACGCTCTAAGAGCTTGCCATGTCTGCGAGACAGTTATCCCCCCTAGCAAACCTTTGCTATGTTTCTAGTACTACAAATGTGTAAGTAGCTAGCATCCTTAAGGGAAAAATCTTTATTAATAAAGCAAGGGTACTTATTTACTATATCTTAGGTAGAAAAACCTATTTTTTATCTATAATTGTCACACTATCCTTAGAGTTTAAAATATTATACCTCGCTATAAGAATACATGCCTAATATGTTTTAAGAAGCCTAAGGATTCACTTCACGTAAGGTGTGGCTATGCGATTTGTGCTAATTGTTACAAGGGGCTAGGAAAACTTAATAAATATCCTTTATACTAGTAGGAGCCTCCTTGCGTATAGAGATAGACAGGGCTAAGGTGAGGTAGAAGTACATGTAAATAGACAGATAAATTGAGGGGTATCTAGCTTAAGACCCCTACCCCATAGCAAAATCAGACTCAAGTTCTTCGCCTCCTTTGCTCTTACATAGTGTTTTTTATCTATGATTTCTACTAGAGTAATATATAACACACAACCTAATATCTTAAAGGCCCTACATTACGCTATGTTTTCATAGTGTAGCATTATCTATGCCCTATATATACTAGTACTCTAGCAGCTACTTTAAACATCATAAGCCTACCATCTACTACTCATTATAAATTATTAAGGCGCTATAGCTACCTCTAAAACATAGAATAACTATACTATATGCTAGAGTACACGCTAGTAAAAGTCCTAGCTAGCCCAGCTAGATTAGACTCCGCCTTAGACTACTAACAAGCGACTAGCACTAACTAATAGCCTTTAAAAATAGCTAGCAAGAAGCCCTCGCAAAGTTCACAGGCACCTAAACCTCAAACTAAAGTGCCTAGACTTTTATAAGATAGCTCTGCTAATCCACTAGTAAAATAGTAGTAAGTTAGGTAACTAAGCAAAAATTTAACACTACTAAGGCATACTAAAGCCATTATTAGACCATAGTTAGCCAAGTAAATGCGGCCCCTACAAGCATATCCATTACATTAGTAGGATATTAGCAATAAAATAAGTCTAATAAGAAGATAACACCTACAGAAGCGTTATAATTAAACGCAGTTACTAGACCACAGCTAGCCTCCTAATAATAGACCGTTAGCGCTCTATTAATAAGCTAGTTAACCTTAGTGGCCGCATAAAGTTAACCTATTATGGTCTTATAATTACTTTAGTATACCTTAGTAGCATTAGAAATAGCTTAGCTAATTAGTATGCCCCTATAGGTTAAGGCTTTCAGTGGGGTTCTTAGATAGGCATTTAAGTTATATAGTTAAAACTAGCAGGCTACCTCTAGATATAAGTATAACTAGTTAATACAGGCTACTCACAGGACTTAGTTTTAGGGATCAGTCATTATATTACAAGTAGGTTAAGGAAACTAACTCTAGTATAAAGTAAAAGTTCAGTAATAATACTCCTACATTATTATCCCCTGTTCTACACTTTATAGTTACGCTAGCTAGCACCCTAACTAGTTAGGCCGTAACACATCAGGCATCTAGCCATAGTTATCTATTAGGTCTAGCTAGTGTATTAAAAGCAAATCATTATTATCCCCCTTTTCCTACATAACCTCACCTAGGGCATAGATAGCTAGTAATAGGTATTATTAAAGCTATCTTATTAGTAGTAAGCAAGGAAAAGCTATATATGGACGCCTCACTAAGAAGGCTTTACTTCTAGGTAAAGTCTTATTAGATAGGTAGCTTTTGTAAATCTAAATCTAACCCTTCCTCTTAATAAAAGTGTAGATCTTTGTATTATAGTCCCTAAAAAGATTATCTGCCTTTTAAAGGAAAGTCTTTCTTTACTTAGAAAATATAGTAGCTCTTTATTTACTTTCCTTTTATAAATATATTAGTAACCTCCTCTTCTCACTCAATGCCCTCCTTAGTAATAGAGTCCTATTAGGGGGAGTTATATTAGTGTTTATACTACTATAGTTTTTTCTTTACACTACTTAGAGTTATTTATTATTATACTTATTATATATATATAGTATAACTATAAGCACTAGGGCGCTCTAGTGCTTATATAGGTATTACATTTTTAAAATTAAAATTAAGATTCTCTTAACTACATTAGAGCAGTTACGCACTAAGATAAGATCTTATGCCCTATACCCTAGAACTATTACACATTGCTAACTCTCCTATACATTAGTAGCTTATATTTTTACCTAAGGTATAGTTACAAAAGCAAGTCCCCTACCTTACTAAGGTAGCGCTAGGAAGAGAGAAAAAGGGGGTAAGAGGCAGGCAATAAGTATAGATATTAGAACTAAAGTTAACTTCCTACTTTTATAGGGAGAGGGGAGTGCACATATTTAAGCGTTATTTACTTTAGTTAGTAGAGTTTAATATAGGAAAGACAGAGGGATACCGTTTTAGTGTGGAATTACTTTACGCCATAAAGTGGGGCTAAAATAGGAGCTTTGTCTTCTAATAATAGAAGTATCATACTTCAGAATTAGGAGGTTAAGGCTCTCACAGCTAAGACTTCATAAGGGGCAGATTAGTAGTTAGGTCGGTGACGACCAGCGAACACCGGCTGTTGTATGTTTTTGATCTTTTTTTACACTACATCCTTGCATTCTCTGGCCAGTTATACTGTGTCTTCCCCCCCAAGATCAACATTGGCACCATTATCGGCGTGCTCGCTTAGTAGCAGAACACATGTTTTGATTGATCGTGTCTTCTAAGCCATTGACCTTGCGACGGGAATAAGCTAGCCGTTCAGGGTGTGAGCCACTTGTTCAGGCAATGAGCCACCCCAATTAGGTATAGCGCGGGGCGTGGCGGGTGGGCCTATCAATGGCTCGGCGGCCTCTGATTCGTTAGTCTTGGGTTACTAGGCCACTATTAGTAGCTTTGTCATCATTGATTCTAGGCGCTGATTCGCTAGAAAGAAGGCCTAGCTACTACGTGCCTTATTAATGTTCGCTTTTTTGGTTAAATCTTAGCCAATCAGCAAGCCCAGAGACCCACTATACTATACCTAATTAGGGTGGCTCATTGCCTGAACATGGGGTCACTAAACGCGCATACCTCCTTTTTTGAATGCGCATACCCCCTTAGTCCCAATCCGGAAGGACAGTCTCCATACCTACTTTTAGTGTGGCTCGCGTTTGTTGATTTTTACTGTTAACGGAAAGGCGTATATATATGATATTTGAAGGTATTAATGTTATTGAAAAAGCTAGTATTAAAGCTATTGTAATTACCCTAATGGTGGATTATACGGAATAAATCGGATTTGACTTGTAGGTAGCTTAGAGAGATTATTATAGAATGCTTAACTTAGTGTTAGTGTAAATATAGGCGTTAGAGTAGTAAAGCTTACTTCTACTAACTATATTAGATAACTTTATGTTAATCTTAATTATAAGGCTAAAATTACGCTTGTAGTAGCCTGCTATAAGCTTATGAGAGCTTTAATAAGGGTATTAACTTGCGTAGCTAGGCTAGCTAGGGTATTATGTTACTTGCCGCGGCTACGGTGTGTAATTCTACCGCGGCTTAAAGCTATAGATATTAATATGCCCCTGCTACCGCAGCCTAAAGCTAGTGTTAATGCCTATAATGCCTGTGATGCCTGTGATAACTATAATGTAGTAAGCTTAATAGCTAATCTATTCCTTCCCTTAGCTACTACCTGAGCCTGTTTTTATTATATTATGAATCCTACCTGTACCTAAAACTATTCTAGGTATAGTGTAAGGGCTATTGCGGGCTTACTATTGCCTTCTTGTATTATTAGGGTTAAGCTTAATATCTATTATGATTTAAGCCTGCTACTTATCTATAATTAGCTTAAGCCACTAATAATAGTTAAAGTAAGTTAGAAGAAGTCTGCTACTACTCTCTAATATAGTAGTAATTATATAGCTACAAGGGATCCTAAACTATAATGTAAATAGATAACTACATAAGGTCCTAGGCGATTTACCTTCTTATTTATCCTTTGCCTTCTAATATTGCTAAATAACCTAATTAATTAAAAACTAGCCTAATTTACAAGCTAAAAGATAAACAATTAGGTAATTATCCTAATTAATTTAGCGCCTCTTTAACTCTTTATTGAATTTCGTGGAAAAGGAAGCCTAGCGGCTCTAAACAAGGTGCTAAATGCGTTCCTAGAGCATATATAAATCAATAAATCATAGCTTATAATTTACCTTTAAATCACTATGAGTTCCTTTAGTGTAAGAGGTACTTAATATACTAAAGTTTCTATTTATGTTAATAGAGAAAGCTGCCTATTTATAGCGCTATTATAGATATGTTAAATTAAGGTAGGTAATAATCTCTAATTATAAGGTTAGTAAGGGTGTACCTTATTAAAGGTACCTAAGCTAAACTAACCTTCCTACTCTCTAAATTAGTCTTTAAGCTAACCCTAGTGCTCCTAAAATTCGGCCTTGGTAGCTGCAAATATTATAATACACTATGTATTACAAATGCCAGAAGCTGTAAGCGGTGTATCTTTAATGTTATAAATAATAGGCTTTCTAAGGGTACTAGTAATAGATTAGTCTGTTACTAGTGCTATCTCTGCTAGTATAGAACTAAATTCAATAATATAATCTTCTTTGTTATTCTAGGGTTAATTAGCATTATTAATTAGGTTATTATAAGGGCGTGCCTAGCGTGAAGTTAGCATCCTTCTACGTGCTAGCGGCTTTAGGATATCATAGTTATTAAGGTTTCCTTGCTACTTCTTCGTGATATTAACTATAATATTCTATAGTAAATGCTAGTAGTATATTTACTATTAGGCTAATAGAAAGGTGTTCTAGAGACTAGCTTTAAGAGCTTTATTAAAATCCGTAATAATAACGCTTAGCATCTTAATGCTAGTGGCTTTTATAGCTAGCCTAAGGTGCTTTAAAAGCTAGCTATAGGCTGCTTTATTTTCTTTAGTAATAAGGCTAAAGGTAATACTAAATGTTATATGTAAAGATATAACACTAGTAACTTATAATAAGGTAGATTAAAGCGGTTAACCTTATATATATTATCTATTTATAAAAGCTTAGGGTTTTGCTTCTATTACTAAATTAAATCTTTATATACCTAGAACACTTATGAAAGCTTGCTAGAAGCGTCTTAATCGAATTTCTTATAAAAAATGCGCTTGTTAGTATCTAATAGATTAATGAACTTCTGTGTTAATATTCTAGGGTTATAAAGCGTAAGTTATAGCTAATACTAGATAAAAAACATATCTAAACCTATAATATAGACTTTAGGGTGTTCTTGCATAATTTAGCTAGTAATTTACTTAGTTATTAATATACTAAGTTTACTAAGGTTTTTGACTTTTATCTAAAGCTATAGGAGACTAAATTTCTATTAGCTTTAAAGCTAAAGTATGCTTAAATTTAAGGGAGAAAGCACTAGGTTATAGTTATATATGTTTTCCTTTATTATAGGAACCTAGATATTCTCCTATGTATTATATTATACTTATGCGCTAAAAGGGTATTATAGCTTTCTTAAAGAGGTCTTATAGATGTTAGAATTAAGGGCATTTAGATAATAATTTCCGCTGTGCTAGTATTAAATTAAATAGTTAACTCTCTACTATGTGTGCTTTAAATAATTACCACCGGATTTAATAACTATAAATCCCTTGCTTACTTGCTAGGTATTAATAGCATTAATCGCGTCTTTAGTGGTTATATAAAAAGGCTATATCTTAAAGGATTTAATAGCTTTAATAGCTTTAAGGGATAATATTATTATATTACGTTGCGTTATGTTGTGATGCCTTGTAATAAAATTACAAGCATTGCAAGCATTGCAAGCTTTGTACGTTATAGTGCGCTGCCCGTATTTACCACTAAAGAGAGCTTGTATATTTAGCGGGGGATTAGGTGGGAGGGTACTTCTTCTGTTTTAGGACTAAGGGGGTATGCGCATTTAAAAAAGGAGGTATGCGCGTTTAGTGACCCCTGAACATGTGGCTCACACCCTGAACGGCTAGCTTACTAGAGACGTATCTTGCTAGGCGTTTGCTCTTCCCTCCCGGCTGCATGCATGCGCGACGACTTGTGGGTGCGGAACCGAGATGGACGCAAAGACTTCATGTATCGAGGTAAAACATTTATGAAACACGACGACTGCTACTACTAATCACGCTTCAGATTCTCATTGGACAAATAACTGACACTTTTGTCCACTTTGCTTTATTATTACTTTACAAGGTTCACGCCTCATTCACCCACAGAGCAGCCATGCCCATGCCCGTACCGATACACATGGACGTGAGCAGAATCTTCTTCTTGGTGCGGCGCAGCTCGCTCAGGCCCGTCACGACTTGTCTGGCACCGGTCGCGCCCAGGGGGTGGCCGAGGGCAATGGCGCCACCGCGGGGGTTCATTTTCTGCCAGTCGAGCTCTAGCTTGTTGCGGCAGTAGACGGCCATGGTGGCAAATGCCTCGTTGATCTCGACAACGTCGACGTCGGCGAGGGAGATGTTGTGGATGGAGAGGAGCTTGGGGATGGCGACGCTGGGACCGATGCCCATGATGCGCGGGGCGAGGCCGGCGACGGTAGAGCCGACGTATTTGCCGAGAATGGGCTGTCCCAGCTTGATGGCAGTGGAACGCTTCATAAGGATGACGGCGGAGGCTAAAGCGAGAGAGAGAAGATTCAGTTTTTATTTACCCCATTGGGGAGAGAGAGAGAGAGAGAGAGGACGGCTTGGGAGAGGGGGGGGGGGAACTAAAACTACTCATACCTCCGTCGGTGACCTGACTGGCGTTGCCACCAGTGGTCAAGTTGCCCCATTGGGGGAAAGCAACTCGAATCTTGCCGAGACCCTCGGCAGTGGTGCCCGGTCGGATGCCCTCGTCCCGGGTCAAGGTGACCTCCTTGGCCTCGCCATCAGGACCCTTGACCTTTGTGGTGATGGGCACGATCTCGTCGTCGAACAAGCCCGCCTTCTGGGCGGACTCGGCACGCTGGAAGCTTTCGGCAGAGTACTTGTCGAGCTCCTCTCGGGAGAGGTTGAAGTCGCGGCCGACGTTTTCGCTGGTCCAGCCCATGGGCTGCATGCAGTCCTCGGCCTCTTGGCTGGCGGAGAGAACGTCGGCGTCAAAGGGGGCCTCGAGACGATCGCCACCAAGGGACATGCTCTCGGCGCCACCTGCGATGCCAATCTCGATTGAGTTTTGGGAAATGGAATGCGCGATGTCGGCAATGGCCTTCAGCCCAGATGAGCAGAAGCGGTTCACGGTACTGGCGGCGGCGGTGTTGGGGAAGCCGGCGGCGAGCGAGACGGCGCGGAGCTTGTACGTGGCTTTGCCATCGGAGACCTGCGACGCGAGGAGAGAGCAAGGTAGGTGTCTCTTGTCAGTACTGGCTCAAGTCTGGGACGATGAGTGATGGTGGTGTTTTTTGCGCATACATTTCCGAAGCAGATGTCCTCGACGAGAGCAGGGTCCAGGCTGGTGCGCTCTCGAACCTGCTTCAAGAGCGCGTACATCATGTACTCGAGGCTGGTGTCCTTGAAGCCTCCCTTGCGGGCCCTTGTGAGCGGCGTTCGAACCGCCAGGGTGATGACGATGTCATCGGGGTTCTTGGACTGCCTGAAGCGGAATTGCCGTGTCAGCGCACCTGGTGACTTGCGGGTTGGCTCAAGTGCAGACGGCGCCAAGTGAGTGAGTGAAGCGAGCTTGCTTACATCTGATTCAGCGCGGACCCGGGGGCCAAATGCTTGATGATGGACCCGATGCGTTCGACGGCCATTGTGGTGGGGTTTGTGCGGTTGGTACGAGTGGGAGAAGGTCGTAGATGTAATCTTGGATCACTGGGTCGGTCTGGGATCCATGATGACACGGTGGAATGGGGATACTTTGATGGATGAAGAGTGGCGATGGGCCGTTTATGGGGAAAAGTCGACGAGCAGAAAGTCTGATCAGAGACCCGAGGGAGGGGGTCGGGGATCTGCTGAGCCGAGGCAATGATGGATGGGCTGACGGGGACGAGGACATCCGTCTCCGGTGGAAGCAGGAGTAAATGCCATCCCGTCTCCGATCTCGGCCATGAGGTTGCTGTCGGGTATTACGATATTATGGCGCTGCGCTGCCCTCCCCTGTCCTGTCCTTTCGCTCCGGCCAGCCAACCACAGGCCGCGGATCCCACGTTCTCCCGATCCACCAGACGCCAGCCCGCTAACGGAGAGGACTTGACGCATCGACCATGTGCCCATGTGCATGGCAGATCCCACAGCCACGGCAGATGTACCGCCCGATAGCAATCGACGTGCCAAGCCGCCGCCCACCGGCGGCGTGGGCCTGTGCAGATCCAACATTCTGTGCATGCAGCTTCTGACTCCTGATTTCTCCTCGACGAGCCGCGAGCCACGAGCCGCCGTCCGTGTCACAGCGGTGCAACCTGCGGTGGCGCGGGACCCGAGCAAGTTGCGCTCGAAGCATGTAGACTCCGGTCTGAACTCTCCTCTCGGTCGCAATCTTTTGTCTCTCAATCATCGTGACTTGTCTCTCGCTCGCCAGTCGGTCCCGCGATGTTTTTATGAGGGGTCGTTTCTTGTTTCCGCCGCTCTTCCCACGCCAGCTTGCTCGACGAAGCGTCCCCGGTGTCTCGTCCGTTCCAAACCTCAGTCGGGCAGAACGAGAACCAATTCTTAGGATTTTCCTTCCGATCCGGCAGCTTCCTGTGCGACGTGTTACAAATCCAATCGCACATGATCACCCTCCTGCTCCTGACGCCTACTCGCTCCTTGGATCCCACATAATTACCACCGCCCTCACTGACAGTGCTACATTTGAAGTCTTCGATAACTAATTCTTCGCCCACCACACACTTACCAACATGAAGACCTCATCGTGGATCGCGCAGGTAATCCCTCTGGCAGGGCTCTGCTCTGCCGCCACGGGCAAGCGTGGCCTCTGCCACACACCGAACCCCAACCACCCCGAAGATAACAAGCTCTGGGTGCAGCCAGGCAGCGACCTGACGTGGTACTACAACTACCAGAGCCTGCCGTCACCGGTCTACTCGTCCATCTCGCAGGATCAGTTCGAATTCGTCCCCATGATGTGGGGGGTCGGGCCGAACCCCAACGACACGGCGTTTCTGAGCGACGTGAGGAAGCTCATCGACGGCGGCACCAGGATCAAGCACGCCATGGCATTCAACGAGCCCGACACCACATCAGACGTCGGCGGCAGCAACGTCCAGCCCGCAGACGCGGCCCTCGCCTGGGTCGCCAACTTTGAGCCCCTGGCCAAGATGGGCGTCAAGCTTGGCCTGCCGGCTTGCACTGGTGGAAGAGGCAGCCTGCCCTGGCTGAAGCAATTTTTGGGAAACTGCTCCGCGCTTGTGAGCACGGGACACGATAAGAAGAACTGCACCTGGGATTTCCTGCCCGTCCATTGGTACGATAACTTTGCCGGGTTGGCTTCGCACATTGGCGAGCGAAGAGCAACGTGAGTACCATCTGCCCTCCTAGCCGCCGTTGTCCGACTTTTACTCTTTTTCTCTCTTTTTGGAATCAAGATGTCTTGCCATAAACAAGAGGGGGGGGGGGGGAAGTGATGGTGAGGAATATGGAAGAAAAGAAGAAACAGGAGGAAATCATGTCGAATATGAAAGCTGGGGCCTTGACTAACGAGCACTTGCCCCCATCGCAGATGGCCCGAGGCCGAAATCTGGGTGACCGAGTACGCATACGCGCACAAGGATCTCCAAGCCACACAGGCCTTTTACAACCAAACGGCAGATTATTTTGACAAGCTCGACTATCTCGGCCGCTACACGTACTTTGGCGCGTTCCGCTCCTCAAACTCCAACGTGGGCGCCAATGCCGCGTTCCTCAACAAAGGCGGCAACTTGACGGACATTGGGGCGTGGTATCTTGGCTTCGACGCCACTGGTGTCAACCCTGATAGCTCGAATGCCGTCGTGTCCCTGCGTCCTGGCGCGGGCACGGTTGCACTTGGCACAATCGCGTGCATCTTGGTCAGCTTGCTGTGAGAGATGGGGACCGGTCTGACGAACTTTTGGGTTGGGGACTAGAAGGAGAAAAAGAAAGCACGACTTGGGGTCCATACATGTCGGATACTGGCGTTTTCGGGCTTTCGGAGAACATGAGTGCCATCCGTCTACATACATGGGGCTGTACATAGTATTTAGATTTTGGATAGAAGAGTTGACCACAGACTCCAAAGCCCCGGCCCCCCCCCCCGCCCAATCCCTTGACAGCATCTAATCTGCCCACGTGGCGACATCTGGGCTCAACTACGGAGTATCATGCCGTGCACAACGAGGCATCTTATCGCCTGCGCCCCCTCTGCGTGTTAACACGTTGGTAAGTTACGATAGTAAGATCGGTCTCGCCGGGGAGCCACCGGGGGAGGCGCAGCGCCGTCCGTCCGGGAGTGGGGCATCACGGTGGCTCGTGGTTGTGTGCGACGGCAACATGGAAGAACATGTGAAACTGACGACTTGAACTGTGTTGGAATCCCGCCGCAAGCGCTCAACCGCATGCAGGCAACTTGGACACTAGGACCCACCTAACTAGTTACTTTTCCGGACCTTTAGTAGATACATAGTACAGTTTATATAGGCAGATTATATACCCTATAGTATAGGTACTTAGTTATTTAAACCGTAGTCCGCGCCCTCTTATAGGGTTAGGTAACTTAATCCATACCTTTATTTCTAATCCTAGCTGCTTAGTCTAACATAGTAGCAATTGCTTAGTGTTCATAATATAAAGACCTTTCTTTCTAATTAATACCTTTATTAAGTCAATTCTAATCAATTAATTATTAAATTTAGTACATCCTAGTAAGAGAATAGGGTTTAATTATAATTATTAATATTATAATTAGGTAACCCTTAGCAGCAAGGAAGATTTACATGGGTTAAAGTTTAACAAATTACAACAATAATAACACAGGATATTATTAAGATATCTAAGGAAACTAACACTACTTAAGGCTATAAGCTAGCAGTTAAGCTGCAGGAACCCTATTATTAGGACCTATAGTTTAAGATAATAAAGGTAAGAGCTATTAAAGATAGGATTTAGGTCTTTATTAATCCTAATTTAATAATAACTCTTAACTACCTACCTAAGCCACCAATCCTAATAGGAAAAGGGACTCTAGTAATAAGAAACGTAGTAATTATAGCTTTAACTACTTTACTAGAAAACCAGACTAAAGGGCCTTAAACACGCTTAAGAATATTAATATCTAGAGTCATAAGTAATTAGTAGTAACCTTAAGAAAGCTCTCCTCCTATAAGCATTACTCCTATTATTAACTTAACTAAAGAGGGATACTTTAAATACCCTTAATAACTAAATAATACTAAGGATAGCGCTTAGTATATAGTTCTTAATAAATAATATTAAGTGTTTAATAGTTAGTATTAGAGTCTATTAAAGACTATAAGAGAATACTATAATTAGTTTATTATAACGCTTAGAAATAAGTATAAGCAAATAATCCTATAGTATATCTTGCTTTAAGAGAAGCTTAGAGAGCTTATAAGGAATATAATACCCTTAAATAGAATAATTAGGCATTACACTAAGGTTAACTTTAATAAAGTTATTAAGCGTAGCCTAGCAAAGGTTAACATTAATAAATGGCTTGCTAACGCGTTAATTAGCTATAAGTAATGTTTTTAAGCAAATTACTTAATCACAAAAGGCAACTCTCTAATTAAGATAATTAATAATGCTATTAGCACCTAATTCCCTTTAATTTCAGCTTAAATCAATTCACTAATCTTTACCACTAAGATTAAGGGTAAAACCCTTGATTTCTACTTTATAATTACAAGGATTAGGTATCTAATTAAAGCCTAGGGAAGATCTTAAAGTAAATCCAAAGAATCTTTTAAAGTAAAGCTAACTCTTAATAGTTAGACTAAAGAAAATCTTAATAAGGGAGATAAGAAGCCACTTTACATTTATTATAACAAGTATAAGGCTAAGAAGTTAAAGGACTCTTAGAAGAACTATTAAACGCTTTACCCGCCTAAGAATTAGACTATTAAGGAAAATTAATTAAAAAAGGCAAAAGAAGTAATAAATTAACAATTTAACAATATCAAAAAGGCCTATAACGCGTGGCTTAAGGAGCATAACACAAAGAAAGCAAAGGAAAGCAAGCTAGAGAGCAATACTACCTTTATTACTATAGAGCCATCTTTAGAGGCTTTTTATACCTAAGGGCGCTCGCGAGTAATACTTAATAGCAGTACTTTAGTACATATCTTTAATAATAAACGCTAGTTTATTAACCTAGATTACAGTAATTAACTAAGTATCTAAGCCAGGTACGGAGTCACTAAGGCTTACAGCGTTAGCACAGCCCGGATAAAATTAACAAACAGCTAGACCCTTATATTATTAAACGTGTAGTATTAACTAACCTTCTTTACAAACCTTATATTACTTTAGTTACTTATAGTAAAAGGCATAAGGTAGGATAATCTTATAGGGATTATTATAAACCTAGTAAGAGGTAATTATAAGATCTTTTTAACTACAACCCTTAGTACTTAACTATGTGTTAAAGGGGATAGCTCTAATAAGGCTTTTGTAGTTAGAAGGGACTCTTATAACCTAAAACCCCTAATAGCCACAAAAGCAAACCTTTAGCACGTAAGAATAGCTTATCTAGGTGAAGATATAATGGATTAAGTGCTTTAAAAGGTTAATATACTAATAAAAGAGCGTAGTAAGGGTAAATGCGAGATTTGCCACATAGCTAAGGCGCAGAGGCAGATATCACAAGTTCCATAGACAGATTCCCTACCCTTAGGATCTCTTTAGGTTATAACCTATAACCTCTTTACTTAATTATAGGGCTATAATAAGGATTGTTATATTGCTCTCTTCACTTATAGAGCAACAGGCCTCCGCTATATCTTTATAATTCTAATAAAGACTAAAATCGCGTCTTACTTTAATTAATTAGAAGCACGCTACGAAAGGACCTTTGGAATTCATATTATAGTTATTATTACTAATAGGGAAACTACCTTCTAGACTAAGAAGCAAGAGGCAGAGGTTATAAATAGAGGTATTATTATTAGAAAGTCTAGCCTAGCTTATCCGCATTAAAATAGGCATGCTAAGTAGTCTAAGGGGGTGATAATAAGAGTTATAATAACTCTAATAACCTAAGCAAGCTTTCTAGAGAATCTTTAGCCTATAGCTATGGAAGTAGCTATTTACATCCTTAATCGCACACCTAGAAAGTCTCTAGATTAGCTCTTACCACATTAAGCTTTAAATAAATAGCTATAAGAGAATAAGCTTTAATAGAATTATCTACTAGAGAAGCTAGAAGCTTTATTAAATCACCTTTAAGCTTTTGGTTATAAAGCTTTTGTAATAATATAGGATAGGCTTAGGAAGATAGGTCTAAAGCTATTACAAAGAGCTCACATTGGTTATCTAGCTGGTCACATCTCTTCCACCCAATATCTAATTTAGGTACTAATAATGTAAAGGAATTGTTAGTTCTTATTAAGCTATGTTACCTTTGATAAGTTAATCTTCTATGTTAAGAAAAGGACCTTTTAATTAAGGAAAAAGAGCCTAAAAACGCCTTCTTTAAGAGCTTATGGAAGACTTTAAGGTTAATAATGTAGATGTGGGATATCCTTAAGATATAGGGCACCCATAGGCATAAGACTCCCTTCCTCTAATCCAATAGCAAAAAGATTAACACAGTTATAATTAACTAAATAATAAAGAAAAGGAAAAAGGAACTTAGGAATTAACTCTCCTAACTCCTCCGAATTTACCTAGCTATTAACCGGATTTTTCGGATTATAAACCAATGAATATTAATAGTTTATTAAATCCTTCCGAAATAGATTACGAAGATAAAGATCCAGACATTCCTAATATTAATAAAGATAACCTCCTTAAAGCTTTCGCTGCTGCCTTTGCCCTAGGAGCTAAGAGTAAAGAAAAGCCTTATATATTAAGACTTCCTTTACCTCCTGCTTATTATAATTATTTAGCTAGGCACCCTAAGGAAAAGGCATTCATTAAAGCGAGAGATAAAGAGTACAATAAAGTTATTAACAACAAGGTTACTATTAAAGTTAGCAGATTAGAAGTTCCTTTATATATTAAGATCTTAGGACTTACTTAGGTATTTGCTTACAAATTAGATTAATTAGGCTACCTTATGAGGCATAAGGCTTGATTGTGTGTGCTTGGGAATTAGCAAGCAAAAGGGAACCTTTCTATAAGAGCTGCTACATTAGTAGGTATTACGTTTAGGCTCCTTATAGTAATTCTATGCTACTTTAACCTTAAAGCTTATTAGTATAACTTTATTATAGCTTTCCTAAACTTAAAGCTAGATAAAGAGGTGTATTATAAGATGCTGCTAGGTTATAGGGATAAATAAGCTTACTTAAAGCTCTTAAGCACTATTTACAGGCTATATAGAGCTCCCCTTCTTTAGATAAAGGAATTAATTAAATAGTTAGTAAGTAAAGGATTCATATAGATCTTTAAAGATGTTTATATGTTTATTAAGGACGGATTAATTATCTTCTTCTACGTTAATAACCTTATGGCCTTATTTATAAAGGGAAAGTTAGCTCTTTATAATGAATTTAGAGAGAGACTCTTTAAGAGGTATAACGTTAAGGACCTCAGCGAATTATAATAGTTCTTAGGGGTTGAAATCATTAGAGATTGCGAAAATCAATGATTATAGCTTAATTAGAAGTCCTATTAGAACAAAGCCGCGATTAAATTTAACATTAACATTATAGAACGGAAGCTAATAGCACTAATAACTGCTGTTTTACTTAATCCCTTTAAAGGTAATATTAATCTAAAGGATTTAAAGAGATATTAATCCCTAGTTAGTACTTTATTATATCCTATAATTATCACACAGCTAGATATTGCCTTTGTAGTATTATAACTATTGCGGTACTTTTAACGCCTAGGACCTTATCATATAGAAGCTGTAGAAAAGGCTCTAGAGTATGGTTATATATAGGGAGATCTCTTAATTAAATTTAATGGTAATAACCCTAAACTTAAAGTGTATAGTAATACTTCCTTTACTAATAATCTAGTTATAAGAAGAAGCTTATAGGGCTATGTTATAAAGCTCTTTAGAGGTCCTATGCTCTTTAAAGTAAGAAGATAAGAGACTATAATAACCTCTTCCATAGAAGCAAAGCTTCTAGCGCTATTATATTATAGTAAAGAGCTAATTGCCTTTAAACGATTGTATCAGGAAGTTAGATTACATCTCGGAGATAATACCCTTAAGATTAAATGTAATAATATGCAGATAATTTGTCTTCTTAAGGAAGAATTTATTAAGCTTATAACATAACTATGCCACGTTAATATCTATTATCACTAGCTTTATCAAGAGGTTATAAAGGGAACCTTTAATGTTACCTAGAAGGTAATAAAAGAGATAATTGCTAATAGCCTTACAAAGCCACTAACTGGAAAAGCATTTATGGATTTCAGATAGGCACTAGGGCTTATATAGTTACTAGATTAAATGCTTAGTACTAACCTAAAAGAGCAGGAATTGCCGGAAGACCCTGCTATAATTAACGATAATTAGATCGTTATAGAGATTGATTTAATTGAATTATCATAGGATGCCTTAATTACAGGCCTCCTAGGGGGATGTGTTAGAATCCTACCGCAAGCGCTTAACTGCATGCAGGTAACTTAGACACTAGGACCTACCTAACTAGTTACTTTTCCGGACCTTTAGTAGATGCATAGTATAGTTTATATAGGCAGATTATATACCCTATGGTACAGGTACTTAGTTATTTAAACCGTAGTCCGCGCCCTCTTACAGGGTTGGGCAACTTAATCCACACCTTCATTTCTGATCCTAGCTGCTCGGTCTAACAAACTGGAACCCCATGGGTTCATGGACTTGGTCTCACACGACGAAACGAGTTGTGTTGGACCGCGATGCTAGGGTTCAATGTGACCACCTCTATTGAGTTGTCCGATCCTGTAAGAGGGCGCGGACTACGGTTTAAATAACTAAGTACCTGTACTATAGGGTATGTAATCTGCCTATATAAACTATACTATGCATTTACTAAAGGTCTAGAAAAGTAACTAGTTAGGTAAGTCCTAGTGTCTAAGTTACCTACATGTGATTAAGCGCTTACGGCAGGATTCTAATACATCCCCCTAGGAGGCCTGTAATTAAGGCATCCTATGATAATTTAATTTAATTAATTAAACGAATCTTACGACATCTAAATTAATTCTATAGTGTAAAAAAGTAGTTAATTAGTCACAATCCTGTCTAATTTAAGGTTATTATATAATGCTTGTTCTTTAGGTTCTTTACTAAGCATACTAGAGGGTAGTTACACAAGCCCTAATGCCTTACAGAAGCTTATAAAAGCATTCCCTATAAGAGGCTTTATAAGGCTATCTGTGATTATCTCTTTAGTAGTAATCTAGGTAATATTAAAGGTTCCTTTTATAACCTCTTAATAAAGCTAGTAGTAACAAATATTTACATACTAAAGCTTTATAATAAGCTTAATGAATTCTTCCTTAAGGAGGCGGATTATTTATATGTTATTATATTTGATTTTAAGCGTGTTATCTCCTAGGCATAGTCTAACCTCTTAATATAATTATCTAAAGGCTATAAGCTCTTTACTATAGTAAGAAAGCGCTAGGAGCTTTACTTTAGTTAATAAAGTTATTATAGTAGCTTACTTACTTGCCTTAAAGAGTATAGGTTCTCTGAAGAGCTTTATAACGTAGCTCTATAAGCTCTTTTGTGTTATAGTATTATTAGCGAAGGAGGCGTTGCTATATACCTCTAATTCGGAGTTATTACTATTATACTTAATTGCTAGGTCTGCCCACACACACCCGTACTTAAGGGCTCTTTTAGCTGCTTCTATGTGCTATGGCCCTAGGTTTTGTAGGAATTGTGAGAGTTATAAGGCTGTAAAAGCGATGTTAGGTCTTGAGACTATTGTTAGATATAGTAGGGTTCTGATTAAAGATTGATACCTCTTGAGATCTTGAGCGCTAACCTCTCCTTTAAAAGGTTCTAGTAGTATAGTAGTTATTAGGGCTATAGATCTTTGTTAAGGGATCTTTATGTTAAATTTAGTGGTAGCTTTATCCTAATAGGACTTCTAATTAAGCCACACCTTCCTGTTAGCACAATCTCTGATAATTTTAACGCCTAGGAACTATCGCAGCTCTCTAAGGTACTTTACGTTATACTTTATAAAGAGTCTTGCCCTAAATTCATTATGTAAATGTGATTTCCCTTTAGCAAAGAGGGTAATAAGGTTATCCACATAGAAGAAGATAATTAACCTGTCCTTAATGAACACACAAACGTCTTTAAAGATCTATATGAAGCCTTCACTAATTAGCTAGCTAATCAGCTCTTTTATTCACAGAAGAGGCGCTCTCCGTAGCCTGTAGACTACTCTAAGAAGCTTTAGATAGGCTTATTTGTCTTTGTAGCCTAGAGGTATCTTATAGTAGACCTCTTTATTAAGGTCTAAATTTAGAAATACTATAATAAAGTTATACTAGTGTGCTTTAAGATTAAAGTAGTATATAATAGCTATAAATAGCCTAAAAGTATTAGTAGCTAGGGTTGCTACCTAAGTTAATAAATAACTCTTTAGTTAATGATTTCTAAGAACACAGAGATAAGCTTTATATCGCAGGAGGTAACCTTACTTATCTAATTTATATAAGAAAACCTAAGTAAGGCCTAGAAGCTTTATATATAAAGGGACATTGGTTCTAGATACCTTCTTGGCTACCTTTCTGTTAATAATTCTATTATATTCTTTATCTTATACTTTATAAAATTCTTTTTCTTTTAGATAACTAGCTAAATAATTATAATAAGCTAGGGGAGGAGGAAGCCTAGATATATAAGGCTTTTCTTTACTCTTAGGTCCTGGCTTAAAGGCTGTAGCAAATGCTTTGAGATTATTATAATCTTCTGGATTTGCTAATATTTTAAGATTATTGCTACTATTAGGTAGGTTAAGCAAATCATTAATACTTAATAGTATATAATCCACTAAATCTAGGAATTTCCCTAGTGAATTCGGAGAAGTTAGTAGATTTATTTCTTAACTTTCTTTTTCCTTTTCTTCATGATCTTATTAATTATAACTAGTGGGAGTTTCCGCCTATTAAAGCTAATTAAGTGGTTGTTATGGTAATAGAGGGTACGCTATCTATAGAAGCCCCATATTAGAGCTTTTATCCTTATTATCCTTAACTAGCTCTTTAAGGCATTATTTTTTAACCTCTTTTATAGTTAATAATAAGCCTCTTTCTTAAGCATAGAAGATAGACTTATTAAAGGTAACGTAGCTCGACAAGAACTAGTAGCTCCTCTTCATTATTAGTACCTAAATTAGGTATTACGTGGAGAAAACGTATCTAGTAAGGTATCTAATATAAGCTCTCTAAGCGAGCTTTAGACTTACCTTATAAAGCTTACTTCGCGTCATTATGAATGCTTTATATCCAAAAGCTTATAGATAAGTTATCAAAGCTTCTAGCACTTCTAGTAAGTAACTCCATTAAAGCTTATTATCTCTTAACCACCTATTTAATACTTATTAAGGTAATTGCTAGTTAAGTAGCTTTTAAGGCGTGCGATTCAAGATATATATAGCTGCTTTAGCAGCTATAGGCTAGAGATCTTCTAGGAAGCCTAATTATATTATAAGAGTTATTATAACCCTTATTATCACCCCCCTAGACCGTTTAGCGTGCCTATTTTGATGTAGGTAAGCCAGGCTAGACTTTCTGATGATAATACCTCTATTTATGACCTCTTCTTCTTATTTTTTAGTCTAGAAGGTAGTCTTACTATTAGTTATTATAACTACAATATGAATGCCATATACTCTCGCGTATATAGCTTCTAACTAATTAAAGCAGAGCGCGATATTAGTCTTTAATAGGATTGTGAAGATGTAACGTAGTCCTGTTGCTCTACAGGTAAAAAGAGCAATATATTAGTCTTTATTATACCCTAATAATTAAGTAAAGAGGTTAAAAGAGACTACCTAAAGCGGTCCTGAAGGTAGGGATCCTATCTAAGGGACTTGTAATATCTACCTTTGTGCTTTAGAGGTTTAGTAAACCTTATATTTACTTACGCTCCTTTCCTTTAATTAAATTTAAAGCCTCTAAAGCACTTAATCTATCATATCCTCGCCCGGATGTGCTAATCTAGCGTGCCACAGATTTACAGGCGTTATTATAGCTGTCTTCAGGTCTTACGAATCTCCCTTAATAACAAAAGCTTCTAACAGGCTTAAGCCCTCTATACACGGCTATGTACTAATAACCTAAGTTTGAAATATCTCTTAATTACCTCTTACTAGGTCTATTACTATTCTAGTAAGATTATCCTACCTTAGTCCCTTTTATGTAAGTAGCTAAAGAGATATAAGGTTTGTAAAGAATGTTAGCTAGTACTAGGTATTTAATAAGGTAAGGGTCTAGCTGTCTATTAAGATAATCTAAGCTATGCTAACGCTATAAGCGTTTGTGACACCATAACTTGCTTAAATTCTAGGCTGCTTACTATAATTAAGGTCTATAAACTAGTGTTTATTATTAAAGATATAAATTAAGGTTCTGCTATTAAGTATAACTTGCGATTTGTCCTAGGTAAGGAAAGCCTTTATAAACTCTCCTATAGTAGCAAACATAGTATTATCTTCTTTAGGTTCCTTTGCGCTATTATCCTTTAACTAAGCGTTATATGCCTTTTTTACATTATTAGGTTAACGATTTATTACTTCTTTTACCTTCTTTAATAGCTCTTTATTAATCTTCTAGTCCTTTATTAGGCAGAGAGCCTTGCAGACCTTCTATAAGTCTTTTAACTTCTTTACCTTATGCTTCTTGTAATAGATATAGTTATCTTTCTTTACCTTCTCCTTTTTAGCTTTATCCTTTGTTTTACTATTAAGAGTTAGTTTTACTCTAAAAGAGTTGTTAGCCTTTACTTAAGACCTTCCTTAGGCTTTAATTAGGTACCTGATCCTACTTATAATACTATAGAAATCTAGGACCTTTCCCTCGCTCTCTGTAGTATAAATTAATAAGTTAACCTAAGCTAAGATAGCAGGGAATTAAGCCCTAATAGCGTTATTAATTATTTCTATAGGTAAGTTACCCTTAGTAATAGGGTAGTTTACTTAGAAGTATCTCTTATAACTAATTAAAGTATTTACGAGCTATTTGTTAATGTTTACTCTTGTAAGATTCCGCTTAATAGTCTTATTAAAATTGATTTTAGTATAATACTTAATGGTCTTACTTAAAGGTATTATATTCCTTTAAAGCTCCTTAATCTTATTATAAAGAGATATATACCTTAAGGTTATCTACTTATATTTAGGCCTAAGGGTCCCTATAAACCACGTATAATACTCTTGTAGGGCCTTTGTGAGGCTCTGGAATTAACTATTAAAGACCTAATAATAACTACTAAGAATAGTAAACTAGGCGCTGTCTTTAGTATTATTAGGTTATTAAGGGTACTAAAAATAACTCTCTTTAGTTACCTTAATATCTTTAGGTAAGCTTTTCTTAGGTTCTAGTAGGCTCTTAGTTATAGCTCTAGTGCTATAAGAGCGTGTTTAAACTTCTAAGGTTTTTATTATAGATAATTAACTCTATATAGCTTCTACTACCTTTCTCTTTACTAGAGTCCTATTTCCTATAAGGATTAGAGGCTTAGGAGGGTAGTCTAGCTATATCTTTAAATTAGGATTAATAAAGACCTAGATTCTATCTTTAATAGCTCTTACCTTAACTATTTTATACTATAGGTCCTAATAGTAGGGCTCCTATAGCTTAATAGCTAGCTTATTGCTTTTTAAAGATTCCTTAGCTATTATAAGATATCCTATGGTGTTATTATTAAACTGGTAAAGGTGGTATTAATCCTAGCGTGCTAGGGTTACTTAATTATAATGTTAATAAATTAGGCCTCTCTTTTACTAGGTATATACTAATTTGTTTAAAGATTAAATGATTAGTTAATTTAAAGAGAAAAGTACTAATTCGGAAGAAAAGGTATAATAATTATGAATACCATGTAATTACTACCATGTTAGACCGCGATGCTAGGGTTTAATGTGACTACCTCTATTAAGTTATCTAATCTTATAAGAGGGCGCGGACTACGGTTTAAATAACTAAGTACTTGTACTATAGGGTGTGTAATCTGCCTATATAAACTGTACTATGCATTTACTAAAGGTCCGGAAAAGTAACTAGTTAGGTGGGTCCTAGTGTCCAAGTTGCCTGCATGCGGTTGAGCGCTTGCGGCGGGATTCCAACAAGTTGACAGTGACGTTGGCGGCTCTGCCGAGTACATAAGTACATATGTAGGGTGATGGAACGGGCCACCAATACAGGGGCTAGAACCCCCCGTTGCCCACCGAAGCCTCTGGAACTTGTCCACTGGGGGCTGGCCCAGCATGGATTGAATTAAATTAACCTTAAAACTCACGGCGCCTGTCGCTCTGGAAGCCAAGCTAGCGCAGACATCTTCTTGGCAAGCAAGATTGATGATAGCTCGGTGGATCATGTCTGCGGGGGCGCCATCGCATACGGTGCTTGTCTGTCGGTGACAAACTGTTGGACCGCGAAGCTAGGGTTCAATGTGACCACCTCTATTGAGTTGTCCGATCCTGTAAGAGGGCGCGGACTACGGTTTAAATAACTAAGTACCTGTACTATAGGGTATGTAATCTGCCTATATAAAATATACTATATATTTACTAAAGCTCTAGAAAAGTAACTAGTTAGGTAGGTCCTAGTGTCTAAGTTACCTGTATGTGGTTAAGCGCTTATAGCAGGATTCTAACATATCCCCCTAGGAGGCCTGTAATTAAGGTATCCTGTGATAATTTAATTAAATTAATTAAATAAATCTTACGACATCTAAATTAATTCTATAGTGTAAAAAAGCAGTTAATTAGTTATAATCCTATCTAATTTAAGGTTATTATGTAATGCTTGTTCTTTAGGTTCTTTACTAAGCATACTAGAGGGTAGTTATATAAGCCCTAATACCTTATGGAAGCTTATAAAAGCATTCCCTATAAGAGGCTTTATAAGGCTATCTATAATTATCTCTTTAGTAGTAATCTAGGTAATATTAAAGGTTCCTTTTATAACCTCTTAATAAAGCTAGTAGTAATGAATATCTATATGCTAAAGCTTTATAATAAGCTTAATAAATTCTTCCTTAAGGAGGCGAATTATTTATATATTATTATATTTAATTTTAAGCGTGTTATCTCCTAGGCATAGCCTAACCTCTTAATATAATTATCTAAAGGCTATAAGCTCTTTACTATAGTAAGAAAGCGCTAGGAGCTTTACTTTAGTTAATAAAGTTATTATAGTAGCTTACTTACTTACCTTAAAGAGTATAGGTTCTCTAAAGAGCTTTATAATATAGCCCTATAAGCTCTTTTATATTATAGTATTATTAGTAAAGGAGGCATTACTATATACCTCTAATTTAGAGTTATTGCTATTATACTTAATTACTAGGTCTGCCTATATATACCTATACTTAAGGGCTCTTTTAGCTACTTCTATGTGCTATAGCCCTAGGTTTTATAGGAATTATAAGAGTTATAAGGCTGCAAAAGCAATGTTGGGTCTTGAGACTATTATTAGATATAGCAGGGTTCTTGTTAGATGCACCAAGGTCCTGCGCAGGTAATAAATCCCGTATGATTGAAGTTAATAATAGATAGTTAGATAGCTAGCTAGGAAAGAGAGAGAAGAGAGGGAAAGTCTAGATGCTAGGAAAGTGGGCGAAATCCGTATGTGAGGCAAAAGGGGGTGGCGAATTAATGCAGCCAATCATATCGCGTGCATCGCGCCAGACCCACAATTAGTCCAGTCTTTGGCTACGATTGAACTAATGAAGATCCAAAGGAATTAACACTAGCAATCTCTCTTTTTCCTTCGTGGCTAAAGAGCTTAAAAACGTAATAAAAATCAGATTAAAGGAAAGTATACACTAGTGGATCCCTTAATAGGAATCCGCTACTTTAATTAGTCGTCGTGGCATTAGTTAATTAAATTAATTCGTTAGTCCTTACCTAAGCTCCTATCCCTTAATATCGCAGGTCTCTTTACCTATCCTTTAACATAAATCATTAATTCGTTCGAATTAATTAAAGAGGAAAGTGATAAATTTAGTAATGCTTTTGTTATTACATCTGCCAGATTATCGTTGCTGTTAATCTATCTAACTTCGTAAATCTTATGCCTTTTGTATAATTAATGAAGGGCTATAATATTAATTATTAGTCTCTTCTCCTTTATAGTTCCTAGCTTCATAAGACATTTATATAATAAAAAAGAATTAGTATAGAGAATTATAGGAATTCGAGATATCTTTAATTAATCCGTGATCTAATATAGAGTTATGGAAATCGCATAGGCAATATCTACGCCTTAAACTATACTATATAACTCAGAGGCAAGCGCGCTATGAGTAACTCTCTTGCTCTTTGTTAAGCTGTATATAATAATATTGCCTTTTATAATAAAGGTATTGTTATCTTACATTATCTCGTTACCAATCATAATTACGTATCTAATCTATGAGCTTAAATCCTTGTTGTTAGTAAGCAATCTATTTATGAATATAAAGAGCTTTGCCTCTTTAAGAACTAAAGGAATATATTATAGTCCGTGTTATTAATTCTTAATCTGCTACTTAAGGCGTTTATTAAGGTAT
Source organism: Epichloe hybrida (assembly GCA_019022495.1). Lineage (NCBI taxonomy): Eukaryota > Fungi > Ascomycota > Sordariomycetes > Hypocreales > Clavicipitaceae > Epichloe > Epichloe hybrida. The sequence continues at coordinate 219,997 of JAFEKR010000013.1, forward strand.
GCAATATCTTCCCTAGAGGGTTCTTAGTGTTAAGCTGTAATTAATAGGTTATAGGAAGCTTCTAGTTAGTATATAGTTATAATATAGCTTCCTTAGGCTTGTTATTCTATATAGTCTTGCTTTGCTGTTAGGGATTAAGGATTAACTTCCTTAATCTTCTGACTCTAACCTTTCTAGGTTAAGATTAGCGAATTATTAGTGTTCTAGGTTAAGATATAGCCGTTAAAGATAAGGGGGTTCTTAGCGGTTAATTGTTGCTTTTCTTTAGCTATAAAATTAGCCTTCTGGAGCTCTTTCTCTTCTTTTTAGAAGAAGTTATTATTACTTAGGCCTAATATATTATTAGTTTGCATTCTAATGATGCTAAAGAGGTTCTTATTATTCGGAGCCGTGATTAATAAGCAGGGATTGTAGGTTGAAGTTGTTATATTAAGGTTATCCCTATGGTAACGGAAGTACGTTACCTACTAGTGGGTTCTAGCCTTTATAATCCCGTAAAGGGGTCTGATTAATTTGATTACAGTCCCTTCCGGAAAGAGATATGTAATTTACTTTAGTAGTCTTATAATAATTAGCCTCGTTAGTATTATGTGTAATTAAGTGTAGGCTTACGTAATATTACGAATCCAAAGGTAGATGCCTTTTCTTTTTAATAACGGAGCGATAGCTACAATAAGGCGTTAGCTTACTTGTTAAATCGTTAGCGATTGCGTTAGGATGAATTCCTTTCCTTTGTTATTATGGCCTTATATAATAAGACAAGATTTCTCGTATAGCGAGTCTGTTCCTTTGCCTTTAATCTCTCTAACTATATAAGAATCGAAGATTCTATAACCTCCATGCTTCGCTAGGTTATACTTAATGAATTTAAATATATTATAAGCTTATAAAGCGTTAATCTTAGCTTAATTAGACTACTTAAAGGGTTTTCCTAGGGTTGTAATCCTTCCTTCTTAGCGAAGCTAAAGGGTAAGGTTCTAATTAGCCTCTTCCTTTACTATAAGGAATGCTATGCTTAGCATCCCTCTAGTTATAACCTCTTAAATAAAGGCCTTCTCTTAATCTTTATTTATAAGTATATAGAGCTAAACTAGGCTAATATCCTTCTTAGGGCTATAAGGTTTTCTTTTCCTTACTTTTATTCCTTTAGAGCATAGTAATAAGTCTTTAACTTAATAGCTTCCCCTTAGAGCCTTTTAGGCTTTATAAGCCTTTTTATTAGACTCTCCTATACTTATAAATTACACTATAAGGGCCTTTCTTAGTCTCCCTTGCTTTCTCTTAGTTAGTGTCTATAGCTCTTTACTATCTTCTATTAGAGAATCTCTTTTATTAGTAGTAGTTAGTTATATAGCTCCTTCTTCCTTTATATTGCTTAGCTATTACTCCGGCGGATTATAAGGCTTTATCTCCTGCTACTCTAGCCCCTCTATAGTATATAAGTCTTTATAATAGGGCTTTACTACTATAAAGTAAAACTTTACTAGGCCACGGGGTATATTAATAGTATAGGTCTCTCTGTTAGTAGTAAGTAGCTTATATAGGCTATGCTAGCTACCTTTCTCTCTTTATATATATATATTAGCCTATAGAGGTAACTAATATATAGGCGTTATATTAGGACTATTCTAGGTTCTAAGGGCGTTACGGACTTGCTATAAAGCTAGATAGTAGCGGACTTTATTAGTAGCTTTGTGAATTACTTTAGTATGTTAAATAATAGAGATGCTTGGCGGTAACTTATCTATTATCTATAGGTAGCCTCTAAAGACTAGTATAGTTAGGATAATACTATTTGGGCCTGTAGAGTTATTAATTACCTTAATAGCTATTTAGAGACATTGCTCTAGGGCGAGCTCCGTTCCAATTAAGTCTATGATAATATTATAGGCTTAGTGTAGAGGTCTGTGGTATCTCTTAACCTTTCTAATGCTATTATAGGCTTTAATTAGTATCTTACTGGTTTTAATTAATATTAATTAAGCATAATGCCTGAATTTAGCGAAAGCGAAGTTGTTACTAGCATTGTGGATAATCTAATCTAGAGGTCCGAGATAAGTATTAATCTAATATTCGCGGATTATATCCTAGATATCTCGAGCCTTCTGCTTCTTTAGATTAAGGAATTAGGCTACCTAGAACAATATTACTAAATTAATGATGTGAAGCACTGGTTGGCTATTGATTTACATAATATTAATAATAATCTTGTAGTTGAATTCATGGTTATCTTTAATTATAAACTTGAATTAACTAGGGGCCTTTCTATGTATCTAGTAATAGTAGCAGACTTTGGTTAATTCCTTAATTACCTAGCGTTTAACTTTGTGACTAGCTTAGTAAAGGATCTTTGCGAGTTATTAAATGGAAGGGTAACTAAGCTAATGATGTAATTAACGGATATCTCCTTCTAAAAGGTAGAAGGTAACTGTTTCTTTCGCTTCTAGTAACCACTAAGGATGGCCCTATTATTGTATAATAGGTATAGTCTTGTTACCTTAGATAAGTATGTTAGCAAGGTTATTAATCTTGACTTATATTTTATTTATATTAGTAATTAAGAAGAGGAAGGGGGTAGCCGTATTAAGGACATAGAATTTAAGCTCTCTAAGTTCTATAGGTATATAAAGGATTTCTCTTGTAACTACTAATCTGGCACTAAATATGACAATTTAGGGTTTGCAGGGGGTTACTTTTAATAAAGGCATTAATCTTAACAAAGCCTTTACTTATACCTCCCCTGTAGTTAACTTTCCTATAGCGCTAGTGTTAGGTATAATCCTTCTAAAGACCTCTTTAGAATAGCATTCTTTAGAGATATAGTAAATTAAGCCTTTATTATACTCTTATGGCTTGTAAAGCTCCTGCCTAAGGAATATATGTTAGAAGGCTTAATTATTAAGGGTCGCGAGAATATCAATATTAGCGGCGTTATGGTTAGTCTATAATCTAGAGCAGAAGAATTATGTGATGCTTAGGTGTGCTATTAATGGTAGCTCCTCTATATTATTATTATTATCTTTGGCTTCCGTGTAAGCTGAAAGATATAATTCCTAATTCTAACCTAAGCCTTTATTAGGCTTATTATTATCCTGCCCTTTATAGGAGGCAAGGAATACCTAGAATCTCTTCTCTAAAGGGGGTGTATAATATATTTTACTAGCCTACTAGTAGTCTTTCTCCTTTTAATACTCTTTAGCGGAGTAATTAGAAGACTAGTAGCTGCTTTTACTATATATAAAGCAGCGCTTAGTGCTTAGCCTAGGGCTTTATCCGTGATAACTTCCTCCGCCACGGGGGGATAATTGCTATCCATACTAATAATTAGTGAACATAGCCTCTAGAGGGCAGAGCATTGTTGTATTGTATTGTATTGTATTTTTTGGCCCTTCGATGTATTGTATTGTATTGTATTGCCCTATGTATTGTATTGTGTATTGTATTGTATTAAAAATACAATACAATACAATACAATACAATACATACAATACAATGTATTGTTAGGGAAAAATATAAGTGGGGTATTATATAAATTCATTATATAGTAGATTTTTTAAATAATCTAATTATAGTATTCTTATTTTTATATATAATTTAGTTATTTATTTAAAAATCTATTAAGTTTTAGCTTATTTAGAAAAGTAAGCTTATTTTAAATATATAATATCTTAGTAATATTCTTTTATATCTATTTTAAAAAATGATTTTTTCTTAATATATTAAGGGTCTTTTTATTCTTGTATCTATTTTCTATGATTTATTATAATTATTTATTATATAAAAATACATTATAATACAATACAATACAATACATTACAATACATTACAATACATTACAATACATTACAATACATTACAATACAATACAATATATTATTAAAAAGGTAAGGTAGTATATATACTTATTATATAGTAGATTTTTAATATAATCTAAATAAGATATCCTTAAATTTTTATACTATTTAGGTATTTAGTTATAGAATTATAAAGTTTTAGCTAATTTAGACTATTAGGCTATATATATATATAGGGTAGCTATAAATAGTACTATCTAAACTTAACTTATAGTCAAATTTATTCTCTATATTTTAAAGGTTATCCTATCTTTCTAGCTTTTGTTTAGGATTTACTATGCATTTTAATATAGTATTTTTGCTTTAAATATAATATTTACCCTAAAGAAATAATTTATAATTCTAAATAAATAAGATTAAAACTCTAATAAAAATATACTTATATATATAAGGAATTTATTATAAAGAGAAAATTAAAATTTATTTAATAAATGCTTCTTTTACTATTAAGCTATTTTATTATAATTATAATAAATTATATTAGCTTTAAACCTTTTTTAAACTAAAAGAAAAGGAAAAAACCTAGGAAAAGCTTATAAAGAAAAGTTAAAATATTATATAAAGAATAATCATAATATATATACTATTTTTTTAATATTAAGTAAATAAATAAATAAGCTTTAAAAGTAAGTTTAATTATTTATACTACTTTTAGCTTACTTACTTAGTTATATAGTGTTTCTTAAAGTGGGTCTAAAAGGTCTTGTTAAACACTAAAAACCAAGTATAATCCCTTTTTATAGTTATATAACTTTAGCTAAGAAGAGGAGGATATATAAAAGTGGGTCTAACAGTGGGTCCTATTAGTTATACTATAAACCTAGTATTATCTCTTTACTTAGTTATATAATTCTAGCTAAAAAGAAATATATATACAAAAGTGGGTCTAAAAGTGGGTCCTATTAGTTATACTATAAACCTAGTATTATCTCTTTACTTAGTTATATAATTCTAGCTAAAAAGAAATATATATACAAAAGTGGGTCTAAAAGTGGGTCCTATTAGTTATACTATAAACCTAGTATTATCTCTTTACTTAGTTATATAATTCTAGCTAAAAAGAAATATATATACAAAAGTGGGTCTAAAAGTGGGTCCTATTAGTTATACTATAAACATAATAATCTCTTTACTTAGTTATGTAATTTTAGTTAAAAAGAGAGAAATATACTAAAGTAAGTCTTATAGTTATATTAGGACTTACTTTCTATTAGTATAAAATTATAAATAGTATAATATTAAAAACATAAAAAAGAAAGGAATTTTATTTTATTAATATTTTAAAAAACCTTTAAATACTAAATAATTAATAAGTCTAGCTTTTTCTATAGTAATTTACTTATAAATACTTATATTTATATTATATTAATTTATTACTTATTTATTTTTAATTAAACTTTAACACTAATAATATTTTAAGTTATATAAGTAATAGAAGTAATATATATATATAAGCTATTATAAGCTATTATAAGCTAATATATTAACTATATATACCTTATAATTAAGGAATTTACTTAAAACTAAAAAAAAAGAAAAAAAAATACAAAACAATACAAATAATACATGTATTGTATTGTATTGTAAAATTTTGGATGTATTGTATTGTATTGCAATGCTCTGCTAGAGGGTCTCCTTATTAGTACTAAAGGTATTAGGAGGACTTCTTATTTAATTTCGTGATAGTAATTACCTTACGGAGGTCTCTAGTAAGACTTTCGAAGCTTACGGAGTATATATATTCCACTATCTAATATTTAGGTATACTAGCTATAGCGTTTAAGGCTTACTTATAGAGTTTAGTATTTACTATCTTAGTAGGGTATAAGCCTTTATAGATTTTCTTAAGGGTTAATAACATAATCTTAAGGCACTTAAGCTTACTTTTATTAGGGTTTTTCTTAATTATGCTCTTTAGTGTTATACTACTTTATTTATGGTAATAGAATTACTAGTTACTTTCTATCTTAAAGCGTTAATAGATATAGGTAATTATCTCTTTATAGGAATAGTTATTTCTAAAGAGGTAATTAAGGTAGTATTACTTAGCATTACCTATTAATATAATAGGGAAAGCCTTCTAATAATACATTTAAGGAAGGTTAATTCTATTATACTTATTTTTAAAGAGCGTGATCTTTAGCATTAAGAAGTTATATAGCTTTCCACTATAGTGGTTACTATCCTTATATATCTTTATAAGCTCTGAGATTTTCTTTGTAATCTAATCTTTAGAGGGGAATTACTATAAAGGCACAATTTATTATAAATAATAGTCCACTAGTTGTTCTTAATAATAATTATCTAGATAGAGCTATTAATATAATAGGGATTATTATAGGGGTTTTTATGAGGGTTTAAGTAATCTCTAGGGTTAGGGAAGGTTGATTTCTAGGGTAGGTTATTAGGGCTGTTAATATTAAGGTTCTAGGGGTTTGGAAGATTATGGTTATTCTTATAATCTTTCCTGTAACTAAAGAGGTATTAAAGTTTAATAAAGCACTTCCTTAAGTAATACTAGGATTAAATATCCTAGGCCTTGCCTGACGAGGACGCTATAATCTTATAGAGAATTATATAATTCTCTAATAATATTCTTAGATGCCCTTTTAAAGGTGTCTTTAGACTAGCCTTTAAAGTCTTCTTAGAATAATTCCTATAGGTTATTATCTCTTTAACCTTAATGCTTACTAAGGTTAATAAATCTCGTAATTTAGTTATTAAGCTTAAGCTATGTAGTAGTGTCTAGATCTAGCTTAACAGATTCTTTCTAGTTATATAAGAATTCGTAAGTAAGCTATTAAAGGCATAGGGGTAATTTATGCTCTTAGGGTCTTTTAGGGGTAATAGTTAGAGCCTTACTATTACTAGTAGCCTTTGCTCTTATAGAAGGTCTAGATTCCTCTGCTATCTTTAACTATAAAAGGAATATTACTAATTTGTTGTTTTTACTACTAATTAAGCTCCTATATTTGCCCGTTACTATTACGAGGTTCTTCTTTTGTATTTTAGGAGCGTTATTGCTCTAATAAAATCAGAAGATTACAAAAATAGCAAAAACAGAAGAAAAAGCAGCAGAAGTAGTAAAAGTAGCAATAAGAATAAATTAATAAAGATAAAGAAAGCAATACAAGTTCTAAAAGTAACTAGAAAGTAATAGGAAAAGTAACAAGGGAATAATAGGAATTACTACTTCCTGTTTTTTATAAAAAGAAGGGAAGGAGGTAATCTCTCTTTCTTGCTAACAGGTATAGGGCAAATAGCACTAATAATAAAGGGGGCAAAAAAAAAACAAGTAGTAGATGCTTATGGGGAGAGATTAAAGGTCTATTAGATAAAGGGAATATTTATAGAGAAGTTATAGATATATTAGCTAGCTTAGCTAAGGTTGTTTAACGTTAGGTTTGAAATAAATGCCTCACGGCAATAGATTCGGTTAGTTAGTTGGTTTTCTTATGATGGACAATAAAATTAACAATTAATAACAATATCCTAGATAGATATAATAAAGTTATATCCCTAAGCCTAAGGGTTAATAAATTAATTCCTTAGAAGCCTAATAAGCCTATAACTAGGATTCTAGTCTCTTCCTTTAGCACACTTATGCAGTCATGCCTCTCTACTGTAATAACCGTTATAGTATAATAAGGGGTAGTAGTAGTGGCGTCTATAGAAATATCTCTTCTTATAATACCTAGCTTATCTATGGTTATGAAGTTAACCACTGATTAGTGTTAGATGCACCAAGGTCCTGCGCAGGTAATAAATCCTGTATGATTAAAGTTAATGATAGATAGTTAGATAGCTAGCTAGGAAAGAGAGAGAAAAGAGGGAAAGTCTAGATGCTAGGAAAGTGGGCGAAATCCGTATATAGGGCAAAAGGGGGTGGCAAATTAATGCAGCCAATCATATCGCGTGCATCGCGCCGGACCCACAATTGGTCCGGTCTTTGGCCACGATTGAACCGATGAAGATCCGAAGGAATCAACAGTTCTAATTAAAGATTAATACCTCTTAAGATCTTAAGCGCTAACCTCTCCTTTAAAAGGTTCTAGCAGTATAGTAGTTATTAGGGCTATAGGTCTTTGTTAGGGGATTTTTATATTAAATTTAGTAGTAGCTTTATCCTAATAGGACTTCTAATTAAGCCATACCTTCCTATTAGCATAATCTCTAATAATTTTAACGCCTAGGAACTATTATAGCTCTCCAAGGTCCTTTACGTTATACTTTACAAAAAGTCTTGCCCTAAATTCATCATGTAAATATAATTTCCCTTTAGTAAAGAGGGCGATAAGGTTATTTACATAAAAGAAAATAATTAACCTATCCTTAATAAACATATAAATGTCTTTAAAGATCTACGTGAAGCCTTCACTAATCAGCTAGCTAATTAGCTCTTTTATCCACAGAAGAGGCGCTCTCCATAGCCTGTAAATTACTCTAAGAAGCTTTAGATAGGCTTATTTATCTTTATAGCCTAGAGGCATCTTATAGTAGACCTCTTTATTAAGGTCTAAATTCAGGAATACTATAATAAAGTCATACTAGTGTGCTTTAAGATTAAAGTAGCATATAATAGCTATAAATAGCCTAAAAGTATTAGTAGCTAGGGTTACTACCTAAGTTAATAGGTAACTCTTTAGTTAATGATTTCTAAGAACATAGAGATAAGCTTTATATTATAGGAGGTAACCTTACTTATCTAATTTATATAAGAAAACCTAAGTAAGGCCTAGAAGCTTTATATATAAAGGGACTTCAGTTCTAGATACCTTCTTAGCTACCTTTCTATTAATAATTCTATTATATTCTTTATCTTATGCTTTACGGAATTCTTTTTCTTTTAGATAACTAGCTAAATAATTATAATAAGCTAAGGGAGGAGAAAGCCTAGATATATAAGGCTTTTCTTTACTCTTAGGTCCTAGCTTAAAGGCTATAGCAAATGCTTTAAGATTATCGTAATCTTCTAGATTTGCTAATATTTCATAATTATCGCTGCTGTCAGGTAGGTTAAGCAAATTATTAATACTTAATAGTATATAATCCGCTAAATCTAGGAATTTCCCTAGTGAATTTAGAGGAGTTAGTAGATTTGTTTCTTAACTTTCTTTTTCCTTTTCTTTATAATCTTATTAATTATAACTAGTAGGAGTTTCTGCCTATTAAAGCTAATTAAGTGGTTATTATAGTAATAGAGGGTACGCTATCTATAGAAGCCCTACATTAGAGCTTTTATCCTTATTATCCTTAACTAGCTCTTTAAGGCATTGTTTTTTAACCTCTTTTATAGTTAATAATAGGCCTCTTTCTTAAGCATAGAAGATAAACTTATTAAAGGTAACGTAGCTTAACAAGAACTAGTAGCTCCTCTTTATCGTTAGTACCTAAATCAGGTATTACATGGAGGAAACGTATCTAGTAAGGTATCTAATGTAAGCTCTCTAAGCGAGCTTTAGACTTACCTTACGAAGCTTACTTTGCGTTATTATAAATGCTTTATATCCAAAAGCTTATAAATAAGTTATTAAAGCTTCTAGTACTTCTAGTAAGTAACTCTATTAAAGCTTATTATCTCTTAACCACCTATTTAATACTTGTTAAGGCGATTGCTAGTTAAGTAGCTTTTAAGGCATGTGATTTAAGATGTAAATAGCTACTTCAGCAGCTATAGGCTAGAGGTCTTCTAGGAAGCCTGATTATATTATAAGAGTTATCATAACCCTTATTATCACCCCCCTAGACCGTTTAGCGTGCCTATTTTAATGTGGGTAAGCTAGGCTAGACTTTCTAATAATAATACCTCTATTTATAACCTCTTCTTCTTATTTTTTAGTCTAGAAGGTAGTCTTACTATTAGTTATTATAACTATAATGTAAATGCCATACACTCTCGCGTATATAGCTTCTAACTAATTAAAGCAGAGCGCGATATTAGTCTTTAATAGGATTATAAAGATATAACGTAGTCCTATTACTCTACAGGTAAAAAGAGCGATATATTAGTCTTTATTATATCCTAATAATTAAGTAAAGAGGTTAAAAGAGACCACCTAAAGTGGTCCTAAAGGTAGGGATCCTATCTAAGGGACTTGTGATATTTACCTTTATGCTTTAGAGGTTTAGTAAACCTTATATTTACCTATGCTCCTTTTCTTTAATTAAATTTAAAGCTTCTAAAGCACTTAATCTATTATATCCTTACCTAGATATACTAATCTAGCGTGCCACAGATCTGCAGGCGTTATTATAGCTATCTTTAGGTCTCGTAAATCTCCTTTAATAACAAAAGCTTCTGACAGGCTTAAGCCCTCTATACATAGCTACGTACTAATAACCTAAGTTCAAAATATCTCTTGATTACCTCTCGCTAGGTCTATACTATTCTAGTAAGATTATCCCACCTTAGTCCCTTTTATATAAGTAGCTAAAGAGATATAAGGTTTATAAAGAACATTAGCTAGTACTAGGCGTTTAATAAGGTAAGGGTCTAGCTATCTGTTAAGATAATCCAAGCTATACTAATGCTATAAGCGTTTATAACACTATAACTTACTTAAATTCTAGGCTACTTGCTATAATTAAGGTCTATAAACTAGCGTTTATTATTAAAGATGTGGATTAAGGTTCCGCTATTAAGTATAACTTATGATTTGTCCTAGGTAAGGAAAGCCTCCGCAGACTCTCCTATAGTAGCAAACGTAGTATTGTCTTCTTTAGGTTCCTTTACGCTATTATCCTTTAACTAAGCGTTATATACCTTTTTTATATTATTAGGTTAATAATTTATTACTTCTTTTGCCTTCTTTAATAGCTTTTTATTAATCTTCTAGTCTTTTATTAGGTAAAGAGCCCTGTAGACCTTCTATAAGTCTTTTAACTTCTTTACCTTATACTTCTTATAATAGATATAGTTATCTTTCTTTACTTTCTCTTTTTTAGCTTTATCCTTTATTTTGCTATTAAGAGTTAGTTTTACTCTAAAAGAGTTATTAGCCTTTACTTAAGACCTTTCTTAGGCTTTAATTAGGTGCCTAATCCTACTTATAATGCTGTAGAAATCTAGGACCTTTCCCTTACTCTTTATAGTATAAATTAATAAGTTAACCTAAGCTAAGATAGCAGGGAATTAAGCCCTAATAGTGTTATTAATCATTTCCATAGGTAAGTTACCCTTAGTAATAGGGTAGTTTACTTAGAAGTATCTCTTATAACTAATTAAAGTATCTATAAGCTATTTATTAATATTTACTCTTATAAGATTTTGCTTAATAGTCTTATTAAAATTAATTTTAGTATAATACTTAATAGTCTTACTTAAAGGTATTATATTCCTTTAAAGCTCCTTAATCTTATTATAAAGAGATATATACCTTAAGGTTATCTACTTATATTTAGGCCTAAGGGTCCTTATAAACTATATATAATACTCTTATAAGGCCTTTATAAGGCTCTAGAATTAACTATTAAAGACTTAATAATAACTACTAAGAATAGTAAACTAGGCGCTGTCTTTAGTATTATTAGGTTATTAAGGCTACTAAAAATAACTCTCTTTAGTTACCTTAATATCTTTAGGTAAGCTTTCCTTAGGTTCTAGTAGGCTCTTAGTTATAGCTTTAGTGCTATAAGAGTGTGTTTAAACTCCTAAGGTCTTTATTATAAATAATTAACTTTATATAGCTTCTACTACCTTTCTCTTTACTAGAGTTCTGTTTCCTATAAGGATTAGAGGCTTAGGAGGGTAGTCTAGCTATATCTTTAAATTAGGATTAATAAAGACCTAGATTCTATCTTTAATAGCTCTTGCCTTAACTATTTTATACTATAGGTCCTAATAGTAGGGCTTCTATAGCTTAATAGCTAGCTTATTACTTTTTAAAGATTCCTTAGCTATCATAAGATATCCTATAGTGTTATTATTAAACTAGTAAAGGTGGTATTAATTCTAGCGTGCTAGGGTTGCTTAATTATAATATTAATGAATTAGGCCTCTCTTTTACTAGGTATGTACTGATTTGTTTAAAGATTAAATAATTAGTTAATTTAAAGAGAAGAGTACTAATTTGGAAGAAAAGGTATAATAATTATAAACACTACGTAATTACTACTATATGAGACCGCGAAGCTAGGGTTTAATGTGACCACCTCTATTAAGTTATTTAATCCTATAAGAGGGCGTAGACTACGGTTTAAATAACTAAGTACCTATACCATAGGGTGTGTAATATGCCTATATAAAATGTACTATGCATCTACTAAAGCTCTGGAAAAGTAACTAGTTAGGTGGGTCCTAGTGTCCAAGTTGCCTGCATGCGGTTGAGCGCTTGCGGCGGGATTCCAACACAAACTGCTGCGTCGAGTCCGGGATAGCAAGTGCTCGGTAGTCGTACTCCAGTTGTACTCCGTACAGAGCGAGGGGGGGAATATCTCCCCGTCTTGTCGTCGCTCTTGCCTGCCTGCTCTGGCGGCTGTCTTGGCGCCAAGACAGCCGCCAAGACAGCCGCCAATAGTGCTGTCAGGTAGGGGTGTAGATAGATGATGAAAAGTGTTCAATTTGATCAATCAGAGGTGCAGACGGCAGCCGACTTTTGTACCTAAAGGGTACACAGTGCGCTATAGTAATAACTAGTCTACGGAGGTACTTCTAATATATTTATCTTTACTAATATCTTATCCTAGTTAATACGCGCCCCTTGCCCATATATCTAATACTTTAGGGAGCTTTTCCTAACATACCCCCTATAGCTAAGATAACTATTAAAGCTAATAATCTAAGGTATAGGAAAAGATTATAAATAATCTCTAGTATTATGATTAGGTAGGAATCTCCCTTATGCTAATTCTATAGTAAAAGTCCCTGTGTATTTGACCTAATAAAGGCTTTGTGAAGCTATCTATAGGTATCTTAGAGGTCTTTATCTAATTTACCTTAATATTACCTATTATATATTACTCTTAAATTTATATTTGATTTATATTAAGGTGCTTAAGGCTAGTTTAAAGCCTTCCTTCTATATGTTTAGTAATCTAGATTATTTACTTATTATTACACTAGATAATTAAGAGCAGCAGTATGTGTATATTAATATTATAAAGTAGCTTACTAAGAGAGATACGCTCTTTTATACTATAATTTAGGGTAAAGAGCTTTGCTTCTATACTTAAAGTTATTATGTAATATTGCCTCCTAGACTTCTAATTAATTATAGTGCTATATATAATAAAGATATAGCCTTATATTAACTTCTAAGTCTTAGGATTGTTACTAAGTAAAGTATCTATACTAGAAAACAACGTATTAAAGCTATCTATACCTAAATATTATAAGTAAAGCTTCTTTGTGTTCTAAGCGTATAATAGAGCACCCTGTGCTAGCTTAATGTACTTTACTAATAGATTTATTATAAAAGAGGCTAGCTTTAAAGCTATAAACACTGTATTAGGTTTTCTAATAATGCAAAGGTACACTAAAGAGCCTATAATTACTCTATAGTAGCTAATTTCTTTATCTAAAGCTTTGTTGTTATTTAGGTAGATTATAGCTGTTAGAAGAGAAGCTATAATTAAGCTCTTTAACTTGTTATTAATAATATTAGGAATGAACTTCTAAGCGATCTTTTAAATATATAATTCCTATGATAACTATATTTCTTTGGTTTTGTGATTTCTAATGATTTTAATGCCTAGGAACTACTTTAATTTGCCTTAGTCCTTAATATCTAGGCTGTTTATTAATCGCTTATGTAATTCTTTGAATTTTACTTTAGATCCGTTAGGGTAAAGCACTATAATATTATCTACGTAGAAAAATAGGATAAAATTATCCTTTATAAAGATACATAGGTTTTCTTTCCCTTAGATAAAGCTAAGCTCTAAAAGGAATCTCTTTAAATAAAGAAACTATTATTAAGAAGCTTCCTGTAGCCTATATAATACTCTAATTATCTTCTAGAGATAACCTTTTATATTTATACCCTCTAGGGGCTTATAGAAGATAGGTTCTTTAAGTTTTATATGTAGGAAGGTATTCTAAATATTATATTATTAAGTATTAAGATTATTAGCATAACAAACCATAAGTAATATTTATAAAGATTGAGAAGTAAGCGTTATAGCGTAGTTATTAAGGTTATCCTTTAGTTGTTAATTGTCTTATACTACTATTTAAGCCTTAAACTCTATAACTATGCCTTTTTTATTAGTTTTTTATTTAAAAACCTAGCTAAGGTTAATAATTTCCTTATGCTTATTAGGATTAATTAGTTCCTTAGGTATATTCTCCTAGTAGTTTAAGGATAGAAGCTTTAAAAGTTCTTTTATAATTACTTCCTTCTAGTGGTTATAATATGGTGATGCTATTACCTAGTGATAATAGGTAGGTTCTAGAGGCATATCTTTAATACGTAAATTATACTAAGTTCCTTAGAGTGCTACAGAGAAAGTAAAAGAAAACTATGCTTACCTAGCTTTTCTTAAATCCTTTTATTAATATTTTCTAGTTATAATGTTATTTAGATTAATGCCATTATTACGTAGACTGTAATTCTCTATAGTCTTACCACTCTTAGTAGTAATTTCGCTAGTCTCCGCGGTAGTCTCCGTGTGTTTAGTTATTATATTACTTATAAATTTATTAATCTTATAAAATAGCGTATTATTACCTTATACCTAAAGCTCTATGTTCTCTATAGTAACTAGTGCCTTATAAGAAGAGTTAGGAGGGGTTAAAAGAGTACTAATATAGCTGCTTTCTTATCCTAATATATAAGGTAGTGTTTTTGCTTTAAACTAATTATTTTCTTACTTTATAACTAAGGGCTAAAAGTCGTGATTCTCCTTTTCTAGGTCTATTCCTATAAGGTCTTAACTAATTTCTTTATTAAGGTCTTTAGCTTTAAGCTCTTTAAGCAGTGTAATTATTAATATCTTCTCTTTCTAAGCTAATTTAATCTCTTCTTCTAGTTTAAAGAATAAGGCTTTATTAAACCGTACACACACTAATATAATAACCTTATAATTATAAAGGGTTAGAACCTAGATAATATACTAAGATTTACCCTTATAACCTACGAGGTATCTAATATAAGCTTTCTGCTTTAACTAAGGGATTGCGTTATTTAATTTAATATGCTCTAGAGCTTTTGTTATTATAGGAAACGCTTTATATCCGTAGGCTTATAGATGCGAAATTAAGGGCTTTTGGATCTCTAATATCTATGAATAGGCAGGGACGGTTTTCCTAGCCTAATTCCACTAGAGTTTATATAGTGTAATCTATTTCCTATAATATTCAAAAGGCGTTTGATTTAATAGATAAACCGCTATATTAAAGATCTTATTATTAAGTTCTAATAGGAATCTAGCCTCTAGACTTAATATACAGGCCTTCTGCTTGACTATACCCCTAGATCTCTCTGCCTTACTATTCTAACTAGGTGTTAAGGGAGCTGAATTATAGACTATAATACCCGCGAGGGCTATCTTGTCGTTTATATTCTCTATGAAGAGAGCTTTTTTAATATTACTATACAAAAATCGTAGCTAAACCCTAAATTAAGTGCTTAGAAACACTGCTATTATATAGAAGCTGTTATAAATCCTATTCTTTAATTTAAATAAGTAGAAGAATTATATTAAGGTTATAAGGTATATAAAAACACACTAATACCTATTGCTATTCTAATAAGGAGAGTTATAGTACTCTAGATTAACTAAAAGCTTATAACCTAGTCCTTAAGGAAGCCCTTTAGGTATAACCTATAATCTCTAGCGCTTAGCTTTGCTTGTAGTATAGATCTTATACTCTATAAGCTTAGGTTCTATTAATTTAATACCTAAAGTCACGTTTGTAAGCTTTGTAAAAGCCCTTTTACCTAGATAACCACTTCTATAATACTAGAGATTTACATCTCCTCTTATAGGTAGCCTAGGAGCTCTGCTTAATATAGTGTTAGCCTCTTTTAGGTCTTCTGATAGCCTTGAAAGCATATAAAGCTTATTAATATTATATACCCTAGCTATAAGCTAATTTCCTTTAAAAAGAAATCCCTTCTTTTAATTCTAGAAGATACCTACCTTTATTATAATCGTTACTAATACTAGATTAACGTGGAATTTAGGAATAAATAAAGCTAACTCTAATATAATAGTTCTTACTCTTTGTGATACAGGATCTGTGACAGATATGCTTATAGGCCCTTAACCTAAAGCTACATAGATTATGCCACTAGCCTTAACCTCTGTTACTATATCCTTATTAAATTTAGATTATTTAAACTATCGGATGTTATTAAAGATATGAACGTTTGCTCTAGAGTTATAGAGGACTATATTCCTTCTTAATTCTAAGTTATTCCTAGTGTTTAATAAATTTGCGCTTTCCTTTAATAATTTCACGCGTTTAAAGTGTATAAATAATAATATATTAGCTAACTTTTCGCCTAGAGTAATAGCTACTAAGTTGTTTATAAGGTTTTACGAAGGCATAATAATCTTATTACCCTTTTTCTCTAGCTTCTAATTTATAGCCTTTAATTTCTCCTATAGGTTAGCCTTAAGATACTTCTTAATATTCTCTTTAGAGTTCTTCCTAACTTCCTAGTTCTTTAGAGTAGCTTCTAGCTTATAGAGAGCCTTAAATAAATTATAGGATTCCTACTACTTTAAGGTATTCTTTATATTATAATTTATATATCTAGGGCACTTAGGCCTCTCTAGCTTCGTTAAATTATTTAATCCATTACTTATAAGAGTATTAGTAGTCTTTAGTTCCTTTAGCGGGGCCTTATAGTCCCTTTTAAACTTAGTAATAGCTTTAATTAAGCTTGTTTTTATCCCTTTATTAAGCAGGTTATTTTACTTTTTCTAAAATAACTTATATTTACTTTAAAGAGGTATAATAAACTTATATAGTATTATCTCTTTAGTCTATTAGGTCCCTAGGTCTAGATAATTTCTCTAAAGTACTTTAATTATTATAGCCTACTTATACTAATTATAGGTACCTTTAGCTTATAAATAATTATTTAAATAGTTCTCTATAAGGATTAGTATTTTCTTTATATTTAGCTTATACTACTTATAAAGAAGTAAGAGTATTCTTTAGATATAATATTAAATAGACTTCTTCTCCTTAACCTTAGTATTAAAGTTAAGGGAATCTTAAATATTCTTTAAAAGGGTCTTATAAATATATTCCCTAATCTTTAGTATTTATTTAGCTAGATTATAATACTTTATAAGCTTAAATTAAAGCTCCTTATATTTAAAATTAAAGTAATCCTTTATATCTTTATATACTAGCTTCTAATCCTTAAGAGTATTAGGGTTATTCTCTGTAATCTTTAGTCTCTAACCCCTCTATAGGTACGCAGGTATTATAGGTTCTTTAAGTAATTTAACCTTATTTAGGTTAATATACTCCTAGACCCTATAGGATTTTGTGTAATTCTTAATTTATATAAACCACTTAATCTAGTCCTTCTCTAATAATAACACTATATTTAGAGTTTCTTTAGATATATTAAAGGGGAACATACTATATAAGGGAAGCATAGGATATGTTAATTAACTATTGATTAATATAATAAGGGCGTTTATCTTATAATATTAGTAAGCGTTAATTTAATTAATCTAATAGAGCTTAATAACCTTAAAGATAATAATAAATTTAGTAATAGAAGCTACCTAGGCTTATAACTATTAGGTAAGGGTATAAATAAATAATGAAAAGTGTTTAATTTAATTAATTAGAGGTATAGATAGTAGCTGACTTTTGTACCTAAAGGGTACATAGTGTGCTATAGTAATAACTAGTCTACGGAGGTACTTCTAATACATTCGTCTTCACCGATGTCTCATCCTAGTCAATGCGCGCCCCTTGCCTACACATCCAATGCTTCAAGGAGCTCTTCCTGACAAGTGCTCGTAGGCAGCTATTGGACCGCGAAGCTAGGGTTCAATGTGACTACCTCTATTGAGTTGTCTAACCCTGTAAGAGGGTACGGACTACGGCTTAAATACCTAAGTACCTTTACTATAGGTAAGGTGCTAATATAGTGCTAAAACATACTATATGGTTATAGAGATTATAGAAAATAACTAGCTAGAGGTAAACTCTTATCTTAGCTAGTTAAGTAGTAAGACTATTATGTAGTAGGGATTAATTATGCCCTTATAGGTGTAATATACCCCCCTAGGGGACCTTATTTAAGGTTCCCTATAATAAATCTAAATTAATTAAATTAGTTAAATTAATCTTATAATATCTAAATTAATTCTATAGTATAAAAAAGTAGTTAATTAGTTATAATCCTATCTAATTTAAGGTTATTATATAATACTTATTCTTTAGGTTCTTTACTAAGTATACTAGAGGGTAGTTATATAAGCCCTAATACCTTATAGAAGCTTATAAAAGCATTCCCTATAAGAGGCTTTATAAGGCTATTTATAATTATCTCTTTAGTAGTAATCTAGATAATATTAAAGGTTCCCTTTATAACCTCTTAATAAAGCTAGTAATAATAAATATTTATATACTAAAGCTTTATAATAAGCTTAATAAATTCTTCCTTAAGGAGGTAAATTATCTATATATTATTATATTTAATTTTAAGTGTGTTATCTCCTAGGCATAGCCTAACCTCTTAATATAATTATCTAAAGGCTATAAGCTCTTTACTATAGTAAGAAAGCACTAGGAGCTTTACTTTAGTTAATAAAGTTATTATAGTAGCTTACTTACTTATCTTAAAGAGTATAGGTTCTCTAAAGAGCTTTATAATATAACCTTATAAGCTTTTTTATATTATAGTATTATTAGTAAAGAAGGCATTACTATATACCTCTAATTTAGAGTTATTACTACTATATTTAATTACTAGGTTTACCTATATATACCTATACTTAAGAGCTCTTTTAGCTACTTTTATATACTATAGCCCTAGGTTTTATAGGAATTATAAGAGTTATAAGGCTATAAAAGTAATATTAGGTCTTAAGACTATTATTAGAT
The DNA here is from genome assembly GCA_019022495.1 of Epichloe hybrida. Lineage (NCBI taxonomy): Eukaryota > Fungi > Ascomycota > Sordariomycetes > Hypocreales > Clavicipitaceae > Epichloe > Epichloe hybrida. Next base: position 238,873 of record JAFEKR010000013.1, read on the forward strand.
ATAGTAAGGTTCTAATTAAAGATTAATACCTCTTAAGATCTTAAGCGCTAACCTCTCCTTTAAAAGGTTCTAGTAGTATAGTAGTTATTAAGGCTATAGGCCTTTATTAAAGGATTTTTATATTAAATTTAGTAGTAGCTTTATCCTAATAGGACTTCTAATTAAGCTATACCTTCCTATTAGCATAATCTCTAATAATTTTAATACCTAGGAACTATTATAGCTCTCTAAGGTCCTTTATATTATACTTTATAAAGAGTCTTACCTTAAATTTATTATATAAATATAATTTCCCTTTAGCAAAGAGGGTAATAAGGTTATTTATATAGAAGAAAATAATTAACTTATTCTTAATAAACATATAAATATCTTTAAAGATCTATATAAAGCCTTTACTAATTAGCTAGCTAATTAGCTTTTTTATTTATAGAAGAGGCACTCTCTATAGCCTATAGACTACTCTAAGAAGCTTTAGATAGGCTTATTTATCTTTATAGCCTAGAGGTATCTTATAGTAAACCTCTTTATTAAGGTTTAAATTTAGGAATACTATAATAAAGTTATACTAGTATACTTTAAGATTAAAGTAGTATATAATAGCTATAAATAGCCTAAAAGTATTAGTAGCTAGGGTTACTACCTAAGTTAATAGATAACTCTTTAGTTAATAATTTCTAAGAATATAGAGATAAGCTTTATATTATAGGAGGTAACCTTACTTATTTAATTTATATAAGAAAACCTAAGTAAGGCCTAGAAGCTTTATATATAAAGGGACTTTAGTTCTAAATACCTTCTTAGCTACCTTTCTATTAATAATTCTATTAAATTCTTTATCTTATGCTTTATAGAATTCTTTTTCTTTTAGATAACTAGCTAAATAATTATAATAAGCTAGGGGAGGAGAAAGCCTAGATATATAAGGCTTTTCTTTACTCTTAGGTCCTAGCTTAAAGGCTATAGTAAATACTTTAAAATTATTATAATCTTCTAGATTTACTAATATTTTATAATTATTACTACTATTAGGTAAGTTAAGCAAATTATTAATACTTAATAGTATATAATCCGCTAAATCTAGGAATTTCCCTAGTGAATTCAGAGGAGTTAGCAGATTTATTTCTTAACTTTCTTTTTCCTTTTTTTCGTAATCTTATTAATCACAACTAGTAGGAGTTTCTGCCTATTAAAGCTAATTAAGTAGTTATTATAGTAATAGAGGGTACGCTATTTATAGAAGCCCTATATCAGAGCTTTCATCCTCGTTATCCTTAACTAGCTTTTTAAGGTATTATTTTTTAACCTCTTTTATAGTTAATAATAGGCCTCTTTCTTAAGCATAGAAGATAGACTTATTAAAGGTAATATAGCTTAACAAGAACTAGTAGCTTCTCTTTATTATTAGTACCTAAATCAGGTATTACGTGAAGGAAACGTATCTAGCAAGGTATCTAATATAAGCTCTCTAAGTAAGCTTTAGTCTTACCTTACAAAGCTTACTTTACATTATTACAAATACTTTATATCTAAAAGCTTATAAATAAGTTATTAAGGCTTCTAGCTCTTCTAGTAAGTAACTTTATTAAAGCTTATTATCCCTTAACTATCTATTTAATGCTTATTAAGGCGATTACTAGTTAAGTAGCTTTTAAGGCATTTAATTTAATATATAAATAGCTACTTCAGTAGCTACAGGCTAAAGGTCTTCTAGGAAGCCTAATTATATCATAAGAGTTATTATAACCCTTATTATCACCCCCCTAGACTATTTAGCGTGCCTATTTTAATATAAGTAAGCTAGGCTAGACTTCCTAATAATAATACCTCTATTTATAACCTCTTCTTCTTATTTTTTAGTCTAGAAGGTAGTCTTACTATTAGTTATTATAACTATAATATGGATGCTATATACTCTTACGTACATAGCTTCTAACTAATTAAAGCAGAGTATAATATTAGTCTTTAATAGGATTATAAAGATATAATGTAGTCCTATTACTTTATAGGTAAAAAGAGTAATATATTAGTCTTTATTATACCCTAATAATTAAGTAAAGAGGTTAAAAGAGACTACCTAAAGCGGTCCTAAAGGTAGGGATTCCGTCTAAGGGACTCGCGATATTTGCCTTTATACTTTAGAGGTTTTATAAACCTTATATTTACTTACGCTTCTCTTCTTTAATTAAATTTAAAGCTTTTAAAGCACCTAATCTATCATATCCTCCCCCGGATATGCTAATCTAGCGTGCCATAGGTTTACAGGCATTATTATAGCTATCTTTAGGTCTTGTAAATCTCCCTTAATAATAAAAGCTTCTAACAGGCTTAAGCCCTTTATATACGGCTACGTACTAATAACCTAGGTTTAAAATATCTCTTAATTACCTCTTACTAGGTCTATTACCCTTCTAGTAAGATTATCTTACCTTAGTCCCTTTTGCGTAAGTAGCTAAAGAGATATAAGGTTTGTGAAAAATATTAGCTAGTACTAGGTATTTAATAAGGTAAGGGTCTAGCTATCTGTTAAGATAATCTAAGCTATGCTAATGCTATAAGCGTTTATAATACTATAACTTACTTAAATTCTAGGTTACTTACTATAATTAAGGTTTATAAACTAGCGTTTATTATTAAAGATATAAATTAAGGTTCCGCTATTAAGTATAACTTATGATTTGCCCTAGGTAAGGAAAGCCTTTATAAACTCTCCTATAGTAGTAAATATAGTATTATTTTCTTTAGGTTCCTTTACGCTATTATCCTTTAACTAAGCGTTGTATGCCTTTTTTATATTATTAGGTTAATAATTTATTACTTCTTTTGCTTTCTTTAATAGCTCTTTATTAATCTTCTAGTCTTTTATTAGGTAAAGAGCCTTATAAACCCTTTATAAGTCTTTTAACTTCTTTACCTTATGCTTCTTATAATAGATATAGTTATCTTTTTTTACCTTCTCTTTTTTAGCTTTATTCTTTATTTTACTATTAAGAGTTAGTTTTACTCTAAAAGAGTTATTAGCCTTTACTTAAGACCTTCCTTAGGCTTTAATTAGGTACCTAATCCTACTTATAATACTATAGAAATCTAGGACTTTTCCCTTACTCTTTGTAATATAAATTAATAAGTTAACCTAAGCTAAGATAGTAAGGAATTAAGCCCTAATAGCGTTATTAATTATTTCTATAGGTAAGTTACCCTTAGTAATAGGGTAGTCTACTTAGAAGTATCTCTTATAACTAATTAAAGTATCTATAAGCTATTTATTAATATTTACTCTTATAAGATTTTGCTTAATAGTCTTATTAAAATTAATTTTAGTATAATACTTAATAGTCTTACTTAAAGGTATTATATTCCTTTAAAGCTCCTTAATCTTATTATAAAGAGATATATACCTTAAGGTTATTTACTTATATTTAGGCCTAAGGGTCCTTATAAACCATATATAATACTCTTATAAGGCCTTTATAAGGCTTTAGAATTAACTATTAAAGACCTAATAATAACTACTAAGAATAGTAAACTAAGCACTATCTTTAGTATTATTAGGTTATTAAGGGTACTAAAAATAACTCTCTTTAGTTACCTTAATATCTTTAGGTAAGCTTTCCTTAGGTTCTAGTAGGCTCTTAGTTATAGCTCTAGTGCTATAAGAGTATATTTAAACTCCTAAGGTCTTTATTATAGATAATTAACTTTATATAGCTTTTATTACCTTTCTCTTTACTAGAGTTCTATTTCCTATAAGGATTAGAGGCTTAGGAGGGTAATCTAGCTATATCTTTAAATTAGGATTAATAAAGACCTAGATTTTATCTTTAATAGCTCTTACCTTAACTATTTTATACTATAAGTCCTAATAGTAAGGTTCCTATAGCTTAATAGCTAGCTTATTACTTTTTAAAGATTCCTTAGCTATTATAAGATATCCTATAGTATTATTATTAAACTAGTAAAGGTAGTATTAATTCTAGCGTGCTAGGGTTGCTTAATTATAATATTAATAAATTAGGCCTCTCTTTTACTAGGTATATATTAATTTATTTAAAGATTAAATAATTAGTTAATTTAAAGAGAAAAGTACTAATTTAGAAGAAAGGTATAATAATTATAAACACTATGTAATTACTACTATATTAGACTATAAAGCTAGGGTTTAATATAACTACCTCTATTAAGTTATCTAACCTTATAAGAGGGTGTAAACTATAGCTTAAATACCTAAGTACCTTTACTATAGGTAAGGTGCTAATATAGTGCTAAAACGTACTATATGGTTATAGAGATTATAGAAAATGACTAGCTAGGGGTGGACTCTTGTCTCAGCTAGTTGAGTAGCGAGACTATCGTGCGGCAGGGATCAATTATGCCCTTGTGGGTGCAACAGCAGCCTACATAGCCGGCTCCACCTTCCCTGCTAGCCCCAACTTATTCTGCGGAGTAGTTCTTGGCTCTCTCCATCTCTCTCCATTCACTTCTCCATTCACTCTCCATTCACTCATTGCTTCAAACGTCTGCTGCCTCTGCGTCAATCTCCCCGCAACTCACTGGGTAGGACAGGTGGGCGAGCATGTACCGATACCCGTACCCGTCATACCAGACTGACTGCATGGCATCGACAGGCATCACGGCCGTTTTCCCTCCCCGCCGATGCCCCCCTTATAAAGTAGAGCCCTTGCGCGCCTCATGGGCATCTTGCACTGCGTTCAGCCCGCCCAAGCTCTTGGCATTGCAAACAATACATGGAAAAGCTTTCTTGTACGATGATGATTATGTGGCCCACCATTGACCAACATGGCCGCGCATCTACATCCGGAGACGTCCGCTTGGGACTTGCACGCCACGCCACAACCTGCACTATGCCAATCCAGGAAGTTCTGCTGTGCCAGTCATTCGAAGATGGACGTTATGCCAAGCACTTTCGTGTGTGAGAAACCTCAACAGCCCCACGTCTTGAACAAGCCCTTCCTCTTGGCAGCGCCTCTCCAGTTTTCATCCATGATATGAGATGTCGAAGACGTAACCGCGGAGGATTCCAATCGAGATTCGCAACTACTTATATCGACATGCACCCCCCAACTCGTAACCAGTCTGCCTTTGCTTGACGTCTCCTCCTCACTGGCCATCTTCCCACAATGGCCGAATTTCCACAACACCCGTTCCTCCTCTCCGTGGAGGAGACGGCAAAGGCTCTCAATACCGACATTGATAAAGGTCTGACGTCAGCCCAAGTCAATGAGCTGCAGCAGAAATATCCCAAAAATGAGCTGGACGTGGGCGAGGGAATCCCATGGTACAAGATCTTGACCAAACAGATTCTCAATGCCATGATCATCGTGCTGGCGTTCGCCATGGCCCTGAGCTTTGGCATAAAAGATTACATTGAAGGCGGCGTGCTCGTCTTCGTCATCGTTCTCAACGTGACCATTGGTTTCTGGCAGGAGTATCGCGCTGAGAAGCGCATGGACGCTCTACGTGCTCTGTCCTCGCCCAGTGCCATGGTGCTCCGAGACGGTAAAACACAAGTTATTTCAAAGTAAGTTTTGGGCCCTTTTATCGGGGAACATGCATGAAGAAGGAAGAAAAAAAGAAAAAAGGACCGCGGCTGACCCTGTGACAACAGCCCGGATGTTGTGCCCGGAGACATTGTGCTACTCAAGATGGGTGACACTGTACCAGCAGACCTTCGTATGTTCGAGGCCATGAATCTCGCATGTGAGGAAGGTCAACTCACCGGCGAATCTATCCCCGTCGAGAAAATCTCCGGAAATGACATCGTCGCCCCAGGGGCCGAGAAGCCTGCCACTACTGAAGAAGAAGTTGGCATTGGCGACCGAGTCAACATGGCCTACGCCACGACTGTTGTCCGAAAAGGCAGAGGCCGTGGTATCGTTACTGCTACTGGCATGGTCACGGAAGTCGGGAAAATTGCCGCGTCCACCTCAAAGAAGCAGCGCAAAGCCGGCCGCTCCATGAACTGGCGCAAATATGGAAAGAAACAGCCCGTCGTTGGGTTGGCGAAGCGAACGTACGACATCATTGGCAAGTTCCTCGGTCTAACAGAAGGCACACCGTTGCAACGAAAGCTGTCCGCGTTGGCCTATGTCTTGTTTGGCTGTGCAATCATTCTCGCCATGGTTGTGTTTGGCGTCAACCACTTTGATCTACGAAACGAGGTCATCATTTACGCCACATCTCTTGGTATTGCCATCATTCCCGAATCTCTGGTTGCGTAAGTATACTTCACATTCCGTTCGTTCCCAGGATCTCCAATTCTTCTTGGCGATTTACTAATTGCTCCGACACTAGTGTTTTGACAATCACCATGGTCGTTGCTGTGACCGTCATGCGAAAGGCCAACGTCGTGGTTCGTGACCTGTCGGCTCTTGAGGCTTTGGGAGGTGTGACAAATATCTGCTCGGATAAGACTGGCACCTTGACAGAGGGAGCCATGATTGTCCGCAAGGTTTGGATTCCCTCGTCACACATCTATACTGTGCGCGATTCACAGAAGCCGAACGACCCGACCAAGGGTCGAGTGACCTACTCTCAAAACAAGGACGAGCCCGCCGCCGAAAAGGAAGAGCACAAGCGCGACTACGACAGAGAACGTAGCGCTGCTGTTCTGAAGTTTGACGTCCCCGAGGAGAAGTTAAACCCCAAGGTCCCCGAGAAACAGGCTGAGGCGGAGCCTGAACCCGAAATGACGGACGAACTTCAGGCTTTTCTCCTGTCGACGGCCCTTTGCAACCTTGCCACTGTCCGTTACGACGATGAGGAGGAGAAGTGGCAGACGACTGGCGAGCCCACCGAGATTGCTCTCCAGGTGTTTGCTCATCGATTTAACCAGGGCAAGAAGACTCTCGAAGGCAAAGGCTGGAAGCAGCTTTCCGAATTTCCCTTTGACAGCTCCATCAAGCGCATGTCCGTCATATATGACGCGCCCCGGGGTGAAGGCGGCTCCATCATCGAGACGGAGAACAGCATGGTGTTCACAAAAGGCGCCGTCGAGCGTGTTCTCGACTTGTGCTCCCACGTTGGAACCGGGGCTGACCGACAGCCAATCTCGGAAGACTTGAAGGAAATTGTTCTGGACCAGATGAACTCACTCGCCTCTCAGGGTCAGCGCGTCCTCGCCGTTGCGTATCGTCCTTGGGATGGCAGATTTGTCTCCAAGAAGTCTACTTCTGCCGAGGAAGATGAGGCACTCCGCCGCGACGTCGAACGAGACCTCGTTCTTCTCGGACTTGCCGGAATCTACGATCCACCCCGTCGCGAGACCAAACCGTCGATTGGGGAGTGTTCTCAAGCTGGTATCAAGGTTCACATGCTCACTGGAGATCACCCCGAGACTGCCAAGGCCATTGCCAAGGAAGTCGGCATCATCCCCAAGAACCTAGGCATTCTCCCCGGCAAGGTTGCCCAATCCATTGTCCAGAAAGCCACCGAGTTCGACAAGATGACGGATGCGGAGATTGACGCCCTTGAGGAGCTGCCACTCGTAATCGCTCGCTGCGCTCCTGACACCAAGACCCGGATGATCGAAGCTCTTCGACGACGTGGAGCTTTCATGGCCATGACTGGTGATGGTGTGAATGACGCGCCATCCCTGTCTCGTGCTGATGTCGGAATTGCGATGGGCTCTGGGTCTGATGTCGCCAAGTCCGCCTCCAAAATCGTGCTCACCGATGACAAGTTCAACTCGATCGTGTCCGCCATCCGCGAGGGACGCCGCATGTTTGACAACATCCAGAAGTTTGTGCTGCATCTGCTCACCTCCAACGTGGGCGAGGTCATCCTCTTGATTGCTGGCCTTGGCTTCATCGACAGCTCCGGCTTCTCCGTCTTCCCCGTCTCGCCTCTCCAGATCATCTGGATCAACATGGTCACCTCGTCGTTCCCTGCCTTTGGACTGGGCAGAGAAGCCGCCGCACAGGATGTCATGCGCAAGCCACCGCAAGACAAGCGACGCGGTGTATTCACCAACCAGATCATCGTCGACATGATCGTTTACGGCGTCATCATGGGTGCATGCACCATGTGCACTTTCTGCATCATCATCTATGGCGCCAACAATGGAGACCTCGGCATCAACTGCAACACCGAATACACCGACGCATGCAACGCTGTATTCCGCGCACGCGCCGCCACCTTTGCCGAACTGACCTGGCTGATTCTCATCGCGGCCTGGGAATTCAAGAGCTTGCGACGATCCATGTTCCACCTCAACCCTGATGACGACAGCAAGGTGCCCGTTTTCAAGGACCTGTATGCGAACCGCTTCCTGTTCTGGTCCGTCATTGTCGGCGCGCTGTCCGTGTTCCCCGTCGTGTATATCCCCGTGGTCAACACAAAGTTCTTCAAGCACAAGGGAATCACTTGGGAATGGGCGCTAGCCGCGGGCTTCACCATCATGTTTGTTGCCGGCATCGAGGGATGGAAACTCGTCAAGAGAAGACTACATCTCCTCGAGGACCGCGCCGTTCAGCGAGGCGCCTGGGGACAGGGAGGAGGCCCTGATGATCAAGGTCCCAAGTTCCGCAAGACCATGTCCATGTCCAGCTTCAAGACGTGGGCGTCGTTTTCACGAAAGGACACTGGTGACTCCATGTCCAAGTATAGTTCTTGGCGGGGAGCCCAAGGTCCTGTACAAGGCGCGGAGCAAGTCTAAGCCATTGCCGTCGCTGCAGAAGCGAAAGGGAAGAAGTGTTTCTATATTCATGAAATGACAGTTTCGCAACTAAAAAAAAAAAAAGGAAAAGAGAAGGAATTTGAGTATATGAGATGAGGCAATTGATTTATGAACAATGTATCTTTTTTGGGGGGGGGTTTTTTTTTTCATAGCGGCTCGATACAAACTCATAGGAACAAAAAAGGTTCCAGACAGGATGGTCTACAAGACGGATGACTGTGTAGTGGTTGTACTAATCGTGATGGCACAAATACTAGTCACGGCTACAAGATATAATAAGACTGATTCTACACGTATATAGAGTGACAAATGAAGATTGCTCTCGCCACGATGCACACCAGCCTCTTGGACAACGACGTAACTGCTGCCGCACAACGCGGCCTTTATCTGCACTTCTTTTTCGTCATGTCCAGCACCCTTAACAATACAAGGTTACAACGCAACAAAAAAAAACCCCCCGCGCCCCTCAACATTGGGCGACTCGGGCGCCATAACATTTGTCGCAAACTCAACAGCGCCTCCCGATCATTTCCATTCTCGTCTTCGTCTTGGTGTACATATGCCATGTATGCAGGAAGGAAAGAAGAGAGGAGCGAGGACTTTTTTTTATTTCTCTCCAAAATATATTCAGGCCTCGGCAAGGTTGTAAATCTTCTGCACCTTGGCCAGCATGGCCTCGAAATCAATCTTGAGGTCCTTGAGCAGGCCGTCGTGGAAGCCAAAGACCCAGCCGTGGACAATGGGGTACTGGTTCCTGGCGTAGCTCTGCTGGACAGCGGCCGTCTTGATAATGTTGCGGCACTGTTCCTCGACGTTGAGCTCGACGAGGCGATCGTAGCAGGCGTCGTTGTCGTCGGCGGCGGCAAGGGCGTCGAGCTCCTCCTCGTGCAGCCTGTAGACGTCGCGGATGTTACGCAGCCACGGGTTCAGGAGGCCGAGGTCCCGCGGGGTCATGGCGGCCTTGACGCCGCCGCAGCCGTAGTGGCCGCAGACGATGATGTGCTTGACGCCGAGGTGGCGGACGGCGTAGTTGATGACGCTCATGACGTTGAGGTCCGTGTTGCAGACGAGGTTGGCGATGTTGCGGTGGATGAAGGCCTCGCCGGGCTCGAGGCCGGCGATCTGCTCGGCGGGGATGCGCGAGTCGGAGCAGCCGATCCAGAGGTATTCGGGGCTCTGGCCGGCCGAGAGCTTGGCGAAGTAGCCTGGGTCGGTGGTGGCTTTGGCGGCGGCCCAGGCGCGGTTGTTGTCGAAGAGCCGGTCGTGGGTTTGGGCGAGGTATTTGGAGAGTTCGGCGGGGGGGGGAGGGGGGGCTTCGGACGAGGACATGTCGAAGGGGGAGAGGTAGATTGATTTTTTTGATTTGGTTCTTGTTTTCGGGGGAGACGTTGATGTTGGTGTCGATGGTGATGTCGATGGTGATGATGTGGACCGAGGGGCAGCAGCAGATGAAGACGGGTGGTTGTGGTGGTATTTGTGGTTGCCGCCGCCGCAGCAGCAGGAACTGCCGCCGCTGCTGCTGCTGCTGGCAAATCGAGAGCGAGAAGGGGACGCCGAGGCGCGGAGCGGCAGTAGCTGGATTCGGGGTCCTACGCGGACGGACGAGCGCAGGCTGGCGCTGGCGCTGGAGCTGGCGAGGCGGGCGTGGAGCATGTCCGTTCCAGCTTTTCAGACTTGTTGGATCTTTGATCTTTGCGACAAGTCGGTCGTGGCACGAGGCGAAGGCGAGACGAAGCGGAAACCGGAAGGAGAACGGGAAAAAGTCGATGGGGGGGGGGGTTGTGTTGTGTTGGTCAGACCAGGGTCTGGTGGGGGGGAGGAGTTTTGTTGACGGGCTTTATTTTTGTTGGTCCCACGCCAAACGCCAAGCCGCCAATGCATGTTGGTCATCAGCGGCCAGAAGAAGGGTTTTCTGGCCAGATTTGATTTCCACTTCTCGGCTTCCCCCGGATTCTGGAGGTGGACATGATAACACCAGGGCCTTGACAATAACACGCGCGGGATACATGACAATGGAAGCGGGCATGGTAGGCATCAACCGCGGACATCGGCTCATGTCCGAGACGTGATAGAATGTGTCCCAGCAGAAATATCATTCCCCCCGTAGTGCAGGGATGCTCCAGAACATGCGGGTAGTGTTGCAAGGAGGGAGCCATTCACGATATTAGTGACGGAACTTGTTTGCGGGCTCTTGCTATTTCTGGTCTTGCTCTGCAAAGGGGGACAGAACGGCAGGAAAATTTCGACTTGGAGAAGAAGTGGCATTATTATTAACAGCTTGATATTAACATGATCCGTTTGCTCGTCGCGTGTCCCACATTTCCCAGTCATGAATGATATTCCGCAACACCTTGCTTCTCAACACACACCAAGACATCACAGTTGGTTTCATGCCAGGTTCCTTCTCTTTCCGTGACGAGATATGAAAATTGCACCCTTCTGATGCATACAGATGAGAGATGAAGTAATCATCAGAAACAAAGTCAGACATCCCAAAGTTGGACGACTGTCTAAAACATCGCACCAGGACGCACCCGTCGTAAAGACACTTGCAGTCGAGGAGGAAAAAAAAATACAAAGTTTGATGCGCACCTAAAGGGGTATATATATATGCTGATTCTTGGAAGGAGGAATAGAGAAGAGGAAGGGCCCAGATCAAGAAGCAAACCAAGACGGCTTGCAGTGTAGCCTGGCAGATAGATGATGATAGCGGAGAAAATGGTGGAAAAAAAAAGGAAAAAAAAACCACGCTCATGTAACAAAAATAGACATGTAAGCTATGTCTTTGAAAATGGAAAGTGCCGAAGAAAATTCACACGATGCGCGAGGCTGAATCAATCATAAGAATATCAGCATTGAGAAGCTCGCTGGCTATCGGATGAAGCCGAGACAGGACAGCAATACAGCAATGGAGAGGGTGTGTGTGTGTGTGTGTGTGTGTGTGGGCTGAGGATGTAATTGGCTACACCACCGCCACATGACTCTTTTCTCCCAGTCCCGAATCATGCTCAAGAGGACTCTTCTGGTCATGAGTCTGAATCATTCAACCAGAAAATCTTGCTCCTCTCGTCTCCATGCACAATAAGATGAGATGCTCGTGCTGACGTCCTTGTCTCTGACAGTCGGCTGCTTTGACCGGGCATGGGCACATCTCAAGCACGAGGAGCTCCGTCCCCGTAACCACCTGTGCTGTAGACTGAAGGACCGGACGGATGGTGGGAGGTCAGGCTTGGATAAGTGTCCGAGTATCCGCCAGACTGACTGTCCCAGCGCGGCGGTGTCGCGGTAGATGATGGGTGTTGACTAATGGGCGTGTGTAAGCCGCTTGAGCTGTATCCGGCAGTGGACGCGTTGCGTGTGTCATAGGCGGTCACGGCCGGCAAAGGATTTGTATTGATACGCATGGGCGGCGCATGGTGATTTTGATGTGGGCTATGATGATGATGATGGCGGCCGGCAGGGCTGAGGGTGCGTGCTGATGATGCATATGCCGGGGCCGTCGTGTAAGGAGTCCACGCGGGCTGCGAACCTGACAGAGATCGAGGAGATGGCATCGGCTCATGGTGGCCCGAGTGCACCGAGTACTGGTTGTGAGCATCTCCGTGCTGTGGGGGCAGACTCTGTTGCGATGCCATGCCATGACCAGGCGGTGTTGGCAGCGGCGCGTACGGCGCAGCACTCACTGGGTTCATCAAGCTGCTTGGTGGGAGTGTGCTGCTGGGGCTGGCACTGTACTTGCCAATAATCTTCTTCAGAGCGGGCTCCAGGATCTTCCACGGGAACACCTTGACGTCCTTCTCGATATTGCGAGGTTTCGGGTTGGGGAATCCCATGATGATCTTGAAGAACTCCTCGCTGTCGGCCTTGGCTTTGGAAACCGTGAGCGGGTGAAAGCCTTCCAAGTTGCGGCGGATTCGATTCTTCTCCTCGACGCTGAACCGGTTGGGCGCCGCAACGAGTTGCTCGAGCAGGTGAATGGTATCAACCGAGGTGACATAGCAGTCGCCCTTTTCGGCCCACCAAATGCATGAGACGCAGATGCTGTTGGGGGGACGTTCGTTGACGGGCACAGCCCTGAAATTCGCCGTGAGGGTTGAGCCCGTTTGCGATTTGCGGAACATGACGATTCGCCGACGATTGTCCCATTCCTCCTGGGTCCAGTTCTCGGCCATGGTATCAAGTTTTCCATTTATTTTCAAGATGGCCTTGCTCGAGTAGAGAGAAACGGGGTGATACGAGCCATTGCTTCCGGCGCCGTTGGCGATGGTGCTGGTGCGGATGAGCTGGGGAGTACCGCTGCTTCCCGACGATGGCATCGGCAGTGGCGTCAGACTCGGTCGCCCGCCGCTCCCGCTGCTCATTGCTGAGTGATGATCCATGGAGCTCCTCGTGCCTGTGCCTGTGCCTCCCAGTGGCCCACCGCCGAACCCGCTCCACGATGGGGCGGGCCGTCGGTAGTGCGGTTCCGCAAAACTGCTGCTCCTATACGTTGTAATCATGTCGCCGTTGCCTTGGGGAAAAGTGTTTGCGTATTGGCCTTGCTGTGACGGATAGTCGTAGCTATTTGTAGACACATCCGGCTGCAAATGACTGTGAACAGTTTTTGGCGATGCGCTCGCCTGATCAATCCGGGGTCCAGCTGCCGCGGTTTCGTGCTTGGGGACCTTGTTCGTCCGCGTGATGTCATCCCCAGACCCGTCCAGATACTGAAAAGACCCTGCACCCGTCCGCGACATCTCCTCTCCAGATGGGCCTTCAACAACTAGTGATAAAGGCACGTTGCTACCACTGCAGCCCGTGACCATCAGCTGCGGAGCGTCGACACTGCACGAATAAACGAAACTCGTGGCATCCTGGCCATCTCTGGCCATGTCTTGCACGGGCACCTTTTCCGAGCCGAAATATATGGAGAAATAGGGCATAGCCGAAGACATGGAAAACAAGTCATATTGTGAAGAAATTTTCAAGAACACTTTAGTTCCAAATATGCCAGACGCGGGCTGGCACGAGAGTACCGTTGGCCCTGTCGGGATATATTGAGCGACGGCATTGTTCGATGCAAAAGACTGCTGATTCAGTTGAGCGAATTTCTCCGTTTGTTGCGATGGAAAACTTTGTGCCGGATATTGGTCGTATGTTGCTTCTTGGTATCGTGTCGCATCATAGCCTGTCAAGGTAAACTCATTAGAATAGTTCGTTCTCGGCGACATGGGGTAAGTATTATAGCTTGGCTCCTCGGACAATGCTTCCGTTACTGGAAGGCATGCGTCTACAGGCATCATCATCTTATGCCATGTACTGCGTACGTAGCTCAACTCTCTTTCTTATTCTCGTACGCCATTGTACTGTGCAAATGACACAGATTGCCACAAGCTTCAACAGTGGAAAAAAAAACTCACCAGGCACTGATGGCAGCTGGGCCTTGCCGCCGTAGGTTGCCATGTCAAGGAATGGCGAGGAAGCCCTCCGTGAACAGCCTCCACTGGCTGCCCGTGCAGCTTCTTCGTACTTGAGGGCGAGGGTGTTTGGAGACTCGAGTCCGTCTTCCTGATCAAGTATTATTGTTTTGGTGTCGACTCCCAACTAGATTTGGTTGTTCTTGTCAGCAAGTCAGTCTTGTCTTGGTAAGTATCGTGGCATTGGTGACTGGTTCTGATGTCCCCAAAGGTCCAGCTGCTGATCTTCATGAATTACCAATGCTCAGGTCATTGTGTTCGTTTAAGGGTATCAGACAGGGAGAAAGCGGGTTCCACCAGCTGAGCACGGGCAGCAGACACGATGCAGAATACAGGTGGAAAGAAAACATGACGGTGGATGAGCAGAGTCCGTATCTTTACTCTCGGGGAAGCGATGATGCTGGAACAGGGTCTGGGGTTGGTTTCGACTCACTTCGAAAAGCTTGTGTGAAGGGAACTGGAACTTGGCAGCACACATGAAGCTTCCAGACAGAGGGTGCTCCTTGAATAGTCTTGGTGTAAGTCGAAGATGCAAGAGAGAAGCAAGCAGATGAAGAATTCCGACCACTGTCTTGGGTAGAAAAGGTGGATGTGAGGTCTGTTAAAACCAGGTCTCGTCCAGGTCTTATCCGACAAGAATCAGTCAGTCGAGAGGGGCCTACCTTGCCTCGGGGAAAGCGCTTGGTCTCTTTCGGAAATTTGATAACGGTACAGGCCTAGACTAATGTGAATGTGTATGCTTTTGCTATGTATGTTGCGGAGACCTGTCAGTTGAACGTCCATGGGCGGGTTTGCTTCTTTCCCCTCCCAGAAGGGGGGGCTTGATGAGTGAGACAACAGACGGGCTGGGGTCATCTTACTGGCAGCACGATGAGATCCTGGCAGTGGCTAAGAACAGTCCCGATCCTGAGCAGACACTCGCATTCCAAGAAGCCAAGATCTCTCTGGATGACCCCAGTGGAATTGTCTTGCCCTTCCAGGCTTGATTTTCTTGATCTGGCGCAGCGTGTGGCCGTGGGAAGCAGTAATGGGTTAGGATGTCCGATAGAAGGCTGGCTTCATTGGAGGAATGGTGGATGCTGAGTGAGGAGGAGGTTCCAGGAAAAGCCAGGTTTCGGGAATCTTAGCATAAAGGGAGGAACGTGGACCAGTTCCGAATGGGAGTGCTACAGAAGATGCCACCGTGACACTTCTGCTGTCTTTCTAGTTTTTAGACGTGCTTTTGTATGGTGTGTCCTTGTTACATACCTACAACTCGTGGCTGCCGTTCGATGGTCTATTGACTGAAGCTAATTAGCAAGTCTGCTCGCGCCCATGGGTTGGCCATGGTAGGTAGCGCGCATTTACACCGCTCGCCCTTGGCACGGAAAGAGAAGAGGGTCAAGAGTAGGTAGCATGGGAAAACTTCAGGTGGATCTAAGTATCATCAGACTTACACGATCACCTCTTTCTCCCCCCTTGCCGGAAAACAATGGTCCAGAAGTCGTTGATGTAGCTACTCTGACTTGCGAACAGCAAGAATACCAATGAACGTGCTCTCCGCGGGTGCTTTAGATCATTCACAGGGAGGGAAATGAAGCTCTCCGTGAGGAAGGCCAAGCGGTAAGAATATGTGGTAATGATGGAAGCGACAGTTCGAGATCCACCCTCTCTTGATTAGACGGATTCAGGACGGCTTCGATGGACACAATTGGCGTGCAGTAGGGCCAGATTTTGAAGGACAGAATGCGTGGGCACCAAAGGCGGCAAGGGGGGAAAAAAAAAAAGGGCGAAATGTCTGATGCAAGTGAGATTTAGGAGACTTCAAGATCTCGGGCTGTCATGGGCGTGTGCCAAGAAATAGAAAGATAGATGAAAGAGCTGCGTGCAAACATTTCTTTTGAAGACTGGGATGGCTTATGCAGGAAGTTGACATGCTAGATGCCCTGCGTCAAGCGGTGATGGTCAACAATCCCCTGCCAGGGTTCTGGTGGAATGAGTTTGCCAGGTTACCACTGAGTGAGAGGCTTACTAGTCTGCTAGACGGTACGAAGGAGTGGTAAACGGGTATGTAAACGACAAAGCCGCCACCACAAAAGCAAAAGGGGGCGTGTAGGGAGAGGGAGGCAACGGAACGACAAATCTTGGGCAAGGGGACAGTCTGGGATTATCGAGCTCTAGGGATGGCCCACCACCAAGTCTCCCTCAGTCTCCCTCAGTCTCCCTCAGTCTCCCTCAGAAAGCACGTCACTAAAAGCTGCCCTGTAGCTAATGTGGCACAGTTGGGTGAGAAAGGAACGATTCGCTCGTGATCGCCGCTTAGCAACCGTAAGTTTACGATTTTGGGGAGGGGAAGGGTAAGCAATGAACAGCGGCTCATCAGCCAGGGTAGTTCGGGCATGGCGTTGGAGCGAACCCCGGTAGATGCCGTGAAATGATGACATTTGCAGCCGCTCATCAAGCCAAGGGAGGTTCCAGCAGGCAAATTCTTAGATGAAGCTAAGAAATATGAACCCGACAAGTCCAGAGTAATGTAGTCAGAGTTCGCGGTCAACAAAGCTACCAAACACAAGAGACCAGTGGAATGGGTATGTTGGAGATAGATGGGTCAGTCTTTGCGGTGCGGACGAGCAGTGGGCTCGACTTGTCCCATTTCAAGGGCCGTTGAGATAGATCCCCGAGTTCCTCTCAAGCCGTGGGCGAGTGAACTGAGCCATTGAGGCCATTGAGCCACCCGACCATACGAGCTCAATGGCCCAGTCAACTCGTCCACCCGCCTGGATGGGATGAGGGTACATTTGGTGCTCCGCTGGGAACAAGCCGACCACCTCAAAGGGTGTGTATCGAGGAATGGGTGGTAGGCACCAATAGTTGACCACTAAGTCGCATCCTGGCACCTGGGGGGCAGGCACGGGGAACTAGAGCAAATACGTCCATGGGATCGACCACAAAATGGTATGCTCGAACCCCAGAAGTGGTCGTTGCGTAATACCAGACCGGGGGTCAGGTATGTAGATCGATGTCGGCTTCCACGTCATGAGCAGTGCTCGGTCAGGAAGGGGAAAAGATTGGCTTTGGATGGGAAAGCAGAGGAATCAGGCAATGGCGAAAGTGGACGAAGGAGGCGCCTGAATGTGCGTTCTGTACTCCGTACTACACGGACTGGCAAGCTCAGAAAGCTCAAAAGGCCGTGCTGGGAACCGAAGCACGGGTGTAATTGTGCTACAGAGAGATGGTGTACCTATCTCGTACCTTGCTTTTCTGTGTGTGTGCATGCACTTGAGGTACGTACCCCATATTCCACATGTACTCCGTAGCACTCCGTACAGGCCGCAAGTAGGGACAACTTGATCCCAGTCCGGCTGGGCCCAGGAAAGTGGGCTGCGGGCGATGGGCTCGCAACGTCCCTACATGTATGTATGTACAATCTGGTCGATCAGCTGCAGACGACTTGCCATATTACATGAGTAGACCGAAACTGGCACGAAGAGGGTGGGCCAGCCCCAGCAACCACATGAAGCGCGAGCCGTCGCGGGTGAGGGTCGGCCAAGTCTGGACAAGCATGAACGAGCCGTACAACTCAGTGACATGGCCAAAGCAGGGCCAGAATAGGACACAGAGACGCGGCAACGAAAGACTGATGAAGGTGGATTGAGTGCCCAACACTAAGGTGATCGGCGCCTGCGGGCTGCTGGATACCCGGGAAGCAGTGGCGCGCGGCGTTGGCGGCAAAAGGTAATATGACTGGACCAGGGGTATTGCTCCGTCCTCAGTCCTTGTCAATATGTGGGCTGGCTATTGCATCTCATCTGCCTCCCATCGAGTCCCGCTCTCTTGGCTCAAGCAATGCCGCGGTGAAGTCGGGAAATGCAAACACGTACGTACCAAAGGCAACGGCAACGGAGTCTCGGGCATGAAATGGAGTTGCGTGCCCACAGAAGAGTAGGCACGAAACGAACCCGTCCGTATTGCTGAAATGAACAAGTTGTCAAGAAAATCTCCATTATGGAGTCCTATGTATGAGGCGCAGCGAAAGGCCGTGTGGCCCACTCCTGGTGATGGTGTTGGATGGAGGAGAGCCCGGCTTCCCAACTTCCAATTTTGCACGAGCCAGTCCAGCCAAGGTAAACCGACATTCACTTGTTTGTGGTGGGAAACCATTCTGCCTTGAACTTGCTGTACCGAACTTGACAGCGATATTGCAGTCAAAAGAACGAAGAAAAGGATGGGACTTCTGATGAGACCCTGGCACGTTTCGTATTGTTGATTATACTCGATGAGCATGGCGATGATGCAGCCAATACTCGGGGATCCACTGTCATCTTTCAGCTAGTACCACAGACAGGGTCAGCCACGAAGCTTCCTGTCAAGAGCTCAGTCGTCAACGATAGCATCAGCTAATGGGTTTATTCCTGCCACTCGACTTCTCTGGAGTAGGCAGCTCGACTCCGTTCTGTGCTTGGGCCTGAGTATCAGCAGCCGAGTTTTCTGTGCAGGGCGAAAAGCCATAAACAAATGAACGAAGTGCCTATGTACGGAGTACTCCGTAATACAGTAGCATCGCGACGGCCTTAGTCCATCGGCTGCTTTGGGAGGCTGGGGGGCTCCTTCAAACTGCATGTGAACCTCTCTGGCCCTGGTTGTCCACCACCTCGGTGCCGGATGCTGCCGGAAGACGTCGAAATTAGGTGGCTGTATCACTCCCATGGAGTTGGAGTTGGAGCCACGTCCCAGAGATCGGAGCCGGTACTTGACTGGGTCCACCCCCACCCGCCTGCCTGCCTGCACCTTTTGCTGAGATTCGTAAGACCAGGATGATGTGCTGTCCAGGCCATTGCACATCTACTGTAATGTTGCTTTTTTCGTCCTTGCTCTTCTCCCTTTTTTTTTTTTCCTGCTGTGCCGTGTCGGTATGCTGGTCGATGCAATCTCTCACAAAAATCCTTTCATTTTTGCAGAAATGACGTTTCATAGTCAGCTCCATGCGACGCCAGCGAAGTACAGATGCAGTCATTTCGAGTTTTCACTCCCCGATGTCCTTAATAGGATATTTGGAAGAGTAATTTAGTCGCTGATGGCATATGCTTCTGAGTTGATATCGAGAACTCGGTAAATGACGCTCTGTTAAAGAGGTTCCCCCTCTATGAAGCGTGGTGAGCGTGCATGGACATCGTCATCAATCCGTCAGAACAGAGTATCGGAGTGTCTCAAACCCCACATCAGTGACGGCACAGTGAAGATTGTCTTTGAAGGCACACAGACACGATCCGAAGCAGATGGACCGGTGCGGTGTCACCCCAACCCCAGGAGAAAACGTGGGAAGCACTCCGTAATAATTGGCCACCAATTCAATGGCGATGGCATGTTGACTTGGCCAAGTCATAATGGCATCAACAATCCTGATGGCGCTCAAGGCCTGTCGAGGTGGCATTCATTTCGTCCGTTCAAGTGCTTCATTCCGTCTAGCCCGACTTGTGGAGCCAGGTTCCTTGACTTGCTTGTTACGGACCGTGGCCAACTACGCAATGAAGAGCGGAGATGTCTCCTTTTGATTTGGCTTGCAAGCATTCCCTTGTACATTTGCGAAGTTGATGCTTTCGGGATGAGTGGATGCAAATGGTGGTGCCGCCGCCGGCGCACAGAACCAGCAAAAAATATGACCTCAATTTCTCAAGTCGGGCAAGAACATGTGTTAAGAAAGTGCACATTGAGGCTGCATCAACCATGTGTGTCGCTTACTGAGCGAGAGCATGTCGCTAAAAAGGAAGAGAACAAATAATATGACGGACAGACATTTAGAGTATTAGAGAAGACATACCACGACGACGTTTTATCGACTTGACTAGCTGTTTCACTTTTCAGCCCTGATCTAAATGAGACAATGGTTGAAGTGGGGTTTGAGCTGCGCCTGTCTCACCTTATTCTATCCCTTGGCTATCAGAGTGTGTGGTCAGGTGTAGAGCCTGCACTTTTCATTTGATAGTGCGAGTCAACCAAGAAGGATCATCCTATGTTTGTATGATTTCGGCGTACGAACGGTGTCAGTGATACCTTATCTTCCCCTTTGATGGTTGTGGCGCTTACGGATTCTTTCTTGTGCTCTTGATTAAATCCTCTTTAACCTTCGTCTCAAGCTAGATATTGCAAAGTTTTCAACAGCTGCAAATTGGGTTTAGGGAGGCGCAAGCCGTGATCAGCTCTCATTATTTCTAGACACTCACGATGGGCGTTTCGTCTTCATATACCGACCATCTCAAAGGCTGGATGCCTGTCGGAATCGTTTCCACAAAGCTCTGGTAATATCTCCGTCGCCAACATACATAAAGTACTGCCGAAGACTAGCATGTCGTATTGGAGGGCTAGGCGAATGAATGTATTGCAAACACCCGGTCGGTCTTCCACAGAATCCGATGCTTTGGAGGATCTGGCGAGGTAGGCTCAACCGTTGCACCATCTCCGCCTGCAGAAGCCGATCTGCAGCTGACGTCCGTCTACTCCGTCTGTATGTATGTACAAGGGCGAGATGAGATGATGTTGTACAAAGCAGGGGTGGCTGACTGAACAGGTTGCCCTACCATGTTGACTTGCTTATCCGACGCCTAGACAGCACATTGTACATATGTCGCCACAGCTCGTTCGTGAATATGGAATGTGCCTGAACAAGTGGCGATGTGGTGGTACCACAGACAAACGGTCTCCTCTCCAGCTGCGCCATACTCCAAGTTGCCTGAGACGTGAAGAAGTGGCAGGTGCAATACAGGCTTCAGATCCCGAGACCTTCCCTTGTTGGCAACTGGACGAGGAGTCCCGAGTGCGGCAATGGACATCAAAGCCATGCAATGCGATGCGAGTGTTGCTGTTGCCATTGGCGTCAGGCGTCAACGCCTGGAATGCAATCTATCGGCCGAGAAGTCAGTGTGGTTTGGTATTGTTACGAACCACAAAAGCTTTGCTGGTGGTCAGTTTTTGGCAAGAAACGCGGAAACGGTAGTGTCAGCTGTGCAGTTGCAGTACAAAGCAGGCACGCAAGCCTGTCAGCTGTCAGGTGACGGGATACGCCTTCCTTCCTGAATCCTGCCTTTTACATACTTGCAAGTTGGCTCGTTCTCACCCCGCAACTTGTACCCAACGTGCCCGAATTCCGGAATTCCTTCACCAAATCACTCTGGTCACAGCCAGACAAAAGGAAAGTCGGGCTAAAAAGCAACACAAGCAACACACACCTGACGAGTGACACCCTCATCCTAGCTACTCGGCACACCGACCTGGTGACCAGACCCTTGCCAGCCCGCCGTGGCCTGCTTCTCTCCTCTCAGGGGCACTTGGGCCAGGGGGGTGTCGGCGCGCTGCTGTGATCCGTTGACGCTTACGGATCCGTATGTACATGTAGGGGAAGCTGACTCCATGACTCCACTCGCATCGGGCTCGACGCCACGGTTCCTCTAGCCTGCCCCTTTCAATTCCCCAGCGTCATCGTGCTCCCGAAAAAATTGAATGTACATACTCCGTACGAGGCTGATACACGAGGCTTAGGCTTCTTTGTGCTGGGAGCAGATGAAGTCGAATACTTGATACCTTGATGCGAGTTGGCCATTGAACAGCACCATTCTCTAATCGTTTAATCGCTGACACTAGTTAGTACCTCTTTGGTCGAGCTCTTGGGTGGCTAGTCCGCGGCGGTTTTTAGGGAGGAACCAAGCAAGTTGCTCCAGGTTGCGAAATAATCGTCTCCTCCGAACAAAATACGAAGTGTGGCAGCGAACGGACCTCCTGCACTTGGTCATATGCAAGGTACGGACCTCCCACCGCCACCGAGCACCTTAATTGAGGCAAGGGAGCGGGCAGCCACACCAGACGAACAGGTAACTTCACCTAAAGAGAGGCGTATGCAGCTTTCCCATGTCATTGTATTTGGCCGAAATTGCCATCGTCGAGTGGAGGGAGGGAACTTCTACCGTTAAGTGCGAAAAGGGTCGGACTTCATCGTCTCAAAAGGGCATGATCTAGACCCCTCCCCCAACCTGGTATGAAGACAGCCCATGGATCGCACGTAGGCGTGACATGCTATCGATGGCTTTCTATTGCTTATTCGATGTACACACGGGTCTGTGGCAGCAAGAAGCTCTGTACGGACCTGCGGATGTTTTGAAATGGCAGGGAAGGGAAGAACACAGAGAAGCACCACATCACACAACCGTCTACGCGCAAAACGAGAGGCGGTCGGCCCGAGGGAGACCAAGTCAAAGCTCTTGTCACAGTTGAACCATCCTACCCGGTCATGCGGAGTCGTGGCTGAACGCATCCTCCTCGATGTCGAATTTACTAAAACACAAATTGTCGGCATCGGTTCAATACGGCGCCCCAATATACTTGGGCTGGGCTTTGTTTTTCTTCTCCTTTGCTAACTGCTCTTAGCGAGCACTCGACGTCGCGTATGATTTCTCCCGTTACACCAGCGATATACTATCCCTGAGCACGCTTTTCGGTTCGCTTGTCACACTTTCAGAATCTTGGGACTGTACCAATCATGTCTCCGTTCGAGCTTCCACAACTTGATGACCAGCAGATGTCCACTGTTTGAACTGTAGCACAGTCATATATTGCTAATCCATCTCACTGGGTCAAGCCACATTGTTATTCAGTCGCAGTGCAGGCTGACCCAGCACAGTGGGAGTGGTAAAGCCAACCTCCAGATGGATGGTGCAACCTAGCAAAGAACAAGGAAGCTTCTCGTCCCATCATGGTGATAAAGTCGCACAAGATACAAAGCGTGTTGGCAGTTGGTACGGATCGTTGAATAGTGACTTCTCGCAACATTCGATCCGAGGGTCTTCCGCTTGATATCGCCTGTTTTGCCCAATTTCTGCAACAAATAACAAATCATACTTATGTACCAGAAAGAACGACTTAGAATCGTTAGGTAGTGCTACTGTTCCGTTCCGTAGCGCCAGTCTATGTGAGACAGTGGGTTGGCCCCATGCTTAACCTTCAAGAAGCATCGGTTGTTCGTCAGCGAGACATTTCACGCCGAAGTCTGTGAATTCCGCATTCAGCATTCCCACAGTCTTGGATCATGTCACAGTCCACGCGAGCCTGAGACTGTGGAACAATGTGAAATTTATACGACCTTCAATGGTGGGAAATGCTCCACGTGAAACTTTCAGATGCTGCGCTCATGACTTTGGGCAACTGAGAATGGAATCTGGACATTCGGAAAGTCCATACATGTGAAGATATACTCTGGCTCACGGATTCCAGAAGCATAGTACATACAAGTCCAGCCTAAGCGATACCGTTGTTTCTGCTTACCGTAATCCGCTGTCACGGTCACGACCTTGAACAAGACAGGAAAGTGGTGTCAGTTTTCTTGAGGCTAATCCGAGAACCGATACGAGCTTGCGACTCGAAATCAAGGAGAGCGATATTGAGTCAGTAATACCCTTCGAACAAAGAATGACCGCTTTGTGTCGTGGACGGAGGTTCTTTTCGTTGTGAATCTTGGGTGTGTTATTATATTCCTGGCTCACCATAAACACGAGATCTTAAGTCCTGACTTTCATGTGAGCAAAATAACGATCGAATATGGATGACGCCCTACGGAAAAGATCAAGGTAAAGTCAAACGCTTGTGTCGGGGAATGGCTACTTCTGAGCAGGGACGACTTTCCTTCCTACGCCGAGTGGTGACCAAGCAATCAAAGCAGCGAGCAGGATGATGAGCCAAAACAGCATCACTGTGAAGCATGGGGTAGAGGTACCTCTACCCACTTGACGATTGCGCGAACGAGGAAAGCAATGCCCATTTGGAAAAGGACGACACCATTCTATATTTTGTTTGTGCGCTTGACGAGCAGAATTGTGCTAATGACTCCCGTCCGTGGGGTTTGTTTCCATCCCCGGCGGCCAACCGTCCTCTCCTTATTACCGCGTAATCCGTACACGTCCAGACTGTAGTCACTTCTGGTGAATTTGCGGTCCTGCTCACAGAAACCAGAAAACCCGCACATATGTCGAAACTGTCGCAGTCTATGAGCCCCGAAATTGGCCGGCTTCCTCGAACAAGAACCTACCCGAGAGCGCTAAACTGTGCAAAAGGGGAACAAATCTGATCTCTACATTCCCTACGCCTTTGCTGACGCTCGAATATGTGCGGTGTGTACTCAAATGAAATCGTGGGCAAAATACATCGAACGTTGTAATTCGATCAGATATTTTTGTTGGTACCATCAGGCCAAAAACAAAAGACAGGGAACCCATTCATTTGTGTGCATGAAAGGTGAATCACGGAGCACTCCCGAAGTTATTAATAAGGACTAATAGATACTCTACGGATACCCAAGCAGGGGCGAGAATCGGTACGTCTTTGACTCCTCGGACACTTGCGTCAACTGGCTGATTGAGCCCACCGAACAGACGAAATAAAGCATCCATGACGACATGAGCAGCATGCACCTCGTGTTTCCCAGGTCCTGAATTTCAGAGCATCTGGCGAATGGCACTGTCGCAGGTTTTCCAACCCAACCGGAGCGCTTGGATATATCCCTTGGTCTCGTCCGTAGACGTGGGAAGCGCGTTACACTCAACTGAATGCTGTATTTCGACAGGGGGTCACAATACATACGGAGTAGTTGACTTGGCTTCTTCGCGTGGGAATACTGTATCACAGCTCCTTGGACGAAACCAATCGGCTGGCCACAATCTGAGCAACACTGCGCGTTCGGCCGGCCATTGTTTCGTCTGGCAAAGTTGTCGCCTCGGATTATGGAGCACAGGTAGTACATTGCCACACCTATTCACACATGATGACGGCGCGGCACTGCCCATTTCGCCTTTCATTTGAACACACACTAGGGGGAAGCTACTTCTAGCGCATCCCTTGAAAGACCTGCTCTACATATGTCAAATGAAGGAAGAAAAGTGTGAGACGTCAAAGGAAAAATGGGATGAATACATTTCGGCGTCCGATACCCGAAGATGCCTCATCCCTGCTGTTGTTTTTTGCTTGGACGAGACGGCCGTGGACTGTATCTCGGCCGAAGTAACTCACATGTTCTTCTGACATTTCAAGTTGAAAACTTTTGGTAACTGAACCATCAGGTTCTGATTTGCACAAAGGAACTCTCTCTCCAGCACAATGCATATTACGAAGTAGTATAATGCAAGGCCGTGTCTGGCAGCGCCTCTCTTGCAAGAACTGGGGAAGGAGGTATTGATATGAGCACGGCAGCCAACCAGCCCAACGTTCAAAGTCACAGATGGATCCCGTGTGCTCGAACATGTTTCTCGGTAGCCTAACCGGGGTGTTAGATTCTTCATCGTTTCCAGCGGTGCGGTTACTCGAGCGTCCTCAGATAGATCCGTCTACCGAGTACGGAGTGTGTACATTGATTCGTGCCCGCCCGCCCGCCATCACAATGCTACGGGTGTATGTGAGAGACAAGTTTTGTCATCTCGGAGTAACCATGTACGTACAACATTACTACTCGGGACTGGGTCCTCCCGCCCTCCCAGCTGTCCATTCACATCACATTGATTCGATGCGTGCGCTAGAATGCTTCTCACAGCTGAAGTTTATGGTTCGAGGCCCCTCATAACGGCCGAATACTGTCCAAGGCGAATAAAACTCTCTTCGCGCTCGGTTCCATTTTCAAGGGACCCAAGACATGAGCTTTTTCGGCCCACACGAGTTCTCTCAGGGGTTGGTATGAGGGAGGAAGATGTCTTGGACAATTGACCATACCGCCACAACAAAAAAAAAAGGGGCAAGGAAGAAAGAAGCAAAAACAGGAAAAAAAAAAGAAAAAAAAAAAGAGGGAAGATTGGCGCCAGATCCAGTCCAGATCCCAGTCTTGACGACTCATCGTGTCAGCTTTTTCCTGGCTGGCAATGCCGGCCCCCTCGCTGCCAGGATTGTTGAGATTGGGACTGGCAATACCACCCAGCCAGCGGGGCGAACCGCAACTGTGCCACACGAACTCTGGCTGGAATTGACTGAGATCAGCGGGATGGCGTGCTGTGTGTGTCGCATGCAGAGGTGTCCGTGATATTAAAAAACAAAAAAAAACATGGGGGGAAAAGGTAGAAAGCGACGGGGCGGCTGGGCTTAGCGTAAAGCCACCCATCATCACATCGAGAAGGCAAAGTCACATCGAGACGCAAACTGCGGGGAGAGCGGAAGATGACCCATGGCGATTGAATCCAGTGGAATAAAGATCAATATTACGCGCGCCGGGCTTCCTTGGACTATGCGCTTCATCACCAATGCAACAGTTCTATGCCCACACACTCTGCAATCCCCGGATGGCAACCATTGCACCCCAGGCACCAGGATCGGGGGGGAGCTCCTGAGAATCTGACAGGCCTGCGCCAACATACGTCGCTCTCCCCAGCTTGGGTGTCATCTCCTTGGTGGCCTCCGCTCCATCGATGGCGGCCCGGACGCCGTCGTTGAAGCCAGACTTGCCCATGGCATCCGCGAAGGGAATCAGCGTGTCCATGACAGTGCGATCTCCAACCTTGGCGGGAGTGTACTGCCGCAGGCTGGCTAGAGCTGTAGATAGAGACTTGGCCCAGAGGGCAACGGGGCCTTGTGCACCGGCAATGTCAATGTTGCTCTCGACGGCGTTTCGTAACGAGACGAAGAAGATGCCGAGAATGCCTCCTAGTGTGCCACCCATTTTGCTCTCGACAATGTCCTCTAGTTCCAGGAGGACCTTGACAACCGAGCCGGACTTTGCGAGGCCCTGATCGAGCGCGGCGAGTAGGCCAGTCGCGCCCGTCTTGAGGGTTTCACCGCAGTCGCCGTCTCCCATGATGGTGTCCCATCTTGTCAGGTCGGGCTCAGCTTCCACAAGCTGAGTGCATGCATTGCGAAGCATGGTTTCGAGAAGGGCGGCGTCGACTTTCAAGTCGCGCCTATCGTCCACAGTCTTCCTGGGCTCTTGTTTCGGAGCCGGGACCAGCTGCTCCTTTCGGCTGCGTCGCTTCGCCTGCGAGCCAGCCATGGACTCCCAGTGGGTGCTGGTCCTGGCGTCAAAGAAGGACTTGATCTCCTCGATGGAGTATTTGCAGTTCCTCGCGACAGCGGTGATGTTGATGATGGATACAGAAAAGGCGGGCGCGTTGAGAGAGGTTTCCAGAAAGCCGGCGCAGACCCGAACGGGCACCATCTTCCACTCCTGCTCCAGTTGCTCGAGCAGCTCATCAACGAGGGCACCCATCTCGAGATGCGACATGCCGCCAAAGTTGCTGGCGAGCAGGATGGTCTCGTCGCCCGGGGCGAACTTTACGTAGCCGCGCTCGGCGTCGTTCTCGTCCAAGCAATGCGTCAGGACTTGCTTGATGAGCTCGCGCGGAGACGGCGCGGGAGACAGTTTCCTGTAACCTAGCTCGTTGTGAGGACCAGTGCCAATCTCGACCTCATCCTCCTTGAGCGTTCCATGCTCGGTGCGGCCTGGGACGTGGCAATGATCCAGTGTCGCGGCCATGGACACAATCTGCTGCGAAAAGGCAACGCCGAGATGGTAGACGTCGTCGAGCGATGCTCCGGCTCCAGCTCCGGCTCCGGCTCCGGCGGCACCGCCCATGACTTTGAGAACGGCAATCTGGCCGGCCAACCCGCGTCGGCCAACCATGCTGCCTTTCCTGCCCACGGATACATCGTCTCCGCAAATGATGATGCGGCAGTTGTGTCCGCGAGCACTGGCCTTCTCCTTGGCCAGCCCGAAGTGAAGGCAGTCGCCTGTGTAATTAGTGATGACGAGGATCGTGCCCTTGTTGCTGGGAACAGCCTCGACACCCGCAAGAATCTGCTTGGTGCTGGGACTAGCAAAGATGTCTCCCTGGACGGAAGCAGCGAGCATGTTGCTGCCGACATAGCCGGCCCATGCCGGCTCGTGACCAGATCCGCCGCCACTGACAATGCTGACTTTGTTGGTGTCGTGGGTGGTGTCGTAGACGACTCGATTTGCCTCATCCAAGCTCAGGCTGGGGTTGTACGTGATGATTCCCCTGAGGGCCTTGTTGACGAGGCCGTCAGGCGAGTTGAAAAGATGTCGTTTCGACATGGTGACAAAAAAGTTTTGGCAAAAGAAGACAAGAAAGAGAAGAACGCGTGAGCGCAACTCCGAAGTTGGTCAGCAAGCTCGCAGCAGGCTCGGCTCACGGCAAAGGGGATTTGCGAATGCGAAAAGAAGAGTACATCAAGAAGAGTACTCGGTTACCACCCAGAGAATCAGCGCTGATTCTGGGACCGCTCTTCCGCAGCTCGGAGCTCGTTCAATTGGGACGGCTTTCACGCCGCCGTAGCAGGGCACACAGTAAATCTCGGCTGCAACAAAGTTGATCTCGTATCCAGGGTGGAGCCTTACGACTAGCAGAATGGCATATGCCTTGCATATGCCTTATATATATACTATACTTACTACTATAGGCTTTTTTCTTTTTTTCTTTCCCTTTTATTATTATTACTACCTTTTTATACTTAGTATTTAACCTTATAATCTTCTTACTTTATATATAGTTATTATATCTATTAAATATCTTAATTTACTAACTACTTTATATAATTATAATAAAAAAAAACTAATTTCTATACTTATTCTAATAGTAAGTAATATCTAGATTTATATATATATATAGTATATACTAATTATATCTAGAGATATATTTATTAGATATTAAAAATACTACACTATTATTAGGTACCTAAGGGTAAAGGTAATAAATATATAAGTCCTATTTAGATATCCTATGCTAATTATATATATATATATATAGGCCTCCTTTCTAGTATTAAGCTTAGGAATACTAAAACTAATACTAAGGATATATATAAAAATAAGGATACTAGCTATATTTATAGTATATGCTTTATATATAGTAAATAAATATAATAACTTATAAAGAGTAAGTAAATAGGTTAAATATATAAAAGATTTATCTAAAGGTAAGCTAATATATATAGGATATATATTATATATTTACTAATATATTATAGTTCTAGTAGCTATATATAAGCTTAGTAGTTATAAGTATAATATTCTAGCTATATATATTATAATACTAATATTTTATAAGTAGCTAGCTTTAATCTCTTAAAGTTTAGTGCTACTATATATATTCCCTCTTATTATATATATATATATTATATTAATAATATATAGCTATAGTGTTAAAAAGGTAAATAGCTATTTATATAGTTATACTATTTCTAAAGGTAAATTAAGTTAAGTATATTGTTGAAATCAAAAGAGTGGACCGATCCGACTAAACCTAGGATTACAAAGCCTTATATATTTTTAACAATATATTTTAACATATATTATATATTATATGTATATATTAGGTATATTCTTACTCTTTTTTAGATATGCTATTATTTAGAGGAGAAATATAGTATTAAAGGTATATATATTTCTAATATATATAGCTATTATAAAATATATACTAATTATTCATAGTTAATACTAACTCTTATTTTTAGGTAAATAAGGATAAGATTTTTATAGGGCACTAGTATATATATATAGTATATATATATAGCTAGTGCTAATTTAATATTAGTAAACTTATTTAAATAATTCTTTACTATAAGTAGTATAATATACTATTTATTAAAGAGCTATTTAGGTAAGTATATATTAAGCTTATATATAGTATATATACTAAACTAAGACCTAGTTCCTTAGGGTCTTAAGACCTTACCTTTATTTTTACTAAGTTTTTTAACTAAAAGGTATATATTATATAATATCTATAAGATATATTTAATATATATACTAACTAATATTATAGTGTAAATAATAAGTAATTTACTATATACTAAGGCTAGTAGTTTTATTATTTTATATATATTATAACCTTTTTTATATATTTTAAAAGTATTAACTATTTATAAGTAAAGTATTTTAATATTAGAGATAGAGATAAGATAGGTATTAGAAAGAAGCATAAGGTATATCTTACTAATACTACATATATAGTAACTATATGCTTATATCTTTTAGTAGTGTAATAATACTAATAAGAATTCTTTACAGACTACTTCTAGTCTAAGTAATAGCTAGACTAACTTTACTAGTAAGTTTATATAGTAGCCTTATAGGTAATATATATTACTAATATTATTCTAAGGACTACTAGAGAATAAGTGTAAGTAACCTTAATATATCTAATATATATAAGGCTAATAATAATATAGTTACTCCTATATAGAAGGCTACGCGCACTAGGAAGCTAAAGGCTAAGAAGAAGGCCTAAAATGTAGCTACTAAGGTAGCTAAGAATTAGAAAACTAATTAAATTTCTCTTACTTTATATATACCTAGTATATACGGATTTACTCTAATTAGTTTTATATAGTTTCTATATAGTGTGTTTTTTAATAAGGATATATACGCTATATATATTATACTAAGTAAAAGGCTAGATTAGTTTTTAATAGAAATTAACTAAAGTTAAGTATATTTACCTATACTATATATGTTAGATGCACCAAGGTCCTGCGCAGGTAATAAATCCCGTATAAATTCGAAGTTAATGATAGATAGTTAGCTAGCTAGGAAAGAGGGAGAAGAGAGAGAAAGTCTAGATACTAGAAAAGTGAGCGAAATCCGTATGTAAGGCACAAAAGGGGGTGGCGAATTAATGCAGCCAATTATATCGCGTGCATCGCGCCGGACCTATAATTAGTCTAGTCTTTGGCTACGATTGAACCAATGAAGATCCAAAGGAATTAACACTAGCAATCTCTCTTTTTCCTTTGTAGCTAAAGAGCTTAAAAATATAATAAAAATTAGATTAAAGGAAAGTGTATATAAGTGAATCCCTTAATAGAAATCCGCTGCTCTAATTAGCTGTTATAGCATTAGTTAATTAAATTAATCCATTATTCCTTACCTAAGCTCCTGTTTCCTAATATCATAGGTCTCTTCACCTATTCTTTAACACGAATTATTAATTCGTTTAAATTAATTAAAGAGGAAAGTAATAAATTCAGTAATGCTTTTATTATTATATCTGCCAGATTATTATTACTGTTAATTCACCTAACTTCGTAGATCTCATGCCTTTTGTATAATTAATAAAGAGCTATAATATTAATTATTAGTCTCTTCTCCTTTATGGTTCCTAGCTTTATAAGATATTTATATTCTAAAAAAGAATTAGTATAGAGAATCATAGGAATTTAAGGTATCTTTAATTAGTCCGTAATCTAATGTAAAGTCATAGAAATCGCGTAGGCAATATCTACGCCTTAAACTATACTATATAACTTAGAGGTAAGCGCGCTATAAGTAACTCTCTTACTCTTTATTAAGCTATATATAATAATATTACCTTTTATAATAAAGGTATTGTTATCTTGCATTATCTCGTTGCTAATTACAATCACGTATCCAATCTATAAGCTTAAATCCTTATTATTAGTAAGCAATCCATCTACGAACACAAAGAGCTTTGCCTCTTTAAGAACTAAAGGAATATATCATAGTCCGCGTTATTAATTCTTAATCTGCTATTTAAGGCGTTTATTAAGGTATGTAATATCTTCCCTAGAGGGTTCTTAGTGTTAAGCTATAATTAATAGGTTATATAAAGCCTCTGGTTAACACATAGTTATAATATAGCTTTCTCACGCTTATTACTCTATGTAATCTTGCTTTACTATTAAGAATTAAGAATTAACTTCCTTAATCTTTTAACTCTAACCTTTCTAGGTTAAGATTAGCAAATTATTAATATTCTAGGTTAAGATATAGCTATTAAAGATAAGGGGGTTCTTAGCGGTTAATTATTGCTTTTCTTTGGCTATGAAATTAGCCTTCTAGAGCTCTTTCTCTTCTTTTTAGAAGAAGTTATTGTTACTTAGGCCTAATATATTATTAGTTTACATTCTAATAATACTAAAGAGATTCTTATTATTTAGGGCTATAATTAATAAGCAGGGATTGTAGGTTAAGGTTGTTATATTAAGGTTATCCCTATAGTGACGGAAGTACGTTGCCTACTAGTAAGTTCCGGCCTCTGTAATCCTATAAAGAGGTCTGATTAATTTGATTATAGTCCCTTCTGGAAAGAGATATGTAATTTGCTTTAGCAATCTTATGATAATTAGCCTTATTAGCACCGTGTGCGATTAAGTATAGGCTTATGTAATATTACGAATCCAAAGGTAAATGCCTCTTCTTCTTAATAACGAAGCAATAGCTACAATTAGTTATTAGCTTGCTCGTTATATTGTTAGCGATTGCGTTAGGATGAATTCCTTTCCTTTGTTATTATAGCCTTATATAACAAGGCGGGATTTCTTATATAGCAAATCCGTTCCTTTGCCTTTGATCTCTCTGACTATATAAGAATCAAAAATTCTATGACCTCTATGCTTTGCTAGGTCGAACTTAACGAATTTAAACATATTATAAGCTTACAAAGCGTTAATCTTAGCTTAATTAGACTACTTAAAGGGTTTTCCTAGGGTTATAATCCTTCCTTCTTAGCGGAGCTAAAGGGCGAGGTTCTAATTAGCCTCTTCCTTTGCTATAAGAAATACTATACTTAGCATCCCTCTAGTTATAATCTCTTAAATAAAGGCCTTCTCTTAATCTTTATTCACAAGTATATAAAGCTAAACTAGGCTAATATCCTTCTTAGGGCTATAAGGTTTTCTTTTCCTTACTTTTATTCCTTTAGGGCATAGTAATAAGTCTTTAACTTAATAGCTTCCCCTTAGGGCCTTTTAGGCTTTATAAGCCTCTTTATTAGACTCTCCTACACTTATAAATTACACTATAAGGGCCTTTCTTAGTCTCCCTTACTTTCTCTTAGCTAGTGTTTACTACTCTTTACTATCTTCTATTAGAGAATCTCTTTTATTAGTAGTAGTTAGTTATATAGTTACTTCTTCCTCTATATTACTAGGCTTTATCTCCTACTACTCTAGTCCCTTTATAATACATAGGTCTTTATAATAAGGCTTCACTACTATAGAGCGGAACTTTACTAGGCTATGGGGCATATTAATAATATAGGTCTCTTTATTAGTAGCAAGTAGCTTATACAGGCTATACTAGCTACCTTTCTCTCTCCACACGCGTACATTAGCCTATAGGGGTAGCTAATATATAAGTGCTATATTAGGGCTATTCCAGGCTCTAAGGGTATTATAAACCTGCCGTGAAGCTAGAAGATATTAGACTTTATCTATTACCTTACGAATTACCTTAGCATATTAAATAACAGAGATGCTTAGCAGCGACTTATCTATTATCTATAGGTAGCCTCTAAAGATTAGTATAGTTAGGATAATACTATTTAGGCCTATAGAGTTATTAATAGCCTTAATAGCTATTTAGAGGTATTACTCTAGCGTAAGCTCTGTTTTAATTAAGTCTATAATAATATTATAGGCTTAGCATAGAGGTCCGTGGTATCTCTTAACCTTTCCGATGCTATTATAGGCTTTAATTAGCATCTCACTAGTTTTAATTAATATTAATTAAGCATAATATCTAAACTTAGCAGAAGCGAAGTTGTTGCTAGTATTATAGATAATCTAATCTAGAAGTCTAAGATAAGTATTAATCTAATATTCGTGGATTACATCCTAGATGTCTCAAGCCTTCTGCTTCTTTAGATTAAGGAATTAGGCTGCCTAGAATGATATTACTAAATTAATGATGTGAAGCACTAGTTAGCTATTGATTTGCACGATATTAATAATAATCTTATAGTTAAATTCGTGGTTATCTTTAATTATGAACTTAAATTAACTAGGGGCCTTTCCATGCATCTAGTAATAGTAGCAGACTTTAGTTAATTCCTTAATTACCTAGCGCTTAACTTTATAACTAGCTTAGTAAAGGATCTTTGCAAGTTATTAAACAGAAGGATAACTAAGTTAATAATATAATTAACAAATATCTTCTTCTAAAAGGTGGAAGGCCACTGTTTCCTTCGCTTCTAGTAACCACTAAGGATATCCCTATCATTACATAATAGGTATAGTCTTATTACCTTAGATAAGCACATTAGTAAGGTTATCAATCTTAACTTACATCTTATTTATATTAGTAATTAAGAAGAGAAAGGGGGTAGCTATATTAAGGATATAGAATTCAAGCTCTCTAAGTTCTATAGGTATATAAAGGATTCCTCTTATAACTACTAATCTAGCGCTAAATATAATAATTTAGGGTTTATAAGGGGTTACCTTTAATAAAGGCATTAATCTTAATAAAGCCTTTACTTATGCCTCTCCTATAGTTAACTTTCCTATAGCGCTAGTGTTAGGCATAATCCCTCTAAAGACCTCTTTAGAATAGTGTTCTTTAGAGATATAGTAAATTAAGCCTTTATTACACTCTTATAGCTTATAAAGCTCCTGCCTAAGGAATACGTATTAGAAGGCTTAATTATTTAGGGTTATAAGGATATTAATGTTAGCGGCGTTGTGGTTAGTCTATAATCCAGAGTAGAAAAATTATGTAATACTTAGGTATACTATTAATAGTAGCTCCTCCATATTATTATTATTATCTTTAGCTTCCATGTAGGCTAAAATATATAATTCCTAATTCTAACCTAAGCCTTTATTAAGCTTATTATTATCCTACCCTTCATAGGAGATAAGGAATACCTAGAATCTCTTCTCTAAAGGGGGTATATAATGTGTTTTGCTAGCCTACTAGCAGTCCTTTTCCTTTTAATATTCTTTAGTAAAGTAATTAGAAGACTAGCAGCTACTCTTACTACATATAAAGTAGCGCTTAGTGCTTAGCCTAGGGCTTTACTTATAATAGCTTCCTTTACCACAGGGGGATAATTACTATCTATACTAATAATTAGTAAACATAGCCTCTAGAGGGTCTCCTTATTAGTACTAAAGGTATTAGGAGAACTTCTTATTTAATTTAATAATAGCCTTAATAATACAGAAGGGCTAGTACCTATAAGCTTCTTTACTTACGGAACCTAGATTAATGGCAAAAGAATAGTTTAATTCCTAATAAGGTAAGTAGCTTATTATAGTCTAAGTAAAGAAAACCCCTTTTAGCAGGAACTTATAAACAAAGCCCTAGCGATGTTTATATTAGAAGATTGCTATTCCTATGCGATATTCTAAGGGATTATACCTAACACGGGAGCTATAAAGTTCTCTATAGTAAGGCACCCTTAATTTCTTGCTTTATAACATTAGATACTCATATTATAGCTTAATGAATTAACAGAGAAGAAGGCATTAGTTAGATTTGGCGTAGGAGACCTAATTATTACGCTTAGAGCGGCTAATATGCCTACTCCCTTTAGAAATATCCTCTTTTAGGTTATCCTTATAAACACTTTATTTCTCTTATCCCTTAATAATATAAACTATCTAAAGATTAACTTTAATATCTCTAAGAACACACTGTAATAAGGAAATATTAAAGTACCTGTCGTACGTAAGTAGGGCTATGCCTAGATGCTTCTTACACAGAAAGAAAAAGTAGTTACTTAGAGCTACCTTATAGAAGGCGAGCTATAGCGATTATATCACCGCTTTAGGTATCTATTAATCTAATGTCTATACGAGGTTCTCTGTAGATTAGGGCATAATGTTAACATTAAAGCTATTAGGGAGCTGATAAGAATCTACTACTAATGCTAAATATACGTAGATAGCCCTAATTACTTTAAGTTTACCCTTAAGGATAAGTATAGCTTTAATTATAAAGTAATAGTAGATATCTTCTACCTAGATAGTAACTGCCCTACACTCCACGCTATAGACATAGCTACAGCATTTAATGCAGCGAAATTCCTTAATAATATCTTTACAAAAACAACCTAGGAAGCCCTCTAAATGTGCTGGATTAATGCTTACCTAGGCCCCCTAGACTTTATTATTATAGACACTAGAACAAACTTCCACAGTAATAAATTTAGATAATTCGTAGCTTTAATGTTAATTTTAATTAAGGAAGTCCTTGTTAAGGCATACTATAGCATAGGGAAGGTTAAAAGGTATTATAGGCTGCTCTAAAGAGCCTATAATATAATTAGATGTAAATGCCCTATAACGCTAGAACCTATTGCCCTTTAAATAGTAATTAAGGCCCTAAATAATACTACAGGCCCTAATAGCCTTATCCTAACCCTCCTTATCTTTAGAGCTTACCTATACATAATAAATAAGTCCTTGCTATTACCTAATATTACATAGTATGTAATTATAGTATAGAAGGCTACTAAAGAGATTAAGAGACTCTATGCTATCTAGAAGGTTAATAAGGCCCTTACTAAATATAATAGCCTAGATACCTTAAAGACCCTTAGCTTACTACTTAGATTAAAGGTTAAGGTCTAGCGAGAAGGTAAGGGATAGGTAAGTCTATATAAGCTACTAGTAATTACTAGAGAAAGCTATACACTTAATATACCTAGAGGCCTAAAGACCTTTAGGTTAATATCTATTAAGCCTTACTATAATAACCCTAGTATAAAGAAGATAGCAAAGCCTAGTAAAGAGGAAGGAGAAAAAGGGCAAGAGGCTTATAATAAGAATATAGTGCTACTAATACTACTAAAGCAAGAATACGAAAGGCTATAGAAGAACCCTCCTGTGATGCCTTAAGGTACTAATACCTTCCTATTAGCAAAAGAATATAGTAACCTAGCTTTTGTAATTAAGCTACGTAAGGAAGGAATTATTAAGACCCCTAGCAAACCTTTTAAGCTATTAATAAAAGCGGAAATTAACGCTCTAATTAAGTAAGGTATATTTAAATTTATTATATTTAATAAGGAAGAATATAGTAGAATTCGAATCTTTAATTCCTGGATTATTAATAAGATTAAGGGCAAGACAACGGAACCCTATAAAAAGTCACGCCTTGTGATCTAAGGGTGTGAGGATGAAGGGAAATAGGCCATTCTTACACAGGCCCTAATGATTTAATGCGCAAGCTAATGTCTTATTCTTATAATAGCCCTGTTAGTAAGATTAAGGAAATTCCTTATCTAGCTAAGAGATATCTATTAGGCTTATATACAGGCTTGTATATTACTAGAATAGCTAATCCTAGCGCGCTTGCTGATTTAGATACGGCATCTTTACTTGCCTAGTACGATCTTAAGGGTTATAAAACCCCTCTATAGGCTTGTAGAGGTAGGAACACACTAGTAGGTTATGTATTATAAGCATTATAGAGAGAACCTCTAGATAGAAACCTCTATGTATAATCCCTGCTTACTTATAACTACAAAGGAAAGCCCTAACTTTACCTACGTTAGAATGTAAACTAATAACACGATTAGCCTCTTGGATAAGAAGTTCTCTAAGAAGGAAGAGACCTAGCTTACTATAGTAGGCTTTAACATAAAGCTAAAGCAATTCCTAACTTAGGACTACCCTCTTATGTTTAATAGTAGTATTATCTTACTAGAGAATAATACTATTAAGATCTAGTAGAAAGGGTAGAGTAATAAGTTAGAGTTAGTTCTAATAACTAACTTAAAGTATAAATACGTTAAGCAGAGGGCCTAAGGCACTTACATTGCCTTAATTTACTAACTAGAGGCTTGCTTTAACCTATCTGTTACTATATAATACTAGGAGCTAACCCTAGAGGACGTGAAAGCCCTTAATTACTGCCTAAAGTGGTAGATAGATTACCTAGAGAGAGGTCTGATATTTATTCTAATTAACCTTAAGAAGGTAAAGCTCTTTGCCTTTATAAATAAATCCTTTGCTAATAACTAGGACCTATCCTTATAACTAGGATATATACTTATCCTAGCAAATAAAGACTATACTAATAGTAAGTTTATAATTAAAGGTAATATTATGCACTTTAGCTTAATAAAGAGCAAGAGAGTTATATAAAGTGTGCTTACCTTAGAAGTTTACAGTATAGTAGCTAGTGTTAATATAGCTTATGTAATTATAACTACCCTAAACTTAGTTACTAACTAACTAAAGCTCCTAAAGATCCTAGTTATTGTATATATGGATTTATACTCCTTATATAAGTGCCTTGTTAAGCTTAGTATAATAAAGGAGAAATGCCTAATGATTAATATTATAGCCCTTTAATAGTTATATAAACACTAAGAACTCTATAAGATCTAATAGATTAATAGAGAGGATAACCTAGCTAATGCCTTTATAAAGGCATTACCTAATAAGGCCCTTAAGAGCTTTATCTTAACTAACTAGATAACTATCTAGATGAAGGGATAGGTTACTTACGCGTAATATATATGTAGTAAGAGGAAAAGGTAATCCTCTAGGAGAATAGCTATAGGGATAAGATAGTAATACGTGGGGGATTTACGCCCCTGTAGTTAATATCCCTAGTGGCTATAACTATACTAGCCTACTAGGCCCTCCTAGTGGACTATAGAAATTAATAGTAGTGCGTAGGAGGATAAAGGTATTACTAAGGAGGAGGAAGATATTATATACGCGCTATAGTGTGGTATATATATTACTTTAAGGAAAAGAAGGGATTTAGAAGGACTTACTTATCCTTATATAGGCTTATAGACTAAGTAAGATTATTATTTCCCTTTTATTAGCAACTATACGCCTAGATAGGCTATGAGTTCTTTTCCTTATATCCCCTATTAATTATATTCTTAATCTGTCTTTGTTGGATTCACAGGGTATTGAATTCAATGTAATACAGTCGTGAGCCCGAAGAATAGTATCGTCATCGATTATCTATTCTAGGCTGCGTTGTCTGTTGTTATGATTGATTGAGTTGTAGGAAAAGAGAGGTAAAAAGCTAGAAGTTACAATACATAAAGGGAAAAAGGGGTTACGCGTTTGTGTCCCCACATTTCCTAGCCAATTAACGTGCCGGGTTGTGGGTTATATATAAGGTCTGCGCGCGGCCCGAACTTCTGCCAGGTAATTGCGGCTGCGACGCGCGATTAATATCACCTTTATTCTAACACTAAAACTTCTCTCTTTTAACATAATTATTAACACGCGATATTAATCACAGAAATAAAAAAGAAAGACAGATTAAGAATGTGATTAACAAGGGATATAAGGAAAAGAACTTATAGCCTGTCTAGGCATATGGTTGCTAATAAAAGGGAAATAATAATCTCGCTTAGCCTATAAGCCTATGTAAGGATAAGTGAGTCCTTCTAAATCCCTTCTTTTCCTCAAAATAACACATATACCGCACCATAGCGTGTATATAATATCTTCCTCCTCCTTAGCAACACCTTTATCCTCTTACGCACCACTATTAATTTCTGTGGTCTACTAGGAGGGCCTAGTAGGCTAGCGTGGTCATAGCTACTAGGGATATTAACTACAGGGGCGTAGATCCCCTGTGTATTGCTATCTTATCCCTATAGCTACCCTCCTAGAGGATTACCTTTTCCTCTTACCACGCGTGTTACACGTAAGTAACCTATCCCTCCATCTAGATAGTTATCCAGTTAGTTAAGATAAAGCTCTTAAGGGCCTTATTAGGTAATACCTTTGTAAAGGCATTAGCTAGGTTATCCTCTTTATTAATCCATCAGATCTCGCAGAGTTCTCGGCGTTTATATAACTATTAAAGGGCCATAATATCAATCATTAGGCGTTTCTCCTTCATTATACCAAGCTTAACAAGGCACTCATATAAGGAGTATAAATCCGTACATGCAATAACCAGGATCTTTAGGAGCTTTAGTTAGTTAGTAACTAAGTTTAGGGTAGTTATAATTGCGTAAGCTATATTAACACTAGCTACCATACTATAGACTTCTAAGGCAAGTACGCTTCGCGTAACTCTCTTGCTCTTTGTTAAGCTAAAGTGTATAATATTACCTTTAATTATAAACTTACTATTAGTGTAGTCTTCGTTCACTAGGATAAGTACATATCCTAGTTATAAGGATAGGTCCTAGTTATTAGCAAAGGATCTATCTATAAAGGTAAAGAGCTTCGCCTTCTTAAGGTTAATCAGGATAAACATCAGACCTCTCTCCAGGTAATCTATCTGCCACTTCAGGTAGTAATTAAGGGCTTTCACGTCCTCCAGGGTTAGCTCCTAGTGTTATGCAGCAATAGATAGGTTAAAGCAAGCCTCTAGTTAGTAAATTAAGGTAATATAAGTGCCTTAGGCCCTCTGCTTAACATATTTACGCTTTAAGTTAGTTATTAGAACTAACTCTAACTTATTACTTTGCCCTTTCTACTAGATCTTAATAGTATTATTCTCTAGCAAGATAATGCCACTATTAAACGTAAGAGGGCAGTCCTAAGTTAGGAATTACTTTAGCTTTACGTTAAAGCTTACTATAGTAAGCTAGGTCTCTTCCTTCTTAGAGAACTTCTTATCTAAGAGGCTAATTATATTATTAGTTTGCATTCTAATATAAGTAAAGTTAGGGCTTTCCTTTATAGTTATAAGCAGGCAGGGATTATACGTAGAGGTTTCTATCTAGAGGTTCTCTCTATAATGCTTGTAATACATAACCCACTAGTGTGTTCCTGCCTCTATAAGCCCGTAAAGGGGTTTTATAACCCTTAAGATTATACTAGGCAGGTAGAGATGCCATATCTGAATTAGCAAGCGC
The DNA here is from genome assembly GCA_019022495.1 of Epichloe hybrida. Classification (NCBI taxonomy): domain Eukaryota; kingdom Fungi; phylum Ascomycota; class Sordariomycetes; order Hypocreales; family Clavicipitaceae; genus Epichloe; species Epichloe hybrida. Next base: position 279,567 of record JAFEKR010000013.1, read on the forward strand.
GCTAGGATTAGCCACTCTAGCAATATACAGGCCTATACATAAGCCTAACAGATATCTCTTAGCTAGATAAGGAATTTCCTTAATCTTACTAACAGGGCTATCGTGAGAATAAGACGTTGGCTCGCGCGTTGAATCGTTAGGGCCTATATGAGAATAGCCTGTTTCCCTTTATCCTCATACCCTTAGATCATAAGGCGTGACTTTTTGTAAGGTTCTATTATCTTACCTTTAATCTTATTAACAATTCAGGAATTAAAGATCCGAATCCCACTATATTCTTCCTTATTAAACATAATAAATTTAAACACACCTTACTTAATTAGAGCGTTAATCTCCGCTTTCGTTAATAGCTTAAATAGTTCGCCTAGGGTCTTAATAATTCCTTCCTTACACAGCTTAATTACAAGAGCTAGGTCACTATGTTCTTTCGCTAACAGGAAGGTATTAGCACCTTAAGGCATTACGGGAGGGTTCTTCCATGGCCTTTCGCGTCCTTACTTTAGTGGTATTAGCAGCACTATGTTCTTATTACAGGCCTCTTACCCTTTCTTTCCTTCCTCTTCGCTAGGCTCCGCCATCTTCTCCACACTAGGATTATCATAGTAAGGCTTAATAAATATTAACCTAAAGGTCTTTAGGCCTCTAGGTATATCAAGTATATAGTTTTCTCTAGTAATCACTAGTAGCTTATATAGACCTACCTATCCCTTGCCTTCTCGCCAGACCTTAACCTTTAATCTAAGCAGCAGGCTAAGGGTCTTTAAGGTATCTAGGCTATTACGTTCAGCAAGGGCCTTATTAACCTTCTAGATAGCGTAAAGTCTCTTAATCTCTTTAGTAGCCTTCTATACTACAATCACACACTATATAATATTAGGCAATAGCGGGGACTCATTTATTATACGTAGGTAGGCTCTAAAGACAAGGAGGGTTAGGATAAGACCATTAGGGCCTACAGTGTCATTCAGGGCCTTAATTACTATTTAAAGGGCAACAGGTTCTAGTATTATAGGGCATTCGCGTCTAATTATATTATAGGCTCTTCGGAGCGGCCTATAATACCTTTTAACCTTCCCTATGCTATAGTATGCCTTAACAGGGACTTCCTTAATTAAAATTAACATCAAAGCTACAAATTATCTAAATTCATCGCCATAGAAGTTCGTTCTAGCATCTATAATAATAAAGTCTAGGGGGCCTAGGTAAGCATTAATCTAGCACATTCAGAGGGCTTCCTAGGTTATTTTCGCAGAGATATTATTAAGGAATTTCGCTACATTAAACGCTATACCCACATCTACAGCATAGAGTATAAGGCGGTTGCTATCTAGGTAGAAGACATTTACTATTACTTTATAATTAAAGCTATACTTATCTTTAAGGGTAAACTTAAAGCAATTAGGGCTATCTACATGCATTTAGCATTAGTAGCAGATTCTCATCAGCTCCCTAATAGCTTTAATATTAACATTATGCCCTAATCTACAGAGAACCTCATATAAACATCAGATTAATAGATATCTAAAGCAGCAATACAATCACTATAGCTCGCCTTCTATAAGGTAGCTCTAAGTAACTACTTTTTCTTTCTATGTAAGAAGCATTTAGGCGTAGCCCCATTTATATACAACAGGGACTTTAATATTTCCTTATTATAGCATGTTCTTAGAGATATTAAAGTTAATCTTTAGATAGTCTATATCATTAAGGGATAAGAGAAATAGAGTGTTTATAAGGACAACCTAAAAGAGAATATTTCTAAAGAGAGTAAGCATATTAGCCGCTCCAAGCGCGATAATTAGGTCTCCCACGCTAAATCTAACTAATGCCTTCTTCTTTATTAATTTATTAAGCTACAATATAGGCATCTAATATTACAAAGCAAGGAATTAAGGGTGCCCTATAGTAGAGAACTTTGCGGCTCCCGTATTAGGCATAATCCCTTAGAATATCGCACAGGAATAGCAATCTTCTAACATAAATATCACTAGGGCTTTATTCATAAGTTCCTGCTAAAAGGGGTCTTCTTTACTTAGACTATAATAAGCTACTTGCCTTATTAGGAATTAAACTATTCTTTCGCTATTAATCTAGGTTCTATGAGTAAAGAAGCTTATAGGTACTAGCCTATCTATATTATCAGGGCTATCATCAAATCCAATACTCTTCATATACTAAGCGATTTCATTATCAATAGGGGATAGAGACTTATAGTCTCCTTTATACTATATAAGAAATAAATAATATAAGTTATTAGTTAGGTCCGTAAGGTAGTAATTCTTAAAGTATTAAAACGCTTTCTTACAGTCCTCTTTAGGGTGCTTAGATAACTAGCATCCTTCCTTACCATATATATAGCACTTCTTTATATAAGAAGCACCTCCTCTTCCTTATGGTTTCAAGGGGTATTAAGTCTCTTTTCTAGTCCTATTATATCTTTAGTTAGTCTAGAATTACTCTAGGGTTATAGCTTTAGTTAGGAACTATTAATAGTTCTTCTTCTCTTCCTTAATAAAACAAAGAGTTATTCTAATCTATTCACAGAACTCTTATAGTCTATCTAGCAAATCTATAATCGCTCCTTTACACTCTAGAATACTATAATAGGCTCTAATAAGTTAATTCCAGAGTGCCCTTTTAGTTTAGCCTACTTTAGGCACTACTTATTATAAGATAGCTAGTCTTTCTATAAGTTCATTAAAGCATTCAATCATTAACTTACTTAGGTTATTATTTACTATCCCTCACAGGGAAGTGTTATTTCACTCTAGTAGATATCTTTGCTATATATCCTTAGTTTTAAATTATTCTTTTATATAGCTAATAAGCATAGGGAGATCTTATAGTTATCTAGGTTTAGAGAGGTAGTCTATATAGTATTATAATGCTTTACCTTTAAGTATAACCTTAAAAGCATAACTAGCTTATTTAGGCTAGATATTAAGTAACTCGCACTTTCTATAGAATATTTAAAGCTTTAATTTAAGGATATTATAGTTATTAGCACTATAGAGTTATTCTTTAGGGTATACCTTAGATAGGTTAATAATCTGCTTTAGTAAAGGTCTCTAGGTCTATAGGGGTCCTCTAGGTGTTTCCCTTTATATCTATAGAAGGGGTAGTAAGGTCTTTAGGAAGTAAGAGGGTGGCTTTATAGGTAGTACCCTTAGGGCTTGTTATTCTCTCTAATCCTCCTCTTCCTTATATTAGGAAGGAGAAATTATAGCTCTTTAAGCTATGCTAATAAGGGCACTACTAGCCCTAGATAGCATAGGTTACCTCTATTAGTAATTCTCCTGCTTAGGGGCATCATCAGCAGTGTTACTAGGGTAATACTACTAACTTACCTCTAGTAAAGGTATAGGCAGGGGAGTCACCCGCAGATACTTATAAATAGCATCCTTAGGCGGTCTTAACTCCAGGTTAATTAACCTTCCTAAGGGAGATTAGCTAGGCCTTCCTAGAGGGGATTAACTTAGTCTTCCTAGGGGAGTCTGGCTTGTTAATCCTTTTAATAGTAATTATACTAATAAATAGGGTGATAGGGTAAGTTACCTAGTTCTAATATTACTATTATCTAGTAAATCACAGAAGAACTCTTTATTTTATAGGTTCTTTTAGAAGCCTATATACTTCTTCCTAGCCTCTTTAATTTCTTTAAGAGTCTAAAATCTAAATTCTTCTTAGTTTACTACTTCTTTAAGGTTATTTACTATCTTAGTGCCTCTTCTAATAGTTATGTACACTCTATTATAAAGAAAATAGTCTTAAAGTCTGTTCTATGAAAGGTCTCTCCCTTCTACAAACTTATCCCTTAACTATTTGTAAAAGTTATTACTAAATTCGGAGAATAGTGTTCTTCTAAATAACCCTTACTCCTTATATTATTTAGTCTTTATAAGGATATAAAGACTTATTTCCTTAGGTATTATCATCTCTTCATATTTAGAATTTCCTATTCATTAGAGCAGTTCTTCTATAATATGTCATTAAAGCCTTATAGAGATATAGGGGTATAGGTTAGTGTAAACAGGGTTTTTCCCTTTGTTAAGGTATTCATTATTATCTCCTGTTTTAACGCCTTCTATAGTATTATTATAGCTATTAGTCTCGCTAGGAACTCTAAATTAACTAGAGGTCCTAGATAGTCTAGCTGCATCTAACATTCTAACTAATTAAGGGAGGCAGATCTTATAATATAAGGAGGGAAAGGGGTATAACTATAATTATGTAACGTGTTTCAGATATAAAGGATTACAAGGCAAGGCAGTTAACTTCAAATGCGTAATAGAATATATAACAAAGAAAGACAAGGGGATAGCTTAGCTACTAGCGTTAAACCTTTCTTTATTGTTTCAGAGTCTATATAGATATAGATATTAATACTAAAGTAAGAAGAGAGCTATATTATACCTTTCCATTAGCATAACTTATTATTAAACATAGCCCTCCTATTTTATAGGGCAAGTTATCATTAGATAAGCTACCTCTTCTAATTAACCTTACTAATCTGCGGTGTTCAAAGACTACGTAGTTATCTATGAAGGTAACCACTAATTAGTGTTAGATTCACAGGGTATTAAATTCAATATAATACAGTCGTAAGCCTAAAGAATAGTATCATTATCAATTATCTATTCTAGGCTACGTTGTCTGTTATTATAATTAATTAAGTTGTAGGAAAAGAGAGGTAAAAAGCTAGAAGTTATAATACATAAAGGGAAAAAGGGGTTACGCGTTTATGTCCTCACATTTCCTAGCCAATCAACGTGCCGGGTTGTGGGTCATGTGTGGGGTCCGCGCGCAGCCCGAACTTCTGCCAGGTAATTGCGGCTGCGACGCGCGATTGATATCACCTTTGTTCCAACAGTCTTTCCTTTTCTATTTCTATAATTAATATTATGTGTTAATAATTATATTAAAAGAGAGAAGTTCTAGTGTTAGAATAAAGGTAATATTAATTACACGTCATAGCCGTAATTACCTAGCAAAAGCTTAGGCCACGCGCGGACCCCACACGTGACCTATAACCTAGCACGTTGATTGGCTAGGAAATATAGGGACACAAACGCGCAACCCCTTTTCCCTTTATGTATCGTAACTTCTAGCTTTTTACCTCTTTTCCTATAACTCAATCAATCATGACAACAGACAACGCAGCCTAGAATAGATAATCGATGATGATACTATTCTTCGGGCTCACGACTGTATCACATTGAATTCAATACCCTGTGAATCCAACAAAAAAAGATTAAGTATTTAAGTAAGATTAAATATAAATGATAAAATAATACTATAGAATATTAGTAATTACTATAATAATAGCTATAAAGCTACTAGATTATAAGTAAAGGTAACTTATAATATTAAAGAAAAATATAAAGAAAAAGAATATATAAAAGTAAGAGAAAGTAAGCCTTTTTTATATTAGCCTTAAACCCCTAAGTAATTTATATACTATATATAACTAATCTAGAAATTATAATAATTATAATTATAGCTATTACTAGTAAACAGACATACTAGCTATAAACTCCTAGTAAGAATAATATAATATTCTTAATATTAAATAAAAGCTTATTTATTTTAAATAATATATAATACCTCATTTATTTAACCTAATTATAAAATCTAATATAAGTAGTTTACTTAGTATTAATAACCTATTAAGTAAAGGTATATATATTAGGAGTAATAAAATAATAAGTATATAGCTATTTAAAGTTAAAGGGTAAAAAAAGAATTACTTAAAACCCTATAACTTTTATTTTATTATTTTAAGTAAATATAATACTTATATACTTATAAAATAACTAGTAATATTAAATACTATTATAAGCTATATATAGTATACTTATATTAGCTAAGTAACTTCTTTTTAATTAAGAATAATTATATATTAAGGGAATAGTATATTAGAAGTATAAAGGCTAGGAAGCTAGGGATTAAGTAATTATATAATAAAACCCTTAAATAAGCCTTAGGTTATATAAATAACTAAGTAGCTATTAAATAGCTATATATATATAGTAAGGTATTTAGATAAGAATTACTTATAAGGTATATAGGAGGTTAGAGTTTAAGACCTTTATATACTTACCCCTAAGTAATAGCTCTCTAGCTATAACTAAGAACCTTAGCCCTCACTTTATTCATATCTCCCTAATCTAGTCGTAATAACATATATCACTAGGTAAGTCATAGGCTACTAATTAACTAATTAATAACTAATCAATTAGATAATAGTATAGCTAAAGGTAATAAAAAAGATATTAAACTATTTTAAATATTACATAATATAGTAAAAAAGAAAAAAAGTAAAGGGAAGGAAAGGGAAGGAAAGGGAAAATAAATCTAACCTTAAGATAATTAATAGTATTTATAATATAAGGGAAAAAATACTAAAAAATAAGGGTAAAGTTAATAATAAGATTTTTAAGGTAAATAAAAAAAAGATAAAGGAATAGGGTATTAGGGTGTAGTAAGCTAAGTAGTTTTACCTTGTACTTAGGAGGGAGATTTAAGGTTATTACTAGAATAATATTACTTAAAGAGGGGGGGGTATATCAAAGTCTTAAACTCTAACCTACTAGATATAACATAAGTAGTCTTTATTTAAATACCTTACCTAGCGTATATATAACTATCTAGTGGCTAGCTAGTCCTTGACTTATCCACATGGCCTGAGGTTTATCCGAGGCGCCATCATATAATCGCCCTGTCTGACTTTTGTGCTCCTCACAGATCTGGTGCAAACGAGTTCCTAGACATTGTTAGATTGACGTTTGATGGCGCGTCCATGTCTTGGGGGGGGGGTGCAAAAGGAAAAGGATTCTACCGCCGACATGTGGGCACCTATAATGCCTTTGTCGTCGTGCATCGTTGCCGCCGTGGCGTGCATAGGTGGCTAGCAAAACAAACGGATTGGTTCGCTTCGGAGATTTATCTGGTTGATTCGCGATTTCGTCAACCGGGAAGCTGTCGCTGTTTCACAGTGTTCGACTTTTCTCCTGGTTTGAAGTCCAAAACCTGAAAGAAGCGCCAGAAACGAGTATCGCGGGGGTGATAAAATTGGCATTGTCAGGTCCATCTGACTCGGCCTTGAGTATTCGTACCACGAGTACTCAAGCCTAGGGACACCGCCACAATGAGTACTCGGCGAATGCCTCCGACTCGGTTTCAAATGGTCTCATGACTTTGTCGGCCCATCCATCACTACGCCAGTCATGGTCGTACTCAACTGCCCACAGCAGCTTACAGTACTCCCAGTACTCCGGATACCAGCCAGCTTGCTCCCAGTCTATAATACCCGCAATTCGCCGAGGCCCAGGTCCGTCGGATATTATGATATTCCCAAGGGTAAGGTCCCCATGAGTAAAATAGATGTACCCTGTGTCGGGCAGGAATTCTCGATATGGGCCTGTGACCCCGCCCGGCCCTGGCCTTTGATGAGTGGCAGCAGCAAGAAACCAGTCGTTGAATGACTTTATAGTTTGAAACGGCCCTTCTTCGTAATCAAGCTTGAAAAACCTATCTTGCACAACTCCTCCGTTTATGGATCCTAAATCGTGGTCAGCGCACTCTGTATCGAATGGGATCGACACACGCTTGGGGGTATATATACCAATAAAGCGTTTTCCCGAAGTGCCTTGGCTGACTCGTCTTAGTTCTCTGACAATTCGGCTCAAATCGCTACATATCAATGTCTTGTCCGCCTCAAAAAGCGTTGGCCATGCCTCTCGCAATGTTTGTCCCGGAATCAGGCTCATGTAAATGAAGTTTAGGTCGCCATACTTTCTCCATCCAAATACCTCAGGCACAGGCACCTCATTTTTTGCGAAGACCTGTCTGACAGCCCTCATGGTTTTGTGCCTCCTCCAACCTCAGATAAGAGCAATGACCAATCTTAACAGCGAGGTTCAGGTGCTCAAACTTGACGACACAGGCTCCTTTGTCTGGAAATTGTTGGAAGATGGCAGCAGGTGATGGCAGCTGTAGTGAGGGGTCCCCCGATCGGAAAAATGAAGTATCGCGAAAATCCATCTCTGCCTCTGAGATATCAGGCAAAGAGCCGATGTCGATGCATAACTGATTAGCTCGTTCTGCCGCCATTGATGAGGCTCAAGGGTAAATAACGAGGAAGTTACATTCCACGGTCCCTAACCTCTGTGAACCCACTGACAACCCGGCTTACCTAACCGCCCCGCCAAACACGCAAGTTCATCATCACACGTCCGACAAGTTTGAAACCCATTTTCTCTCCACGCGGCTCGCATAAATCCCCAGACCACTTCGACCGAGACAGCGACTACGGAGTATTTACAACTGACTTTGCTTCTCGTCTCCTCATAGAACTACCACTCTTTCCCCCACCGCCCCCCCCCCGCGCCATGTCCGAGGCCGCCTTTGCCAGAAGCTTTCTCTCGACGCTCGATTCGCGGCCCGTGAAGCTATCCGCCGACCATGTCGAGGACCCCAAGTCCTTCCCTGCGCGCCCGCCCGTACGTTCGTTGCCCGCGCCCTGTTTCCGGACCACACCGGCCGCTGACAAGAAAGTAGTACATCCTCCCGCGCATGCCCACGCCCATGAGCAAGCCCAAGACGCTGCTGCCAGGCCAGGAGCGCAGCGTGACGGTCGTGCTCAAGTCGCTGCGGAACCCGCCTCTCGACGTGAAGCTCAGCTCGCAGCCGCTGAGCACGTCCATGCTCGACATCAGGGCCAGGGTGTCGGAGCAGTCGAGAATACCGCTTGACAAGCTCAAGGTGCTGCATAACAAGAGGCCGCTGGCGGATAGCAAGATCCTCAAGGACATTGTGGGCGAGACGGCGGAGAACAAGGTGGAGTTCTCCGTCATGGTCATTGGTGGTGCGGCCGCAATCATGCCCGAGCAGCCTGCGTCGACGCCGGCGGTGGCCTCGGGACGCGACGCCCTGACCACGGACGTGTTCTGGGAGGATCTGAATGGCTTCTTGCTGCAGAGGCTCAAGGACGAGGAGACGGCGAGGCAGTTGGGGACACTGTTCAAGTCCAGCTGGGAGTCAAGCAGGGCAGCACCGTGACAGGCTCTACGAGTTGAAGGGAGGGAGGAAGGGAGGGGGGGTTCATGTCAACGTAGCGTGAAATTTTATAAAAATATTCATCGGGCGTCCATCATCAAGACTCGCACATGCGGCAGCAAAAAAAAATCTTTCTCTTTTTCTCCTTATCTCATCTTCCGCGACGAGGGAGAATTTCGACGTCGGGGCTACCAAAGTGTATATAGTCAGAATCCTCTGCTTCCCCACCGACCAACTGTCCTTCCTTCGGTGTCTTCCTGGGTCACTTCGCCAAAGCATGGTTCATTGCAAAACCTAAGCAGCAAGACCTTTGCTGACGTTCTTGACAATCCCGTCGTACTCGATGTCATCGGCGTCGTTTGCCTGCAGCTCCACCGCAATACCAGTGAGGGATCGCTTGAGGGCTTCTTTGGAGGAAGCGTAGATCATCTTGGGCTGCCATGTCACGCGGTCAGCATGAAGAGAAGAGGGAGGAGGGCCAAGGTGAGGCGTTGATGACGCAGAGGGCAATTTACCTGAACGCTGGCGTCATCGGGAGACCAGGCAATAAATGTAATCTTGTTTCTGGACCAGAAGTGTCAGCGCACAACGGTGTTGCCTCCTTCCATCGCAGCCGAGCCCATTGCATTTCTTTTTTTTTTTTTTTTTTTTTTGGGAGACAAAACTTACCGGATACCGTCACCAGAAGCAAGGCTGTACTCAAAGTCGTAGACGGCGTATCGGCATCCCTTACCAACAGCACCCTACTCGCGCATTAGCAAGACCAGAATCTTCATTCGCAAAGTTTTCCCTGTGAAGACTGACAGATTTGCTCTTGGTGGTGGCGTTGATCAGCTTCTCTCGGAATGTATCCCAGTCCTTTTCGGTGGAGGCATCCTCAATGACGATCTGCTTGAAGTCGTCGGAGAGCTTGAAGATGATGAACTTGTACTTCTTTGACAGCTTCAAGTCATTGTAGGCGGTGATGCAATCTTGCGAGACGGTCGCTCTGGTGGGGGGAGGAGGGGGGTCAGTCGTCGGTCTGGAGGTGCAGTCCGAGTGTCACGGGTCGGAAATATAGGGAGCGCAGGAACATACCCGGATTGAGACTACAAAAGTTAGGCCATTTGTTGCCGCAAGACGTCGGGGCAGGCTTACTTACCATGATTGCGGTCCTGGTCAGGAGACTGTGCGCGGAATAAGGGGCGGGGCGATGGGCAGAGATGCTGCGGCAGCTGGGTCAGCTTTCTTTTACTCTGTTTGAAGCAAAGTGAGAAAGGTCGGAATAAAGCTTACATTTGTGAGAGTATGCGACTAAGAAATGCGGTGTCGCGACGGGAGAGCAAGGTGTGGTGAGAAAGTGCCTCTTTTTGTATGTTTGGAGGTAGACCAGAGGTGCTTCGCATTGATAAGTACTGCCCATTGGAGGGGAATCTGGAGCCAGGTCGAGAAAAACACCACATCATCCATGGTGGGGTTGGCCGTGAGATGCTGCCTGCACGTGACACGGACCGGGTACCCCAAAGCTTCATCATACGGATCCGTAGAGTATTACATTTTGTTTTTGTTTTACATGGCCACGTGTGACTTGCTATAATACAGGAGATACAGAGAGAAAAACAAACGTGCTGACAAGGGTAGATAGAGAGAGGAGATTACAGGACAACATAATCCACCCCTATTTGACTTTTCCTGTTCTACAACAACACCAAATCCATCCATGCCCGACTTTTTTTTTTTTTTTTTTTTTTTTGCATCGGCTTGAGGTGTCTGTTTGTACAAGTACAACGCCTTGAATATATTACGAGGTCCCTTTTGTCGTGTGTGCGAGAAATCTTACATCATGCCCATGCCTCCCATGCCGCCCATGCCGCCCATGGGGGGTCCAGCGGAACCCTTCTCCTCGGGGGCCTCGACAATGGCAACCTCGGTGGTTCCCAGCAGAGAAGCAACACCGCTGGCGTCGACGAGACCAGTGCGGACAACCTTGAGGGGATCGAGGATACCGGCTTCAATCATGTCGACGTACTCGCCCTTGGAGCTGTCGAAGCCCTTGTTGAAGTCGGCAGCGTATTCATCGACCAGCTTGCCGATGATGACGGCGCCCTCTATGCCGGCGTTCTCGATGATGGTGCGGGCTGGGCGGGTGATGGCGTTCTTGACAATGTTGACGCCGAGCTGCTGGTCAAAGTTGGTGGCCTTGACGTCCTTGAGGGCCTGAGCAGAAGCCTTGATCAGGGCGGTACCACCACCAGGCAGGATGCCCTCCTCAACGGCGGCGCGGGTGGCGTTGAGAGCATCGACGAATCGGTCCTTCTTCTCGCCAACCTCGACCTCGGAGGAACCACCAACCTTGATGACGGCGACGCCGCCTGAGAGCTTGGCCAGACGCTCCTGGAGCTTCTCCTTTTCGTACTCGGAAGTGGAGGGGTCGGCAGCTACACCGCGGATCTGCTCGCATCGCTGGGCAATGGCATCCTTTGATCCCTCGCCGTTGAGGATAATGGTGTCCTCCTTGGTGATGGTGATGGAGCCGGTGGAGCCGAGCATGTCAATGGTGGCCTTTTCGAGCTTGATGTCGAGCTCATCGGAGAAGACGGTGCCCTTGGTCAGGACACCAAGGTCGCCGAGGATGGACTTGCGGTTGTCGCCGAAGCCGGGGGCCTTGACGGCAGCGACCTGGAGCTGGCCACGGAGCTTGTTGAGAATGCAGACGGCCAGAGCCTCGCCCTCGATATCCTCGGCAATGATGACTAGGGGACGACGAGTCTGGGTAGAGATTTCGAGAGCGGGAATGATGTCCTGGACAGCAGAGATCTTCTTCTCCGAGAGGAGGATCAGGGGGTTCTCAAACTCGACTTTTTGGGCCTTGGCGTCGGTGATGAAGTAAGGAGAGACGAAACCACGGTCGAATCGCATACCCTCGGTGACCTCGAGCTCGTCCGACACGGTCTTGCCCTCCTTGACGGTAATGACACCCTCCTTGCCAACCTTTTCCATGGCGTTGGCAATCATCTGACCAACATGGACATCGCCGTTGGCAGAAATGGTCGCAACCTGGGCAATCTCGGCGCTCGTGGTGATGTCGCGCTTCTGCTCGTGCAGGTACTTGACGACCGAGTCCACAGCAGCCTGGATACCGCGGCGGAGATCCATGGGGTTGCATCCAGCAGCAACGTTCTTGACAGTCTCGGAGAAGATGGCTCGGGCGAGGACGGTGGCTGTTGTGGTACCGTCACCAGCAACATCGTTGGTCTTGGAGGCCACGTCTTGTAACAGACGGGCACCGAGGTTCTCGAACTTGTCCTTGAGAGAGATGGCCTTGGCGACGGTGACGCCATCTTGTGTCATTTGTGTAAGCAGATCGCGTCTTTTTTCAGGTCTGCCGAATTGATGAGAGCACACATACCCTTTGTGATCTTGGGAGAGCCAAAGCTGGACTCAATCAGGACATTTCGGCCCTTGGGACCCAGAGTGGTAGCAACAGCCTTGGCCAGAGTGTCAACACCGACCAGGAGAGCGGCACGGCCCTCGACACCAAACTTGAGCTCCTGCTCGTCGTGATTAGCTTAGCAAGCCTGCTTTTCCCACCTTGTCTTGACGTTTCAGCACCATCGCCTTACCTTGTGAGCAAATCGGAGCTGCTGACCAAGACCAGCACCGGCGCGATAGCGGCTGGCAGAGGACAGAGCCGTAGCTCGCGCTCGTGAACTCAATGCACGCTGCATCTTCTGTGAATTAAGAGGGAGAAGAGGTATGGATTGAAGTACAATGGCAGAAACAAGAAGAGATGGCTGGCAAGAGATGCGGCAGCTTTCGAGGAGGATCTGGGGAACAAGGAGAGAAAGAGGAAGGGTGGATGGCTGACTCGGTCGTAATTGGAGGTTTGCTGTTGCGCAGAAAAATTGTCGTCGCCCAGGATCGGTCGGAAAAACGTGTTGCCACAAAAACACTGCAACACCCCCGTCAAGACCCAGAGAATGTTCTGGCCAATTGCCAAAATTGCACAGCGAGAAGTCAAGTCAATTAAATTACACCTTTGTCTGTCCACTCATCTATGGGATTCCGAGTACGTATATTTTTTGTTTTTCAATTTTTGGCATCCTGCCCGCCGGCCTCCCTTTTTACCCAACACTCTCCATCGTCGCCAGAACCAATCATACATGGGATTTTTTTCAATTCCTTGAATGCCATTATTACCCACTGTCAGCAATTTTGCCGTCTCCGTCATCCAGCCCAGGGAACAGCTCCTCCATTGGGCCCCCAATGTGGCCAATGTGGGACACTGGCTCCTGCGGCGGCGGCGGCGGCAGTGGCGGCAGTGGCGGCAGTGGCGATGACGCTAGATTCAACGTCGTGCGGTCCTGTGTCCCAGGTCTCATGGTGCTCGGGTCCATCACATAGAATGCGTAGTGAGCAGAAGCAATCGGCGGCGGCATGGCAGGAGCAAAGTACTCTGCGTGTTCGAAGCTGACGGCGGGAGACGGTACGTTGGGAGCTGTGCAGGTGTAGTAAGGGTGCTGATACGCCCAGGGTCGCGCACCACCAGCAAGTCTGTAATCCGGTTGTCCGTGTATACTACGCTGGGCGTTTGACGCGAGGTCCGAGGTCATGGTGGTGCTAGCAAAGGAGTGGGAGGGCGAAGTGCTCTCCGTGAACAAGCTGCTGCTCGTCTCTGATGCGTGCGCCGACTGTTGCGAGTACCTCGACTCGAGCTCCTACACGTTCTTCAAGTCAGTGGATACATCACTTCACTTTGTGGTGATAAAGCCCATCTACTCACCGTGTCGTCGTCGTCGCCGCCGATGAGATGACGATGAAGCCCCACTGGGCTTGGTCTTCGGTCCTGGGTCACGAACCGAAATTGAGCGGGCTTCACATCGGGCAGGGCTGACGATTCCATGGCAACACCGTCGGCACCTCCGCGCACAGGCGTGGGCGAGGACGGAAGCTCCCTCTGGATCGGATCGGGCGAAGACGAGCCCTCTGAACCCTCCATCTCTTCCAAGTCCTCCAAGTCTTCCGAGTCTTCCGCGGAAAGGTTCACGGCATCGGGCAAGCTGAACCTTGGATCGTCAACCCTTTCATCAAAAGTTACGGCTCGCGTCGTCTCTAGATCATTGCCTTCTACATCCTTACGAGTGAAGCCGCGAATTTCAGGATCAGCAAACGACCCAGACTTTTGTGGCAGCGGCGGAACAAGATGTCCCTCTGCCACGAGCTCTCGACGCAGACGGTTGATGTGCTGGCAAACAGCTTGTCCCGACGAGCCAGGGTGTAATCGATGAGCAATGGCATCCCACGGAAGCGCAATCTTATGTCTACTGCACTCGTACTGGATGTGCAAGAGCAACTTTTCTGCCATACGAGGGCCTAAGAAAAGTCAGCATTATTATGAAAGAAGAGCACCACTGATGGAAATCCCTGTAAAGCACAAAGACGCACGGTTCCAGATTATGAGACTCCTCCCCGCCACACGTCCATTTCCTTTCCGCTGCTGATCTGTCGGGAGCCGGTGCGAATATCGCGCAGTGCGAGGCGTCTCAGTCTTGTTGGGGGAGCTCGTGGTACTGGACGAATGCAGCGAGGCTTCTGCGTTCTGAGCTCTCGATTGACTCCTACGCCCCTTGGCAGGAGAGCGTTTTTGTCTAGCAGAAGCTCTCTTTGGCTCGGAGCCCATAATGGAAACAAAAGCGATGATGAGAGATGGAGCAGGTCACGGATTCGCGTTTGCTTGCTTGCTTGCTTGCTTGCTTGCTGCTGTGATGAAGTCTTGGCCTCGCGGTGAAGAAAAAGTGAGCCCTGGGGCAAGCACCTGTGAATTGGAGTGGTCCGGGCAGCAACGCGAACGACCAGGTGAACCAAGAAAACGCACCAAATGTGCCAAAACAAACGGACTCGATGAAGCAAGTCAACACTAGGGCAGGTCTGCGCACAAAACAAGGATGAAATCTTTGGCGAGCCCGTCGATGAATGAGGATGCAAAAACATGCGTGTGGGTTGACAGCTGTGACAGCTGGCGAGACCGGCAGCTCATTTCATCACACACACACACAACAGAGCACGAAAACAAACAACACAACGATTCTCGCTCGCTCTTTTTCTCGTCAAGGCCTGGGCATGAGATCATCATCCACCACTCCAGCAGAGCAGAGCACAGTGCAGCACGGCACAGACGCAAGATGACAGAATGCAGTTTCTATTCCCGTGAATCTAACTATCTACGACGCCCGAGTCCTCAGCGCCTGGTCATCATCCCGTAGCTCCCCCGTGAAAAAACCAAGGCCAATGTTACGTTCTGTTCCCAATATGTTTCTCGAGAGAGGCAGTCAATCTCGGCCAACACCCAGCATTACTCAGATAGAGGGGGATCTATTTCATATCAGCAAGAGATCACACAATGATGCACAGCAACATCCTCGCCGTACCAGAGAGTTCAGAGTCCGTATCCTCCTGCTTCTTGACGTCCTTTTTGGAATCATCGTCATCAGACTCCTTCTTCACGTTCTTCCCCCTGGCTCTCTTCGCAGAGACAGGAGTGCGAGGAGCGGCCGTCTTGCGCTTCACGGGCGTGACTTCAGGCGTCGGCACAGCGGAGTCATTCCCCTTGGCCTTACTGGCGGTGACACCGTTGGCCTTGAGCATGCGCTCATATCGTTTCTGGCTATTGACAGACGTCAGGAACGGGTCGGGACAGAGATGGACGGTTCCATTTTGGTGCCAACTCACGCGGCGGCCTTGCTAACAATGCCAAGTTCTTCAGCAACAGCAGCGAAATCAGGCTAGGAGGCGTTTTAGTCGGGACCTTTGGTGACAGAGGGGGAAATGAAGAAGACGCACACGACCGTTGGTGGTGTGTCCGATGCAGGATACAAGAAACTTGACCTGATCGGCTGGATCCTGAACGCCTGGCATTTCGGATGGCTAGATGGGTATCGTCTGGCAGGAGCAAGTCGATGATGATACTTGTAGGTTGGGATGAAAGGGTTCTTTTGTTTCAGGAGATGGAGACGAGATGGACGAGGCAGCGAACAAGGGTGAAAACTCGCGGTGGCCTGAGTGACGGTGTATGTGAGGGCAGAGTGAGCCGACGAGGTGCGATGGATGATAACGCCCGACAGTTGGCGGTGGATACCTCGTCGAAATGAAAGGCAGTGTCAAAAAAAAAACGTGGCCATGGTTCTCACAGCAATCTGCAACTCTCACTTGGGTGTGTCCAGACACGGGCCAGGTCGCCAGATGTTGTGCGTGTCGCTCACGGTTTGTCTGTCTGGAAAATTAGGTCCTAGCTATGCGCTCCCACGACAGACTACTTTGATATGATGCCCCCTTCCTTCCGCCAATTCTCATACTGCTTTTTATTCCCAAATCAGCGTTGGAGTACTCCCTGTCAGTCTGTGGTGTGACTTGTCATTCCATCCCATCCCATCCCAACTTCACATTGCCACCGTAATCTCGTCGCCCTCCGCCTTCATAGATTCGTCTTCGTCCTCACTGTTGACCAAAGCAGCCGACTTGGCCGCCTTCTTGGTTGGCGTGCGCGGAGCTCTCTTGGTCACCTTGCCGTCGCTCTTTCGAGGACTGGAAGTGGCACTCGTTTGGTCTCGCCAGCCGTGACGAACAGACATCTGCCGGAACCGCTCTTTGGCGCATTTCGCATCCTTGAGGCCCAGGTCAGTCGCCACGATGTCCCAGTTAGCATCGGGCTTCTGCGTCATGTTGTCGAAGACGGCTTTGATGAAGCGCAGTTCGCTGTCGGTGAGACCGATGGGTGCCTCGCCCTCGGCGCCGGTGACTGCGGTGGCTTTGGCTTTGCGAGGCATGGTCTGGCACATGTTAGTTCGTAGCTCCCATTCATGTGGAATGTGGAATGACTTGCCTTGGTTCGCGAGCAAAGTCGTGAGTGCAAGAGGTTCAAAGTGGTAGTGGCTCGTGAGACAAGCAAAGATGATGTTGGTGCCACTGAGATGATGACAGGTGCTCCAAGTGCTCGATGAATGCTGTGTGGATGGATGGATGAAGAGGGCCTTTGCGGTCCCGAGTCGATCGGAGAAAAGACGAGCTGCAGCTGTGAGCCCGAGTGTGCGTGTGCTGGCTGAGCTCAGACGAGAAGTCAACAGGAAGTGAACAGCCGACTGACTCTTTTTACCACGCGGCACTAGCACCTTGCTCTGCCTCATACCGAAATGCCTTTATTCATGTCAAGTTTGCAAGCTATGTCAATTCATCAAACTCCTTTTCTCTCGTCGTCTGACCTGACTATGCGTATAAAATCCCATCTCCCAAATCCAACCTTTTGTTTCCATCAAAACGGATCACCATCTTCCTCCAAGAAAACATCCACTTCATCATGCAGTTCCTTATCCTCACCAAACTCCGCATTCCCAACCTCCTCCTTCATCCCCACCACCGTCTCATCGTCGTCATCTTCCTCCTCGCTCTCCTCTTTCTTGGCCACTTTTCCTCGGGATTTGCCCTTTGTGCCTGCCCGCCCACCAGGCGTCTTCACGACCTTCGTGGGCGTTCCTCCAACAGAGGGTGTCTTCTTCGTAGGCGTGCGAGCAGGGGCCGTGGGCGTAGCAACCGTTGGGGTTTCAGAGTTGATTCCTAGCTTGCGCTTGACCTGGCCGAAGCGGACCTGCGCCCAGAAGATTAGTGACGAGACGCACTTTGGGAAGAGACTGCAAGACCAAACGTACCTTGGCGACGTCGGCGTTCTTGAAACCCTGCTCTGCAGCGACGGCGTTCCAATCAATGTCTGCCTTGTTGCGGGTGTGCTTGACAATGGCAAAGAAGAACATGGCTTCTTGGGCGGTAGGCTCTTTCTTCTTGGGGGTGGTGTCGCCCGCCATGGTGGACAAGATGGTGGAAGCAAGTTTCAAAAAATTACAAAAGTGCTTTGTATGAAAAGTGAGGAGATGATGTAGGTTCCTGGGAAAAGCAATGCTGGGGTGATGGGAAGGAGAATGCAAAGGACGTAGATGGGCCAAGTTTTATTGCCGCCCTGCAAGTTGCCCTGGTCAGTCATGCGGCGCGAGTGTGAGGTGAGTTAGTGACCACCCCTGGGCAGCTGGCAACAGTTGAGAATCGTTTCAAGTCACAGGTCGAGCGTTTGCAGGAGGGAATTTTGATCATTCAAGCCAATAAAAGCGTTGATAATGGCCAAGTTTTTATTTGGGCGTCTCCGATACGAGCAAGCAGCAACAACTCGGCGAGTAGTGTACAAATTGTGATCAGATTTCATCCAAACTCCAGTGCCCTGAGGCTTGGGGCATCTATATCTCAATTTCCTCAAATATTCGGTTTTTTTGTCATTAGGTCGTAAAGCAATTGGGGCAAGAAATCGTCCACCGTGCGCCATTAATTTTGTGTACAATCAACACAAACAAAGCCAGTCCCCATTGGGTATCAAAAAAGCTGGGGATCATGGAAATGTTCGTTCCACCCTCGAGCACAGTCTATCAAAGACTGAGGATCACTTAGATTGGCTAGGTCTGGGCTGTGGAGGTCAGCCGATGTGCCGTTGTAGCTGCTCAAGTCATAGGCTGTTTCAAAGGCTGAAAAGGCCGGAGAGTGTGCGAGACTGCCGGTGTCCGTAAATAAGTCAGGATTATCGTCCACCATAGACGAGAAGGCATCCGCCGCATCTCTGGCTTGTCGCTTCTCGACAGCAGCTGGACGGACGGAAGTCATGTCGTCGCTGCATGGTGTGAGGAACCGGGCGTTGAAGTCATCGTTGTATGGGGAAGCGAGAGAAGCAGGCGAGTACTTGAGTGGCTATATTAGCGGGCTTGACGACTGACGAGATCAAATAGATGCACATACCTGAGCAAGTGATGATGGGCTCACGCCAGATTCCGACTTGATGATGGCATCCCTCTTGGAGGAGCCATCTCTCTTTGATGACTTGGACACGCGGTCCGTTTCGCTATGGCGAGACCGCTTCTGGGGCTCGTGGCCTGTAACAGTAGCTCGGAAGCGCGAGTATCTCATTCTTGCAGCATGTCCGTTCGTAATGGGCTGCAGCAAGACGGGATCTTGGGCGACTTGATTCCAGTCAATCTTTGACGATTGTCAGCGCACAGCAGTAACACAAGGAGGGATCTCAGGGCCGACTAACATCCTTGAGATTCTTTTGCTTCAAAATGGCGAAAAGGAAGCGGGCCATGGCGTTATCGCTGTTGGGAGACATGGTCGTAGAGTGTTGGAGGATGCGCGAGAGCTGCAACGGACGGGGATAGAGAGAGAGGCAGGCTTTTGAGTGAGAGGACAAGACAGATATATAGCCAGCAGGTGACGCCGGCGAGTCGACGTGAATGTTGAGCGTTGTGCAGGACTTCGGGCAGCAGATGGAGTTGGAGGGCGACTAGGCGGGTGTGTAAGGGCATGAAAGCTTCAAGCGGCCGAGACAGGTGTTGGGAGAGCTGACAGAAATGAGGCGAGATAGGTGAGGTATGGGCCGGGAGATGATGTTGAAGAAGGAAGTTTTCAAACTTTCACGAGGGTGGCATACTGGGAAGAGGTGGAGATGGTGGCCTCGGGGGATTTGCTCGCATTTAAAAAGGCACCAATCTCGACAAGTTGGTAGTAGTAGCTGGGAGGGGGGGGGGTGGGCGGATGCAAGGATCCAGGAACCGACGCAGAGAACCGACGCAGATACCACCGACTGACTGCCATGACGCCGGCATCCAGCGTGCAATCCTTTGGCATGGTTGCCTGGTGCTACCGCCATTCGGGGCGGTCCAGTCATGGAGATGTGGGTGGTGATGATGGAGATGCTTGATGGACCAGCAGAGGACGCCCAGTAACAAGCAGCGCGTTAAGTGCATGCAGTGCGTTAAGTGCATGCAGTAGCGCCCCCGCTTCGCTAAGAGCCAAATGGGCTCCACCAAAGACTCTCAAGCTCGCTTCAGATCCTGGTTCGCCACCGCCAAACCGCCTGAGCGAAAGACACGACGAAGTCAGCTCGACAACTTTATTCCTCGTCTCCCAAAAAAAAAAAAAAAAAAAAAGAGTCAAGTTCCAGCCAGTGCGATGTGAGTCTTTGAGCGCAGGTTCGAGCTGTGTACTTTGCTTCGAAAGTGCCCATGTTCTCAGCTGCTCCAGCAACAGGCAGCACCCCTTGTTTTCGTCCAGTGACATCTCATCCATTCGACGACATATAAAATTCTCGGCCAAAAGGCGAATCGCATGTCGCAATTGATGGAGAAGAAAGCAGTGGCAGGGATCGATTGTACTGAAACCCGTGTGACTCATCGATGAGAACCAAAGAGAGAGCAAAAGGAAAGAAAAAGAACCAAGGGGGGGGGCGTTTGCGATGGCGTTGCAGAGTTCCATTCCATCAGCCCCGGCCAGACCCCATCATGATGCGCTGCGCTATTAAGCCTGGCACATCCAATTTAACCGAAGCTCTCTGTGAGCAGAGATGCGTCTCGAGTCCGTTCTTCTAGCGAAAGGGCAGTATCTATATCAGCTACAGCGAATGCTCAGACAGCGCTTTCGAGTTCGTTTTGTCGGTCAAGATTTCAGTTGTCCCAGCGTGAGCCCAATTGACCAAGTGTTCGTAAGCACAAGCCGCAACGGAGATGACCTTTGTGGTCACCGACGTACTGAAACTTTTTTTTTGTCTTTCGGCGAACCGATTCCTCGTTTGCCCAAGGGATGCCAGATGCACCAATGGCCCCAGCGGAACCCCCCATCGCACACCATGGCTGAGGCACGGCGTCATGTTCAAAAAAGAGGGGCTGACGCAGCAATCATCATGGTGTTGGATGTAAAGCGAAATTTTGTATCTCGGCACCCAGAAACACGAAAGAGTCTGGAAAAACTCGGTAACAGATGACTTGCTTACTTAAAAGCCATTTAAAGGCATTTAGAGAGTCTCCATGGTGCTGCAGTGGCTATAATCTCAATCACGGTCGGGGAGGGGGATGGGGTGAAGTGGTTGGGGGACGCGACGGGCGCGAACTTTTGCGGGGCACTGTGTGACCGAGTTTTCGCCAGGTCGCCACGAACTCACGTGAGCGCTCTGGAGGGGTACTTTGGTACTTGCAGCTTGTTCCCACGCGGAGCTTCATCCGTTGCTATGATGTTGGTGGCAAGACTAGTCATGCAATTTCACGACGGAGGGATTCAACCAAAAGCGACGGAAAGCAGAAATAAAAAAACACCAGGTACAAATGATGTAGTTGATATTTGAAAACGACTCCAGGTGTAGGCATGTCCACGTCACTCGCGATCCGACCCAGTGTGGATCGGGTAAACGCCGCGTCAACACCGGCTAAGTCCCAGCATCGCCAATTCCAACAGGTACATGTCCATCGAGTTACGCAAGAAAAAAATCGCGAAAAGTCCTGGAAACTCCTCGTCTCCAGTCACCCGCTGGTCATTTACACTTTTTGCGTATCAAGATCGTCATCATCTGTCATCATCTGTCCACCAACGCGCCTTTGCTGCCAGTCATGATGAACATCAGCTTCGGAACAATGGATGTTCCGTGTCACTCCTCCGGTCGGCTCGCACGAGCCATCCAAAGTGTCTTCAAACCTTCTCGACCCCGTGGACCACACTATCAATTTTCTCATTGATCTAGCCGCGCTCCTAACACGGCCTATCCGCACCGCGGCGTCGAGACCACCATCGATACCGATATCGACTCACACGCAGACGAAAAACGTGTCCAACCCCCGCTCTCACTTGGTGGCTTTCGCAATGAACAACAAGAATTGGAATGACCGCGCAGACAAGGATTTGTTCTTCACAATCCTGTCGGTTAAGAACATTGGCATTGTTAGCGGTGGAGAATGGACCACCATCGGGAACCACATGCGAAGTATGGGCTATGGGTTCACTAATGAGGGATGTCGGTATGTCATTTGAGCGTGACTTGTCACTTGTGATGAATAATTCTCGTACGAATGGTTCGTCTTGCCTTGTTTTCATCCAACGCGACCGTGCCATGTAGTATCGTCATCGTGCTCCGTTCATAAATCGCTTCACATGTCTTCGGCGTCAAATGAGCATGACGTGTTTTCTCCCCGCGAAAAGAAAAGAAAAAAAATGTTTCATGCATTGTGGATCCGCAGTTGACGATAGGTCTTGTTGTAGGCAGCATTTCCAGGGCCTGCGAAGAGCTCAGAACAAAACCGAGGCAAGCGGCCCTGTTGTTGGAAATGGTCGATACTCTGACCCAACGTTGAACCCCATCACCCGCAGACCTGGCCCAGGCAGAGGTCGGCCGAAAAAGAAGCAGATGGCTCCCGAAGGAGAAGATGGACAAACCAGCGTAGACGACTCCAGCCGACTCTCTACGCCGGGAACCATACAGTCGGGTCCTACACCCGAGCAACAGGTTCAGCAACAGTTTCAGCAACAGTTTCAGCAACAGTTTCAGCAACAGGCTCAGCAACAGGCTCAGCAACAGGCTCAGCAACAGGCTCAGCAACAGTTTCAGCAACAGGCTCAGCAACAGGCTCAGCAACAGGTTCAGCAACAGGTTCAGCAACAGGCTCAGCAACAGGCTCAGCAACAGGCTCAGCAACAGGCGCAGGAAGAGGCGCAGGAAGAGGCCAAGCTAGAGAGAGCGGCATCACCATCTCAGGAGCAGCCTCCGATGCACATCGCAGTAGCTAGCGCCGATGCTATTGACGCGGCATCAATCAAAGTTGACCAGGCCGAGGAGGAGGCCGCGGACGCCGATGAAGCGGATGACGACGAGCCCCCTATTAAGAGGCAACGGATGGATGGTTCTCAGGAGCCTGTACTACCAGCGGCGCTCGACGACGAGGCAGTGCTGGCGTTGGCGGCGCATAATGGCGCGTCGGGGTCAGACTACCAGGAGGAGTATGTGCCGCGGCTGTCGTAACTTGCAAGCTTCTCGTGCTGACATTATCGGTAGTTTTGGTTATGGCGACGCATAGCGAGGCGCTGCAGTGCAGGTTGGAAGCGCAGCTTTTTCGGTTGACTCGATATCGCGTAATGTGTATGGCTTGACTGGGACGCCGGAGTTGCGGGAATGAGATTGCCCACGGGTTTTTCTGCCACAAACATTGTATAGTAGGGTCTGTATAATGTGTCACGGAATGATGCAGGGTTGGTTACGGCGTGGTGCTTGAACGGCGGGACGGGGGCATGGGCAGCTGCTGTTGGTGCAAAAGTTCAACCAACAGGTCGGATGACAGCTGGCTGCGCGTGTTGGCAAACACCATCCCGGATGGTTTTGTTTTGGTACTTTGTTCTGGTACTCTGCCCAGCCTTGGCCGTCCACTTGTTCCTCTCCATCTGCATTACATCTCCATCTAGCCTCATCTCCATCTTCTTGACTACAACCCCGTTCATTCAGAGTACTTTGAAATCCAACCACCGTTGCCGGTCAAGCCAGCTCAACTCAGCACTGCAATGGCAACGGCAACCAAGGGCAAAACTGGCGCTTGGGGCAACCCAGTGTTTCTACATGATCTCGTCATGTGCTTTTACGCAGCGGGGACAGAAGCCGGAGTCATGACGGCCGAAGTTCGCAAGGACATTGAGGTTCAGATGAAGACAAGGAACCACCAGATCACCTGGGATGGAATACGGTAAAGCTTCTACGCCTTTTCCTCTTCTGTCGTCCCCATGAGTTCAGTGGCAACTCTGTCCCCGAGAGCCGAGAGGCCTGGTTGAATCGCTACCAAGCATGTCCCTCGCTCACATTGCTCGCCTCGTCGAAACGTTTCCCTCATGATTCCCCAACAACTTTTTCACACTTGCCCCGAACCCCCATCTATACTTTTCACAACTTGTCATCTCACAAGCCACTCATTCGTTTCTCCGATCCTTTCAACAACACTCTCCACGCACTCACTCTCTACACCCCATTCAGTCTTCAACATCGCACTCATTCCTCATCCGTCCCAAACCAGCTCCTTGTTCCACAGCCATCTCTCCCTATTACCATTATCCTGCAGAGATGGGTCGCCAAGTCATGAGATGGGACGAGAAAGTCCATCAGGACATTCTCCTCGCCATCTTCCAGCACGTCAAGTTCACTTCTGATCAGATGGGACCCATCATGTCCGATCTGACGGGCATTGGGTACACGTTTAGCGAGAGCGCGCTTCGGTAACTCACTTTCTTCTCAATTTCACTTTTTTTCCTTTCACCCTCCCCCTCCCCCCCAAAACATGCACTCACCTTTTCTCTCATCTCTCTTCCTTTTTCTCCATTCCATTCCATCCTCATTCTCATTCCCAAGTCCTCTCAAACAAGACTTGCCATTCCTTCTTTCGCAACGGATCCCATCCCATCCATCACCAGTTCCTCCTCGAGCATCATGTCCACCCACAAATGGGACGACAGCTCACATGTCGGACTCCTCCTGGCTCTACTTGATGCGCTCAAGCCCACCAAGGACGTCATCGTCGCGGCGACAGAGCACATGAAAGCCCAGGGGTTCCAAACCACTTTCCACGGCGTCAAGTACATCATCACCGTTCCAAATCCCCTTCCCCCTTTCCATATCAAGTCAAGATCTTTAAGAAAAAAAAAAAGAAAAACCCCGCTAACGCTCTTCTTCCAGCCAGCACATACAGAAACTTCGCCGCGAGCAGGGCTCTCCCGAAAAAGCAGCGGCCAAGAACGGCGACGACACGCCCGAGCCCGCCACACCAACCAAGGCCACTCCCCGCAAGCGCAAAACTCCAACGACGAAGAAAGCCAAGTCGGCTGCCACCATGGAGCGGTCCGACGACGAGGGAGACGATCTCCCCATCAAAAACGAGGCCGAGGAACCTCTCACGCCCAAACGCGCCAAGAAGGCCAAAATCGAGTAAGTCCCCCCCCCCCCCTGGTTCGCGCTCAGCTGTGCCAATCTCCCTCATCGCTCACCATGTCAGGCACGACGGCCCTTGAACCGCAGATACAGCCATGAATATCGCTCACTATCAAACATGACTTGCCTTGGCTTGGGGGGGGAGGGGGATTTTGCACGCTGCTAGACGGAAACAAGGGTAAATAGGAAAAGGCAGACTAGAATACAAATCAACACTATGCTCCACTATGCCTCACCTCACCTCACCTCACTACTCTGCATCTCATCTCATTGTGAATGCCATTCCCAGCTCAGTGCTCCCCAGGCCCTCCCTTCACTGACAAGCCCAAGTAAATGTCTCAATCAAGAACCGCTTCTTCAGCCTGCAAGCCCAAGTAAATATCTCATTCAAGAACCGCTTCTTCCTGCAACCCCAGTTCACCACTTCCATCTCTCACTTCCACACCACTTCCACCTCACCTCATGCACCCACACGACTTCACCCATTTCGACAAGCATAATAAATACCCCCTCCACCCAACCTCATTCACAACACGCACGTCGCGCATCTCACCACCATGCCCGTCTCCAAGAAATGGGACACGGCCGCAGAACTCGACCTCTGCATGGCCGTCATCATCACCGGCGGCTCCTCAACCAGCTACAAATGGCCCGAAATCCACGCCATCATGCATCAGCTCGGACACACCTTCACCAAGGATGCCATCTCGTACGTCGCCCATCTCGCTTGAAATGACTCGACGCACTAACCTGTGCGCAGACAGCACTTCACCAAGGCGATTCTAAGGGGTTTCAGGGCCCGTCATGGTCTCGGGACCGGCAAGTTGGCCGACACGGTGCCTGTCGCCGGGAAGAGGAAGGCTGCCAACGAGGACGAGGCGTCTCCTGTTAAGAAGCAGAAATCTACGGTACGTCCCATCTACACTGCGGGTGAGCAGACCTTGGTCTAACGGCTTCAAAAAGGAGTGAATCAAGGAGACTCCGGTCTTGGACTGCTTTCGTCTTTGGCGGCACCATCGGGATGCCGTGATTTCCCGACAATATGGTTTTTGGTGGGCAGCAGTGAATTCGGAAGACAGGCACTGATTAGATGCGCCGCGAGCGCCATAAACGTTTCAATAAGAACACACACAAGATATTCCGTTTCTCAGCAAACGCCCTGCCAGGTGCCCTGTCCATCCATTCAGGCCATGCCAGATCAAATATCGTGGAACGCCAAAACCCCCGTTCCTTGGTGTGAATCTACCCTGAGGGACGTCCGTCCAGCCTATGGCCCTCGCTGGGCGCCTTCTTCTCGGCCGCTTTTGACTTTTTATTCGCCTCGCCCTTCCGCTTGACAGTGCCCCGGAGGCTCTGGCCCTGCCCAGCAAAGTGCTGTGGCTTGGGCCGCTGCTTTTCCTGCTC
Organism: Epichloe hybrida; assembly: GCA_019022495.1. NCBI lineage: Eukaryota > Fungi > Ascomycota > Sordariomycetes > Hypocreales > Clavicipitaceae > Epichloe > Epichloe hybrida. Next base: position 305,815 of record JAFEKR010000013.1, read on the forward strand.
CGTTTCCTCCTTGGTCTTGACAGGTTTGTATTCGTAGCCGAAAAAGAGTTTGTTTGGCGCCAAGCGGAGCGGCGCTGGCGCTCCCGTTCGGCTCTTGGCAACTGCTGGCTCGACAGGTACGGGTGTTGCGGGCTTTGGTGTTGGGGCCTTGCTCCCCTTTTTGACTAGACGCTGGCCTTCGCCGAGGAAGTTCGTAGGCGTGCTTGTGACTGATGGTGCGATGGAGCTGAAGCCGATGGCCTGCGCCATGGTGCCTTGGCCGTGGACAACTCCCCCGGCCGGAATACCGCTCCTCGTGCCTCCAGGAGTGCTCGTGCCGCTCTTCTTCTCCGGCTCCACGTAGCCGACCGGGGGCGCAAACTCGACAGACACATCCGTTTCAATCATGCTGACGCCCATCTTGTCCGTTTCCGGCTTCACATCCAACACGGCAACCTCAAATATCTCGTCGTTGTACTCGAAATTGAATACATCGCCCTTTGTGAGTGTGGCAAAGTTTCGGAATGCTCTTTCCAGGACGGCCTTTGGGTCACTAATCTCCAAAAAGCTGACCGACTGAGGCTGTAACTTGACCCATTTTGCCAACTCGAGCGATGTGGTCCGAATCTGTATCATGTCGCCTACATCCAATCCAAGTGTCTCCATCATCTGCCGGCAGACAAAACGTTAGACAGCTTTTTTTTTCTAAATCATGGTATGAACGTCGTGACTAACCCATTGGGGAATGTAGGCTCTTCCCTCCTCGGCAATAAACTCCAGGACACCGGCGTGCGAGTGCCTGCCCTTTTCTCCATTGATCATTTCCATCAGTAGTGGCCACTGTACGTGTAGCTTGGACACCTTGTCCAGTGCCGACGGAGGGAGGATGATTTTGGAGCCATAGTTGAGCTCTGGCCGTTCCGAGCCCGGGGCCATGACCACAGGATAGCATCGGTAGTACTCGTCGAACCGTTGTATGATCGGCCGCCGGCCTCGAGCCATGTTGTAGAGATGCTCGGGGTCGGACGGGTCGAACCCGCCTCCAAATCCCGGTTGAAACTAGGAAGCTTGTCAGAAGATGCATTTTCATGGCGGACTGGGGGATCGGATTTACCATGGTCGCTGTAAGAAGTGGGCGACTGCCGCGCGTGAGTTCAGCTCGATAAGTTACAGGCGGTCAGAATATCACTCGCGGTATCTCTTCAGGGTGCACGTTGGCAAGGCTCCTTTCGAAGTTTGGAAAGAAATAAGAACTGAGATCTGTTTGTTGGGTTGTGGATGGTGGGATGGTGAAGGCAGCTCTGCGAATGACGCAGTTTGGCAGTGCAGTTGTGTGACGTGGAAGTTTGCCAGCTAGCGTCAACTGTGATTCGTTCAAGCCTTCTAGGTTTTGGAGCTCCTGCAACTTTCTGCAACCCACATCCACGCCGACTGGCGAACTTGTCAACATTTATTACGTTCAATTTTTTCTTATTTTAAAAAAAAAAAAACTTTGATCACCCACAGTAACAAGCATCTCGTCATCATCATGTCGTCGCGTCATTCAGCGGCGCGGCCGAATCGAGCCGGCGAGAATTTTGCCCGGACTCACCACAACGAGACCGACAATGACGGCTCTCATGCCAAGTTTGACGTTCGCAATCCTTCTATTCTGGCGCCAGACTCGAGGGAAGACGACGCCATTTTAGACGCAGACGTAATTGGTGGCAAAAGTTCGACCAAGCGTGGCGCGGTCAACTTGGATGGCTACGACAGCGATTCGGACAATGAGACATTCAACGTCAAGGCGGCGAGCCGGAAAAAGGGCAAAGTGGACATTAATGAGCAACTCGACAACTACGATTCTACTGGAGCAGCTGCAGCTCCAGTGACTGGCGCTCCTGGTGCGGAAGATGATGATGACGACGATGACATGTTTGCGGTGAGCGGTGATGCTGATCAACCCAGGGACGAAGAAGAGGAGTTTGACGATGCCGGTTTCGACAAGTCTGGAAAGAAGAAGAAGGGCGTTCGATTTCTCGATGCTACACAGATCATGGGCCAAGATCATGGCAGCAGAAGCGGCGGCCACATACGGCTTGATGAAGAGGAGAGCGATGACGACGAAGCAGAAGCTCAAATGGCAGCCGAAGAAGAAGGGTTAGATGACGAGGTGGGCGCTGGCGGGCGCAAACGAAATGCACCCAAAGTGGAAGCCTTCAACTTGAAGGCCGAGATGGAGGAGGGACAGTTTGACCAATCCGGCAACTACGTTCGCAAAGCAGGCGATCCAGACGCTGTCCACGACCACTGGCTGGACGGTGTGAGCAAGAAGGACATGAAGAGGGCGGCCGAGGCGCACGAGAAGCGCACAGTGGAAGCGCGCAAGCAGCGTCTCCAAGAAGCCGACGTTCTCGCGTCCGACCTGCTCAAGACCCTCATATTGCGCTTAGAACCTTCGGAAACACCCATCGAGGCATTGGCTCGGTTGGGCAAACATCAAACCAAGACCAAGAGGATACCCAAGTGGAAACTCAAAAAGATGAACAAAGGCGGCGCAGAGCACATGGAAGTGGGCAAGGAGGCTGACGAGGATCCCGAGCAGACCCGAGTCAAAGAGTCCATCAACGCTGTCACTGACGCGGCCGACAAATTGCTCAGTCGAGATTACGAGGATATTTACGACCAAGACCGCGAGCTGTTGATGCGGGCGTACCATCGCGAGACCGGGGAGGATTGGGTCGAACCTCAATCACGGCGAGAAGAAGACGAGCAAAGCGAGCCAGCCAACATGTGGGAGTTTCGGTGGACAGACGGTCGAGATGACGCCGCGAAGCAGGGCCCCTTTGATGCCGCTTCGATGAGAGCTTGGCAAGATGCAGGCTATTTTGGGCAAGGAGTTGAGTTCCGGAACGTGCGCGACGGCGATGATGGATGGACGATAAGCGCGATTTTCGGCTGATGCCGGGGAGCTCTTGCAGCTTCAGACTAGCCTTCGCGTTGACCATTGCATCAAACTTTACACGGCTACGAAGATGTTGTTTGTGACCCCCGGCCACTTTGGCAGCTTTCCTTGATATAGCAAATGAATCGTCCGAGTCGGCATGTGCGCAAATACGAGTGGATAAACGAGGAGTTGAAGCTTCCGATGAGCTACTGCACAAGCCTTCGGGAGCACGAGAACGGGTTCCTGATGTTTCCGACTTCGACCCCGGCCGGACGCGGCTGTGGGCGGCTCTGGGGCACCTCGCAAGCCGTGAAGCTCCGGGAAGACTTACCAAGTCGGCGAATGTGCAGCCAATCCAGATGGTCGATTCCCACAATGCATCCGAGCCGCACCCACGCCATCAGAAGAGGCACCCCACGATTGGAGATTGAAGCCATCGTGAGAGCGGTCCACCCGCCAGAAGGCCGGTCGGAGTTGAGTTGGTGTGTCGAGCACTGTCTGGCCCCTCTTTGTGGTTTGTCCCCTCGCTCGTGCTGCAGTTCTCGTGGCTTGACTCAGCAGTGGCTCACCGCGAAGGGAGTCGGGGCATTGAGTGATTTATCATTGCCATTACCCTCACAGTGTAGTCTCACATCTATATGGTGTCATTAGGCCAGCGGTTCTACAGTGGCGGTACTTGGCGGCCGGGCGGCGAGAACCGGGTCCAGCGGGCACCATTAATGTTGATTTTCTCCTGTCCCGCCAATGGTGGTGAGTGCTCAATCAGGCGTGACTCGGAAAAGTGCTGTGAGGTCCCCGCCGGATCCGGGAAAAGACGCATCGGGCTGGGTGGAGTGGTGGGATGACGACCAGGCAGATGGAGCTTGTTAGCGCTGTTGACATGTTCAGCGACGAATAGACGGAACTGTTGAGGGAGCTCAACTTGTCTCTTCTCCTTGGGCGTTTTCTAGGGCTGGCAGGTCGAGCATGGACCCTTATGGTGCAGCGTGATGGGTAACATGTAATCCGTATTAGCATGAGGTTGGTCAACGTGGTTGGTGTTGATTTGCCTTGTTTCGAAGCATGTCTGGGCGCAAGACTCTTCCGAAGGGGGCCGTGATAAATATAGCGATGAAGCGAATAATGTCTCAACCTTTGCCATTCCGACACGGCATGGTACGGTATTGTCGGATGTATCATGTCGAGCAGAGTCCTCGGTGACACTGGGATTGATGAGCATCGATGACGGGCCGCCCAGCAGGTAGGCCAGCAGGTAGGCCAGCAGGTAGGCCAGCCATTAATTATAGAGTGTGGGATGGGGCCATGGATTAGATCCCGTACAAAAGGCTCAACGGAATCGCAGAAAGCAGTCATGTGGTAATGGCATTTGCAGTCTTGAACCTTGGTTGTCATCTTGGACCTTGGTTGTCAGAAGTGCAGACGCGCAGACGCAGACCGCAGGCTGGGCTCATTGGGTGCCACCTCTCTTCTGTTTCGCTACCCGGCAAGGAAGCAGCGCAGCACTATTTTTCCACCACCTTCTTTCCCTCCCCTCCCAACTTCCCCCTCCATTTTCTTCCTCTTCCTTTCTTCTTTTCTTCATCTCTTCCTTTCTCCCTTTCATACTTGACTTGTTTGTTCTTCAGTGAACCACCCACAACTGTTCCCACAAGACATGTACGTACTCAGGATTTCAAAAGACAATGCATAGCATACAGCAGACTCCAGCCCCAGCTTTGCTTGCGCGTCTGCCCGTTGTCCCCGCTCGGATAGCTGCGTGTACTGACGTCGAAGCTCTCCTCACAGAACTCTCCCACTCTACAAAATGACTGTCAAGGTTGGCATCAACGGCTTTGGTCGCATTGGCCGTATCGTCTTCCGCAACGCTGTCGAGCACCCCGACATCGAGGTTGTTGCCGTCAACGATCCTTTCATCGACCCCGAATATGCTGTGAGTTTTTTTTTTCGCGCCCGGCTTTCCCATCTAATGCGTTTTTGCTTGCCCGCCTTGACTGGGCAAGCAAGGCTGGGTTTTCTGCCCCTCATTGACGTCGCGCGTTGCCCCTCCTTTGGCTGATGTAACATCCTTGCCACAAAATATCCATACTGCTCCCACTTCCACGCACGTTGCCCCGCGCCAACGGTTGATTGCAGCGTTGATGCAAAAATGGGATATTGGGCCCGCAGCAAGCAACGCCTGCTCAATTGCGTCAACAAATTTCCTCCGCTCTATATTCACTGCCAGCATCTTTTCGATGCATCTTGCTAACGTCACCATCAGGCCTACATGCTCAAGTATGACTCCTCCCACGGCGTCTTCAAGGGCGAGATCAAGAAGGAGTCCGACGGCTTGACTGTCAACGGCAAGAAGGTCAAGTTCCACTCGGAGCGCGACCCTGCTTCCATTCCCTGGAAGGCATCTGGCGCCGAGTACATTGTCGAGTCTACTGGTGTCTTCACCACCACCGACAAGGCCAAGGCCCATTTGTCTGGTGGCGCCAAGAAGGTCGTCATCTCTGCCCCTTCAGCTGATGCCCCCATGTACGTTATGGGAGTCAACGAGAAGACCTATGACGGCAAGGCCGATGTCATCTCCAACGCCTCTTGCACCACCAACTGCCTGGCTCCCCTGGCCAAAGTCATCCACGACAAGTACACCATTGTCGAGGGTCTCATGACCACTGTCCACTCCTACACTGCCACCCAGAAGACCGTCGACGGTCCCTCCGGCAAGGACTGGCGAGGTGGCCGTGGTGCTGCCCAGAACATCATTCCCAGCAGCACTGGTGCCGCCAAGGCAGTTGGCAAGGTCATCCCCGACCTCAACGGCAAGCTCACCGGCATGTCCATGCGTGTTCCTACCGCCAACGTCTCCGTTGTCGACTTGACTGTTCGCATCGAGAAGGGTGCTTCTTACGACGAGATCAAGGAGTCCATTAAGGAGGCCGCCAACGGTTCCCTCAAGGGCATTCTTGCCTACACCGAGGATGACGTTGTCTCCAGCGACATGAACGGCAACACCAACTCGTCCATCTTCGATGCCAAGGCCGGTATTTCCCTCAACAAAAACTTTGTCAAGCTCGTCTCCTGGTACGACAACGAGTGGGGTTACTCCCGCCGTGTCCTCGACCTCCTCGCCTACATTGCCAAGGTTGACGCCGGCAAGTAAGTCGTTGTTACTTGAAGTAAAGGAATTACGAAAACGTCAACTTGGGTCCGACGTTGCAATGAAGACAAAACAAAACCTCTCCACGAACCCGTCGGTCACATGAAAATAGCACGCTGTATGGGAGACTATGAACATGTTGATAGTGGCAATGAAGACGAAATTTGGCCTCTTTTTAAAAATGGGCATTGACTGTAGAACATGGAGTGTACAGCTTGCTGGATCATGATAATAGATTCCTGTTTTCCATGCATGATGTGTCTTTTAAAGATGTTGTCTTTTGAACGAATAGCACGTCGTATGCCAATTGTCAGCATCTGCCATTACATGCCAATGCTCACAACTAATTGGACCAAGACACTCGGCGGAATTCACAAATGATGATTTGGTGCACGTTGCATTGCGTTGACATGGCCCTTGCAACTTGTGGGTAACACAAATCGTTGATGGTAGATTTCTTGTTACTCCCCTATGGCAGGGAACACAGCAAAGACTGGACTGAGCTAGTGGTTTCTTACATGTGCAACTGACTCTTTCCAACCACATGCAGTCTTTCCAATCCCAACGGGACAAAATATAAATGGAAGGAAAATTGTGGGCATCGCATCGACCCCTCGTCTTGCTCCTCCGTAAGAGGGGGGGGGGGGGGGGCGAGCTACATGGCGTGGAATTGACGACGGCAACGTCTTTTCCCCCTCGGTGCTCATCGTTTTCGTCAAGATGGGAATAAATGCAAAGGGGATATCGTGAAACATGAGGGGTGGGAAAGTAGGAAAATTTTCAAAAAAGGAGGCAAGTAGTTGTGCCTGGCGGGACAGGTGCATAGCGTGGCGGGGAGGGACGGGGATCAATCATTCTTCAAATCGTCATCGTCGTGGATGCATTCGTTCGGCAAGGCCCTTGTTTTTTTGTGTCATGACACGTGGATGAATTGTAGAGTAAGCTGGTTCCCGGTGCTACCTCCTGTGACTGGGTTTCACGGGCCAGTTCTCCCGGAGAGTCTGCTCCTGGGTCCAGTCGATCTTTTCCTCGACACACCACAGGCGGAGGGCGCGCAGCGAGGCCTCGACGATGTCGTCGAGCGTCGACCACGGGTGCACGTCGACGCGTAATCGGGGATTGCGCACGGCGGCATTGGCCTCGCGCACCTGCAGCCACATTCTGCACTTCCGGCGCTCCTGCTTGGCCAGGTTCTCCATGACGGTCGGCGACGCCAGGTTGTCGTGGTAGACGTAGCACTTGACGATCTCGTCAATGGACACGCCGTAGAGCAGGAGCAGCATGGCGTACAACGGCTGGTAGTTGGTCACGTCGGCCCGGCGCATCTCGATTTCCAAGAAGTCCATGAGCGGGAACATGCTGTTCCAGCCCGTCGTGTCGCCAATCTTGTTGTACATGCCCCGGTATACGTTCTGGGCGTGGAACCCCATCATGAAGGCCATGATGCTTTCGAGGCTCAGCACGTAGCCCAGCTTGACTTTGGATTCGCCCGGCCTGTCTCTCATGCTCAAGGCGCTGTCGCCGCGGTATTTCTTCATGATGAGATCCGCGTCGTGCTTGAGATTCTTGCCCACAATCATGAGCCTCTCCTCCTTTTCTCTCACGATCCTGGCTTCCGGCTTCTCTCCCTTGACTGCCACTACCACCTCGCTGCCGCCGTTCGGTCGCCGATCGACCGTTGCAGATGCCGACGGTGTCGAGTTGACCAGCTCAGTGGGTGTTTGCGCCATCGAGTTTGTCGAGCTCACGCGGGACATGGCCGTCGTCCTCTTCGATGGCGTCGAGGGAGTACCGAGCTTGGGGTGCCCTGCCATGTCCGATGACCTCGGTCGCTTCATGGCGGTCGCTTCTGCCGCTGAAAGACCCTCGGCCGAACCCATTGGTCTTTTTCTCGCTGGCGGTTGCGGTGCCGCATCATCGCTACCCGCGCGAGGTTTTCGGTCAAGCTCCCGTTCCGATTGGCTTTGTGAGTCCTTTCTGTGCGCTGGTGCGTGCCCAACTATTCTTGCAAAGGATGGGCGTAAGTTCTTTGGCACGTCGAGCATCACAACCAACCTCCGGCGATGGCCCAATTTACTGCCTGGGGCAGGAACAAGCTTGACATGGTCATCCACGTCTCCTCCGTTCGCTGCCGGTCGCTTCTTCATGCCCAGCACGTCTCTGCCGTCTCTGCCGTCTCTGGGTCTCTCGTCTGATGAGTCCGATGTTGACTTCTTCCGCCGCCGCAACTCAGCTTCGACGGCTGGTGGTAGCGTGGGCGACAATAACGGCGGGATCACCGCAGGCGGTCGCGGCTTCTTTGCGACTGGGACTGTTGGGTCGAGCCTTTTCGACCTAAATGATGCGCTTCCTTCGTCGGCGTCGTCGCGCCGCTTTCTCTCCCTGTCCTTCCTTGCCTTTGCATCTTCCTCTTCGGCTCGTAATCGTTTCTCCCTTTCTCGACTGTCGAAACTCAAGTGCAAGGGGGAAAGTAGTGGTGGCACAAACGACTTGGCGGACGCGCCATCTGCCTTTGTCGGTGTGCCTCGGCTGCTGTTGTGTGCAGCCGCGTTGGGTCGGACACCGTTGACCGAGTCGCCACGAGATCGCCCGGTTCGAGAGGTATTGCGGTCAGGGTTCGTAGCACCTTTCAGGAGAGATTTGCCATTGGGTAGTGATGATGATGACGGGGGGACTCCTCGTTCATCCTTTGATGAGGATACGCCTGCTACATCACGATGGTCGCGGTCTCGAGACGAAGGTGGGATCTTATCCTTGCGACGAGGGACGTCATCACGGTCACGCTGGAATCGGTCTTCGGCAAGGCGTCGGTCGTCAGGCCGTGATCGTTTTGGGGGGCGGTCATCGTCAGCATCAGGCATACGCCGTTTGCCCGCAGGTGACGGCGGTCGGGGGGGTAACGATGCTGGTTTTGGTGGTAGTCTAAGAAGAAGAAAACAAAACATTGTTAATCAAGTGCGTCACACGTTGGAGGAGCATAGCATCCGGCTCATTGCGCACCGTGATTCGGGGGCGATGCCATCGCGATTGGGCTTTGGCTTCGCGCTGGCCGAAGATGATTCCAAGTCCCTTGTTCTCGTCGTCAGGCTATCGGATCGTCTCGGTTCTTGATGTGGTTTGCCGCCATCGGCGTGTGGCATCGTGGGCGTGGACGTGGACGTGGCGGAGCTGGTGGGAGGAGGCGCGGCGCGCTCGGCCTCGTTCCTTTTCGCGATGGCAGGTTCTGGTGGTGATGCAGATGGCACGATGCCCGTCTTCTTGTTCTTGTAGTCGCTCAATGACAGCTTCTTCTTCTCTGCTGTGGTGGCACCCTTTGAAAGCGCGCTGACCTCGCGAGGGGCGGGCTTGGAAGGCTCTTCGCGCATATCGTAATAAGACCTCGTGAGCAAAGTACCACGATCGGCCTCGGACAGGAATGTTAGATACTGTAGGCGGGTGTTGTGCCATTCCTCGAAGCGACGTTTCGCGCCGCGGGCGTCGGCGACGTCGTCGTCTTCCGGGAGGGGGCGATGGCGCCAAGTAGGCGAGAATGACAGAAGATGTGGTTTTTCGGGTAGAATGCGCTTGGAGAGCACCTCAACCGTCTTCGCCGCAGCTTCCATTGTTCGCGGGGCGTGACCATACCGCGAGGCAGGACGCGGCGGCGAGCGATGGGAGCGCAGGCGGCGACAACGACGGCCAGGGGATTGCGTCACAGCAGAAGCAGCAGAGCTTGTACGTCGTCAACAGTACAACAGTCAAGACGTAGTCGGCAGAATGAGCTGCTCCCGCTGACGACAGGACAGGGGCGTTGTGCGTCGACGGCTGGCTGCGCGCAAAGCGTGTTGTCGGTCGGCTGTTGGTGATGAACGGGCAACGTGGGGTACGTGGGCACGTTGTATACGTTGTATGCGTTGTATACGTTTGTATGCGTTTGTATGCGTTTGTATGCGTTTGTATGCGTTGCATGTACTCTCCGAGAGATCGGAGCGACCGAAATGATGGGTTATTATGGCGTTGGATCTGCCGACTAGGGCAGGATTGGAGCAGGATGGGGCAGGATGGGGGGGGGGGTGGCCGGCGTGGATTGTCGGATCGTCACTCCCAGTCACTCGTCCGGGTCGTCCCAAGTCAGTCAGTGGTCGGGTCGTCACTCACCCCAACTTCAACGCAACGTGCAAGCCAAAACTCACTCCAACCCCAACAACGGGCTGATGATTTTTGGGTTTGGAGTTTTTCTGGGTTTGGGTTTTGAAGGAGGGAAGGGGGGGGCGCCTTCCTTCTGAATCAGGGAACCCGAAACCAGTCGACGTGTCGTGTCGGCTGCCAAGAAGAGCAGAGCCAGCTGGCAGGGCTGCGAGTCGCGACTTCACTTCACCCTTCTCTTCAGACACCAGCTGTACATGTATATATGCGGTATGTTTCTTTGCGATTCGTCGCCGTGAACCACGGACCACAAGTGCAGCTGCGCCGGGAGTCTTGAAACAACTTTGAACAAAGAAACAAGAAGAAAGAAGCAAAAAAAAAAAAAAAAACCCCCAACCGACAATGTGACAATGAATGGGGATGGATGAACAGGGCGTGGACAAGCCCGGGCGAGATACGGCGGAATCTTTTCTGGCGTCGTTTCACACGCTGCCCGCCTTTGCCAAGGAAAAGTAAAAAAAGAGGCTGCCAATCCAATGACAATGGCCAAGAGAGGTCGGGGCCAGCTGCAGCGGCAGCTACATGTATGTACGTGTGGCTCAAAATGGGCACGCGCCGCTTTCCCCGGTCTGATCCGTACCACGTACCGGTACTGAGCATCACGGTTACCCTATTGCCTCGCGATTTGTGCCTTCAGGCGAGTTATGAAAATCACGCCGCCATTTTTTTCAAGTCGGGCTGCAGTATCCGTGGCTTCATCTTGGAGAGCTCATCTAGACCCTTCTACGCGAAATCGTACAATACAATGAAGAACAAGAAGAAAATATGCCAGCAGGATCGCGACAATTCATCCCCTGCACCATCAAGTTTTTTACCCCAAGAACGCCATCCAACTCTCAACCAATACTTGTCCCTCTAGATAATCATAGCATCCCCTGGCTCTGTGAGAGTCATTCTCAGCTCAGGTCCATCTTCTCCGTAGCTGTGGCTGCACCATTCGTCACTGACAAGTCGACCGCGCCGTCGTTGCCAATGAGCCGCTTCTCCGACTCGGACACAAACTTGACGCTTCGGCTTGGGTCGTAGAAGAGCTGGAAGCTTCGCTGAACGTCCTCGACGGCGACTTGCTTGGCACGTCGCTTGGCAGAGAGGAGCTGCGAGGTGCTGATCAAGTTGCTGGCGTATCGGAGGCCTGCCTCTTGGCCAATCTTGGTGAGAAGGGCCAGAGCGTCAGGGGAGACGTCAATCTCCTCCTCCTGCGCGCGAATGGACAAGATTTGCTTGATTTCCTCGGCGGCGTAAGAGTGGGTGTTGATGATGACGACGCGATCGAGAAAGTCGATGGGTAGGCCGTGCGGGCTGCGGTAGTCTGTGCCTCGAATGCGCGAGATGCCGCGGTTGCTGGCCATGATGACGACGGGGGCCAGATCGTCCTCCAGTGCGCGGTTGATATACGAGAAGCATTCAATGTCGAGCATGTGGACTTCATCGATGAAGAGGACCCCGGGAACGATTTCAGCCTTGCCCTCCTCCTTCCATTCGCCAATCTTGGTATTAATCTGGTCTCGAATCTCGCTTCGAATCTCGCCCGTGTCGCCCGAGAAGAGAGCCAGGAACCCCTGCGTCCTCGAGTTGATGACATCGATTTCGTGGAGGGTGACGGTGTGCACAACCTCCTTTCGTTTCTGCAATTCGCCGTCGGGGCACTGCAAGAGCTTGGTGTCGGCGCCCATGGCGTCGTAGTCGCGTGAACGCGCGTAAGATCGACCCAGTTTCGTAATCTTACCCGACGACTTGTCGATGGAGACGATGTCGCCGGCCATGACGCGCTCCTTGGTCATGGCATCAATCATCTTGCTTCCCATATCGTAGACGGCTTCCATGTCGGTCGTCTTGATGGTGAGTTTGCCCTGCTTTGTGCTGCCAGTGACGCTGCGGTCGATCTGAATCTCGACAACCTCTCCCTCCATGATTTCGCTCTCCTCCTTGATACGAACACCGATCGACTTGCGGAAGGCTTGGGTGAGAGCCTCTGTCTTGGACATTTCCAGAGAGAAGATTTCGGACGAAGCGAGCGACGTAAACGGGACATCGGAGCCGAGGGATTGCGCCATACCCATGGCAATGGCTGTCTTTCCGGTACTGCGCAGAATGAAGAAGGGCGATTCATGAGCATCACCGCAAGTCTTTTTTTTTTTTTTTTTTTTTTCGTAAAGTGACAGTGTATTGGTAGGGGGAGAAGAACCTACCTAGGAGGGCCAGCAATCAGGACTGCGCGACCAGCAATCTTGCCCTCTTTGATCATCTGTAGAATCACTGCCGCGGCCTTGCGAGCCTTTTCTTGGCCCACGAGACCTTGCGATGCGGCGCGGGGTTCAAGGCTGGTAGCATCAACACCGAGGCCACGAATGTGAGAATGAGCTGCGATGAGATTGAGACCACGGAGGTCCTTGGTTTCGGACACGGTCATTACTGGCTGCGGAATGGAGCAAGCAATCAATTAGCTTTCGAGAGAACGAGTAGTGTCAATCGGAACAACAGTTCTGGGCACCTACTGCGGCCATGATTATGATGTGCCTTTGCGATGTGATGGGGGATTTTGCAAAAGTCGAGCAGAGCTGGTGAGAGGGAGTGTCCGCCCCGAGCTTTTGCTTTTGCTCGCCCTTGCAAAATTACCTGCGCTCATCAGAAGTCAGTCTCGAGTTCTCAAGTCCAGGAGGCCAAGGTGGATCCCCAAGAGCCATTTAATGCACGGGCCCACTTGTCTTCTTCAATTCCAGACCGCCCGCATTCTACATGCATATATATATATATATGTATATAATCCGTAGATATTACATAAAGACTGCTTGCCAAAACATCAGGCTGTGGCACAAACCAGGCATCAACAATTGACCAACCATCACGCTTTGATATCCCCTTTCTGGAAGAGGCTGCTTGCAATATACATAAGCGTTTGATTTGTTCTGGTACGGCACACGCCCGATCCGGCCGTTGCTCTATGCCTTTTCTTGTGCGTCGGGGACGGGACACTAAACCTCAAGACGGCCGTCTGTCATTTGCGCTTGCATAACCGAGAATGCGAGAATACTGCCTGCATTGGCCTGGTAATAGCTAAGCATTCATTCTCGTTCCTGCATAACCTGTCCGTCCCTTGGGTCACAAATCTTTGATAAACACATTATATTCCCACCGTTGGACCCTCTCTTTTGTCGATCTGGCTGTTTGCCTCATCAGTGCCTGCCAGCTGTCAAGGGCCACGTGACAAAAGCCGCCGGCTGGTCGAAACCATGATGAGTGACCGCCGTCGGTCCTTTGACCACGATGGTCGCCACGAGGACAGAAGGAACCCGGGCTCCCATGGTTCGAAAAAAGACTTGCGCAGAAGCTCTTACAATTATGATCGACGCCACGATACCAAACGCAGTGGCAGCTATCGCGACTCATCACGTTTCGAAGACGATCAGTCGCCCAGCACCGCGACCGATAAACGTAGGCTCTCTTCTACCACCCCGTGCTCGCTGCAGAGTCTTTTTGTTCTGTGCAGTGCCTATTCCACTGCTCGTCTGATGCAAACTAACCAAACTGTCTTTCAAGATCCCTCACTGCCGTCCACAAAGACAGCAACAATGCATCAAGCAGGCCTGGCCAACAGTCCTCCGCACTACGAGCCAGACATGAGGAGCTTGATCGACATCTTTTGCGACAAGGTGTGGTGGCTTATGCAATGCGAGCAGGAGAGGCAAAAGGAGAAGAAGCTACTAGCCGATCGAGAACGTTGCCCGCCTGGCAATCCTGAAACGCTTCACTACTCGGATATCTTGAGGCTACAAATAGAGCAGTGTCAAAAGGCGAAGAAAAAATGTTCAGATCGTATGAACATGACCGACGACAAGTTAGTAGCGGGCATTGTACACTTGATGGAGAAATACGCACCGCGCAGTCAGATTCCTCCGGCCCCGGGAGACAGCGATGTGCAAAAGGAGGATATTGATGCAACATTGGAGAGCTTCCGCGGGACTCTTCACGCGTCCGTCAACCAGCGGATTGAAGAAGAAGTTGAAAAACTACGCGCCTCCACCCAATCTCGGCTTCGGAGAGAGACGGAAGAGCTGAAGAAGAGCTTGGAATCGGAAAGGCAGCGGAACGACAGGCTGGAGAAGAGGTTGGAGGACATGGAGCAAAAGTTCAAGAGTCTTAGCCAGAGGCAAGATATGCTTTCTCGAGAAACCGCATTCGACCAAGCCACCAAGGACATGGCTGAAGCGTCTACCAAGCTGAAGCAAGTCTTTGCGAGGTTGGATCGGGTCTCCGTGAATTCTGTGACAAAAGGGGATCTAAGCACGGCATTGGAAAAGTTTGACGACGCAGTCGCGACACCTTTGAATTCTGCAACCACTGATGCGTCGTCGACGCCCGGCGGCAAAACGGCGCTTCGCCTGCAACAGCTCTCAAGCGCCCTTGATGATATCAAGTTCGGCCTCGGACACGATGCCGGCAGCGCGGCCCCGCCGTGCATCTTACACTTGCAAAACCAAGTCAGCAGTGGCGCAGAATTGATACAGGACCAATCAGAGAAGAGTGAAATAATGTCTGAAACAATTAAAACGCTCCGAGGTTCGATATCCTCGTTGCAACTCGCAAAACACAGTGCGCAGGTGCCTTTGCCCTCGCCAGCGCCAGCGACAGCGACAGTGACGGCGACAGCGACAGCACCACCACAAACCACCAGCCATATGATCAGTCAGGAAGACCTCGACATCAAGATTGCGCGAATGTCCACAAGTCTCGTAGAAGACACCAAAGGCATGATGCAAGAAAAGCTAGCCACAGTCGTCAAAGAGCTAGGCTCCTTCATCGACAACGAGAGACGTGAACGAGAAAAGTCATCTGTCCAAGCGCACGAATCGTGTGCCCAAGTCGAATCCCTCCGCCAGGGCGTCGATGAACTCAGAACTTACACGCACACGTCCATCCACAGACTAGATAAGATGGACCGCCACCATGTCATGCAGCTCCAGCTCCACAGGGACGCCATGGCAAGTTTCGACTCGCGACTCCAGCTTCTAGCCATGGAGCACGCGGGCAGCGCCGAGGAAGTGGCGCTGCAGCTGCGTGTGCTCAACAAGTGGCAGAGCAACTTCACCACGAAACCCATGTACCGCGAGATCGTGGACCACATCACCAAGACGTTGCCCACGGGGACCATCAGACAGCTGTCGGCGCTGAGTTTGCGACTCGATGCCGTAGAGAGCCAGTTGGGGACTAGCAGTGATGGGACGTTGAAGAAGCGCAAGACGCAGGGGTAAGTAAGCAAGCAGTGAGGGCGGAAGAGACCTCTCTATATGTTTATTTGCTTGTTGCCAACCTCGAACATACCTTACTGCATCATATGCCATGCCATGGCGTTCGCCTTGCGCAACATTTTTCTTTTCTTTCGCTCTTGGCATGGAGCCAACGAGTGGACAGTGGTATTACCAAATGACTGATGGAAGCACGAATCTACTTTGACCGAGATTGGAGTTACTGGGATGGGAGAAGTTTTGTTTCAAAAGTATTTAAAAAGACTCGTTGTTCCAAACTGCAACTGCTGTTAGGGACAAGCACGCCAATCCCTCATACAAAGTTGATGCCCATGGATGGCAGATGACGGCGAACCATGCGGTGCTCGAGTCTCGGAGAGCTCGGCCGAGGACCGGTCGTCAACAGCCCTCTCATGTCACCGAAGTCAGTCCCTTTGAGAAATGTACATTTCCTAACCTGAATTTGACATCGTGAATAAAACATGATATATACTCTGGTTTTGCAAGAGACGACGGCCTTTACGTGGTCCCCCTGCTTGGTCCCCCTGCGGACCAGCCCCAAGACGAGTGAAACAAAACAACGCCTGGTATCTACCCTGATTTGAAACTGGAAAAAAAAAAACCCCACTCCTACTTTTCTGAAGAAAATAGAAAATTCCCAAAACAGACGCGGCTTTCATGACTTTTCCAGAACCCCCGCTTGCACAGCCAGGACCTTGTTCCCCTGAATGATATGCTCCAGCCAGTCGGCCGCCATGTTCAACGTGGTGCTCTTGCTGAAGCCACCGCCTTTGAGTCCGGGGATCAGCTCGCCTAGGTCGTCGAAGCCCTCTTTTATCAGGGTCCGTCGCTTCTGCTCGCTGCGGATGTGGTTCTCCCGCTTCTGTTCCTCGGACAGGTTCTCGCGAGGCGGTTTCGCCGTGTTCGCGCCAGACCTGCGGCGTCGGCCAGGGCCCGTCGTCTCTGACGGAGGTTCCGAGCCGCTGGCGGATCTCTCCGACTTGGTCTTTCGCTTCCGGCCGGGAGACCTTGTCGACGCGGCGTCGTCTTGGTCGTCATCCTCCTCCTCGGCAGTGGTGCTTCGGACGACGATTTTGCTCTTCCTTCTCTTTCTTGGGGGCGCGCTGGCGTCTTCTTCTCGCTTAACGCAGACGGGTCCGTCGCCGTTGCTGCTGGTGGCTCGTCCGATGACGGGACTGGCGGGACTGGCGGGACGGGAGTTGGTCGCGCCCTGCTTCGCTTCCAGGCCTCCGAGGTACTTCATCTGGTTTTGATGCATGGACTCGACGGACGGCTCTTTGGTGGTATCTGGCACGTACCCCTGGATGTCGGAGAAGCTGGCATCTGAGCCCCATTGGATGTCGCCCACGGCAGGCTTCGTGACGGTTGTCTTCTCCTTGGACCCCCACATCCATCGGGTGAATGTGTGGTTGGCTTCCGTGAATTGGCCGCTTCGCCGGTTCTCCTCCTTGAACTCCTCCATCGGCTGGTGCCTGAGTTGGCCCACGGAATATCCACCGAGGTGGCGACTGCTGTCCTGGTCGCTGTTGCCAATGCTACCACTGTCATTGCCATTACTCTTGGATGTCGATGGGCTGGCGTGAGAGCCATTTTGAAGCAAAGTGGCAGCCGCGTTGAGCACGTCGTCGGAATGCTGCTGCTGCTGCTGCTGCTGTGGAGGGTGGAAGGATTGCGGCTGTGATTGTTGCGGCGGCGGAGATGGGGGAGGGGGCATCATGCTCAAACTTGACCCAGCACACAGCATTCGTGACAAGTCGTTGTGTTGGTCGCTGTGTTGGTCGCTGTGTTGGTCGTTGTGTTGGTCGTTGGGCAACCCGAAACCGGCGGCCGAAGTCTCCTGGGGCCCGAAGGAGGTGGACGAGCCCATGAACTGAGGCGGGAGGTCGAGCCAGGCGTCGCTAAAGTTGAGGCCTTCGCCAAACGACGGCATGTTGTACTGGTTTGACGTCATGTCCTCGAAAAATGAGCTGAGGAATTTGCTATCAGTCTCTGTCAGGAGCGGTGCCCCCGGCGCAGGTTCGGGCGGGCCATCGAAGAGGTTATCTTGGGATGTGTCTACCGAGTCTGGAGAGAGAGAGTGAGAGAGAGAGCAGTGGCGCAAGATTAGCACGGCGCGAGAAGAGAGGGTTGGATTTGAACATGATTGACAGACAAGGGAGACGTGACATACAACCAAACATGATCAAGGGGTCGGATTCAGGCTGTGAAGAAGCCATCCTGGGAGGATGCTGCAGGGCCAGCATGGGGAGCGTCTTTGTTTCCGCCGAGCACGATGTGGCGGGCTGGGGGCAGGTGTGGTTGTTGAGAGCTCCGGCAGATCGGATGCGTCGGCGGAGAAGATGCAGAGAGTGAGACGTCGCCGCTGCGAAGGAGCCGCTGTGTTGGGTTCATGTGCGGACGAGGGTTCGACCAGTACATACACGATGGACACGATGGACACGATTGACGCGATGGACACGATCAACGCGATGAGGAAGCCGGGGAAACCTGGGGTAATGGGCAAGGTGAAGAAGAAGGAGAAAAAGAGACTGGAGAGCGGGAGAAGACGGCGAGACGAGGGTCCGTGGGATGGCCACGAGCGGAGGTGGGGCCGGGCCTCTTTCGACCTTGTTTCTTCCTTCCTGGTGGGTTCGCTGCGGGCGGCGGTGCTGGAGGGGGGCTGGAGGGGTGCTGGAGGAGAGGGGAGCGGAGGGGAGCGGAGGCGGAGGCGGCTGGGCTGGCTGGGCTGGCTGCTATGTACATAAAGAGCACCAGAGCCCGTCCGTCCGCAGATGGAGTCAGGTAGGACTGGAGTAGGACTGGAGTAGGACTGGAGTAGGACTGGAGTAGGACTGGAGTAGGACTGGAGTAGGACTGGAGTGGGGTCGGGGCCCACCAACCAAGAAGAAGACATGGCCCAGCCATCTGCACGAGCCATCCAGTCGCGGCTCTGCACCGTTTTTCGTCTCGCGTGCCTGTCTGGGCAAGTATTACATAAGTACATACTCGCCCTTCCTTCATGTCATGACATCAATCTACCCAGGTCGTCTTCATGTGCACAATGTAGTCCGTACTTGTTCTTGATTCGCTGCGATATTGTCAGAACATATGTAGTCCGAATGTAGCCTAGAAACCCGACGACGTCTTGTTTGCAACGGATCAAGAACCTGGCTTCTGGGAGAACATGTCCACCAGAAGACATCAAGACAAATCAACGAGCTCGCCTGGCCCATCTTCGGTTTGATCCCGCTCGCCTGTCCCGCTCGCCTGTCCCGCTCGCCACGCACGCCTCGTTTAGCTGATTCATGCATCTATCGGGTATATCGAGTTACCAAATACCACGTACGCTGACCATCACGGATCACCGAATTTGTTTATCAGGCATAATACATACATACATACTACATACATAGAGGCATGACATATTCCTGAAACCAATAATCACATGCCAAGTCGGCTGTCGCGGCTCCTCCACTCCTTCACCACCGCCCGCCCATCCATCATCAATGTTGTCGATTTCGCCAGTTGCTGTACATGTAATCCGTACACCAAGCTATCATGAGGCTTGTTCAAGGTACTTTTCTTTCCGATCATTCCCGGCAATGTTTTATGCCTTGATGATCACTTCCCAGGTCCACAGACATTCATTCATTAATCCTCACTGCGTCGCACGCGTCGCACGCGTCACACCGCAGTCAGCCTCTCCGCCATCAAATCTCGCCTCACGAATTGACTGACCCTCAGTGTGCGGGATAGAGTTCAGGAGCGGAAAAGGGGTCCACGCCGTCCCACACCTGTTATAAGTTAGCGTCGCCGAGCCATTCTCTCGCATTGACTGATTGCATGGCTCTCTTGTTGTCATTTGTTCGGCATCAGGAAACCAGACAGCATCAGCATCAGCATCAGCATCAGCATCAGCATCAGCATCAGCATCAGCATCAGCATCAGCATCAGCATGAAGTAATCCATCGGGTGTCTCTGCTGTTGAGCCGAGTTCTCTTTTCTTCTTTTTTTCTCTCACAACCCCTACCTATCGTGATCGAGGGCTGAATGAAAGCATGGGGTAGTGTAGGACATTCTTGCGACCGCTTTCCGGTTTTGAGTTCATTTTAGGCGAGCTTCCCTATGTACATGTAGGTATTGATTTCTCGGTCGAAGATATTTAGCCCCTTTCGGCAAAGTAGCACAAAACATCTCCGCTTTATTAGACGACTTACCTGATACCAAGATCTTTGGGGCTTTCTGCTCAGCATCATTGACAAGTTCAACCGACGGACTAATGGACTGCATCACTTGTCAAACTTTGACTGCAATATAGGCCAGTATGCGCCAAAGGGCGTCGTCAAAGGGCGTCATCGAATATTCACTCGATTGATTTTTACCATTTCTGGTGGCTTGACATTGGAATTACGACTTCCCCTTGGAGGAATCGGCAGTGGTGAAACCCTCCTCAATAGAATTCAACACCCCCTGCGTCGTGAATCCCTTTCGGCCAACACCGAGCACTCCAGCTTCGGAGGCGCTGCCGCATTCAGCAAGAATGTGACACCACCGAGGGTCCTTCCGGGCGACTTGTCTGTATGTATGACTGATTCTTCGGCCGTGGAGACGAAAAGATCAACCCGATCCCGCCAATGCTGTCAGTGGGAACAAATGATGTCAACTGCTGGAACGACTGATCAGAGTACATATTGCGAAATTAGGCGTCCACCCCCCCCTTTGCCCTTGACTCTCTCCACGTTTTGGTGTTGGCTGTCAGACTTGGCGTCGTCCGCGTCACTCCATTGTTTTGCAATCAATCGATTTGTCCAGGTTGACGCGACGCCCTTTCCGGCCCTGAGTCGATTGTCACGTTGACGGCTTGCGACAATGCCATCGATTCGGAGTAAAACCCATCATACGCTGCGCGCTGCGACTGACTAAGCGGTTAGTCCGGCCGTGCAACGACTTGACGGTTTTTCTCTCGGGAGGACCTGCCGAAGTAGCACAGTCAGTGACTGCGACGACCACGTGATCACGCGTAAACCACGCTCGACCACGCTCGACCACGGATGCACTTTCACAGACAACGTCGCCGTCTGCCCTGATATTCATTCTTTCAAGCTTGCATGGTTTCGCTCTCACGCGGATCCATCTCCGCCACGTTTCCATCGGCGCCCTGTTGCCGCCATCTCGCACATTATCCGATTTCCCACGGTCGCATTATCAAACTGACGAGAAGCCCCCTGTGCTTGGCTGGCCAAATCCCGGTTTACTGCCTTTCCACTTACACGCTACTGCTCCAAGCCTCAGCTGATCTGGAAATGGCTGGGAGATCCGGCACTGCCACCACTTCGTTTCTGCAGCTGCAGTCCATTCCACCAGCTCTGCGGCCCCTCGTTCGCGCCTATCTCCTGGGCTACGCATCTGCCGTTCTGCCACGACTGTTGACACTCGTCCTGCAGCATCTCTCCAACAGGAGACGCAAAGCGCCCAATTACGCGTTGCCAGAAAGGGATGAGAATACCTTTCTAGATTCGTGCAAGCATGTTCTCAAGACGGGCTTGGATCCGTGCCGGTTTCCCACATTCTGCGCAGCCCTTGTAGGCGGATCAACTCTGTTGCAGGTCTGACATTACTGCTTTTCCTTTTATATATATACATTCAATCATCTTTCACAAAGTGGCGTTCCACTCCGAAATACTCTATTTAGTTGTTTAGATTGGCTTACTGACATGGTTGGAACTATCAGGCGCCCTTGAACAGAATCATAGCTCGCGCAGCCACGAATCTTGGCGGCACTGCTCAACTAAGGTACGGCTGGACGGATGGCCGGCCAAACTCTGCCCTCCGCCCCCTTCATCCTATGTGTATGCGACGTGAGCTAACAAGGCTTGGGCCATGTCGTCTGGTAGACTTGCACGATCACTGGCCACGGTTATTGCTGCATGGCTGAGTCTCAAGCTATTGCAAGCCAAGAAACCCACGCTGCGACGCCGTGCTGGTTCGGCTACAGTTCGATATGTCGATCCTCAAACCGGGGAGAAGCTTGCGGGTAGAACTATAGATCTGACATTGTTTGCTGCCACGCAGGCTGTCGATGTAATCGTCGGCGAACTATGGGCTCGACACAAGTCGCGGCGCCAGACTGCAGGAAGATGGACCAAGGTATGCCGTTCCACCATCTCATCAAGTTGCTTTCGCTTTTCCGCTCTCCCTTTCTTCTTCTCTTCTTTCTTGCAATTGGCTTGGACATTAAAATATACACACATATATATCTATATAGAAACTGACAGCTCATTCAATCTAGGCCGAGGCTGTCGTCTCCAGAATGACAGACCCAGTCTCGTTCGTAGCCTCCTGCGCCCTCATCATGTGGGCATGGTTCTATGCCCCGGACAACCTTCCCCGGGCATACAACAAGTGGATCACCTCTGCAGCCACGTAGATATTCGCCTCATCGAAGCCCTCCGTCGCTGTCGAAACAGGGAGCTCTGCTATGCCAAAGAGACAGGCCAAGCTCCCCTCCTTGGCACCATGTGTACAGACCACAAGCTCCCGTACGAATGGGGTGATCCTTGCAAGACGGTTCCTTTCCCCTGTGACATAGTCCACATGGGACGCGGCCCGTCCTGCGAATACCATGCCTGGCGACGATTCTGGCTGTCCTGGAAATGGGCCATGTACACCTACCTACCTCTAGCTCTGGCCCTGCAACTCCGCAAACCCAACAGGGACAGTCCGAGAACGGCCCTCGTATCTGCCTGCCGGTCGTCCGCCTTCCTAGGCACCTACATCGCCCTGTTCTACTACGGTGTCTGCCTCGGCCGAACCCGCATCGGTCCGCACATCCTAGGCAAGGACACCGAGTGTAGGCAGCGCATCGACGGCGGATACTGCGTCGGCGTGGGCTGTTTCCTCTGCGGCTGGAGCGTCCTCATTGAGACGGCGAGTCGGCGCAAGGACATGGCGCTGTTTGTGGCCCCCCGCGCCATGGCGACACTGTTGCCGAGACAGTACTCCATGGGGGTGCAGTGGCGAGAGACGCTCGCGTTTGCGGTGAGCACGGCCGTCGTGTTTACGTGTGCGATGGAGAATCCTAGACGCGTAAGAGGCATGCTGGGTGGGATATTGGGGTTGACAATGAGGGAATGACATTTGTGTTTTTTTTTCCCCTTCTTTCTTTGTATGCATGATGGGTTGGTGGTGGAGAGGTGTATCATTAAAAGTATTGTTGTCAGTAGTCACATACTTTCCTGTGACCAAGGGGGTCTTGATTTTTTTTTTTTTGTGAAATTTGATTGTAATGCAAGCAAGGTGGTTTTGCGCTGACAGGTAAGCCTTTTCCGAATGGTTTAGACTGGGCGGGCAACGCTGTGACGTCTATTCTGCAGAGAAATTGATGCCTTGGCAACGAATCTTGATTTCAATTCTGTCAGAAAGAGGAAATTCACTTGCAGATGGGCGACGGCGGCATAGCACCATGACGAAGGAAATCTACTGAAACGCGCTATGCCCTCAACCAGGAGCAAACGCCCAGCACGAAGATACACGTCAAAATGTCGGTCCGCACCGTGGTGAAAATCTGCCCATACTTCAGCCCAACAGCCAGGTACCCCTTGAACGGCTCGGGAATGAACCCAACGATTGTCCACATGAGGCCTGGCGGCGGAGCACGTCCCTTGTCGAGGAGAAGCCTCGTGGTAAGCAGCACGGCTTCCGACGTGGCGAATGTCCAGAAGAAGATGCGTCTGCGACGCTCATTCTCATCATCCGCGGCAAGATGCTGCTGATGATGGGTGACGGCGGCGGCTTCTCGTTCCGCGCTGGTTCCGGAAAATGTCGTGAAGAGTGCGAGATAGAAACCTAGGCCGAGGGCGACGAGGGCATGGATCAGGCGCCATGTCGTGTGATAGGGACTTGGCTGCGGAGGCGATTGCTGGCCGGGCAGGCCCGTCATTGGAGGCATGCCTGGGAAGGGAGAGCTCCCGGGTCCGCCTGCACCGCCCATCATCTGGGCCATCATCTTCATCATGGGGTCGTCCTCCATGTTGGGCATGCTGCCGGAGCCCGGCGTGCCTGAGCTCGACTGGCCGGGAGGGGGACGGTCGAGGCCGAGCATCATCTGGCGAAGCTGGGCTTCACCAGGGTCGGCGCCCGCGCCCGCGGGAACCCGCCTTGAAGTGGCGTCTGGCCCGTTAAAGTGCTGCGAGATGTCGACTTCGTCGGGATCCGCGTGGGATGGGATGGTCGTCTTGGGTGAGGTCGTGGCGACTGGCTCCGCGAGCTCCGCGGGCTCTGCTGGCACGACTGGCACGACTGGCGTAGCTTGGTCGGTTTCTAGGGAATGTCTCTTTAGCTTTTCCCACTGGTTTTCTGACGAGCGCATTTCGCGCGTTTCGTCGTCGAGGTGTTTGCCATGCTTACCTCCCACGACTCGGCCACCGATGCCAGTAATCTTGTTCAGTCTGTCGGCGCCGCCAGACTTGATCTTGGCTTCCCTGCGCTCCCGACGGAGGCGAGCTTGCTCAGAGGCTCTTTGGGCAGCGGCATCGTTGGGGGAGGAAGCTGCATCTGCGTGCTCGGTCATGCTGGCGTTAACGGGCTGGCGGGCTGTGGGCTGTGGGCTGTGGGAGCTACGAGGTAATGATGCAATTCAAGGCAACGTGGACAAAATGCTGCTGGGAAAATAACCAGGATATTCTAGCTCTCTGTACATATGTAGTGGTGTCGTCGTCGTTGTGGGTCCGGCAGACGCCTCACTCGCTCCTGCCGTTGGCACTGAGTCATGGATGGCTTCTCATCCTGCACCTCAACTCGCCCCAGTCAATGGGCCACCTTGTCCAACGCAGTTGCCAAATTGCCCAAAACTCGGCCTTGGGATGGAAAAACAAGGACGGGTTTATCTGGCTGTTTTGCCGGAAATATGATGAGTGAATCATATGGTTCAATTGATTGAAGCGGGGGAAAACCTGTGCGCTTACCCTAATGGTTTGCGCATTATTAATGCTAAAACGCAGTGTCTGAAAAGTCTTATGCATGCTTGGCCGTGCAACAAGAAGCTCATCAAGGGTACATGCTACTGATGCGTCCCTAGCACGGATGGCAACTGACACTTCCTTCATGCCGGGCAAGTCGTCATCGTTCATGAAAATATAAATATAAATAATGGAGTCGGGCTCTTCTTTTTGGCAACCTTGTTCTGACGCATGGTTCCCACACGTGAGGCGCACATGTTTAACCAGGAGGGGTGGGTGGTTAGCAAATGATGGAAAGGTTGTTGAGCCGATCATAACCAGCTGTGAGATGAAAAGTGCTCGGAAAGCCAGGCCATGGAAAACCTTCCCAATTCAACCGTGCTGATCGCCCCGAACGTTTGTTGTTGGGATCGAAAGTTGCTCGCCCGCACTGGACCGAGTCAAGTACTGGTTACTGTACCCCGGAGGTGGAGCAGATCTGAGATGCAGGTCGTAATAAATGAGCCCCCGGTTTTGCTGCCATTTCACGAGATAAAACAGGGGAGGCTTGTCAGGACTAATACATGTAATGCGTACATACATTTCACGGATACCGGAGTACTCGGTATTGTATGGCGCATTGGCGGTGGTTCGCACTGACTGACTATTAATTCCCTTTCTCCTGAGAATTGCATGGGACCAAACGCGGCTTTCTTCCTTCCTTCCTCCCATGCTGCTTGTTGCTCGATTTCTTTCCACTCGCTTTCAGAATCTCCCTGGGAAGGAAGGAGCGAGCTGAGACTGGAGCTTGGACGAAAAAGGTCCTGCCGGTGTCCACGTGAACCTGATCTTGTGTTCCCCCCTTCGCACGTATTTCTTCTTCTTTTTTTTTTTGCGCCGTGTATTTATTCCGCCTTGTCTTGCGTGATCTTTCATCACGCTCACTCTCAACCATCCCCCACCAAAAGTTACAAGCATCGACGGCTCATCGTCTGGGTATACATACGGGGGTTGACTGGCTGGTACGACGTGGGCAATTCACAACAGACGACGAGTCAACAGACGACGAGTCAACAGACGACACACAACTTTACTATTTAGTCCACTCGGCACCTTGTGACAACGCCATAGCAGCCCCACAGGACGAACCACCCGACGCTGCAGGTTAGCTGGTATCCTCGTCTTCCGTCACCAGACCCCCCCGATCATTGTTTGACACCGCCAGCAGACGCGGCGTCACCTCTCAACTCCACCACCTCCACTTCCCTTATTACTACGCTTCCCCTTCAATTGAATGCAGAGGGGGCGCTGCTGCTCAACAGCCCCAAGACCGCCCAAAATTGCTTCGACAAACCCATCCCGTCTCCCTTCCAACATTCCCTTGCGGACCCTCCCTACCCGTTTAGATATCGACCAAGACTCCCAGTCTGCCTCCTTGCTTGGTTTCTCCAATCCCGCTCGCTCCTCCCAGGCGAGGCTGTCATCAGGCTCCGAGTCTTCCTGGACCGACACTGGCGATATTGGTGATCAATTTGCCGACGACAACGACCCTGTACGTCTTCAGCTGCCCGACGAGCTTGAGCAAGAGCTTCTCGCTGGTGTGCAGAAGCGTCAGTCCAAACCCCAAAAAAGGGTCCGCATTCACGACCCTTCGCCGCAGCGATATCATCGCTCCGAGTCGATACATCTCGCTCCCATCGACAAAGAGGCCATTGATATTCCTCCGATAAAACCGCCGCGACCCTCACGCGCAGAACGCTGCCTAGGAGCCATCATGTCGGGACGATCGGGTTCTGTCCACGGCCTAACAGGCAAGGCCCTGATGTACGCCTCTTCCAGCTATATGTGTCTCTAGCATACGCGAACACATGTACTGACTTTATGCAGTTATTTCACAAGCATATTTGTTTCTCTCGGCGTGTTTCTATTTGGTTATGATCAAGGCGTTATGTCGGGCATTATCACGTATGAATCATCTCGCCTCAACCCATCCCTACCATGTGTTATGTGACATCCAGCGGGGTGTCAGCTAACGAACGTATTCCTTTTTGCACAGTGGCCCATTCTTCATTGATTACTTCAACCATCCATCCAAGGCTCAGGTCGGTACCATGGTTGCCATATTGGAAGTCGGTGCCTTTTTTGCCTCGCTTATTGTCGGTCGAGTCGGAGACATCATTGGTCGACGTCGAACAATTTTGTACGGATCGTGTATATTCTTCGTGGGCGGAGCCTTGCAAACAATGGCCACATCCATGGCCATGATGATGGTCGGCCGTATTATTGCCGGTCTCGGCGTTGGCATGCTCTCCACCATTGTGCCCGTATATCAATCCGAAATCTCCCCGCCGCATAATCGAGGAAAGTTGGCTTGCATTGAATTCTCCGGCAACATCATTGGGTACACCACATCCGTATGGGTTGATTACGGCTGCGGTTTCATCGAAAGTAATCTGTCGTGGCGGATTCCGCTTCTTATGCAGTGTGCCATGGGTGCTCTATTGGGCATTGGCAGCTTAATCATTGTGGAATCCCCAAGGTGAGTTGTTTCCCTTTTTCCCCTTCTTTTTTTTTCCTGCAGCAACGAAAGAGGAGAGACCAACGTGTTTGAAAAATGTAGATGGCTTCTTGACAATGATCACGACGAGGAGGGCATGGTGGTGATTGCCAACCTCTATGGTGGTGGTGATATTCACGACCCCAAAGCTAGAGACGAGTACCGCGAAATCAAGATGAACGTTTTGCTACAGCGACAGGAGGGTGATCGAACTTACTCGGAGATGTTCCGCAAATACCGAACGCGTGTTTTCATCGCCATGTCTGCCCAAGCGCTGGCGCAGCTCAACGGCATCAATGTCATCTCGTACTACGCCCCGTACGTTTTTGAATCCGCAGGCTGGGTCGGCCACGATGCCGTTCTCATGACCGGTTTCAACGGAATCACCTACTTCCTGTCGACCATTCCTCCCTGGTACTTGGTGGATCGATGGGGCCGACGGCCGATCCTCTTGTCTG
The DNA here is from genome assembly GCA_019022495.1 of Epichloe hybrida. Lineage (NCBI taxonomy): Eukaryota > Fungi > Ascomycota > Sordariomycetes > Hypocreales > Clavicipitaceae > Epichloe > Epichloe hybrida. The sequence goes on from JAFEKR010000013.1 coordinate 333,244, forward strand.
GTGCTATCGCCATGGCCATCTCTCTGTCGCTCATTTCCTACTTCATCTACCTTGATATCCGGTGGACGCCGAGAATGGTGGTCTTGTCCGTCATGATTTATAATGCAGCCTTTGGGTACTCATGGGGACCCATTCCCTGGCTCTACCCTCCCGAGATCCTTCCCCTCAGCATTCGATCCAAGGGTGCCAGTCTCTCCACGGCAACCAACTGGGCCTTTAATTGGTTAGTGGGAGAAATGACTCCTATTTTGCAAGAATGGATCAAGTGGCGCCTCTATCTCGTCCATGCTTTCTTCTGCGTGGTATCCTTTGTCATTGGTGAGCACACTTCTGGCATGTTCTACAGTCAATGACCTGTGACTGACCACGTATTGTAGTCTACTTCACATATCCCGAGACGTGCGGCGTGCGTCTCGAAGATATGAATTCTCTCTTTGGCGATTCTAGCACAGTCATGGGTACGCCCTCTATCCATGCCGACAATGAATCGCTCATGCGTGCCGGCTCGCCAGGACCCTCACGAGATATTCCGGGTCTGAATCTGGAGGTCGGCGACATGGACGACGACCCCAAATCGCAGATCCAGACCAGTGGTGGCGAGGATCGAAGCGTTGGCGGCTGGTTGTCGCGAGTTGTTGCACGCGGCCGATCGCCTAGTATCAGCAGTGGCCGCCAGGGCCGATATGCTCCCCTGGGCCAACGAGACGGGGGTAGCCGCAACAACCAATAAAGCGAACCGGGCACACATTTACGCAAATAGAGTTCTGCAAACACAATAGACAAATTCGATGACTTGAAAGACACGGGGCGTTTACCTGACGAGGATGTCAGGGACAATGCACAGCAGGCCCACGTGGGTGCAGAAGAGCGACACATGTACAACGTATGGCTGCCGACTTTTTTTCAGGCACGCACATGGTGGGCCATGTGGCCACGGGTAATAAAAGCGATTTTCATTATCGCAGATATTAGCGCAAGGATCTGGCGTGGGCTGAGATGTGTCAACTTTGGCAGGACCATAGACTGCTCAGCGACCAACGTATTCGGAGCGCCTGGCAATATAAAAGCGACACTGATGTGCATTTTCTTCCCGCGACCAGTACCTCTGTTGAATGATGTGCGGACAGGCAGATGCCATTTACTACCATGTACAGTGTCTTAGTGTGCTCCAACCTCAATCTGTTGGGGGCAGGTGCGGTGCGATGCACCTTACCCACCCACTAAAAACCCCTTTCACCGAGGACCTCTAAACACGCATCTGCCAAGTCCTAATCGGGATAGACAATCCACCCACCTGTTCTTAGTGTGGCTTATGTCTATTTATCTTTGTAGCTATAGAGATTATTAATGCAGGCCTTTTTATCCCTTTACTAGCTATTTAATGCTACTATAGAAACTGTGGTTAATGCTATTTAGAGTGCGTAAGCTAGCGAGGGATTTGTTGTCTTAATACTGCGAAGATTGATGGACGACTGGACAAACGCAGACCATGTCATATATACGGATCGCTTGGCGCCTATTCCTGCGACAGTTGAGCCTGCTCCCAGAGGCTCTCAGTCGTATATTTCTTTCCTGCCGCCAGCTCTTCTCATACCAACCTGAAAGCACCGCAAAGGTCAGCTCTCCCTAACACCCTTCATCCATGAATACTCGATTAGACAACCAGAAGACGATAAATAATGTCCACACCTCACGAAATGCTATTGGCATGGACTACCAACCCCAGGAGGTTGTCGCTATCATTCACCACAGTACCACAGTACCAATGCCATTATTGGAAGGCTGGGGGATAACATTGTGCTGAAGTATCCACGTTACGCCTGGTGGGATTTTCCAGATGCTGAGCAAAAACACCGCGCTGTTCGGGATGCAAAAGCCAGTTTTCTCATCGAAGGAGAGGTTCTCAAGCTGCTAGGTGACCATCCGCGCATCGTGAAGTACGGAACCTTGAATTTCCTCCATCAGGCCAATACTGACGAGCTTGCAGATTTCTGGGACGATCTGACCCCCAAGGTTTCAAATTTGCAGAAGCGGATAAAGGAAATCTTCAGCAGTACATTGACAGTTCGTTTCCCACAATGACCCCTGAGATGCAAGCCGCTTGGTGCTTGCAAGCCACTGAAGCTATTGCCTACTTGCACTCAAAAGATGTGATCCACTCGGATTTACGGCCTGAGAACTACCTGCTCTACTCATGTCCCGATGGCCGGATTGAGGTACGTCTCTGTGACTTCGGAGGTTCGACGTATGGAGGAAGGATAGGCCCCAATCTCCCCGATTCAGGTTTCTTCGACCCTCGCAAGCCGCTCATCCCCACACCGGCTACCGATATATTCAGTCTAGGTTCTGTCTTGTACACCATCATGTCGGGACACTGGCCGCACTGGGCTGATGGAGAAGACTTCCTAGCGTACAGGTGCAGGGTTGACCAACTTTTTGAAAAGGGCGAGTTTCCCACGGTCAGTAACCTCGATGGCGGCTCAATTATCCAAGGCTGCTGGAATGACCAACATGTCACTGCCGCCGAGCTTTTGCTCAATTGTCGCCAGGTGTTCAACGATGGCCGCGGTATCTAGGAACTATGTGTAATACCCTTCTGACTGGTTTCAATACTGAATAATGAAAATGAAAATGAGAATTGGACTTGATGACGGGCTTGAACACTGTGCCGAAATGCTCTCTGAATCGTGTCCAGATGTCGACATGTCAACCAGAAGAACGAATCTCACGTGGTGCTTCGCTGAGACTACCTACTCAGGGCCGGGAAGATATGGGGCATCAGCACGGGACTACCGGCTGGAGGGAGCAGAGGCCAGTTGAAGACATCTTACTCCCAGGGGCGCCATGCAAGCGGTACACACACGTAAGTTGCCCAAGGTTGAAGACGATTTGTGATAAAGGCAGAATGCTAGAAGGCATAAAACAATCTTTATAATTGACTCTCTCGCATGATACATCGATGTTCGCTACTCATTTGCACACCTTTACGCTCCACGTGCTCGCTTGGCTCCTCCATTAACTTCTGAATCTTCTAGTGGTTGCTTATTGTTAGGCTAGGCAATATTATCCCCCCCCTAGTATGCAGATTCGCGGCTTGAATTTATAATAGTTGGTAAAAGTATTATATATAAATACTATATCTTACTTTACTAATAGCTTTTCCTTTCTTACTTAATTATTATATTTTGAATAATCTCAGCTATATAAAGTAGCTTACAACCCCTTATCGTCACATACGACCATACCTACTAGAATATACGGGATCCCGTCCGCTCTCCCATAGTCAAGCTAGTAAGGGGCAGATTAGTAGTTGGGTCGGTGACGACCAGCGAACACCGGCTGTTGTATGTATCTTTTGCGTTTTTTGCACGAAGAAAGCGCCGCAGCCAATTGGCCACTGCTTGCGCGTGCATTATCCCCTGTGCCTCGCGACTCTTGTCTTACTTTTGCACCACATCCTTGCATCCTGTGGCCAGTTCCATCTTTACCAAATGCGATATCCGACACCACAGTCAACACCGACCGTCTACTATCAAACCACGTCATCGCGCCAGAACATGACCACCGCTGGCGTAGTTCGCGCCTACAGACACCTCTACCGAAACCTCCTCCGCGCAGTGCAATATTCCTCGCCAGCGCGGTACATTGCGCGCGATCAGCTGCGCAGGGCGTTTCGCGAAGGCGGCGGCCAAGCATCGCTGAACGACGAGGGCGTCAAGCGAACAATCTGGTTTCTCGAGGCCGCAGCCAAAGAGAAGGGCCTGGAGCACAAAGTCCTGAAGAACCTGATACGGGTGAAGCGGGAGAGGAATAGGAAAGAAGGTGGAGAGTGGAAGAAGGTATTGGCCGAGACGAAACGGGGGTAGGTAGATGACGGAGATGGAACGTGCCAAGGATACATGTTGACCGTTTTCTAGGAACAGGGACGATATGAAGCGGGAGGGGGCCACGGGGTTTGCGCACTACGACAGGACGGTTAGGATGCTGAATGAGAGTATGGGACTGTGTTTGCGGTAAGGGGGGGGGGGGGCTTCGAGTTGGTTCGGGTTGGGCTATTCCGCCGTTTTTTTGTTCTTCTTCTTCCATTCCGGGCAATAGAATGCATCTTGTATCACGAGTGTATCATGGATGTCGTATAAGCGGGCGCACTGGACGATTACATCTGAGCAAGAGTGGGATTACATCTATCTTCACTTGGGATGGCATATCCGTTGACAACATGCTGTACGAGACGAGGGATTTGAAATAACGAGCATTTTGCATGTATGCCGCCGCGCAATGTACAAGCTAGCTCGCCGGCTCGCCAATCACCACGTCCAGCTCCTCGAGAATCAGCTCGCTGAGACTGACGCCGTCCCGCAGGTAGACCCAGTTCCCTGTGCCGGTGCCCTCCTTCTCGGTCTGCCCCTCGCCGATGATACACCAGTCGTATCGCTTGGGGCCGGAGACAGGACTCGATAGCCAGATTTGCTTGTTGGGAGGCTGCTTGTTGATGACGTAGGTGCCTTTGTCTGCGACATTGATGGTCATTACTCCGGCCTAGATGGACCCGGTCAGCTGTGAATCGGCAAGGTAGATTTACAACGAGCAGTGGTTTTCTTTTTGCCCTTGTTTTTTTCGTCTATTCTTTTCAAAGGGAAAGCACGTACCGAGTACTCCACTTCAATGTCCTCCCTCGTATCCTGGAGCTGCTCAAACCTGGAGAGCACGCCTTCCAAGTACGCGTCGGCGAGGTCATGGTACTCGCCGTCAGAGAGCTCAGCTACGCCAATGCTGGGCGGCACATCGGTGACGTCCTGCTTCGCGGGATTTTCCGTCTCGGGCATGATGCCTTTGGCGAGGGGGGCGGAGGAGGACAGGAACCGGCGGCATGGTGGACGACTTGATGGCGAGGGGCGGGCGAGGAGGAGGGCGGTGGTTGTGGTGCTGGGGCGGACGGTGCGCGGGCGGCAGGTGGTTTGGGCAAGGAGGAGCCTTGAGGACCGGGCGATGCTGTGTCGAGACATGTTTTTGCTTTTGCTTTTGCTTGTGGCGTGTGTGCGGCAATGAAGTTGCGCGATGGATGAGATTTGGGGAAACCAACAAACAAACCGTTTCAAGCTGCAAGCTGCCAGCTGCAAGCTAGCTAGTAGCTTGTTGTGGGGTTTCCCCGATGGCGGCCAGACAAGAAGAAGCAGCGCTTATTAGTCATCCGTGGTTTGTTTCGCAAAATCCCCCCCCCACAATGTTCCCGCCGGCAACCACCAGCTTGACCCCCCAAAGTAGCTGTACGCTCGCATGAGGAGAAACAATGACAAGAGCGTTTTGGTGGAAGAAATCATGATCAACGCCTTTCTGGTCTTCAATGGCCAAGGCCAGCCCCGGTTAACCAAGTTCTACACTCAGCTTGTAGGTGGGGAAAAAAAAAGGATTCGGATTCGAATTCGTCATGGCTTATTCCCCCCCCCAAAACCAAGGCATCAGTTCTAATGAACAAGCACACAGGAAACAAGTATCCAGCAGCGCCTCATATCCGAAATCTTCACCCTCGTGTCCAATCGACCAGCCGGATCGTGCAACTTCCTCCCCTTGCCGCCCTTGCTCGCCGCCTCGGGCACATCGCGCTCGTCGTCCGAGGAGCAGAACGACGTGCCGTCGCTGGTGACGTACCGCAACTACGCGACGCTCTACTTCATCGTCATATCTACATCGACCGAGTCCCCGCTGGCGCTCATCGACTTGATACAGGTCTATGTTGAGGCGCTGGACAAGCTATTCGAAAACGTGTGCGAGCTCGATCTCATCTTCAACTTTGAAACGCTACATGCTACGCTGTCGGAAATGGTCATAGGCGGCGTCGTGGTTGAGACGCATCTGGACCGGATCGTGTCGGGCGTGCGCGCCCAGGGGACTGTGGCAAAGAGGCCTGTGAATGAGGGACGAAGTACGGGGATTGGGTCTGGCCTCGGCATGGGTTCCAACTTTGCTTGGGCCGGTCGATGAGGGAAGAAGCGTGCGCGACCGAGTGTTGTTATAGCTTTGGCAGTTTGCGTGTTGCGTTATTGTACATGGAATGTTTTATTGCCTCCCTATGCGCTTCAATTTTCCCCCAATGAGTTGGTTGCTGGGTGTCATGATGCCTTGAACGCCAGAAATGACCAAGACTTTTGTTTTGTTACAGTATTGTTATAATATAGTGTTACTTAGTTTTGGTTCTGGTTCCGGTCTCGGGTTACGGGTTCGGGTTCGGGTTCAAGGTCTCTGAGCGATGACGCATGCGGCTCTGGCGCATCCTTTCGTCGTTCATAACGCTTGTCGGGATCGATGACGCCAAACAAGTTGGCTGCGTGTCGGCGCATCTAGAAACATAGTTTCCCCTCCGTGTCAGCAAGCGCAGTCGTGCTTGGTTCGCATGAGCTGGGACGAGGGCTGAACGAACCTCTTCGGATGGTTTGTAATGTTGACCCCACCACTCGAATTCCGAGTAAAAGAATAACCACACCAGGGCAGCTGCGTTTTTTCTCATATTCAGCCACCACTACCTACACATCTCCGGAGGTGGTTGGCAATGACGAACCTGCAATGGTGGCCAGCTGCGCAAGCTTGACGCCCTTTTGCCACCTGGGCGACTGGCTGGCCATTTCTATCCTGCGCTTGTACTTCTTCTCGAATCGGAGCTGCTGCGCGTGGTTCAGGTCCTTGAAATTCGGGGGCCACATTTTCCGAGCGGCGTATGGGTTGTTGAAGACGGTGAAGGGCACTTGCTTGGGGAGAGAGTCCTTGCCGGCCTGCGCGAGCCGTCTCGCAGATACTGTAAGCATGTTGAAGACGCAGCGTTTCCGATTGCAGTGGCTGGTCTGCTTGAGCGTACGGACTACTGTGGTTGTTTAATGATTGCATGAGCAGGATGGCGGACCGGGGCTGTTGTCATCGAGCAATTTACATGTACTTCCTCGCCCCCGGCGTGTCTCGGATAAACGGCGGCCACGGCACCGCCACAGAGTGCCAACCTGCAGCCAGCCACGTCAGGTTCAGCCACGTTAGTTCTGCCCCGCGATTTCTCACCCCTCCTCAGCTCAGCCAAGAGGTCCCCCCCCAAGTTCTTATCAGTGACTCCAAGAGGAAAAAAAAAAAAAAAATCCATACTCTATACTTCTCGCGGCGTTGCTTCGCCATTCCATCCGACTGCCCGCGCAGACCCCAAACTGGTTTCAGCACGGCGCATTCAGAAAGCCCTCAAGGTGAGTCAATTGTCTTCATGGCCATCATTGTGCTGAAACTCACTCACCCCGCAGAATCCAGATCTCACCACGATGGCTACCGCTTCCGTGCCCAAGGCCATGGAGGCCTTGACCATTTCCAAGACGAAAGAGCTCAAAGGGGTATGCGATCCTATTGATTTGTTTCATTCTCGTTTTCTCTTTCTCTATTGAAACCCTATACTAATGAATGACCCAACTCGCCAGACCGAGAAGCGAGACTCCCTGATAGCCATCGAGAAGAAGTACCAGCAACAATGGCAGGACGACCGCGTGTTCGAGACCGACGCCCCTACCACGACCGAAGTCCCCTTCCATTCAATTTCGGCAGCAGAGCTGCGAGAAAAGGTGCCCAAGTTCTTTGGGTGCATGGCGTACCCTTACATGAACGGCACTTTGCACGCTGGACACACCTTTTCCGCGAGTAAGGTCGAGTTCGCGGCCGGTGTGGCCAGGATGCAGGGCAAGCGAGCCTTGTTCCCCATGGGCTTCCACTGCACTGGCATGCCCATCAAGGCATGCGCCGACAAGCTCATCAACGAGATTGCAAAGTTTGGCAAGGACTTTGCCGGTTACAGCGAGGAGGAGGAGGGGGAGGCTGCCGCGGCTGAGGAGACAAAATCTGCTGCTGCCGCACCCGCTAGCAAACAGACCAAGGAGGACATTACCAAGTTTACGACCAACAAGAGCAAAGCCAACGCCAAGACGGTCAAGATGAAGTACCAGTTCCAGATCATGAAGGCCATTGGCATCCCTCAGGAAGAGATTCACCAGTTTGCCGACCCCCAGCACTGGCTGAAATTCTTCCCCCCCCTCACTAAGCAGGACTTGACTAGCTTCGGTTGCAGGATCGACTGGCGCAGATCCTTCATCACGACCGACGCCAACCCTTACTACGACGCCTTTGTCAGATGGCAAATGAACCGCTTGAGGGAGCTGAACAAGATCAAGTTTGGCAAGAGGTACACCATCTACTCCATCAAAGACGGGCAACCCTGCATGGATCACGATCGTTCAGAAGGCGAGGCAGTCAACCCTCAGGAATACACGGCCTTGAAGTTGAAGGTGCTGGAATGGGCTCCCAAGGCAGCCGAGGCCATCAAGGACAAGATACCCGACGATGCCAGCATCTTCTTGGTCCCGGCAACTCTGAGACCCGAGACTATGTACGGCCAGACCTGCTGCTTTGTTGGACCCAAGATCACCTATGGACTGTTCAAGGCTGGGGAAAACTCATACTACGTCGTTACGGACCGGGCCGCTCGCAACATGGCCTACCAGGGCATCTTGGCTCAGGAAGGCGTGGTGGGAAAAGCTGCCGAGATCCAGGGCTCCGACATTGTGGGAACCTTGGTGAATGCACCGCTTTCTCTGCACAAAGAGGGAGTACGGGTCTTGCCAATGGAGACTGTTCTGCCCACCAAGGGCACCGGCGTCGTCACCTCTGTTCCGTCCGACAGCCCTGATGACTTTGCCACTGTGACCGACCTGGCCAAAAAGGCTGACTACTACGGCATCAAGAAGGAATGGGCCGAGTTTGAGATATTCCCCATCATCGAAACCCCTTCGTACGGCGACTTGTGCGCGCCTTTCTTGGTCAAGAAGCTCAAGATTGCCTCCCCCAAGGACACCAAGCCGCTGGAAGAGGCCAAGGAGTTGGCGTACAGGGAGGGCTTCTACCAGGGCATTCTCAAGGTGGGCGAGTTCAGTGGTGAAAAGGTCGAGACTGCCAAGCCAAAGGTCCGGAACCAGCTGATCGGTGCGGGTGAGGCCTTTGCATACTCCGAGCCCGAGCGAAAGGTTGTCAGTCGATCCGGCGATGACTGCATCGTCGCCTTGATGGACCAGTGGTATCTGGACTATGGTGAGGAGTCGTGGAAGAAGACTGCCCTGCAGTGGCTCGACGGCACCGACGGCAACGGCCTCAACACCTGGTCCCAGGAGACCAAGAACAGCTTCGAGGGCGTGCTCAACTGGCTGAACCAGTGGGCCTGCGCTCGCACCTATGGACTGGGCTCCAAGCTGCCTTGGGATCCTCATTTCTTGGTCGAGAGCCTGAGTGATTCCACCATCTACATGGCCTACTACACCGTCTGCCACTGGCTGCACAAGGACTTGTACGGACAGGAGAAGGGCATCGGGGACGTTGGCGCCGAGCAAATGACTGACGAAGTCTGGGACTACGTCTTTTGCCGCCGTGACCTGGGCGACGACGTCTTGAGCAACTCCAAGATCCCCAAGGCCACCTTGGAGAGCATGCGCCGCGAGTTTGAGTACTTTTACCCCTTGGACCTGCGAAGTTCCGGAAAGGACCTCATCCCCAACCACTTGACCTTCTTCTTGTACATTCACCTGGCCATCTTCACCCCCGAGTACTGGCCGCGGGGCATCCGAGCCAACGGCCACTTGATGTTGAACGGAGAAAAGATGGCCAAGAGCACGGGAAATTTCATGACCTTGCGTGAGCTGGTTGAGAAATACGGCGCCGACGCCGCGCGAATTGCCATTGCCGATGCGGGCGATGGTGTAAGCGATGCCAACTTTGAGGAGGACGTTGCCGACAACAACATTCTGCGTCTTTTCAACCTGCGCGAGTGGTGCGAGGAGCAGGTGCGCGAGCAGCAGGAGCTGCGCACTGGCGAGACCAATTCCTTCCAGGACGCCCTGTTCGACAACGAGATGAACAGCGCTACGCAGGAGGCCATTGAACAGTACACCCAGACCAACTACAAGCTGGCCTTGAAAGCCGCCCTGTACGAACTGACTGGCGCCCGCGACTTCTATCGCGAGGCCTGCGCCGCCGCCGGCATCAGGATGCACAAGGACCTCGTCTTCCGATACATTGAGGTGCAGGCGCTGTTGATGGCTGTCATCGCGCCCCATTGGGCCGAGCACATCTGGCTGGAAGTCCTCAAGAAGGAATCCACGATTCAAAACGCCGCCTTCCCCAAGGCCTCGGCCGTGGACGCCGGCCTCTCCGCCAAACGCGACTACGTGCGCACCACGGCGTCCAACGTCAACTCGGCCGAGGGTCTGCAGCTGAAGAAGAAGGCCAAGGGCAAGGAGGTCTCGTTCGACCCCAAACAGCCCAAGAAACTGACCATCTTCATGACGGACAAGTTCCCGGCCTGGCAAGCCAAGTACACTGACTTGCTCAAGGAGATGTGGGACCCAGCCACCAAGTCGGTCAATGACAAGGACCTGAACGGCAAGATTGCCAAGATGGGCGAAATGAAAAAGGCCATGCCGTTTGTGCAGAACTTGAAGAGGCGTCTGCAGGCTGGCGAGCCGGCCGGCGCAGTGCTGCAGCAAAAGCTGGCATTTGACGAGAAGGAGACGTTGGCCCAGATGCTGCCCGGTCTGAAAAAGACGGCCGGATTGGTTGATTGCGACGTGCTAAATGTGGAGGAGGGCGGCAAGAAAGGCGTCAACTTGGTGGATGGCCAGGAGGTTGACGTGACGGTGCCGTTGGCTGAGAATGCAGTACCAGGCGTGCCGACCTTTTTCTTCGAGAATGTCACGGCATAGATGGGACGACGAATATGTTGTTTGTGGGGGTTCCCAAGAATATATTGTCGGATAGATGAAACAATGGTAAACGTCACATTCACATCATGTCAAAGTCCTTGCTTCACGTCCAAGACGTGCACTACGTCGTCGCCTGGGAACTGGCAAGCTGTCAATGTGTAGTAAATAGTGAATCCTAACTCAGACTCGGGGAGGTGCTGGTGTCGACCCCAACCCGGGAGATTCGGGCTTGGAAGAGCCAGCCACCGTGCACAGGAGCAGATGCGATGTAAGATAACGTTGAGGAACGTCAAGTTGAAGATGAGCCACAATCAGGTTTTGTCGTATTCAACGTCGGCACCACTCCCAGTGACCAGCGTCGTCCTTGTCTTGGAGGCATTCCCGTGGCTGTTCCGTGGCTGGTGACATTGCATCCAGCCTGCATTGCATGATGATTAGTCGGGCATACAGTAAATCTCGGCTGCAACAAAGTTGATCTCGTATCCAGGGTGGAGCCTCTGAGTCTAGATTAGGCAGGCGGTAAAGAATCTTAGCATATGCTAAGCATATGCTAAAGACCACAGTGTATTAGTGCGAAGTTCGTCAAATCGTCAAATCGTCAAATTATTAAATCATTAATCAATTCGTCAATCAATTCGTCAATCAATTCGTCAATCAATTCGTCAATCAATTCGTCAATCAATTCGTTAATCGTTAATTAATTTGCTAGTTATAGGGGCTATAGGTAGTATATGCCCTATAATATAGTGCTATAACTTTATATATGCTAGGTATATGCTAGGCATATGCTGCCCTATTATATAATTTATACTATATGTTAGCATATGCCTAGCATATGCCTCGCATATGCTATTCTGCCCGTCACAAGGCCCCACCCTGGATACGAGATCAACTTTGTTGCAGCCGAGATTTACTGTAACCCCTGATTAGTCCGATTCGCTGTGTGCGACCCGTTGCCAATTTCAGTTCGTCCCCTGCCCCGTCGCTGAGGACAGACAGGGGGGGGCGAGTCGGGTGGTGTCGAGCTCGACAGAAGCCATGGGGGCAGCAGGTCCGGGTCCGTGAAACATGATGCTTGGTGCGCAAGTGGGCAGCGTGAAAGGGCGTTTCAACATCGAGGACAACTTCCCGCTTCTCCAGTCCGTTTTCCGTTTCATCTGCATGCATATGGGCTATCAGTCTATCAGTCTATCAGTCTATCAGTGTGGGTGGCACTGTTTTGCGCACCAAAAAGGCAGGAGCAAAGCGTGTATGACGTGAGTACGGATTAGACCGTTACTTGAGCCGCGCGGCGGCACGTAAAGGAAGGAGGGCTTCACTAACCTTGTGCAGGACTAGGCCTATTCTACGGAGTAGGGCGAGAACCTTGTTTTCTTTTTTTCTTTTTTTCTTTTTTTCCCTATTTTCCCTATTTTCCCTTTTTTGCTCAAACGAACAGACTCCGCGGGGGGGGGGGGAGGGGGGCAAGTGTCCCGCCAGCCGCACAGATGGCAGATGAGGCGCAATGCCCGTTGCAGTGCAAGTGGAGCGGTTAGTGCACAACTGCAGAGGCTCGCGATGGGGTCTTGCTTGTCTATCTAATCAGACTAATCCGTAGAGGGTGGGGCTAGCCAAGATTTACATACATGTACATTTTGCGGCGCCACTTTTCCTCTTCTTTTTTTGTTTTTCCCCCCCTCCCCTTTCTCTGCTAGCTTCTAATTACTCCGTACCCGGCTTGTCCACACGCGGCGCTCCATCCCCTTGCTTGACTCGATCTAATCCAGGGTGTGGTGGGCGCGATGTGATTGGGTGTTGCTCTGCCTACTCGGGACAGGGGTACTCCATATCATGATAAACAGAGGCCAACAAACAAGAAGAAAAAAAAGAGATCAGTCTCACCCAGTCTCACCACCACGTTGCTGGTACCGCGTGCCCATCACTTCTTCGTGCGAGCCCTTACTTCTTTCTTCTCCACTTTCTCGCCAGCACTTGACATTCGTCGCTGGCGAGTTCTTAACTTGGCTTTGCTCCCGCATCACCCCCGTTGTCGACGACTCCGGCGCCAAGAAACCATAAATACATTTAGGGTATACCCCCTATACTCCGTACAACTCTATTTGATCCTTCGCACCCTGGCCGAATGCTCTTCTGAAGTCCGGGTTTTTTTTTTTTCATTCCGGGCAGGCAACGCAGATCAACCCCAGCACGCTTCCAACCAACAAAGCCTTTCTTGTTTGCCGTCACCAACATCACCTTTTTTTCAAGCAAGACAATCTCATCAATCAGTACGAATACCCACGGATAACCATGCGAATCGCCCAGATACTTTGCACCCTCGGCGGGGCTGCCGTTGCATTTTCGGCCTCGTCGCTCGCTGCTTCATCATCAACCGAGTTATCACCATCCGCGCCGCCAACGTCTACACCCAGCAGCTACCGTGGTGTCGGCTCAACATCAGTTCCGCACGCACCCGCGTCTGCCAACCTCTCCCGTATGTGCTTCCCTTCTCTCTCATCTCTGCCGTGGTCCCATGCTGCACTGCACCTCTCCTTCATCTCGGGACGCAAGAAAACTGACGCGCATGCTCCAGTTCCCCCTTTTACCACGGCCGCCGTACCAACCAATCTTGTCAATGCAACGACGTCGCATACCGAGGGAGTCACGGGCGGGGCTATCCCGCAACAAATGCAAGCCTCGATGGCTGGTTTATTGGGCTTTTGCATCATGGGGCTGGTCATGTTGTAAAGTATTCGGTGCATCAGGCGACTTGCATACCGATGACATGGAGCCACGACAAGAGGAGGGTGCGAGGTGGTTGGGAAGGGTACGATTTTATGTACCCTTTCGTCTTTTTTTTTTTTTTTTTCTTTGCTCCGCTGGGATGGGGGGATTAATCTGCTTTGGCATACGACTGAATGATTCTACACGACATCGCAATCGAGCGAGCGGTGCGCGAAAAGCCTCACCTACCTCGCCTACGCGGGGGCCTGCGCGGGGGGACACTTGCATTTTCAACCTCCTCATCCGTACAGCATCGGTCCGTCGTGACCTTGTACCTGATGGGGCATGGGAAAGGAGCAGCATCGACAAGGAAAGGAAGCATGGGGACGGGATTACGCAATAATGCATCAGCATCCATTTAGACAACGTTTCAGGCGGGTCCGGCGTTGATAGATAGAGATACCACTTTGGTTTGCCGCTTGGCGTTCGGAAACTCTACACCAGGAACAGAGTATGGGCATTTTCTTCGCCACGGGAGACGTACACTGCCCTCGGCAGAATTTAATCAACAGCATTCGACCTTGAAGAAAAAAGTCATTGACGTGATTCCTCAAGGTTATACCCAATTCTACAGTGTAGTGTAATGAATTCAACGAGAGAGAGAGAGAGCTGGCAGTCTTCAGGTTTTCGTGTGTGGATCCAACATGTTACACAAGCTGCCCACAGCCTCGCTCGGGTGCGACACAAGATATCCACGGCCAAAGGTGGACCAGTGTTTTGCCTCGTAACTAGCGCCATTCAGACATGTTTCGTTTCTACCCATCAAGTTCAGGCGAAAGTGCGCCCCATGGCATTCATTCATCATGAAGTCATTGCTGTCCGTCCCTCGATATGGCCAAGTATGGGTGGCGGTGGGCGAGGGGTACGGTATTACCGTGTCCCGCGTCGAGAACAGTCAGTCCTCGATAACGCAGCCATGTTCATCGACAAGTGGACGCCGTCCTGCCCAACGTCGCGCAAAGGTCGGCAGACGTACGTAGATGGTGCTGGTGAAAGGAGGGGGGGCGCTTGTTCTGTGCGTGCGTGCGTGCGTGCGTGCGTAACGTAACGTTGCTCGACCGGACACGCATTGTGCAGCAAAGATATCGAATCGCTCGAGAGGTGATCGGATGGGATGGGATCAAGCCTGGGCACATTCTGACCACCGACTTTGGCATTGCTCTAGAGGACAGTCAAAAGGGAAATGGAACGACTGGAGTCGCTTGCATGGCCTCCACGAATCTCGTACGATCCGAATTCTCAGGTGACAAGCCCATAGATCAAGCAGTAATGGGCACCTGAGCGCCGTTCCCTGGCGGAGGAGGCTTGGGCAAGTCATCCTGCGTTGCGAGCTTGGTTAGCAACGGCATGTTCTCTCACATGCCATCTTTCACCTAGCAAGGCTGGACAAAGCTGGACAAGGGACGTCAGATCCTGGGAAGAACATACGATGTCGAAGATGACTCGAATCATGAGACTGCAGCTGGGACAGACGGCGATGTCCTGCTCATCGCGCAGGTCGTCCAGGGCAATCTGGAATCGATCGCCACATGGGCACGGGTAGTGATAGAGTTGGAGGGCCTCGTCGAATGTCATGTCCTCGATTTCGATTTCATCGTAGATGGAGAGGTTCTCGTCGTCGGACATGGTGGGGATGCAAGAACGGGGATGGTCCTCGAGTTACAGTGTGCGAAGGAAGATGGCACTCAAGTCGAGGGAAGAAGGAAGAAGAGAAGAAAAAAGAAAAGGAAAAAGAAAAAAAAAAAGCCCCCCTCCCCCCACATGTGTGGCTGGTGCAGACGAGCATTGACTGTGGCTGGTGCGGGGGAGGCAATCACATGCACGAAGTTGACCAGCAGGTGGCGCGCCCCAGATCAAGCGGGCTTGCATGACTCGAGCGAGTCCGGGACCGTCCGGGGCCGAGGGAGGGAAAGAGAGACGCAACCACGCAACCACGCAACCATCCAACCACATGCTTTGGACGCAACGTCAGCAAAATCTTGACTCTCCACACCATCCGCAACAGCTATCCGAATCGTGGCTCAAGGCCAGGAGCTTTATCCCCAAGTCAAGTCAGTCGGCGCCCGGCTCACGATATTCCCGATGCGCCTACATTGAATGACGGATCACCACCACCATCTTGTCAAAGAGCATCACGCACCACACCTTGATTCCCTCTCTCTCTTCCTACCGCGGCCATGGCATTCCAGTCCAAGCTGTCCCTGCCAGGTGACCGCACCGTCGGCGGCATCATCCTGGAGCTCACACGGCTGTACCTCTCCAACCGCACGCGCATCTCCCGCGCCATCTGGATCACCCTCTTCGTCGCCCTCGTCAACCGCATCCGGCACGCCATTTCCGAGCAAAAGGCCGCGTCTTCGCGGGAAGCCTCCCAGAGAGAAGCCCGCCGCGCCACGGTAACCTCGGGCGGTGAGGAGACGCCCAAGAAGAAGGTCGCGCTCGATCGGCAATTCTTCCGCTCCCTCCTGCGCCTGATGAAGATTGTCGTGCCTGGCTGGCGCAGCGCCGAGGCGAGGATGCTCATCAGCCATACCTTCTTCCTGGTGCTCAGGACGCTGATCAGCCTGAGGGTGGCCGAGATGGACGGTGCCATTGTCAAGGCGCTGGTCAAGGGGAGCGGCAAGGAGTTCCTGTCGAGAATCATCTGGTGGATGGTCATTGCGGTGCCGGCTACGTTTACGAATTCCATGGTAATATTTATCAATGGGAACTCTTGCCGTCGTCACTTGTTTTGCTGACCGTGGGTTTTGTTTACAGCTGTCATATCACCAGGCTGAACTGTCGCTCAAGTACAGGACGAGACTGACGCAGCACATTCACGACAAGTACCTGTCGAACCTGACTTTTTATGGCATCTCGGCCCTTGATGACCGGATAAAGAATCCGGATCAACTGATTGCCGTGGATGTGTCCAAGTTTTCCAACAGCCTGGCCGAGTTATACAGCAACTTGGCCAAGCCGTTGCTGGACATGGTGCGCATTTATATTTCCCCCTTCAGTCCCCCCCCCCTACACACACACACACACACACACACACACACACACACACAGCGACACACACACACACACACACACACACACAAACAAAAATAAGCTGACATGAATATTCGTTCAGACCATCTATACGTACTCTCTATCAAGGAGCGTCGGCGGCGAAGGAGTCGTCTTCATGTCCCTCCTGGTCCAGCTCTCGGCCAACGTCTTGAGAGTTCTCACACCACCGTTTGGCAAGTACGTCGCCGACGAGGCCAGACTCGAGGGCGAGTTCCGCTACCAGCACTCCCGCCTCATCGACTACAGCGAAGAGGTGGCCCTGTACAACGGCCAGGTCGCGGAGAAGGACACGCTCGATAAGGGCTACTTCACGCTCATCAAGCACGTCAACTACATTCTGCGCCGCCGCTTCTACCACGGCTTCATGGAGGACTTCATCATCAAGTACTTCTGGGGCGCCCTGGGCCTCCTCCTGTGCAGCGTCCCCGTCTTCGTCAAGCTGCCCGGCCAAGTGACCATGAACATGGGCGACAGGACCGAGTCATTTGTCACAAACCGGCGCATGCTGCTGTCTGCGTCGGACGCCTTTGGTCGCGTCATGTTCTCGTACCGAGAGATTATGGAGCTGGCGGGCTACACGTCGCGCGTCGCCTCGCTACTCGACGTCATGGACGACATTCAGTCGGGCCATTTCGAAAAGAGGCTCGTCTCCTCCAGCGGCACCGAGGGTAACGAGGCTGTTCTGCAGGGGCGAGGGACTGTCCACGAAAGCGAGGACATAACCTTTGTTGATGTGTGCGTTCTTCTCCCTCATCCGCACAAGTCCACTGACAAAAAAAAAAGAGAGACTGACAAGAGACGATTGCTGACATTTGCGTCTTGCCCTTCCAC
The DNA here is from genome assembly GCA_019022495.1 of Epichloe hybrida. Classification (NCBI taxonomy): domain Eukaryota; kingdom Fungi; phylum Ascomycota; class Sordariomycetes; order Hypocreales; family Clavicipitaceae; genus Epichloe; species Epichloe hybrida. The sequence goes on from JAFEKR010000013.1 coordinate 350,658, forward strand.
TGCAGCCCCATCATCTCCCCCAACGGCGACGTGCTCGTCCCGAGGCTCTCCTTCTCCCTCTCCCACGGCGACCACCTCCTCGTCGTCGGCCCCAACGGCTGCGGCAAGTCGTCTCTCTTCCGCATCCTCGGCGGCCTCTGGCCCGTCTACGGCGGCACCGTCCACAAGCCGCCCTTCCACGCAATCTTCTACCTCCCCCAGCGGCCCTACCTCTCGCGCGGCTCCCTCCGCCAGCAAATCATCTACCCCGACTCCCTCCGCCAGATGCGCGCCCGCGGCGTCACGGACGCGGACCTCGCCTCCATCCTGCGGCTCCTCGACCTCGACCACCTCGTGGGCCTGTACCCCGACGCGTGGGACGCCGAGGCCGAGTGGCGCGACGTCCTCTCGGGCGGCCTCCAGCAGCGCGTCGCCATGGCCCGCCTCTTCTACCACCGGCCCAGGTACGCCATTCTCGACGAGTGCACCAGCAGCGTGACGCTCGAGACGGAGAAGATCATGTACGACAACGCAAAGAGCCTGGGCATCACCCTCATGACGGTCAGCCACAGGAGGAGTCTGTGGAAATACCACACCCACATCCTGCAGTTTGACGGGCAGGGCAAGTACGTCTTCACCAAGCTTGATGCCGACAGGAGGTTGAGGCTGGAGGATGAGAAGGAGGATCTGGAAGTGAGACTGCGGCAGGTCCCGGAGCTGGAGAGGCGGCTGAACGAGTTGACTGCGTAGGTTTGGTGGGCTGGTAGGTGGTACAAGGGAAGCTTGTATATACTGTATAGTAGAGATGCTATATATATATTCTGTTTGGAATAAAAAGTTTGCTGAAATGTGATGCTTTTTTTTTGTTCGGGAGACAACATGTGTTGCTGCCGCGTGACATGTCATGGACGACGGAGCGCAATGAATTCAACACTCGCACGAGCATACCACACGTTTCGCTAATGTCTCATGTCTCGGGCGTTGGCATTATTATGTATCAACAACAACTGATTATATATATATGTGTATATACAAGATTGGTAAAAACATGGTGAATATCAAGGTGTGAAACAGTCAAAGGGTCCGTGATTCCTACTCCTTGGATGCACCAATCTCCATGCGCTTCTTGAGGCGGTAGGCAATGGCGCGCTTGCGGCTCTCCTTGCTCTGAGTGAAGGCAGCGCCGCCGCCAAAGGGGCCGGCGAGGGCCTGGTTGCGGACACGCACGATGCAGACGTTCTTGACGCCGGCAACCTCGCCGTCGCACGTCATGCCCTCGGGCATCTGCACCTGCATGGGGTAGTCGGTGTTGGTGGCGAGAGACAGGCCCGAGATGCCTGATCCGGGGACGTCGCGCAGGACGCGGGCCGACCGGAAGGCCTTGGGGTCGGAGCCACCAGAGGTGCCGTCGATGGAGGCCGTCATGGGACCTGCTCCGTCCTGGTTGATCTGTCTGTAGACGAGGCTGACGACGCCCTTGGAGTCGGCCGTGGGGAGACCCTTCTCGGCGCCCTGGCCGCGCATGTCGGCGTTTATGGTCTCGGCGGGCCAGGACTTGGGGCTTCCACCGGTGCCGAGGACGCCGATGATGGGCAGGTTGCCGAGGCCTTGGAACATCTGCGCCATGTCGCGCTTGTGTTGGTCGCGGCGGTCCTTGGCACTTCTACCACCAAGGAGTCCTCCGAGGGGGCTTCCTCCCAAGTTGTCCTCGACGCCGGTGGAGCTGGCGGCGCCCTTGTTGGTGGCGAGGCCGTTGCCGGTGCCCATGAAGTTGGCAATGTGAGCGGCAACGTCGACCTTGCCGCCGCCCTGGGTCGACCCGAGAGGACCGACCTTGCCAGAGGCGATTTCGGAATCGCGGATGATGCCAGTGTCAGCCTGGGCACCACAGGCGTTGACAACGCAGTTACGTGGAGTACCATCGGTTACTACAGTGGTTCTTTCGTATCAGTGCATTGTCCGAAACCCTTGTTCTTGGTTTTAGAACATTCGCCCAGGTGAAGCAAGTGAGTTCTTACCAGTTAGACCAGGCATGCTCACGCCATTGGCACCCTCGATGGTTCGGATCACACCATGTCCAGAGACGGCGGTGGCAGTCAAAGTGGTGACGACGAAGGAGTACCGCATTTTGGGAAAAATTAAAAATAGAATAGAATAGAATGATATAAAAGTTGGATATGTGGATAGTATTCTGCACGTCTTCAAAGTCACCAGGACTACTATACAAGGGAAGCCAGGACGAAAAGATGGTGGATGGTGTCGAGGGCGCAGTCGACGTGAGGTGAAGGAGAGACAAGGAGTCGAATATATAGCAAAGATCCATCCATACTCAAGGCTGGGTCGAAGCTCGGGATTCGGGCATGTATGCCCCCAAGCACCAACTTGATAGAGTTCCTCCTCGGGGATCCCACAGACCCTCGGGCCACGGGCATCTCCTGACGCTACTAGCGAACGAGCTTTGTTGCGCGACTCCGTCGGTCGGTCCGTCCGTCACAAAGGCCCGTGTCGTGGGTAATCTGTGCTTGGTCGACTCGGGTTGTCCAGAACTTCTCCAGCCACGGCACCAACTCGCCAGAATGGGCACGATCAGACCGCCACCAGGGGGGCCCGGGGCGCCTTTGCACGGTCTCTTTTGGCTCTCTCGGAGTAAACCCGAAAATAAGACGACGCTCGGCGGCGCGTGGCGGCGCTTGGCGGCGCTTGGCGGCATGAACCATAAAGACGTCAAGACATCAAATCCTATATCGTTGTGGGATGTGGTAGCTGGTGGTGGACCCCGGGAAATGGCAAGATGCAGCTGTCTGCAGCGCTCCTGCCTGTCGAGTCAGAATCTGGTCTCATCGTTCATCGTTCATCGCTCACCGTTCACCGTCCATCGTTCATCGTTCCTTCCACGGGCGGCCGAGGCCCGTGTGGTTTACCAACGCCCGCTCGGACGACATCCGACTCGGGGCTTTGACCCAGACCCCATTGATCGGGCGTTCCTTGGGTGGAGACAGCCACGTGATCTTATCAGCCGCCCCGTTCACGACCGTGTGGGCCACGTGGACCGTGTCGACCGAACCATGTCATCTCTTGCTTGTAACCAGTGGCGCATAATACGCTACTACACACATGCCGTGATGTGTACATGAAAACGCACTGCCAGGTGCCTCGAATCCTGCGAAAATAAATACTCAACAGCGAAACACCTGCCGAGACAATGAAACCCGCTGTGCTGAACAAGACATACGAAAGTGAAGACAAAAAAGAAAACATGACGAAGGAATGATGTGACGCGTATGTGACAAGGAAAAGTTCAACAGTGGTATAAGTCCCAGCATCCTGCCAATCCAGTATCCTTGCTCTCCCACTCTTCATACACAGACAGGGTTGCTCTTTTGGTTCAAACGACCGACTCTCTTCTTCAACAAAAAAAAAAAAAAAAGACAAAAAAAAAACTATTCTTCGTCAACGCTACCCATTACGCCTCCTCGTCTATGACTCTTCATGCCCATCTTGAACAAGCTGAGCCTTTTTCTCATGCTTCCCGTCTTCTTGATAGGAGCATCCTTATCGGGTACCTCTTTGTCCAGGCTCATGCTTCTGTCCAAGCTGATGCTTCTGTCCAGGCTTCCCTTGCTGACTAAACTGCCTCGTCTCCCCGTTCCGTTTGTACTCGGGGCCGTGTTGTCTTGCCATCCATCGTCCAGGGACTGTGATCGGAAAATGCTTTCTCGTCGGGCCTTTCCGGAACTGCGGCTCCCGCTGCTGTGCGGCGACACCTTGGGTTCCGGGCTGCTGCCATTCATCACTCCATCTGCTTCGGCTCGCGGCTCGTTCTCCTGCTGTCGTCGACCGGGGAGGAAGCTGAGCCTGGCGCTGCGCTGCTTCAACGATACCTGACGGACGACGGATGTCTCGTCCGATTTCCCTCCTCCTCCTCCTCCTCCTCCGTTCAGGGGTCCAGCAATGTTTGGCCATTGCGAGGAGGGGCTCTCGTCGTGTGGTGGGAATGAGCCCCGGAAAGCGGTAGATGGGGTAGATGCTGTCCCCCGCGGCGTTGGCGGTGGCGGCGCAAACGACGCGATTTCAGGCTGATACGCTGCTTCGAAATCTATGAGAGAAACGAGTGTGTCAGTCAATGCCATCATGGACCAGGTCCATGGTCATGGGGCCAAAGAGGAGGCGAGGCGAGGCTTTTCTTTCTCAAGCAAGCCGCCAAAGAACTTACATCGTTGGAGCTCCTCTTGTTTCTGGATCAGCATCGTGTTGTTGCTACGCGCGAATAGGGCCAACACTCGTTTGAGCATCATGGCATGGTCCACGAGTGCTATCTTGATGGCAATGTCCCGAGGCTCCAGCTCCATGTCTTCCTCACCTTCGTCGTCTTCGTCGTCGTCGTCGTCTTCGTCGTCGTCGTCGTCTTCTTCTTCTTCTTCTTCGGGTCGGGAAAGCAGCTTCCGGTAGCACACGACACTCTGGTCTGACAACGGGTTCACGGAAATGGAAACGGCATCCAAGAGGAGCTGCGACACCCCATCCTCGCCATCGGCAAAGCGTCGCTCCAGAGCCGTCATCTCCTGCGTCTTGCGCACGATGCGCTCCAGTGCGGTTTCCTGGGCATCGAGTCGGATTTCCTGCGTCTCAATGATCTCACTACGCCGCAGGATTGTCGGGAACGGCTCCGCCGTGACAAACACCGTCTTCTCGGCATAGTGCTCTGCCACAGGCCCAGATGTGCTGCGCTTGGTCGTGAACGAGAATGCGTGCGGATGAGAAGACACCAAAAAGTCTCGAATGACTTGAGGCACGCGCGCCCGCTGGTACACCTGATGCGACAAGTCACGATGGGGTGTGACGGAGGAGATGACCAAGAATTGTCCCTCCACCTCGTCGACTCCCCCCGACGTGACGATTTGCGCAGAAGGGTATTGCTCCTGAATGCGATCCGTAAAGGCCGCGGCTCGCTCTGTAGGTGTGCCTTCGTATATAAACTCCTTGTCTCGAACACCCGAAGGAAAACCAAGCCCCTTGTACACAACCTTGAAATATCGAGGGATCAGTTTCTCGCTTTTGGAAATGGTCTCGTAGATTGTCGCAATGGCACGTTCCGTTCTGGCCAGTTTGGCAAAGTCAAAGATGTTGCTCTCATATTGGGTTTGTAGTTCCTTGTATGCTGTCAAGGCGTTGCTCCATGACTCGCCCTCCTCAAATTGCTTAATCATGTCAAAGTAGATCTTCTCCTTGCGCTCGAATTGCGTCTGTGCTGGGAACTCGGGCTCGACCAGAGGTTTGACCTGTCTTGTGGGATCCCAGTCATACAGATCCGCGTGCAGTCGCAGGGCGAGACCAGCTTCCGCATGGTTCCTCGACTCTGCCTGGAGAGTGGCGAGCTGATGGACGTAGCGGACAAAGATCTCCTCCTTCTGCATGTCCCGGAGAAACTCCATCAGGCGCAGCCGGTTGATGATGTTGGAAGCCTCGCCGTTCCCGTCACCACCGTGTACAGCAACGAGCAGATCCAGGAACTCGTCCAAGGTGCCTACCAATTCCCGGACGGCGGAATATAGCGGCTCACCCGGGACATCAGTCAACGGCTCGAAACGGTCCAGCAACTCGCCGATAAACAGCTTCTGCAATATGCTCTCCGTGAGCGGCTTGGACTTGAAAAACTGATCCAAGCTGTCGACCATCTCCGTCTGTATCACGGTCAAGTCTTCGCTCAACGTCCATTCGCTGACCATCATTGTTTGCAAGACCTCGACGGCCATCCTCCTCAACCCTTCGTGGACGCTCAAGCACAGCTCGACAATGGGTCCCACAAGAGTCGGAACGTATTGAACCTGGTATCCTCCAATCTTGGCCAAGCCGTAACGGCTGCGCTCTTCGGCCGTCGTTTCCCACCCAATGGCCTCCCACGTCGTGCGCAGGAGCTCCGCGCCGTGCGCTCTCACATCGCCGGCAATCTTCCAGACGGCCCTCCGCTTCTGTTCCGGAAATGTTTCGAGGGCCAAGGAAGTGCTTCCCACCAGCTTGAGGAGCGTTGTGAAGAAGAGCTTCCACAACTCCATGTTGAAGGTTTCCGCCTCGTCAGGTTCGGGCAAGAAAGAGTCCAGCATGATCCCTGCCACGTACTGGAGGGTACGCATTGTTGACTTGTGATGGTGGATGTGCACACTGAGCCACTCGGCAGGGAAAGCTTCGCCCGAGAGGACGCTCATGTGCACTCGCAGCAGATTCTCCAAAATGGTGCTCAGGTCATCCTCGGCAGCCAGCTCAAGCTGCATCCCCGCCGCCGAGTTGGAAATGGCAGAAAGAACAGCCGATAGCTCAGCCAAGCCCTCGTCAAATGTGATGTTGTTGGAGACGGTTTTGGTGGGGAATGGGTATGACGATGGGAAAAGGAGTGAGAGTCGACTACGTGGCTTCGGCGGTGATCCCAGTAGCGACAGATGAGAATCGATGATTCTCGGAATGTGATCCGGAATTTCCGGACCAAGGTGATCTACTTGGCTGGCAAGCACAGAGCAGCAGAGACGGACCTGCTCTCGCCATTGATCCGTTATCTCGTCGGTATGGCCCCAATGTGGCGAGATCCAACGGACCGTGTTGGCACTCAATGCCGATTTCTGGTCCGCGTGTGCAAACAAGTCCAGCTTGGAGTAGTTGATGATGAGCACGAGCTTGTACAGGATCAACTTGCCCTTGACTTGGGTGCAAGAGTCCATGAAATCAATGGCAATGTGCAGAATCTCCTCTGCATCCAGCAGGCCAGCCAGCTCGGGTAACCATGTGTGAAAGTGCTGGACAGCCAAGGTTTGGCTACCGACGAGCACGGGAGCCGTGTTTCTCATCATGCCATCGAGAGCTTTGAAGATGGAGCGCAGCTGTCTCGTGAAGCCCTGCGGGGACGATGTGATGCCAATGCCGGCTTCCTTGGCTTTTTGTTGCTTGCGTGCGTGTGTAATGAACTTCAAAATGTGTCTGACCACCTTGAACGTGGACCGCAAATTCCGGGACATCTCTGGCTCTGTCGGTTTTTCGAGAAGCCGGGTGAAGGATCGGACAAGACTGGAAGTGGCGAATGGATAGTTGAACTGGTTCTCTGCGTATTGATCAACCAGGGGCCCGAGATTGAAGCGCCGATCATGCACGATTCCCAGCACTCTGACCAAAGCGGTAAAAACAAGGTCTTCCAGCTCGTTATTCCCCGAGTGCTCAACAAGGACGCCAAAGAGCCCGTCCAACACATCGCTCAGCAACTTGACGACTTCGATTTCTGGCACGAACATGAGCTGTCTCAGTACCGCGTGAACCTCCTCCTCGGACAAGTCTTTCCACTTCAGCAGACCCAGGATGATCCTGTCCTGCGAGAACCGTGTGCTGCAGAGAAAGGTGTTGGCAAAGAGCATCGCCAGTGGGCCGGTAACATTCTCAGAGTGCTGGGCTTTGCCTCGAGGAGCCCATGGCACAGACAAGTACCCGCCCTTGCCAGAAGGGCCGGGCAAAGCGGTAAAGGTATTCTCGTCCACCTTGTAGAGAAGAAGACCATGACGGCCATCGCGTATAAAGGCTTGTCTATCCCACAGCGGCATGTGAGCTACGGCAAAGGGGGGTCCCGGCACGTCACACAGGAACATGACAACGTGGGCTGTAGACACGTCGTTTGGTGACAAGGAGAGCCGTATCGTCTGGTTCCAGGCCTCCCCACGCTCCGTGGCAGAAGACTTGAAAGTCGTCGCCGGCTCCTTGTTGGAGGCCTCGTAGATGCAGTTTTCGAATCTCTTGCCCGTGGAACCTCGGACCTCGAGCGTGACTTGAAAGTTCATGCCGTGGAGTCCCGGCGGCATGCTAGTGGCGCTTCCACCAAAACGAGAGAGCAAGTGCTGGCGCGCCAGAGAAGCACTGTTCAGCGTGAGATAGATGTCTGATCTCGGTTTCGTTGGTGCGCCGGAGAAGCCCATCTTGTTGGTCCGCGAGACTCCGGATAGCAGCGTCGGTGTGGCCTTGATCAAGGCGTCCGCATCGGGGTGGTCAAAGGCCTGTAACGAGACCTGAAGTCGCTCGCCTCGTCGAGATTTCTCATACCGCCCACTGGCGTTATCAATGAGCTCCCGAATCAATGGGTCCAGGCCTTCGGAAGAAGACTCCGTCTCCGTCGACGCTCGATTGGCAGTGGGCGACCAAATCGTCAGGACCTGTTCCACCTCCTCGGTTTGTTTCATGACAGGGTTCAGTCTGAGAATGCCCACGCCAACAGTGCGTTGTGCAACTTGGGCCGTGTCTTGCGCGGTGCCATCAGCCTTTGAGCTGGCAGTACTGGGAGCCCCGTGGCTATCTGCGGTGACGACCGATCGTTCCCCGTGCTGTTCGGACACGGGGTCCGTTCTGGGCAAAACAGAACCTCGAGACAAGGTTGAGCGTCCAGACTTGCTTCTCCACATCAAGCTCCTTCTCGCAGACTTGGATCCTGTCGAGGCGGAGGTTTTTGAGTTTTCTCGTGAGAAGGTGCCGTCGTTTGTGGTTCCAGATCTCGACACCGGCTTGGCCGCGAAAATTTGCTGAGAGGCCAGGACCTTGACGACGAGATACAGGTCAGTTTCGGCCGACGGTGAATCTCCAATGTCTTGGGCAGACAAGTCTATGAAGAGCGTCCGAGACGAAGTGCCCTGTGCGAAGCCCCCAATGGAGCCGCCCGCGGGTACATCCACTATAAAGGTTTCTGATAGCGTCGACAATTTCTCGTGTTGAGGTTTCGTGACGAGGAACAGGGCCAATGCAGTGGCCTCGGATGATGAGCCGGCGAATCCCTTGACGTCGAGCAGCAGGTGGTGAAGGCTGGTCAGCTCCACGGACGGCTGGGGCGGCTCGTCAAGGAGAGTCATGACAGACTGTAGCTGAGTTACCTTGACGACTGAATCGTCTTCCGTCAAGATTCTCCCTCTCGCCGCAGGGTCTCGGACAACGATTTCCCCTCCACAAAGCTTGTTGACTCGCACGAGATCCCATACCGTCTTCTCCCGCAGCGCGTCGTACTCGTGAGATGTGAGAACATTGTACAGAAATTGTTGTCGGCTGAGGTTGAGGCTAGTAATGAGCTTCGAGAGTTTGTCCAGGTCTGCATATCGCCTAGAGAGCAGCAGCTCATGGAGGTTCTTGGAGTGCCATTCCCTCAAACACGAGGCAATCTCGTCAATCAGTGGCTCGGAGGATGATGTAGGTGTCTCGTCGCCAATCTTTAGCATCGGCACCGGCGCAGCTGGTTTCGGCGCATTTGGATCTCGTTTCACTGGGACAGACAGGTTGCCTGCAGTAGTCCCATTGGGCAGTTCTGCTAGCGGCCTGCGTCCCTTTCTGGTGCTGTCCGTTTTGACCTGCGACCTTGTCTTCCCGGCCCTGCTGTCGGTGGTGCCATTCTTGGCCTCATCGTCAGTCGTCCGTAGACTTCCCACCAGTATATTCTCGTTTGTAACGCCTTGGTAGTAGTCATGTTCATTGTCGATGTCTCGCCCGTCCGACTCCCCAAGCATCTCTCGCACCTCGACGCAACTGCGAGGGAAAATGCCGCTAAACACGCGAGCTTCCAGCGTTTGGCCCTTGACTGAGGTCAGGCCGGCGAGCAAGCTCGGCGGAGCGACCAGGTACCCGCGCAGCCAGCGTCCATCTGGCGTCTCCTCGATAATGTAGAGCTCATCGCCTATTTCGAGAGGGAGGTCGGCCGGGCTTTCGGCAGTGAAGGAATATGTCGCAACAGCAAAGGCGATGCGGGGGAGAGGTTGCCAGGGCATTGAAGACTGGGTGTCGACGCTCTCTCCTGCGCGATGAGGCAACTCGGGAGCTGACTACTCGGAAAGCTTCGAAGCTCTGGAGGCGAATGCTGGTGCTAGCGAGAGAGATTTTTGGGTTGTTCAGCTCACGCAGCCGGGGTCAGGCTTATACCAGGTGCGCGCTCGCAAGCTCAGGGGCAGAGCACACAAAGCATCAACAAGTCCACGATGGGAGAGCTGCTTGCCCCAGACATTGATTAGATTCCCAGCACACGACTTGAATATGATGAGGAACCCAAGACAATGATGGAGACGATCTTACCGACAAGGTGGGAGGGAAACTTTGCTCATGGGCTTGGGCGGACAAGCGAAAACCTGAAGAGGTTTATGTAAAGTGCTGCTTAGCAGGGTTCTTGGTCGATTTGCCCAGGTCCCGCGGGACATGCACGTCCAATTTTATCAGTTCATCTACTCTCGTAAGTGCATGCAATTCTAATCCGGTTTGTCTCGGTTTGTCGGGCGAAAGGGAAGAGGCTAAATGGCAATTAATGCAGGTAAAAACATGAGCGAATTAGAAGACACAGACACAGGCAAACGGTGAACTTTTTTTTTTTTTTCCTGGTTCGCGGCAACGGGGGTGCAGGGCGCGAAAATGTGAAATGGCGAGGACCCCCAAAAAGCAAACACCACGCAGTTGGTCGTCTCGTCCAGAAAAGGGCTGGGAAGAGTCGCAATTGGACCGAACTCCGCTTTTTTTCGTCTAACGAATTTACGCCCCCAATACATGATACTCCGGTCCTGTGGTCTGTTGCTTCGCGAAAGATGGACCTGATATTTCCAGTTGTGACTTAGCGCTAACGTGCACGGCCCGCCAGGCGGCCTGTAGTGGGTAGTGGGGGCCCCTACAATTACATGTGTACATGTACACTTGTCATTGTACGGAGTACATGCATACATAGAGAACCGCAGGGGCGTGTCGAGGCCTGACATGTTTTGTCACGAGACGCAACAAAAAGGGGCGCCTACCAGCTACGGAGTAGCAATGAGCGATGGTTTTATTACAGTAGTCCGTGATCCGTAATAAAAAAGGCCAGCAGGGTCTCGCGTTGGTCCGAACAGGGTTGCAGCGCCCCCTGGCTGCATGCTGCGCTCAGGCCGTCAACTCCATGCTGCAGCCTCCCGACTCTGCCGTTAAAATATAGCTACCCTGCAGAGTCTGAATATTGGACTTTGTTATTGAAGGCGAATATAAATACGATCCTGCGCTACGTTTCCTCCACGCCACCCGAGGTTCGGCGCAAAGCCGTTACAGCAGTGTAACAGTGGACCGTCAGCGATAAAAATAAAAGTGGCTTGCATCAACCACCTACGGATTACACTGTCACTGTACACACACAGGTACGTACACAGGCAGCGAGCACGTCGGCGAAGGCAATGTCATTATGAAAAAGTGGTTGCTCAGATCCCCACAGATGTTGTGTGCCCGGCACCTACGGATACGTTCACGTCACGGCATGCGGCATGTGGCTTGCTCCTGCCCATTGCATCCATCGAAATGACCGGTGTGCTGTGCCACATCATCCGCGGAAGGCGGGAGGCGGTAAGCGCAGCAGCTCACGTCGACGAACCAGATGCACAAAATGGTAAAATAAGCTCCGAAAGATGATAGATTGCAGGCCTCTCATTGCTGTTGGATGTTGCACAAGACTCTTTGCCTTTGTTTCGCCCAAGCACAATGACCTCATCCTTTCGCCAGCGTCGACCCGTGCAGATATGTAGATATTACTACCAGGCTCACGTTCGTAGAAGGTTCGGAGTTGACAGACCGACAGACTGATTGACAAACGATCGCCAAACAACGTCACAACAGGCAGCAGCCCCTCCCACCAACAGAAGCCCTGCATTTTTGGGACTACTTTTTTTTTTTTGCCTCTGGGCATCACATTTAATTTTACACAAACATTGGATGCCTTTTGCCCCGAGTTGCATCTTTGTTTCCTCGTCTTCTTTTGTCACCCGAGTTCCAATTCTCGCATCCTTCTGTGACCAACTTATTCAGCCTGAACAGACCCGAGTCACTCATTCCGCCCCACCGTGTTAGCATGGGCACGCCGTTCATATCCCTCCTCGAACCTAGCAAGCTCGAAGGATTCGAGCGAGGAGAACCCCATGATGAACAGCCACAGACGATCCCGAAAGTCTTCTTGGATGCCATGGAAGTGCGCGAGAATGTCTTTGTCAAGGAGCAAAATGTTCCGCTGGAGAATGAGCATGATGCCGATGACGCCCGTTCATGTCACTGGGTGGTATATGCAAGCGTGAATAAGACAAAAGAGACCGAAGTCCGCGACGATGACGGCAATGTGATCCAGCCACGGAAAAGTTCTACACGAACCACGCCCATAGGAACTATCCGTTTAATACCCTTTCCTCATGCGCCTCATCCAAAAGTCGGGGGCACATACTGGAATGGTCGACTGTCAAATGATAAGGAGGCTGCTCGCTCACCCGACATTACGTCAACAGCCGCGACTATAGGCGTGGACCGGCCGACGACTTTCCACGACGGAAAGGAACCATACGTGAAATTGGGACGGCTAGCAGTGGTGAAGGAGTATCGAGGGAATGGCTTGTCGGGGCTCCTGGTGCAAACGCTGCTGTCGTGGCTCAAGTCCAACCCGTCCTTCTTTGACCCAAGCATCACGGAACTAGGTCTCGAGCATATGGGTGCATCGAACGAGACAGACATACCGAAGTGGGGTGGTCTTGTGTGTGTTCACGCCCAAGAGCAGGTAGTTGGTGCATGGGAGAAATGGGGGTTCATCGTCGACCGGGAAATGGGCACGTGGTGGGAGGAGGGAATACCACACGTTGGCATGTTCAAACGAGTCGAAATCAGCCCGAAGGAAGTCCGCATCTAGGGGTACCCGGGCTCCAACTCACGTTCACGATGATCGAAATGACGACTTATGATGACCTGCAGATATATCACTTAGATAGACGGCAATGTTTTTTTTTTTTTTTTTTTTTTTTGTTCTGGTCTGTATACATGCAGGCAGGACCTGACGAGAGCTGCCTGCCCTTTGGTGGGCCCCCCATGACGTTTTCTGATTAGGAACAAGTTAGAATTATGCTTCCCAAATGGCACGTGTTGATTTTTACAGATGCTAAAAGGCGTTAATTCATTGCTGCTCTTATTGGAGCCAACTTTTTATTGAGACTCTAGAGCCATTTGTGACAAATCCATAGCCATAACGTCCCAATACCTGAACGCACAAATGCAATTCTGAAAGATGCCAGAACCACGCCGAAGCGCTTCGCAAACCTCCCTTTATCCGACCAAAATGATGTCCCCCGTAAATAAACAAAGCATTTATCGGTTGCTCTTGGCCACACGCTCCAACTCGTCCTTCTTCTTGATAGCATAAGAGTTGCTGCTGCCCTTGGCGGCGTTGATCAGCTCCTCGGCAAGGCACTCAGCAATCGACTTGACGTTGCGGAAAGCGGCCTCGCGGGCACCAGTGGTGAGCAGGGCGATGGCCTGGTTGACACGGCGGAGGGGAGAGACATCGACGGCTTGTCGTCGGACGGTACCGGCGGACCCGATTCGGGTAGAGTCCTCACGGGGACCGCAGTTGACGATGGCGTCAACGGCGACCTGGATGGGGTTCTGGTCGGTCATCAGGTGGATCTGCAGGATTCACGAGTCAGATTGCTATGGTCTAAACTTGGTTGTGCAAATATCGGATCCGAATAGAGGGGAGAAGAGGGGAATCTATAATCGCGAATAACAGCCACCTCCTCCCTTCCTGAGCTCCCCTCGACTCAGGAGAAGGGAAAATGTGGGAGTAGTCAAAACGTACGATCTCGAAAGCGTGGGCGACAATGCGGACAGCCATCAGCTTCTTTCCGTTGTTGCGGCCGTGCATCATGAGGGAGTTGGTCAATCGCTCAATGATGGGGCAATTGGCCTTGCGAAATCGCTTGACGGCATATCGGCCAGCAGAGTGGGTGACATAGACGGGGTTTCGCAGAGAAATGTAGTCACTATTTGAGTTGGAAATAAAGACAGCCGATCAGTATAAAAGTTTCATACTCGGTCGAAACGCGGTTTACTCCAACTTCTTCCAACTCTGTCGGGATTATTTTCCTTCTTTCGCGGGGGAGGATTGGATTTAAATTTCTTCTTTCGCACGTACGTCAGAGAGATGTCGCGAACCTCGACATCGTAGTCCCACTTGTTGAACAACTTGATGTTGCCGACCTCCTTGACGACATCCTTGGGAAGGACGTCGGAGACGACGTTGTTCTCGACCTCGATATCGCCACCGTCAGACATTCTGGCTGTTGCAGTCGAAGTATATCCGGTCTCTGGCAGGCAGGCGGGCGGACTGCGGGTTAGTAGTGCAGAATGTCGGGATGGTATTCTTTTGAGAGGATTTGGGATGATGGGCTCGCGCAGGGCTCGGCTAGAGAGAGAGAGAGTACGGAGTAGGGCTGGGGAAATTTTTGGCCGTGGTGGGTGGGTCTGGCGAATCAGACATCGCGAAATGTTCGGTAGCACCCCTCCCACACGCCTTGTGTTAGGGCAAGCCTGCCCTGGGCGAAACGTCAAATGCAGCGCAATGAGTGGCCAGCCCAACGCCCGCCCGGCCCTCCTTGGGAACTTCATGTGGGAAACAATGTCTTCGGCCTCAGCTTGGTGAAAAATCCCCGTTCCTCCACACTCCCGTCAACGACAAGCACATCAGAACAAAATGGTACGCCGAACACCACTCATTTCCTTCACAAGGCGCTCAAAGTCTCCGCGACGAGACGAGAATGCCGGAAAAAAAAAGACGGGACCGAGGATGGACAGAACAAAATGAATGATCGATGATTATACTAACGCTGGACTCTTTTTTTTTTGTTGTCGAATTGTATAGGCGCCTGCTGCTGGAGCTAAGAAGCAAAAGAAGAAGTGGTCCAAGGGCAAGGTCAAGGAAAAGGCCCAGCACGCCGTCCTCCTCGACAAGGCCACCTCCGAGAAGCTCTACAAAGATGTCCAGTCCTACCGTCTGGTCACGGTCGCTGTTCTTGTCGACAGAATGAAGGTCAACGGCTCATTGGCTCGCCAGTGCATCAAGGACCTCGAGGAGAAGGGCCTCATCAAGCCCGTCGTCAATCACAGCAAGATGAAGATCTACAGTACGCTACGCACCGACTCGATCTGAGAAGATTCTCAACCCGATTCTTCTGCTAACATGGTATTCTTTCTTCTAGCCCGCGCCGTTGGCAGTTCCTAAATCAGCCAAATGAAATAGAAGTTGTTTGTCTGGAGGATCGGTGTCTGAGTGGCCTGCACATCATAGCAGCAGCTACTAGAGTAGAAGCCCTTTTTTGCGTGGAAGACAAAAAAAGGCCTGGTTGGGACGAATTTCCGGCATTACAGCATACCTAGGGACCGGAACTGTGCTTTAGCATATGGCAATGAAATGAAAAGATCGTTAAATTATATAGACTTGCGCGGTGAAATGTATGGTGGGGAAGCCCAGTGTAGAAGACTAAACGGGCGACATATGATGCACGTAACATGATGCATGTTGTCATCACAACACGCAAATGTACGAGTGAAGTGATGTCTAACATGTCTACGGAGGAGCGTCCACCAACAGGAGAAGACGGCTTTCATTACGATCCATGGCTGGACCAAGGCAATATCCTGTACGATGGATCTCGGTTAGGCGCCTGTATCGGGTTGCATTTTGTACTTTCACGGATCATCTGTCTGACGTCTCAATCTACCGGGCCCCATCCGACAATGTCACGACTGGCAGAATGCGGAAACTGTGCCGAATATCCCCCCCGAAATTGAGATTTGTTCAGGCGTATGATGTCTCCAAGACTTAGCAAACGGATTCAATCCAACAGAAGCTGCTTCTCATCGATGGTTAGAGAGTCTACGAGCATGTGAGTGACGTATTCCACGAGAGACGAGACTGCATCAGATGGAAGCGTGATCGCTCAGATGGCGAATCAACCACCACGGATTGGATTCCACAACGTGCTCCCAATTGCGATGGCATCTGCTTCAAGCTGCAGGACTACAACTATTTCGGTAGAGCCGAGAGGGTAGAGCCGATAGGCCGTTTCGGCAACCAATCGATCACAAATTTGGTCTGGGACATGTTTGTATCATGCGCCACGCCGTAATGACTTCGAGCCCGGGCGCTTCTGCAGGCGCCATTCTCTCTTGATTAACCTGTATGTTCCTTTTCAATTTGGCAAGGCTTGAAGTACGATTTACTTGTTCGGTCAAAGCGGACAGGGCCATGCAAGGTGGCGGATGGTACTCCGTACTTCGTCCGTATCAGCCAACAAGTGCAGAACGAAGGAAGAAAAAATATCTTCTTTCAGCTTGGTCTCGCCTCCCTAGGGCCCAGTGGGTATTGACATGGGACAGGAATCTATCACAGTTGGAGGTTGCGAGGCCATTGCCATCCTTCTAGATGATGGAGAGGCACGCTGAGTAGGGTGCACACGGTGATGGTTCAAGACGCAAGCGAAAGCCATGGGCGAAGAATGGCTGATGTGGATGGATGGATGGATGGATGGATGGAGTAACAGACTACGGGGAAATGTGAAATGGGAAATGATAGAAGAAAATATTCAAAATCCCCTTTACCGAGGAGGCCCTTATTATAGGCGGCTGCTTCAAGTGAGAGAGAAAACCTCGGGGTGAACCGGTAATAACTCAGCTGGGGCCCCATCATCCTCCGAGAGATCCCAAGAAAACTCCCCCCTTCGGGTGAGTCCCTTCGGGCCTGAGGCTGCCAAGACCGCGCCGCGAGCTGTTGCCGTGGAAAACACAGATATTGTCCACGCTGATAGGCGAGGGTACCTTGAGAGGCATGCGAAAGGTGCTTGCCAGCAGGGTACTCTTTCTTGGGTACCTGAGGATACAACCATTGCTCTAGCGCCGCCCGGGTAGATTCGCTCAAAAGCCAGTCCCCGTCATGGCTCCGACGCAGCATTTTTTCCTCTCCCCCCCAAACCCGTCCACCAAGCCGGCGCAGAATTTATTTCGCTCGACCGCCCGTACACCTTTCTTCCCCTTTCCCTTCCCTTTCCATCCATCTCCCCTCAATCCTTTGTCTTGTTTTCGGATAAAGAACAATCATCAAAATGTCTGGTGAAGCTCCTCAGAAGGTCTTGGGCATGCCGGTAAGTTGCTTTGCTTCCATACCCCCTCCTGTTGCTTGCCTGAGTTTCCCGTGAGATGCCGCGTTCGCGATAAGGGGTCACGATGAAGCGGGCTGGCTATGATGGACTTATCCAACGCCAATGGCTTCGTTGCATGATTGAAATCAATTGGAACCGCGTCCGACACCAACCACCTCAACCTGGAGCTCGCTGCTCCGATGCTTTTGGCCACGTAGCCAGACCGTCCAGATGCCTCCCTTTTTTGCTTCTCCAACGCGCGGTAATCCCGGGGAATCAAATAAGTTCTTGATTTTCTTCTCAAAGAAACATGTATGCTAACGATATCATTTCTAGCCCTTCGTGGCCGACTTCTTGAGTACGTTTCCACATCGGATCTCCTATCGGGCTCACATAAGGCGCTGTCGATAGATATAATTTTTTCTTCTCTCATTTACATATCGTCACGACGCTTCCCCCGTTTATCTAGGTGTAGCAAAAGTTTCAGAAAAACTGACATACTAACATTTCTTTAGTGGGTGGTGTCTCTGCCGCCGTCTCGAAGACCGCTGCTGCCCCCATTGAGCGTGTCAAGCTCTTGATCCAAAACCAGGATGAAATGATCAAGGCTGGCCGTCTGGACCGCCGCTTCGGTGGTATCGGTGACTGCTTCAAGCGCACCGTGGCTGACGAGGGTGTCATGTCCCTGTGGCGTGGTAACACTGCCAACGTCATCCGATACTTTCCCACCCAGGCCTTGAATTTTGCTTTCCGTGACAAGTTCAAGAAGATGTTCGGTTTCAAGAAGGAGCGTGATGGTTACGCCATGTGGATGGCCGGTAACCTGGCTTCGGGTGGTGTATGTCTTCCCTCTATTCAACATGGCTTAACATGATTATCGGTTTGCAGTGAGTGAGCTGACAACTTGTCTGTTTACAGGCTGCTGGTGCCACTTCCATGTTGTTCGTCTACTCTCTGGATTACGCCCGTACCCGTCTTGCCAACGACGCCAAGTCAGCCAAGGGCTCTGGTGAACGTCAGTTCAACGGTCTCGTCGACGTTTACCGCAAGACCCTCGCCTCTGACGGTATTGCCGGTCTGTACCGTGGTTTCATGCCCTCTGTCGCTGGTATCATCGTCTACCGTGGTCTCTACTTCGGCATGTACGACTCCATCAAGCCCGTCCTCCTGGTCGGTAACATGGCCAACAACTTCCTTGCCTCTTTCGCTCTTGGCTGGTGCGTCACCACTGGTGCCGGTATTGCTGCCTATCCCCTTGACACCATCCGTCGTCGCATGATGATGACCTCTGGTGAGGCTGTCAAGTACAAGAACTCCTTCGATGCTGCCCGCCAGATCATTGCCAAGAACGGTGTCAAGTCTCTGTTCAACGGTGCTGGTGCCAACATTCTCCGTGGTGTTGCCGGTGCTGGTGTCCTGTCCATCTACGACCAGCTCCAGCTCATCCTCTTCGGAAAGGCCTTCAGCGGCGGCTCTGGTTAAACGCTTTTCCTCATTTCTGTATAGACTTCTTCACGAGGGAGACATGGAAGACTGGTGGGCGATTTGGTGGGCTTGATGCAATGTCCGCTAATGGATCCAAAAAAGGGGAAAGGACTGGCAGAGGGGGAAGTCGGGAACAAGAGATCAGACATCGTTCCTCGTGTGCTCCTATGCAAGAGATGCTTTTTGCGGGTTAGATTGGCATCGGCATGGCGTATTTTTCCTTCGGCACTGCCGGGGCTTTTCTAGGTCGCTGTAATTTATACACCAATGCAATTTCCCTTTGCTGTTACTGTACCAAACTTATTTGCTCTCACTTGCTGTCCACGGAAATGAGTACATGTGCACAACTACGAATGATCTGGTGATGATCGCTGACATGGCAGAATGTTTGGGAAAAAAGATGGAAAAAAAAGCATTCCCATTCACCAGGTCAGGTGAGCTGGGGTCTCAATTTGATGACTAAGGAGCATCATCACCTTCACCTTCACGTCGCGACGCACCAAGCTTTCAACTCCGTGACGCGCAATCGATGCAAGCGTTTCGAGAATCTTGGTTGAATCCCGAGAAAGCTGTGAGTCTTTCGTACGTGGTGCATGCTTGCGTGACGCTTCTTCACCATGCCAGCTGGAAGACCATCAGGCCGTGGCCGCGGACGACCTCCAGGGACCAAGAACAGGCAGACCACAGAAACACCTTCAGCATCCGAGCAAAGCGATCCCTTCGAGTCAGACGACAATGAAGATGAACAGCAGCAGCAGCAACAACAACGACAACACGGTCGTGCCGCTCGCGGAGGAGATACGGACGATGCACCGGCCCCGGAGAAGTCCATCCCCAAGGACCTACTCACGCGAATACTGCACGAGTTTTTCACCAAGGACTCTACGAGGATATCGAGAGATGCGAACGCCGCCGTTGGAAAATATATGGACATTTTCGTCAGAGAAGCCATTGCTCGGGCTGCTGTGGAGAAGAATGCTGGATTCCTGGAGGTGAGTTTTTGCTTTCTTGTCTGATTACAAGTCGAGGGAGGTGCAAGCTGGAAGCTGGAAGCCGGATGGTGCTGATGATGTCTGCGTTAGGTGGAGGACCTGGAGAAGGTTGCGCCACAACTACTGCTGGATTTGTAACGAGTTGTGCGGGTCTTGGGGAGCATTGTCCCCATGGCGATGATGATGCAAATGGGATGCAAATGAGATCATGTTTCGAGGCGCGCATCGTGTGATGACATGTCATGGGAGTCGGGCACTCTGTGGACAACCAAGTCGAGCACTGGTTTCTGGTTGCGACGGTTAAAGTACGAAGCCATGAAATTGATTAAATTCAATTTGTTATTTATTTTTTTCTCGTATCGGTGAGGTGGTGGCCGGGGCATTCATGATTCAGCACGGACTGTAGCCAACTGCATAATTCCGTGGAAGAAGCTAATAATAGTCAAACAAGTTGTCGTGCGGGCGCGGTGCCGGCGGCGCACGGAGGGTTTTGAAACCGGCACCGTCTCGCATCGTGTCGGAGCCACGTGTCGTGCGGCGGATCCGACATCAGAGCAAGTCGGCCCCGTGTTCCCCGGCCTGGCTGGATGGCGATGCATTCATTCACTCCTTTGTTCGTTCGAGATAGTCAACGAATGATGGATGATGGAATGAGAGAATAAAAAATGCACATGAAAAATCACAGTTCCAGATTGTCTTCCATGACGAATCAGCCTATTCGGCCATGGAAAAAATAATAATGAAAAACCCCCCCCCCCCCCCCAACCCAGCGCAAATCCCCCAAACACATCTCAAACCCGCCGTCATCAAAGAAACCCATCGGGGGCTGTGGTTGTGCCCGATCATGGGACGAAGACGGTCTCCGTTTCCAACTTGACACAGCAGCGTAATGCCCTTCCATAAAGAAGATTCCCACACCCCCTTCTTCCGTGTCTTCCTAGCCTTTTCTTCTTCTTTTCCTTGGTCTTAATCACTTGTGTATTTTTTTCTTCGGCAAAAGAGGTCACATCGTTTTTCTCTCTTCTTCTCTTCCATTTTTGTTGTGAGAGATCTTTTCCATCTTGTCGTCGTCGTGTTCTCATTCGAAATCTTTCTTTATAAACACCATTCTCGGCGAACTCGTATTACTTGACGAACGAAAAAGACGAACGAGAATACTTTCGAAAAGAGGCTAGTCCTCGGGAACATTTTCATCTTTCCAGGTTTGAAAGAAACAACATACGACTTGATTTGCTCTCCGGAAAGAGCAATTAACAATCTCTACTTTATCAGAAACCTCAGGGGCAACACCCCTCCTCCCCCCCCCCAAAAATGCACTTCACATCTCTTGCTCTCGCGGCGCTGCTGAGCGTCGCCCAAGCCATCGACGTGCACGTCGTCGCCGTGGGAAAGAACCCGAGCAGGAACGAGACGAGCCTCAAGTTCTTCCCCGACAAGATCCAGGCCAAGCCAGGAAGCATGGTGCAGTTCCAGTTCTGGGCCGGCAACCACACCGTCACGCAGTCCAACTTTGACAACCCGTGCGTGCCCATGTCCAGCGTCAACTCCAGCGCCCGCGGCGTCTTCTCGTCGTTCCAGCCCGCCGCCGCCAGCAAGGAGAAGGGCATGATCCCCGTCTTCACCGTCATGGTCAACGACACCAAGCCCATGTGGCTGTTCTGCAGCCAGGGCCCCCACTGCCAGAAGGGCATGGCCATGGTCATCAACGAGAACACCGAGGCCAACGCCACGCGCTCCCTGGAGAACTACAAGAAGATTGCGCAGAGCGCGAGGCTGGGCGCCATTGAGATCCCCAAGGGCGCCGGGAACGGGTCTGCTGGGCCCGGCGAGCCTTCTTCGCCCACCTCGTCCTCTCCAGAGCCATCTGTCACTACTGGTCTGGGAAGCTCGCCTCTTCCTGCGCAGACCACGGCTCCTCTTACCGGCGGTGGTGCCCGCTTGGCTGTGCCGAGTACTCTGCTTGCTGTTCTCGGCGCTGGGTTCATGTTTCTGTAGGGTTGTCGTCTTGGGGGGAATCGGGGAACTTTTGACAGATACGTCGGGGAAAGATGGGAAGAAAGTAAACATGGTTTTTTTGTAAAAAATAAAAAAATTTAACTACTTGTGACGTGTTTCATTTACTCAAACTTGATGTCTCGGTTCATGATATCTCACTTCCTATTTTTAATCGTGATTCATGACGAACAACAATCATTGACTGCGCTTCCGCTTAGACCGCCCCTTTTGCGCCCCGGCACAAAGCTCCCTTCGAGGCAGCTTGTCCAGCCAGCCCTCTTCCCTCTTCACGTAGCCCACCTTTGTATACTTTTTGCTGTTGGCGAAGAAGTCGACCCAGTGCTTGAGCGCGGCGTGCGCCCTCGCCTTGGCACTGGCCAGCTCCTGCGCGCGCAGCGCCTCCATCTCGGCCGTGGTCCAGTACTTGTCCACCTCGGGGTCGTCAATGGGCAGGAACATGTCCTCGACGCCGCGCAGGTCCGCCGTCTGGTCCTCGGCGAAGCACGCCGTCACGAAGCCCCTCGAGGCGTCGCGCCCCGCGAAGACGCTGTACGACCCGCCGGGCCCGTACATGCGCCGGCCGTTGGAAACGTCGTAGATGGTCCCGTTGATGGCGAGATAGAGAGGCTTGCTGGCGTCGCGGCCGTCGTAGGCGAGCAGCTCCTCTTCCGTCATGTACACGGGGCCGTTCTGCGTCCCGAGACAAAAGATTAGTTTGGGAGGTCCGTCCGTCTTCCGCTCTTCTGCGAAATAACTCACGAGCTGGGACTTCCACCAATCGGCGCGGAGATAGTTGGGCTTGTTGTTCTTCATGCCCCAGAAGAAGCTCTCGCCTCCGCTGATGACGTAGCTTAGACCGCACGAGGCGATGAACAGAAAGGAGAGGACGCGCAGCATGTCCACCCATGGGGTGTAGTCATCGGCTTCGTCTCTTTCTTGGCCGTCGTCGCGCTTGGACCTGGGCCGTGATTTCGGCGTGGTCTTTGCCTTGACGGGTTCGGTGGCGGGTGCGTCGGGAGAAGGTGGTGCGGTGGCTTTCCGCTGCCGGAGCTCTGCGTCGTCGGCCATGATTGCTGGCATCGTTGTTGTCGTCGGACTGACTGGCTTTGTCTGATTCATTTGACGGGAATCCCGCCGAGCTTTGTCCATTTGTCGTCCAGACTCCACAGACAGGCGGCCTGGTCAGCGCCACAGCCTGTGCATTGATTGGCTGATTTGTCTGCCCTGATGGCGAGCATCACGTGATGCCTCGGTTGCTACGGCAACCAAGGGCGGGAGGGCAGGCAAACCCCCCACTCGGACGGGGAGACGGCAACTTGTAAACATGAACCCACCCCATCAACTTCACCTGGCTATATCAAATTCCGCGCTATCGAGCAAGCACCAAACATCCCATCCCCTAGAAACGCGGAGACGGCGTGGTGCCAGAGAAAGAGATTCCAGCCTTGACCGACACCGACACCGACACAGACACCGACACAGACACCGACACCGACACAATATATTCGACAAAGACTGTCGCCGGTTGCAGATGGATCCCAGCTCAAGCCGACCTGGCTCTCCAGCTGGGGGACCCCTCCAGGCAGTCTCCCCCGAGCGCGCGAACCGCCGAGATGCTATATTCTCGTCTCTACGAGGCGACAGCAAAGACAGCCCCGTCCATGACAAGATCAACCAGTTTAACAATCTAAGCATCGCCATGCAGTCGAAGCAAATGGAACGCAAGACGGCGGATGCCGCCCTGAAGCGTGCCATGCTGGGACGGGAGGAAGCAGAGGCCGACCTGAAGCGGCTTCGGGATGAGGCCCGACTCTTGCGGGAGGAGATTGAACAAGGAAGAGAGCGTGAACGAAAAGTAGGAGAAAGGCTGGAAGCCGTCATGGTGAGTGCCGTGAGATGAGCGTGATGCGATGCTTGGGGGGCAGAGCTCTGGGTGGTGGCTGACAGACAACCCGCACACACAACAGGACAACTACGGACGCGCCAAAGAAACACATGCGCACACCCAAGCTCTGTGGGAAAAGGAAATCAGACGAGCTAGAAAGGAGAACTTCAAGAGCCAATCGGCCATTGTCAAGCTGCAGGAGGAGCTCAAGTCGGCACGAAACGCCACCAGGTCAGTCGAGGAAAGCCTCCAGCGCGAAAAGGAGCGGAGTAAAGTTCGGGAGCAAGAAGCCTTCACGGCGCGGTATCAGATTGTCGGCGTCCAAGAACAGCTGGACAAGGCGCTCGAACGCATCAAGCTCGTGGAGCAAGAACGGGACGCATTCAAGACTGCGGCTAAGAACGAGGAGGTGGCCCGTATTGCTGCCGAGGGAAGACTTCCGCTGCCCGCGAGCCATGATCTGACTGATGAGTTTGCGTCACCCAAGAAGAAGAAGGTTGCTCCGGCCAGGCGCCAGAGCGGACGAAGTGCGCCCCGCGTGTCGCTCTCAACCATGGAGATCATGTCGTCGGCGGCCAGTGAGATGGAGATTGAAGAGCTCGGTACGCAGGTCCTGTGGGAGAGGCAGCGAGCTGATCGAGCCCAGGAGATGATTGAGTTCCTTCAGGCCGAGTGCCAGATGCGACTGTGCTCCTGCTCCAAGACGAGCAACTCGAGAAAGAGTGCGGAAGCGCCGCAAAAGAGACGACGCGTGTCGACAGAGCAGGAGCAGCAAGAGGACGTCGTTGTAAAGGAGGAGAGTGCGTCGCCGCATTCGCATTCGCATTCGCATTCGCATTCACAGCGAGCCGCGACGCAGACGTTGTTGCGCGGCTCTCATGGCTTCAATCGACCCTCGCCACACCATGAAGAACAGCGCCAACCACAACCCGAGCCCGTGCCAGAGCCAAAACCAGAGGTCGAGGCCGAGGCCGAGCAAGAGCCTGAAATGAAACCAGAGCCGCCGCAGCGCGTCAAGTCGAGAAAGGAGCCGCGACGAAGCACCATCTTCTTCCCTAAAGAGGGCATCTTCCGGACCGTGTCAGAACAGGAAGCCGCCGCACTAGAGGTCCAGGGCCGGCAGACGGCGGACGAGGATGCAGACGACGACGGCGACGACGCAGAACAAGTGCTGCCGACGACGGAAGCCGACCCGAGTGCCGGTGCCGGCTCGGATGCGGGTGCGGGTGCGGGTGCCGGTTCGGGTGCCGGTCCCAGAATGTATGCTCGCACACCCTCGGTGGACCCTCCGGCGTTTGCCCTTGTTGGAGAGGAACGCAACTCGCTGGATTTCCTCCTCGACGTCGCACACGATGAGGCTCAGTCGGCGCCGCCATGTCTGCCCAGCCTACCGACGATCCCAACGGTTGCAGATGCCGAGCCCGCGGGAAAGTCAACGACGAAACAAGAGGCAGTGCAGCAGCAGAGCTTCTCCCCCGCGGGATCGCCAGAGCCGCGAGCCCACAGCACATCCACGGCCTCCTTCACCGTCACAACGACGGTTCCTCTCCGCGAGGACACGGCCCGACGCAGCTCGACATTCAACGAGCGGCTGCGAACGCCTTCCCACGGGAGCAGCGCCAGCTTCGACGCCAGGGACCCAGCCATGACGCCCACCATGACCCGGGAACAGGCTCTGGCCAAGATCCGCGAGCGAAGGGGCAGGGCACGGAGCGCGGCACAAGGGGCCACAGCATCGAGCGAAAACAAGGCCGCGTTGGCGGCTTGGGGACCCCGAGGGCGTTCTACTAAGAGGGACGTGAGTGCCCCCACGGCCAAGGCGACGCCGAAATTCAAGTGACGATGCTCATCGTGTCGGCCTTTTTCTTCTTTTTCTTCTTCTTCTTCTTTTTTCCCTTGTTTCCTTCAAGGCAGGCATGGCGAAGGGCGTACGGATACATTGTTTGGAAAGGGCATGGATGTTCATTGTGTCACGATGAGCAGGGAGTTTCTTTTTAGTCTCACTGTATGTATAGCATGTCGAGCATGTACACAGAACAGTGCACGGTGCACAGGGTAATAATACGAGGGTGCTATTCCGTGATATCATGACATGTTGACGAGTGGTTTGTTCCTTCGTCTCTCTTTCTTCATCAATCAGTAAAAAGGGAGGGAAAAGGAAAGAGTATATCCACATGTCCATTCCCATGTCCATGTCCATGCATCCATCTCACGTCAAGAAGCCTCGGGCTCTATTCCTCCCCCTCTCGGACCCAACCGCGTCAATCTTGACAGCCACAAAGACACACTCGGGCGCGGCCCTGCCACCACTGTCCTTGGCCAGGATGCGCAACCGCCACTGACCCGTCATGACGGTCCACGACTCGCGCTCGGCCCCATCTCCGCGTCTTCTCTTGCGCGAGCTGTCGTCGGCGTCTTCGGCGTCGGCGTAGGCGTAGGCATCGTGGCCGTTGGACGGAAGAGCATGCGGAAGCGTGATTTCCTGGCCGTCGAGCGTGATGGAGGCTTCGGGGCCGAGATGGACGCGCACCTCCCCGTCCCAATCGTGGCTGAGCTGCGTCTGCGTCTGCGTCTGCGTCTGCGTCTGCGTCTGCGTCGTGGCGGGCGGGAAGCTGCTGCTGCTGGTGCTGAGCTTGGTGGCGATGACCTCGAGGAGCTTGGCGACGCGGGTTCTTGTGTCGCCGAGGAACTCGAGGCGCGGGTGGTGGTGGTGGTGGTGGGTGTCGAAACGGGAGGAGGAGGAGGAGGAGGAGGAGGAGGAGGAGGGTGGGAGGAAATGGATCCTGGAGGACTCGTCGCCGATTTCGAGGACGAGGTCGGCGGCGGGGTCGTCGGTGTAGGGGCGGGCGTAGGTGACGTCAGCCACGCCGCCGCCGCCGCCGCCGACGGATATGCCGCTCTTCTGGACGTTTTGCAGGCGGATGGCAATCTCGGGGCGGCCCCCCCTCGTGGCGTTGCGCGAGAGCTCGTGCGGCAGGAGCTGCTGCTCCAGGCCCTTGAAGTGGAAGTAGCGCGCGTCGCGGAGCAGCTCCTGCCTGTGGGCGGCGTCGCGCACGCGCACGGGGTAGCCGCGCAGCAGGCGGAGCAGGTCGGCGAAGGTGTCGGCGCTGCGGTTCGGCACCGACGGCGGCAGGATGGACGGCGGCCGGAGGAGGCCCTCGCGGTCGAGGCCCGGGAACACGTCGCTGTCCGGGCGGGAGAAGAAGAAGGCGAAGCCGAGGGAGAAGTAGTTTGGCGAGTTGCGCGCGTCGGTGAGCAGGTCGCGCGGGATCTGGAACTCGCGATGGCCGATGGACACGAAGATGCTCTCCTCGTAGAGCTGCGATATGAGCTTGGGGACTGCTTTTCCCTCTCCCCCCCCCACTCCCTTTTGAATCAGCGATGCGAGCGAGAACAAAAAAAGAGAAGAAAAAAGAAAAGAAAAGAAGAGAAGAAAAAAAAGACGCACGACTGTAAAACTGCGCGTCGGCAAACAGGCGCACAAAATGCTTCCCGTCCCGCGGCGTGACGTGATAGCCCTGCAGATGGAGCGCAATGTCGCGAAACGTCTCCGGGTCGCGGTCAATATACAGCGTGCGCGCGCGCCCGTCCTCGGCCCGCCTCGTCGTCGTCGTCGTCGTCGTCGTCGTCTGGCACAGGAAGTACTGCGAAAAGTACGATGGCGCGTCCGACGACAGCGACGCGCCCGACAGCCTGAAGAGCTCGCTGCCGATCTGGATGGGGAAGACGCTCTCGCGCGGGAGGATCGGCGGGATCGTGTGCACCGACACCGAGGGTGCCGCGTGCGTCGTGTGCGTCGTGTGCGTCGTGTGCGTCGTGGGCTCCGACGACGCCGTCGGGGAGCCGTCGCTGGGGCTGGCCGATGCCATTGGCATCTCTTTCTTCCATCCCTTTGCAACTATCCCTTTGCAACTTGGGCTTCGTTCTGGACTGGAGCTGCAAAGACGGGAAGACGGGAAGACGGGAAGACGGGGAACAAGGAACAGGACGGGGGGTGGACGAGGACGAGGACGAGGTGGAGCTCCGAGCTGCTGCATGGCATGGGCAAGTTGCATTTACATGTACACCATTTGCACATAATTAAACACTGTGTACCGAGTATACACATACACACACACACGTCATCATCCCATCAGCTCGACTCCCCCCCGGACCACGCCAACCACGGCGCCCGTCTGCACCGTCTCGCTGCCTCCCCCCGCAACCCGGTGCTCAATCTCGGCCAGCCCGCTCAGCCACGAGATCATCACCTCGGGCCCAACCTCCAGCTTGGCAAGCTCCTCCGACAACGACGTGATCATGTCCGCCAGCGCCAGGCCCCTCGTCACCTTGAGGGCATTCATCGTGTTCAAGCAGCTCGTGACATCCGACGTGTCCAGCAACGTCTTCACAATCTCCCTCACCGCGTCCGGCGGCGGCGCCGCGATGCAGCCGTAAATCGTCTCCGTCGTAATCATGTCGCGCCTCACGTCGCCCTCGGCCCCCTTGGCCCGAAGCGGCGTGCTCGAGGCGTGGCAGGCCTGCAGGACGTTCAGCGCCCTCCGCATGTCCCCTTTGCTCAGCTTGACCAGCGCATCCACGGCCTCTCCGCCGATGCGTACGTGCTCCTCCTCCACCACCTTCTCCACCAGCACCCGGATGTCGCCCTCCCTGAGGGGGCTGAATCGGAACCTGGTGCATCGACTCAGGAGCGCCGGGCTCAGCTTGTGCGCGTAGTTGGCAATGATGCAGAATCTCGTGTTGGCCGTGTACTTTTCCATGATTCTCCGCAGCGCCATCTGCGCCGTGTTGGTCATGGCGTCCGCCTCATCGAGGATGATGAGCTTGAACCCCGCCGTTGTCGTTGTTGTTGCTGTTGTTGTCGACGCGCCGCCGCCCATGCTGAATATCTGCTTGGTGCTGGCAAACGTCTTGATTTGCTCGCGGACCACGTCGATTCCTCGGTCGTCCGAGGCGTTGAGCTCGAGCACCATTTGCCGCATGTTGGCGGCCCCGTAGATTCGGCGGGCGAGGGCGAGAATGGTGGATGTCTTGCCGGTACCGGGGGGGCCGTACAGCAGGAGATGAGGCAGGCGGTTGGTGTCGACAAACTTGTTGATCGTGGCCAAGATGTCTTGATGGCCGGAGACGTCGTCGAGCGTCGCGGGACGGTACTTTTCGATCCTGACGAGGAGCCAGCCAGCCATTTTTCGGTCAGCAATTGCACGCATCATTTGAGCGTCTCATCTGGGGGCCGTATCGGAGATGGATCGCTTACCATGGCAAGCTGTCTTCTGCTTCGACGGGCAGGTTGGCTGTGCTTCTCTTGCCCTTGGTGGCTTCCGACGAGAAAATCACGTCCTTGGACGGAGCGGGCGCATCAACGTCCATCTCCTCCTCGAAGTCGGACATGGTACCGAGTCACGCAGGCGCGGTGGTCGAGCTAAACGAGCCGAATCAATCTCTTCACTTGACAAAAGGCAGATAGATGACCAGCGGTGTGATGTGTTGTTGCCTTGAAAGAGCACGGCCGAGAGCGAAGTACATGTAAGTGTACCACTGGTCCACCACTGGTCCGCCACTGGTCCACAGTACCTGCCACATACCGCCACATACCGCCACATACTGCCACATGGAGGCTGCAGACGCGTTGACCGCGCTGGTGGTGCGTGACTGGCAGCCATCCGTCTCCACTCTGCTCCGTGCACGTACCAACCAACTGCACGCACATTCATCGTAAATTTTGATTCAATTGTCCACCTACACACTCTACGGATCACAACCAACGGCATGCACAGAAAAGGTGGCCGTCATTCCTCTTATTCCAATGAGTTGCGCATCATGCAGTCCGTACATGGCATGAGGTACATCATCATGAGCACCAACGTCATGCGGAACTCGACCCGCAGCCCGGCTCACGATTGACGCGACATGGGCCAACCAAGTCCCATGTGTACTCGCAAAGGTCATCCATCATACACGTACCTTGTCGTGTGCTCCTGATCATGTTCGTTGCGTCACCAAGTGATTTGTCCCGAGTCCGACATACTCAAACATGATGGGAATCTGCGCCGTAGCAAACCATGCAATCCCTTGTATTTCAAAAATGTCAGCAAACCTCCCGTCTTGTTCCGCCAAGATGGCATGGTGTACCTTGCATAAAAAACAGGCATCTTTCTTACCGGCGTAGACCACCAGCTTCGTTACTACTTCAACATCATACCTCACGCGCGGTCGGACAAGGCGTGAAAACATTTCTTCGTCATCAAGCTCCGTCTCCTCAAGAACTTCGCCCATCTCCTCGCCGCTCCAGGCTGTGGCTTCACCACCACCAACACCACCACCACCACTCGCCTTTTCGACACTGTGAGAATTGGGCTTCTGTGCCCCAGACGTCAGGGCATTCCTCTGGTTCTGGTCCTCAACCTTGCTGCCCTGGAGATCAAGGCTGCTAGGCTTGCTCCGTAAGCTCTGGTTGCTGCTTATGCTTTCCCTTCTCCGCCGTTCCCGGTACGCGAGCGTCTCGTATGCATCGGCAGCGCTCTGGGGGCCGATGGAAACAGAGCGTCCTCGGGTGGTAGGGTGTCGGATTCCCTCCACCATGCGAGGAAAGTCGGAGGCTTTGGGGAAGAGAGTGTCCAGGCGAGATCCAGGGGGCACGGATTTGTATTCGCTCGCAGGCGTGAAGTAGCGTCGCGGCAAGTCCCATCCGTAGTTTTCCATGAGCCTGAAGAGGTGAGGCAAGAACTTGAGCAGAGCGGGCTTCATCGTTTCTCTCCACGCAAAAATGACCAGCACGCCAAAGACTATCCTGGCAATATTGATCCACAGGCCAAGCGGCGCCACATCAATTCTCCCGTCGCCATAGGCATGAGTTTCCCAAGGGTCCGACGCAATCTTGCCATAGGTCCAGGTGCCAAACTCCACGCCAATGACGACGCCCGCGAACGCTACACTGTCGTCGAAGCAGGGGCAGTCGTCTGCAGGCTCGGGATGTATACGGACAAAAATTATAACGATCAAGCCGGCAATAACAGGGGCAATCCACGAGCTGGAATGCATGTATGCGTCGAATGACGGACCATGGTAGAACTCGACAAGGCCAATGGCAGCACCGACGACCGAGCCAACGATGACGTCTGAGAAGCCATGCATGCCGCAGTAGAGACGACCAAAGACAATCGACGTCGCGTAAAAGTAGGCGAGAAACTCGAGGATGGCCTTGGCCGTCGGGGGCAACGTGTTGTCCGGACTATGCAGGCTGAGCAGCCCGTACACAGCCACGGACAGCGCATTGGCGCTATGTGTCGAAGGAAACCCGTATTCGAGAGCGGCGGACCCAGACATGGTGATTCGATGTAACGGCGGCGACAGAGGTCGAGGAAGAGAATAGAAGTCTTTGATGAAGCCCGTCCAAAAGACACCGAGCGCAAGCATGTGAACCAAGCTTAGGCGCGGGGGGGGGGGGGCGTTTTCCATACACATTAGTACATCAAGGCCCTGTCCCCAGTGGAATGAATTTCTCTCTTTGTTTGTTTGATTCAGCAAGAGAATGATCCAACATACCCCTTGCCAAGCGACGCCCATCCGCACCAGAAACATATTGGCAGCCCAATCATGAAGAAGGTGTGCGTTCCCAAATTGGCAGTGATGGCAAAGTAACTGTCAAGCGCAGGCGTGCGCAACTTTTCCTGCATCCAGGCCAGATACGGCGTCTCCCACCGAATCAGCGGCAGGGCTTTTTGTCGAAGTCTATATCGCCATCGTGGAAGCGCTCTCTTGTCTGCAAATCAGGAGGAACCCCAACCCCGTTAGCTTTCAAGATTTCATTCCGCGTCGTCCACTCCGCTTGTTCCGCCCCCCCCCAAGAACTCACAATGATTCACGCTTCTCAGACCCGCGTCCACAGCCTTGGCATTATTCGCGGCAGCGGGAGCCGGCGTCGTTGTCGTGGTGTTCGTGTTCGTGGCAGCAGGTGGCGGGGCATCATCCCATCGCGCGCCGCTCATGGTGGGAAGAAAATCGCAGGCGGATGAGCGGATGAGCGGATGAGCGGATGAGCGGCAGACTTGGTTAGAATCGAGGGTCAACGGGGAAGCTTTGAAAGCGGGAGAGCAAGTGGGCCTATTATTATCCAGCCAGACTCATCAGTGCTAGTAACAGCTTATTACATACTGTACGGATTATGTAGATTAAATATGTAAGTGCCGTATCATGTACGTACGCGAGACCCACTTTCCCAATCCAGCTTCAACAGGCTTGTTACGGCAAAAGGAACCTCAACTTCACGCACATGCACATGCATTACCCAACACACAACATCACCGCCACTTCATCATGTCCCTCCTCTCCGGCAAACACGCTGTCGTGGTAGGCGCCACCGGCACAATAGGCTCCCACATTGCCCGCGCATTCGCCGCCCAAGGCGCCGTCGTGTCTCTCCTCGGCCGCACAGCCGTCCAGGCTCGCGTCAAGCTCGAACCCCAACTTGACCCTTTCACCAAAGGAAGCTCCGCCTCTTCCTCTTCAGATGGTCCGTCTTCTCACCAATTCATCAAGTTGGATGTGGCAGATAAATCGAGCATCAAGGACGTGTTTGGGCCGCGTGAGATCCAAGTAGGAGTGCCCGGTTTTCCTTGCATTGTGGTGTGTGGGGGTGGTGCTGTGAATGAATGATGTGTATGACATGTATGTTTGCTGACAAGTTATACTACATGAAAGGGAGGAGCCGTTGGGCCAATGGATATACTTGTCAATTGCGCGGGCATTTCGCAGACTACGCTTTTGAAACGGACATCGGACGAGGCGTTGGCCAGCATCGTTGATACAAATCTCTTGGCTACGATGCTCGTGTGCAAGCATGCCAGGGTGAGGCAGAACGGTATGTGACCGTTACCGGCTGTGCAATAGTGAAGAAGACGAAAAGGCTCGACAAACCAATGACAAACAAACAGGATGCATCATCAATGTCTCTAGTCTCATGGCTACAAAGGCTGGCCTTGGTGCTACTGCTTACGCTGCCTCCAAGGCAGGTGTAGTTGGTACGACTTGTCTCCGTGATTTCATTCGTCATTCCTACCTATCCTCGCGTCGGTGGGGGGGGAAAAAAACCCCTAATCAAAAGATGCCCTATTTATACACAGCGAAAGCTGAATCCAAAGCTAACTCAAGCCAAATATTGCAGGCTTTACCCGTGCCCTCTGCCGAGAGATGGCAGCCCGTTCTATCCGTGTAAATGCTCTTCTACCAGGTTGGGTAGAGAGCTCCATGTGGAATCGTAAGTCTTGTTCCTCGACATATAGTTCACAAATGCCCCTTTTCGGCGTCACTCAACACTCGAGTGTCGAGGACAAAGCAAGAAGCAGAAAGCAGAAGGCAGAAAACAGAAAGGAAACGGTGCCCGACTGATTGTCCCCTACCAGATCTGAAACCTGAGCTACAACAGGCCTTTCTCAAGGATACACCTCTGAATCGTGTAGCGCATCCTGCCGAAGTGGCGGATGCTGCAGTATTCTTGGCCACCAACGCATTTGCCAACAACTGCGTTCTCAACCTCGACGGAGGTCTAAGTGCTGCGTAATGACGGCAGCCAAAAGCCCTTCGTCGTCGTTGTTGTCGTCGTCGTCGTGACATTCGCATCAATTTCAGTCATCGTCAATGACAATGGCACCTCCGGCATCTTGCACAACGACTACATCCTCGTCGTCAGTGGTGAGCTTGGCTTTCTTGGTCGGCGGGGCGTCGTCCCCGGGGTGCGCTCGTTTGACGCCTTTGCTCTCGGTCTCGGGACCTTGAGAAGTCTTGGTTCCATTCTGCTGCATGCCGTTGGCATCGCCATTGGTCACCGCTGCCTTGATTGGTTTTCTGGGGATCTTGTGGCTTCCTTCGAATTTGGGCTGAACCGGCTTGTCGTTCTCAATGATGCTGCATGAATTCAGTTAGAGTCGGATCTGTCCACGCCGATAATTGCTCCATACCTGTCCTCGACGTCGATCACGACATTCACGAATGGTTCTTCATCATCCTCGTCAACAACAGTGAGGAAACTGCCTCCCTTGATGCCTGGTGACACGTGTCAGCTGTCCGTCGCAAAGATGGCCACACACCAAAGACACACTAACCGAGATCTGATAGCTTCTTGGGTAAATTCTCTGTCTCATCAACATCATACATGATGCCAACTTCGTTGCTGAGAACAAACTCTTTATCACCAAACCCTAGCTGCTTCTTAACAATATCCTCAACCACGTCATTCAGCGTCGCTCTGGACAGGTCCGCTTTGATGGAAATATTGAAGACCCCGCAAACGGGGCAGTCTGGGTTTGGCAGTCGCAAGGTGTCCGGAGCAAGCAAGCGAGCCGCGGCAAATGGAGTCAAGAATACCTGTGCAAATCACAAATTAGTCTGGAATTTCCAAAAAGCTCGGCGCCTTCTCAATCAAAAATCATACTTCTTTGGCTTGGCCGTAATCCCCCTTAAGGACCTTGAATGCCTCCAAAACGCATAGCCCCGCGACGATCGCGTTTGTTGTGGCGATGGCAGGGATTATATTGCCAGCCATTTCCTTGATATCAAACCTTGATTTGCGATCGATTCCGAAAATAGTTGACCTTATATTCGCGCCCGAGGCCACAAAATCTAGTGTGTCAATATCGTCCTTGTCAAACGTGATGATAGGCTCGGCTTCGGCGGGGTCCTTTGCCTTCTTGAGGTCCAGTATTCGCTTGCTTAATCGGTCAAGGCTGTCTTTGAACACGACGAGATTCTCTTCGAGAGTCCAGACTCGCTGGCCATCACTCAAAATCTGATCCTTGGATGCCACAGCTTCGGTGGCTTGGGTGTACACGGTCTCATATTTGAGAGGCTCAGGCTTCCTCCTCGATTTCCACATGTCTTCGACAGATCGCAGTCTCTCGATATCGCTGTAGAAGACTTTGTCAAAGAGCATCTGTGGGAAGTTGTCTGTTCCAACAGCATCTCGAATCTTCTTCAGGGCCTCGGATTCTTTTTTGAGCTCTTGGATCTCGCTTGCTGTGAAGACGTACGGTTAGCATACCGGGGAGCTAACCCAAGGACGTAATTGCAGGTGATGGACTTGCCGTTCTCTGCATCATCTGAATGGTCAAATGCGGATTCATCTTCGCTGACGCCAAATACTTCACTGAATGAAGTGTTAGACTATTTACTCTCTCTCTCAGATGTATACGGACAGTGCTGGTTACTTTAGCAAATAGCTCTTTCCCCATACAATGCAGTGAATTGGCTGGCTCGGTGTGCTTCGTATCGTGCAGACAGGAAAGGATTTAGGCGTATCTTTCGGTGTGCAGTCGTAGCATGCGGTGAAGCGCTTCTTGATCACCTGAACCTGACCGTTGAAACCGGTGGTTCCGCTCTCAATCAAAGGAACGTCTGCGGCAAGACACATCTTGTTGACGTGTCGTCGGGCCTCTAGATTATCTAAAGCGTTGAAGACAATGCTGAAATCTTTGAACCAGGAGACGGTGAATTCATCATCTTTGATGTTGGCGTGATGGGCAACAATCTTGACGTTGGGATTGAACTTGGTGGCGGCGTCTTTCGCGACCTGGTCGGTAATAATTAGTCTTGGTTTCATTTTCTCAGTCTCGGGCCAAGCACAGGAAGAACTGCAACGAACCAATGCTTTTGACTTTTTAATGTGCTCATGTCGAAATAAAAATTGTCGGTTCAGGTTCGATAGGTCGATGGTGTCGAGATCGACAATATGGACTTCGGCGAAGCCAGTCAGGACGAGATTCTTCAGTAATTCGCAACCAATTCCTCCAGCGCCAACCATCAGCACGCGCGCCTATATATGAGCAGAATAGTTAGCGTGAATACCATCTTTCATGATTCGAATTTTGTCGCGGCGCATCCAGCATGATCTGTTTACGAGTCTTGGTGCTTCGGTTATGAACGAGCACAATGATTTCATTACATTCGAGGCAATCAAGGGTTGCTGGGAGAAAAAAAAAATTGAGACTCCAAAACCAAACGTACCTGTTTCACAGATGAGTTCAGGGACGCGCCAAGCGACTGGTGGTTATATCGGTCTCTCGCCATCACTCGCTGTCGCTGTTGAGCGGCGGGATTCTGTTGATTCGGATTTGGCTGTGTCGGCTGCTGGTTCGAGGCTGATGGCTGCGCGTTCTGCGTCTGAAGGACTTGGGGAGGCGGATATTGTTCCTGAAGTTGTGATTGATGCTCTGTCGCGTTGGAGGAGGATTGCTTGGCTGTTTGACCGGCAAGGGGGTCAACAGGAGCAGCTGTACCAGCTGGCGCAGGAGCTGGTGCCGCTGTCGGCTGCGCGGCCTCTTGCTGGCTGACATGGTTTGGAGCGTCCATGGCCGCGGTCGCCCCTTGGCGAGATCAGTAGATCAAGTAGATGACGAAGGAGACGACGTGACGAAGTCGGTTGGTCGTTGTCGATGACCTGCTTTGCTCTGGTCCTCTGGATGACAACGACGAGTTGCGACCAATTGGAAGAAGCCGGATATGCATATGCGAGGGATTCAATACCGAATTCCTGACAGTGGACAGGGAAGGCTTTGATTGGCTACCTTGGGTCTAGACGGCTGCCGCTTTGAGGTCCCACCGCAGCATGTTTCATGTTTCACAAGTTTTGTGAGAGTGAGGTAATACGGATTAAAGTATAACTTGACGTATGTAGGGACTCAGGACTCAGCAGTGATGATAGATTCATCAAAATGTAATGGCAGGAAAGATCAATTGAAAGGGGGGAGGTTGGCAATGTTGATTGCCCAAATGCTCGATTCAAGCCCATGACTTGAAGATAGATGACCACGTTCTTCCCATGACAACGCTTCGCTGCGACCGAGCACTGGTGCCGTCCCGATTGGGCCATTCGCAATGTAGAGTAAACCTTTTTTTTTTTTCTTCCTTTTTCTTCTCTTTTTTTTTTCTTGTTCCCTTGAACATCGCCGAATCCATTGTCGCGATAAATGCCATCTAGCTTCGCCACCGCCAAATCAATTGTTGAACTTGTCATCTCGCGGTTCCGATTCATCGAAATACCACTTTCTTGTCTAGCACCCTCGTCCTTTCTCGTCACCGCCGCTGTTGGCTCAACCTTTCCTTTCCCCCCCAAAAAGAAATGTCTGACGATGGAGCGGACCCTGAACTCCTCGAGCTGCTCCGCCAGCATTTGCAAGGCAAGCTGACTGTAGAAGAAGAAGCAGACACGGGTGTTCTCGAGGGTGCCGAGTATGTCTACGATCAAGGCATCGATGTCGCCATTGACATGCGGGCAACCAAGAATGCTGCCAAGACCATCTATTCGCAAATGCAGGACAAGGGCTATTCCACAGCAACATGGTCAGAGCACGACTTGCACCCCAAGGCCAAGGATGAGAGCACTGTCGCCTTCATTTTCACCATGGATCTGTTGAACTTTTCGTTCTGGTCTGAACTCCCCGACGAGGAACGTTTTGCCATTGAATACAAGGGGGAGCGATGGACTGGCTATTGGAGTCTGGTTGCGGCCATGCAGCGCGCTCTGGAGGACGGTGAGTTTCCACAGCTCTGAAACAGTATCAGCAACTGCGGAATCTCTCTTCTTCCTTGCTCATCTCGCTATCACTCATAGGTATCCCAATCACGGATCCACACTACTGGCAAAACGAAGAGGAGTGTAACTTGGAGTCCCTGCGGTACGTATTCAGGTCGTCAACAGACGAGGAGATGCCCCTGCTGCAGGAAAGACTCGACTGCTTGCGAGAGAGCGGCCGAGTACTCTACGAGGTAATCTCATCCATTTTTTTTTTCAATTTTTTTTTTCAATCATAATGTCTCTTGCCTTGTTCTTTGTTAACGCCCCCCTAGCGGTACAATTGCTCCATTGCCAACGTCGTAGACGCAGCCAACGGCTCTGCCGCCGAGTTGGTCAATCTTCTTGCACGAGACTTCTCCTGTTTCCGTGACGAGCACAAGTTTGAAGGGAGGAATAAGCCCGTCCGGTTTCTAAAGCGTGCTCAGATCCTTGTTGCCGACCTCTGGGCCTGCTTTGGGGGTGAGACATACGGCGAGTTCTACGACATTGACAAGATTACCATGTTTGCCGATTACCGCATACCGCAGATTCTCATCACGCTCGGGGCGCTGTACTGCAGTCCTCCGGTGGCGGCGGCAATCAAGGACAAGAAGATGTTTAGAAGTGGCGATCGATGGGAAATGCAACTGAGGGGTACGTCGCTCCTTTTCCCAGGGCGGGATTTCTTCAGTCGAGCAGACCTTGCTAATTACCGTGTACGTGTAGCGTGTAGCATCTGGTGTGTGGAGCTGATACGGCGTGAGATCCTGCGTCACCACCCCGGTACCGAGGTCAACGCAATCCTTATAGACTTTTTCTTATACGACCGCATGAAGGAGCTGGAAGCCGCTGGCAGAGAACCGTTTCCTCATCACAGAACTCGAAGCATCTGGTACTAGCCAGACCTTGAATAGAATAGACCATGCCCCAAAGCATACAAGCATAATGACAATTCCACTCGTCATGACTGAAATAGAATAGATTAAATCTGGACTTGCTGCACTGAAAATGTCTGATTGTCCCAAGCAATTACACCAACATGAACTTCTAATAGAGCAAACGCACACCATCCCAACATGAAGCATTTCCTGTGATCCCAAACTCATAAAAGGTTTCGTGTTCGTTGTAGCTCATGACCCAATGGCAATTGAATTGAGAATGTTGTCCATCTGTGCCGTTTCCACCCCACCACTAGGTTTCTTGTGCTCTTTCAACAAGACTGCCAGTACCTCAATTGGGGGGTTTAGCCCGAGACGCTCTGCTCTTTCCCATCTCCTCGTGCGGTCAATTCCAATGCAAGGCTGCATCACAAAAGAAATAGAATTAGCTCCAGCCCCAGCTCCCTGAATAGACATGTCGAACTTGATGCCACTTACCCCATATTGTGAGCTCACGTCAAAGTATCGCAACACCTTGTCATTCACAGACAAGCCCTCCTGGTGCACTCTCGGCGCTTTGCGTTCCTTCTCAATGCCCCTCCAGTACTTGTCGATGTGTGAATCTGTCAACGTCTCGGCCTTGATCTCTGCTTCAGTCTTTTCTGAAATCTCTGTCACCAGGGGCTGTTCCTCCTCCTCCTCCTCATCGTCGTCGTCTTCTTCTTCATTCTTGTCGACGACAACCTCTTCTTCAATTTTCTTCTCTACTGGCTTTGTCCTTTGAGGTACTTCGATTCTGGTCGTATTTGATGGCGTAACGAGACTCTTGACATCCTTGGGTACAGCTTTGGTGACTTTGTTAGTAAAGCTGATGGTGGATTGGCCCTTGGTAGGACCTGTGCGGCCGCGAGCGGCTCCGGTTGAGCGTCTCGTCGTAGGCATGACGAATGTGGTGATATGGGATATAATTGTAGAATAATAAAATTTGCTAAAACGATGCCAAGATAACTATTTGTTCTAATGTTCCTCCGGATGATATGATCGTTTTTTCAGCGAGTATGATGGAGTCGTCGACGGATCGCAACAAAAAGGTATAACAGATTCGAGGAAGGGATGTTGGTTAAACGGCTGCGACTGGTGGAAAGTGGGCTGGCTGCATGAATGACGGTACTCGGTAGGTTGGCTGCCTTTGGCGGGGCAACGCGAGATTGGAACGCCATCACGTGCCTCTGGGTACGGATTCCTCCCACGGGCAATGGGAATAATATCTACTATGGGATGCTTGAGAAATGTACAAACCCCTCAGATACAAAATGCAACAATGCGTAACTTTTTCGGGGGCAATAACATCGCTTTTGCTCATCTTCATGTCATGCTAGACTCAGCTTCCAGTTGCCTCTCGGTAAAAGCAGATGCTTCGGTTCGCGCCCGCGGTGCAGAACATCTCGCTTTTGCCAGTCTTGGGCAACCATCTTACTGCCCACAATGGCTTGTCTGTCTCACTATGTGTGGCCACACACGTACTGCGCTCAACGGACCACACCTTGACTTTACCATCCATGGACCCGCTAAGGAGATACTCTCCCGTGTCACTCCAGTCGATGGCCATGATCCAAGACGAATGGCCAGTCAGGTTGCCAACGTGCTCGCCGTGCTTCATATCGTAGAGAGCAATAATTCCTGCATCACCAGCGGCGGCTAGCCTTGTGCTAGCAGGCGAAAATGCCACGGATCGAACTGGCTTTGCCAAACCTGCCATATGCCGCGGTGGTTAGTCTGATTGATTCTTGTCTCGTCTCTTTCTTCGTTTGAACTGCTCCGGCCACGTCTTTCAACCTGTTCGTTTTGCGGGTCACCGCGCCAGAGACCATACCTGATAGGGAATACAAGATTCGTCCCGTGTCGTTGTTGAAAATGTAAACGGCTCCATTTTGATGCCCGCTGGCAGTATATTTGCCGTCCCTGCTGAGATCGACGCTCATGCCAAAACTGCCTGACCCAGCGCTTCCTGTCTCATACTCTTGAATCTTGGTCGTACTTTCGCCTTTGATTTGCCAAACGTTGATCCGCCCATCGTTTGTTGTGCTGGCGAGATACGAGCCATCTTCACTGAGGGCTAGGGCCCAAACCTCGCCAGGTTTGACGGAAGGTCCAGCGATTTCACCGCTACTTGACCACTCTCCGGTGTCTTGATTCAGGTCCCAGAGTTTCACCTCGCCTCCAAAGCCCGCGCTGGCGGCGACTCTACCATTTCTCGACGTACAAATGTGGTGGCAGCCAAACGTGTGGGCGTCGGAGATGGACTGCTTCAGTGGGTATGAGGGATCTGTGGTATCGTGGACATGGAGAGTCGATGACCCTCCCGCCGACAGTACTGCCCTGGGCGTAGTTGCCAGCGAGAATATATCTGTTATATGAGCTGCAACATTGCGTCAGTCTTGTTTGCGGATGCTCGAGAAGAGTTGTGGCCGCCTAGTAGTGGCGGGGCAGCAAGGTGCAGTGAGTGTACCATCATCCACAGTATGGGTCGTCAAATATTGTTTTGACTAAAAACACCTGGTCAGTCACTGCACGACGAGAAAGATGATCAACTTCCTCACCATCTTCAGTCAATCATACGGCTGGACGGCTCAGTCAATGTTCTGTTGAGCTTGATGTAGAAGCACAACTCTTGAATGGCTTGGTGGGGCAGTTTTCTGGTGCTGTCATGATGGGGTTGGCTCGGCTACAGCGCTGGGGACGTCATGACTTGCCAACGTCAATCACTGGCCGTTTACTTCGATAAGCTGACTTTGTTCCGGATTCAAGTCGCCCGAGTTGTTTTACTACATCAATCTTGTATACTGCGTTTCCATTCAAGCATCACAATATCGCAGATTGGGCCGATAGAGGCATCAATGCCATAGAACGCCAAGCGGATTCTTTATACTTTTACATTCTACATCAGTTATACAAGGCTATCCAAGCCAAACGCCGACAGCATGCAGAAAATTTCTAGGAGTAAAGAAACTACTCCTCCTGGTATATATGACTCCAGTCCTTCTTCGTCGTCCCCACGATGTATTTAAAAGGGCTTATTCGCTGGGTAATCATCGCGCCACATCTGTCTCATATCTGGTCATTTGGTCAGTTAAGAGGTTCCCAACGCTGGTTTATATGTACATGCTTACCTTCGAGACATCTTTGGCAAAGCCGGTGTGTTCTTTTCGTCTCACCACAGCCTGGACATTTGCACAAGCTATTCACATCCTTGAGTGCCTTTCCAGCCATTTGCCTATGTCTCTTGCGGGAATGTGACACCTTATTCTTCGGCACAGCTCGCAGAACGGATTCCCAAATATCACCTAGGAACGTGGGCAGATTCAAGCTAACTCCAGGTACGGGAATCGAGAGTGCAGGAAGCAGTCGCGGGCTAAAGTATCGAGTGTGAAAGGTCCCCCAGCGGGCTGAAGAGAAGAATGTCGTAAACGGCATACGAGGAAGAATAGAGGAAGTGGCGGTGGCCATTTTTATCAGCCTTTTTTCGAACCGTGCAGGCTCGTGCAATGTCGTTGTGAGGTATGCCGGTGATTCAAAGTTGTGCCAGCGTAGTGTAGTGTTGCCAAACACTTTGGCCCAGGACGGTAGTCGTAGGACCCAGAGAATCCTTGGGCTGCGGCAGTTCGAAGTGCAATTGTCGAATCCCTCAATAGCCCGTCGCTTCGTTAGTGTCGGCAGAGCTGGCGGCGTCGGAGTCAGCTATTCAACGTTTTGAGTCGCAGAGACAATTGTTATAATCCATCAAGATCGCAAACTCGCGTGTCACCTCCATCAAAACCTCTCATCAAAAGTTCTGCCGAGAGCTTTCTTTGTGGTGGCCCTGCTCTAGGCATTAAGCCAATCAAAAACGGCCAACGCACGGACAAAGAGTGGACCAATGGGCAGCTGCAAAAGCAACTTCCCGGATGGCCCTTCCCCCCTTTCTTGGTCCCTGCACTTTCCTGCCATTGAAATTGTCGATTGGGATTGGCAGGAAGACTGGTTATATTACATAGCACTGAGCAGCCAAGCTGGCCTGTGTCCCCAAAAAGTCACCCCTTCTTCTGGATCTGTCAACGGGCCTAACTCCCATCGACCGCCTCCCACTTTCACTTCCTTGATCGTAATCGTGATCATCTACCGTCGTTTATTTCGCGTCGTTCATCCTTCCTGCAGGCATCCCCCAGTTTTCTTGGAATAGGGACGAGTTCATACATCTCAGAATACTTCAACAGCTATCCCCGAAATTCCCTCAAGTTGCCTCTGCTCTTTCCCATCCCTGCCGACTCGATCTACACAATGGCCGCCGCCGCAAACACCATCTTCCCCAAGAGCCATGTCGGTTTCGACAGCATCACTTCTCAGATCGAGAAGAAGCTGTTGAAGCGTGGTTTCCAATTCAACGTTATCTGCGTTGGTACGTTCATTGAAGAGCTAGTAGCGTGGTTCCACGCTCCTTTTTGAAAAGTTTCGATGGCTAACCTACCTGTCCTGTATGTAGGTCAGACTGGTCTGGGCAAGTCCACCCTCATCAACACCATTTTCGCCTCGCACTTGATGGACTCCAAGGGTCGTTTGCAACCTGATGAAGCCATTCGCTCCACTACCGAGATTCAGAGCGTCTCCCACATGATTGAGGAGAACGGCGTTCGTCTGAGACTCAACATCGTCGATACGCCCGGTTACGGAGACCTCGTCAACAACGACCGCTGCTGGGATCCTATTGTCAAGTATATCAAGGATCAGCACTCCGCCTACCTGCGAAAGGAACTCACTGCCCAGCGAGAGCGTTACATCCAGGACACCCGCATCCACTGCTGCCTCTTCTTCATCCAGCCTTCGGGCCACTCACTGAAGCCTATTGATATTGTTGTTCTCAAGAAGCTCTCCGATGTCGTCAATGTCGTTCCCGTTATTGCCAAGGCCGACACTTTGACCGTAGAGGAGCGCCAAATTTTCAAGGAGCGCATCAAGGAGGAATTTGCTTTCCACAACCTCAAGATGTACCCCTACGACAATGAGGAGTTTGACGATGAGGAACGTTCTCTGAATGGCCAGATCAAGGTGCGTTGATATTATGCGGAACTTGTCTGCTAACGATGTATGAGGCTAACTTGCGAATTGTCTAGGGCCTCGTTCCCTTCGCCGTTGTCGGTTCCGAGAAGTCCATCATGATTGATGGCAAGCAGGTCCGCGGCCGTCAGAACCGATGGGGCGTCATCAACGTCGAAGACGAGAACCACTGCGAATTTGTCTATCTGCGTAATTTTCTCCTCCGAACTCATCTCCAGGATTTGATTGAAACCACCTCCCAGATCCACTACGAGACTTTCCGTGCCAAGCAGTTGCTGGCCCTCAAGGAGAGCAGTGCACATGCTGGTGGTGCTAGCAGCAGACCCATCAGCCCTGCTGCCGACCGAGAGCTGAGCCGCAGCTCGCAACGAATGGCCATGAACGGCTACTAGTTTCTTGTTTCTGCTTGATATTCAACTTTCGAGGGAGCAAAGGCGTCTCTTGGCAGCTAGGAGAGGCAGGCAGCCGACTATTTTATGACCCTTGTTTTTTCAAAGATATCTCTCATGGTGTGATGTGGAAGCCAAAAAAAGCGCAAGGATGTTTATTTGTGGGGAGCTAGCCATTTTTGTCACACAGTGATGATGTGGCGAATGGAAATTTGCAAGC
Organism: Epichloe hybrida; assembly: GCA_019022495.1. Taxonomy (NCBI): domain Eukaryota; kingdom Fungi; phylum Ascomycota; class Sordariomycetes; order Hypocreales; family Clavicipitaceae; genus Epichloe; species Epichloe hybrida. Next base: position 394,067 of record JAFEKR010000013.1, read on the forward strand.
AATGGACCTCTCTTATCAACTTTTAAAGAGAATGAATGAGGCCGTTGCTGGCTCCGGCAGTCGATCGGTCCAGCAAAGGGTGTGAGTTTGCAGCAGCTGCCAGCGTTGGAGCACTGAGAACTCCATATTTTCATTTTTTTTTTCATACCCACGGTCCTGATTGAGCTGATGGACTCCTGTCCCCGATTCCTTCGGCTCATGCTTGTTCACGCCCCCGAGGATTTATTTTATACGTGATTCCATTTGTATTTACTAGCACTCATCTCGAACTTATTACTATCTCTTTAAGTCTTAAATCAGACCTCATAACTTGCACTCGAAGTATAGCTAGAGTTGTTTCTCGTCACCCGAGCAAAATGGAAACATTAATGGATAACAATAATTTGTCGTCTGCGTCCATGACTGCCGTTGCATCAATGGACTATGAGCCCTTTGACAGGATCATACATGTGGCCATACATGTCGTCATTGGCGAGAATGCGCCATTGGATATTGTATGGCCATCTAATTTCAAGCCTTTTGGTAGCAACAACTAGCCAACCGAGATTCCCGTCTTCCTTTCACCGCATCTTGTGCCTAGCGTCATGAATCCATGGGCTTGTAGATGTACTCCTCCAGCTCCTTGTATGCTGCGTCCAGGTTGTCGTTAACAATGATTTTGTCGTGGACGCCGGGAGTCTTGGAGTACTCGAGTTCCTTGTGGGCCTGGGTGAGTCTCTTCTGTATGCTTGCCTCATCTTCGGTACCGCGGCCGCGAAGACGAGCCTCCAGTGCGTTGACAGATGGAGGGGCAATGAAGATGTACCGGGCAGCAATGCTAGACTGCTTGATCTGCTTGACTCCCTGCACCAAAAAAAGCAGTTAGTAACGTGCAGCCTCGGTTCCAGAAACGCAGGCGCAAAAAGCGTTTCTGCGCTTTTTTTTTTCTTTTCTTTTTTTCTCTCTCTTGAAGTTACGTGCCTCCATCTCGATATCCAACAAGACAACCTTGCCCTTGTTCGTCTGTTCCTCAATCGTCATCTTGCTCGTTCCGTATCGGTTCCCCCCAAACTTGGCGTGTTCGACGAAGCCATCCTTTGCGATGAGGTCCTCGAAAGCCTCCATGGTGACGTAGTGGTAGTCTACGCCATCTTGCTCGCCGGGACGAGGGCCACGGGTCGTATGCGATACGGAGAGGCAGAATGTGTCGGGGTGGCTGTCGAAAAGGCGTTTATACAGGGTTCCTTTGCCGACTCCTGAGGGGCCAGAGATGACGATGGGGCGGCGATCCGGGGGAGCTGGTTTATCGTGCATGTAAGTGTGGGTTTTATGCGTCGATTTAGGGGGGGGGGAGGGGGGGTAATGAACGAACGGGTGGCCATTCTGGGGAATGGGTGGGCGGATGGGCTGATGAGAGGTCGTTTGGTGAGGAAGGATGTGATGAGGACGCGGGGTGGCATTGGAGGTTGAGTGGATGAAGATTGTTGGAGGGGCAGTCTGGGGGCAGCCTGGGGGCAGCCTGGGGTCAGGTGCTTGCAAGTGTGTTGGTTTCGTTTTGTTGGGAGTTGTCGAGTTAGAAGGTGAGATGTGAAGCATTGAACAGGTATCTCGCCATGATGTACTCGGTACGTCGCTGAAATCAAACATTTGTCCTTGTTCCTCTCTTCGGCGTGGTCGCTTGTATTTCCACTAGCACACGGAGTATATCAAGGTTGGTTATCTCGCCTGGTAGTAATCCGTAGATTCGGTCAATCAATATAGGGTATAGGGTATGCACATTTACTGTATACCGACCGGACTTGTCAGGTGATTAATCGATTGGCAACCCACCCACCTCGGCTTGTTGCCGAGTCAAATAATACAAATTGTCTCGAAGTGAGGCGAGATGGCGAGTCTCTGGGCGTACGTACATCTTGCAGGGGACAAACAGAGGCTGGGACGAGTTTTACGGGGAAAAACAGTGGGAAAAAATAATGCATCATGGGAGTATGGAGTGGAAGCACAGGAGTCAATCGTTTGCCATATTGTGCGTGCAAACACACGTTACCTTGTGTCCCGCCAAGCAAACGTTGGCAACTGGGCGAGGCTGCGCCAGATGCAGGAACGAGCGACACCACCACGAGTTTAACGTCCACCCCGACCCCAACCGGCCCTTGTTCCTCAGTCTGATACATGTCTGGCCATTGTGTCTGATGAATGGATGGATGGTGGATGGACGGACGAGAAGAGACGAGCCCGATGTCATTTCGACCGCCAAGACGCTAGGCCCCGTTGGAGATTCACCTCCTTCCCTTTGTTTACCCCAACGAACTTGACATGTCCGTAAGCTTCATTGCTCCTGCCACTTTGCTGGCGTCCATTCCTTGCCGTCGCGCATTTTCCCAACACGGCTTTGCTTCGCTTCTCGTCACTCTCTCGTCCAAGAGCCTGCTTCTGCTCTTATCCCGTCGTCTTTGTGTATCATAATTTATTCAGTTTCATTTGCTCTCTTACAACCCCCAAGTGCAACTGTAATCAGCTTTCGGAAGCCTGCATCGTCATCAGTATCAGTGGCGTTGAACCATGCGTGTATGTATTCACCCACAGCTTTGCCCTCGACGTTGCCAAGTGTCCAAGTTAGCAGCCATACGCAACGTCCATGTTCACATTTACAGCGCTTAAATACTTACTGGTCCTGATTGCAGATCCAATCCGCCCTTGTCGCGCTCGCCGCGTCGCTCGTTGCTGCCGTTCCGCCTTTGGAGATCAAGGGCAAGGACTTCTACAACTCCAAGACGGGCGAGAAATTTCAAGTCGTCGGCGTCGCCTATCAGCCCGGAGGCAGCGCTGCCTTCACCAACTCCCAACCTGATCCTTTGAGCCAGCCCGAGCAATGCAAGCGAGATGCCGCTCTCATGCAGGTCATGGGCGTCAACGCCATTCGTGTCTACAACTTGAACCCAGATCTTAACCACGACGAATGTGCCAGTATATTCAATGCCGTGAGTAGAAGCACATCCCGTATTTATTTACCCTTGCCCCAGGACGCACATGCTGACGTCCTGCCCTCCTTTCTCTTCCTAGGCTGGCATGTACATGATTCTCGACGTCAACTCCCCTCTTGTAGGTGAGGCCCTCGCCTCTGCCGAGCCGTGGACGACGTACTACACGAAGTATCTCAACCACACCTTTGCTGTTGTTGAAGCCTTCGGAAGCTACCCCAATACTTTGCTCTTCTTTTCCGGTAACGAGGTCATCAATGACATTCCCTCGGCCAAGTTTGTTCCTCAATACCTTCGTGCTGTCACGCGCGACCTCAAGAACTACATCAAGAACAACTTGAAGCGAGAGATTCCTGTGGGCTACTCGGCCGCTGATGTTCGCCCCGTTCTCTGGGATACCTGGAACTTCATGCAGTGCAGTGATGGCAAGGAGGACGACATGACTCGCGCCGATGTCTTCGCCCTCAATTCATACAGCTGGTGCGGCATAGACGCCACTTTTGAGAGCTCAACCTACAAGGAGCTCGCGGACAACCTGACCACGTCTTCTGTTCCCGTCTTCTTCAGCGAATATGGTTGCATTGAGCCTGCGCCTCGACACTGGAACGAAACCCGTGCCATTTACAGCGACAAGATGACTGGCGTTCTCTCTGGCGGTATTGTGTACGAGTGGACTCAGGAGGCCAACGGCTACGGTCTCGTATCCATCAATGGCAGCACGTTGAACATCCTCGGCGATTACAACCGCCTCAAGGCAGCCTGGGCCACCGTTGACTGGAAAACTGTTCAGTCGCAGAAGGCCGAGAAGAAGGACGTGACCCCTCCCAAGTGCGAGACCTCCCTCATCACGCAGAAGGGCTTTGACACCAACTTTACCGCCCCTACTCTACCCAAAGACGCCCAAGAGCTCATTGACAACGGCATCAGCCCCAAACCAGTGGGCAAGATTGTCAAGATCTCCGACTACAACGTCAAGATGACGGTCAAGGATTCCGACGGCAACGAGATCAAGAATTTAAAGATTGTACCGGTGGCTGATGACGAGTTCAACATGGCTGGTAAGAACAGCGTCGACACTGGCAGCGCCAACGCCAACGCCACTGGCAGCGCCAACGCCAACGCCAATGGCAATGGCAACGGCAATGGCAACGGCAGCGGCAACGGCAGCGGCAACGGCAAAGATGGAAAGGACAAGGACGGCGACAGTAGTGCCGTGCTCAACACGCCCATGATGCTGGCCGTGGTGGTGCCATTACTTGCCGCGCTATTTGTATAGTAGAAAGAAGAGTACCTACAGAGTATTGGTGTAATATGTTATCAAATTTGATCAGTGCATCACCAGAAAATGAAAAATCCCACGCATGCACATTAATTGTTTTGTATTGTTCCCCCCACCCCCCTCAGTCCGTCTCGTAGCCATACACGACCCTTGCCGTCTGTCCCGGCAGCGGCCAATTCCTTTTCATATCGAAACCACAGAGATGTCTCCGTGGTATAGCTCGCCAAATGCAAGAACATGAGATACTAATTAGTGTCACCATCTATAATTCAACCGCATTCCCATCCGTCCTTTTCTTCCCCACTTGTTAAGTCTCGACGTGCTTCTCGAATCGCTCGACAAATTTAAAACCATGGGTTTTTTAATTGATATTCCTTCTTCTCATCTCTTGTTCATGATAATGTTTAGGCCTTGAACTCCTCAACCTTGCTCGAGCCCCACTTGCCGGGGACAAGAGCCAGAGGAACGATGCCAGAAACGTGCATCTCGGGGCCAAAGATCTTGGCGTTGAGACCCATCTCCTGAGTAGCCGCCTTCATGTTCTTCAGACCCTCCTGGTAGTTGGGGCCAGCTCGACGGACCCAGATCTGGACGTTGTGCTCAATGAGCTGGGTAGCGTAATCCCGCAGGGCGCGGATGACACCCTTGAAGGTGCTGGCGACGTTGGTGAAGTTGGCGATACCGCCGCCAATGAACAAGACCTTGCCCTTGTCGGACATGGGAGCGCGGAGCATCAGGTCCAGCACAGTACGGGCGTAGTGGTAGGTCTGCGACTCAGTAGGGGCACCAGAGTACTCGCCGTAGTTGGCAAGATCGTCGGCGAAACCAGCAGAGGCGATTGCATCGGCATAGACAACAGAGGCACCACCACCGGCAACCAGGGTCCAAATGCGGCCGTTGGGGTTCAAAACAGTCAACTTGAGGGAAGCACCAGTCTTGGCGTCCATCTCGGCGATGTAAGCCTCCTCCTTGGTCAACTCACGGCCAAAGGGAGCGGGGAACTCCATAGGAGGACCAGCATCAATATTGATCTTCTCGCCGTTGGCGGGAGCAACATTGGTAAGGCCCAGGGCGGCAGGAGATCGAGCGATAGCCCACTTGACACCACACTCAAAGTCGGCAGTCTGGTCCAGCCTGGCGGCCAGATCCAGGAAGTGAACTTGTGCGGAAGTCTTGTCTTCATTGGGGATAACAACCAAGGGGTTGATCTCAAGGTAGGTGAACTGGCAGTCAACATAGACGGCATACAGACGGGAGATGAAGTCAACGAGGACATTGTGAACACCTTGAGGAACCTTTTTGAGAAGGGTGGCGGCAATCTCCTCGTTGGAAGGGAATTCAGCAAGATCGACGGGGATCAAAAGCTTCTCGGCCTTGGCATCGACATCGCCAACGTCAACACCACCTTCATGGGTGAAGAGAATCCAATCGCCCTGAGGAAAGAGAAGAAATATGTTAGCACGACTGGTATACAAGGCGGCGAGCAACTACGACTGCGCCATTTGCAGGGGAAAATGAGCTAAAGCAGAGCGCGATGCAGAGAGCTTCGAGGCGGCGACAGCGTTGTGGGCTTCACCTCACCGAATACAAAGGCCAAGACGGGGCAAAACCTTCCCTCCATGGCCACAACCCGAATTCCGAACTCAAATTGAGCGATTCGACGAAAGAAATAAGAAGGCAAAAACAATCATCGGAAAATAACTTACATCGCGGACAGAGTTGATGTTGATATAGTATTCGGTGTCCTGAGGGTGAGGAACAAAAGGCTCAACGAGAAACTGTCTCAGGACGCCAGAAACGTGCTCGACCTTCTGCTCCTTTCCGGCTCGTTCGCCAACCCAGGCCTTGGCTTCAGCCCAAGTCTTGTTCAAGGCTAAAAGACCACTCTTGCCTCGACGCTTGATGAGTTGATCGGGCTTTGCGACGAACTTGGCACCAGGCTGGAGAAGCCAAGGGTAGGTAACCTCAGCCTGGTTCAAAACATCCTCAACGTTGGCATCCTCGGGGAAGTGCAGAGAAGCCAACCGAGGAGGGGCGTTGTGTGTGGTGGGCTTGGGAAGAGGACTGGGCTTGATGACGGGAGCCCGAGTGAGGTGGTAGTTGAGGATGGCCTTGCCGTCAGCCTCGGAAATCGACTTGGCGGACATGTTGATGTGCGGCGAAGACGAGTTGGCGAAGAAAGATGAGATTCAGAGAGTGACTCTTTCGAAGGGAGCTGACTGCTGAATCTGACGTCGGGCAATGCGTTAGTAAAAGTATGCCGTTGTGCAATAAAGTCCGAAGGGCAAAGGTTGCTCAAATTGGGCAAATAGGCGCTTGCAGCAGAAGGGGTTGAGGGCGGACGGAACCTTGGCCAAGTGGGATGCACATACATACCAATGCACCAGCCAAGCTCAACACAGCTAGAGATGCAGAGGAACGACAAGAGGCAGGTTGCAATCACAAATTGCAGGTTCAGCCAGATGCAAATGAGAGAAAAGGGGGGGGGGGGTGGGGTTTGGATAGATTTGGATGTGGAAGAATGGTAATATGGATAGGGAAGGAAGTGGGATGAGGAAGAGAGTTCGACGGCGGAGAAGGGTTCACTGAGGACTACGGTCCGTATGTATGTACGAGCAACTGATGAGTTGATGGGACATGGAGGAGGGGCTTTGGAGGGTTCAGAAGGCCCTGACTGATGCTTCAACAACGTCAGCAACCACGTTCGTTCAGGACTGCTCCACGGCCAAGATTCTATGTACACCCCTGGCTTACCAAAACGGGCGGTGAAAGACGCAGCTGGGGTTACATACAGTGACAGGTGCATCTCACCAATTGCTTCAGGCGTAAAAGCATTGGGGGCATTGGGGGCATCGGGGGCATTGGGGTGACACAGCCTTACCCCCCAGCGACTTTAGGACGGGACGCTAACATGTAAGTACGCTAGCCACGCGTACTGGTGGTGCGTTCAACCTGGGCCCGCCCCAGCGGTTGAGAGGTGCCAAGTGGGGAGGGAACATGGATTATCCAAGCTGCCTACATTATGTAGAAGGCGGTGGGGCAGGGCGAAGCCGAGTCAGGCTAGCGGCTTCACGCGCAAGTGGTGTGCCTATTGTAGCAGGTCAGGCACCATCAGTTTTTAACAGGCGGTTTCGGAAAATTTGGGGAAGGATCTACAATTAACCTTCCCTTAGTAGGGCAAGAGGCACAAGAAGATGACAGTTTGGCCTACGTTAAGTCTGTGTCATCTGAGGAAGCCTCCGAGAGAACTTGTGATGCTCTGCGTGAACAGGTTGCGTAATTGTGCATGCTCTCGCTTGACGATATCTTACCTTCCAAGACTTTGTCGCAGTACGGGATGGACTCCCTCGTCGCAGTCGAGATGAGAAATTGGATCTTCCGCAAGTTCAGCTATACCATTCCAGTTCTTGAACATCCTTCAAATAACTCTCTAGCCAAGCTGGCGAGAACAAGACATCAACAGGATGAAACAGAAAATACCATGGTATCCCCGTTTAAGCTTGTTTTCATCGATCATTGATACAGGCCATGAGCGGCATATTAACTAGTTGGTGAAATGAGGTGATGGTCAAACCAATCCACTACACGAGCACTGAAATCAATGTAAGCTGGGAAGCACCGAATGCCATGACCCTCTCGGGGATATCGAATCAAGACAGATTCCACACCCCTTGCCCGCAACGCCCGATGGTACTCAGCGGATTGGGACGGATGTACGCAGCGATCCGTTGCCCCGACGATGTGCATGATAGGCGTGGGATGCTTCCCAGCAAACATGACTGGGCTGCGGTGGTGGTACAGATTGTCCGGGTCCTGATGGCTCTGTTGAAAGAACAGCTCGTCGTACTTGCCAATGTTGGATGTATTATGGTACGAATACCAGTTGGTTATACCCGCAATAGACACTGATGCTCGGAATAAGGGACTGAGGGTAGGAAGCCACGATGCCATGTAACCTCCGTAGCTGACGCCCATGACGCCCAGCTGGCTTGAGCTGGCAACGTTTCTGTCCACCATAGCTTGAGCTCCAGCCAACAAATCATGCGCATCCATGCCTCCCATGTCGCCTATAACCTTGTCCATAAAAGCTGGACCTCGGCCTGTAGAGCCACGCGGGTTCGCAGAGAGTACCGCGTAGCCCCGGGATACAAGCAGTGGAATGAGAGGCGAGGACATGGCCCATGTGTTACGAAATGTCCAGACTGGGCCTCCGTGTGAGTTGAGAATGAGAGGGCACGGTGGTTTGTGAGAAGCGGGGGGCAGGGTGAGATAGCCTTGGATCTCGAGGCCGTCGGGTGAAGTCCAGTTCACGCTCTGCATCGTTCCAAGCTGTGACTGCAGCCAATCACTGCCGCCGTGAGCCCAAGATCGGACTGCTCGCGACTGGCCGTTTTTAACAATGTCCAATCGCTGGTATTGGTTCCAGCTCTCAGAAACAACAACGAAAGCGCCGTCTTGGGTGACTGCCCCCCCTGGGTAAAGGGCACCGCAAGTCCCCTCGGATACCCAGTGCTCTTCTACCTGGCAGGTGGACCGATAATAATGACCAGCAACTGTTCGCGTTCCTCTGAGACCTATGAAAGAAAGACGGTCCTCGTCCAGCCACTCTAGATGGGTGACATCTACGCGGTTCAAATCAAGTTGTGTCGAATCTGTAGTCGCAACATCTAAGAGCCTTGCAACTCCCGCCACGCCACCTCGGTCGCTGCTAAGGCAGTCGACAAAAGCCGCAACTTGGCCCGAAGGAGTCGCTACAGGAAGACCAAGTTGCTGCTTTCCTCGGTAGACTCGACGATGCCGCCCAGTTTCTACATCTAGGATAGCCATATATGACTCGTACCAGGCGTCCTCGGACGGTGAGTCCGAGACGACGGCCAAAATGCCGTCTTGGCCAAGCCATGCGGCCTCCCACACATTGAGTCTCGGCTCTCCTACCCGACGCAGCTGGCCAGATTGCGTGTCATATATATACACTGATCTCCAACCGACCTCTTCTCGAGTCGCATCGACACTGGGTAACCAGTCCGGATCATCGCCACTTCCATGAGAGCCCATTCGGTCTGACCCATGTGCAGCACTTTGGTCGGCGCCGTGCTCAGCAACCTGAATGAGTAGAAAACGGCTGCCTGGTGACCAAGAAAAAGATTCTGCGGTTCCTGCCAACATTGGTGCGCCCGAGGAAGAGACACTGTGGTCATCAAGTCGTCCAGAGTCGAGGATAATCAAGCCCATAACGCCAGGGTGAGATTGATCCGATAGATATGCTAGCTGGTGTCCACTGGGTGACCATTTCGGAGAGACGCATTGTTCACCATTGTTCGCCTTGATTATTTTCTCATGGCCGGTGTTGGTGTTGATTATGGAGATGCAAGCAATGGGGTTTGCTTCGAGCGAGTCGCGGATGCCAACCTTTACTGCTACGAGAGGTTTGGTGGGACAAATGGATGGCTGTGAAGCTGTGCTAGGTTTCCCGAATGAGCAGGCAAACGCGGACCGAAAGTGATTTTGTACTTGATGGAATTGCTTGCTCTGCCGGATGTCTCGAAGATGAGAGATGAACCGACGACTGGTGTATCGGTGACTGGGGAAAGCTGGCCGTCTTGGGAGCCTGTGGCAAAGAAGAGTCATCCTAGTAGGGTCATCCTAGTAGGGTCATCCTAGTAGGGTAGGGAGCAGGTGAGAAGGGAGTTGATGAAGAAGAACAGAGGCAGACTCAGATGCGATGCGGAGACTTGGGAACGTCTGGGAACGTCTGGGAACGTCTGGGAACGTCTGGGAACGTCTGGGAACGTCTGGGAACGTCTGGGAACGTCTGGGAACGTCTGGGAACGTCTGGGAACGTCTGGTGGGGTCCATGTTAACATTTATCCATCGCCCAACCTCGGCAGCTGGCTGAGCTTCGCATTATTTTTGACCTCGCAGTAATCCGTATAAGTCGCTGATCAAGGCTTCCCCACCAATTAAACGAAACCTGCATCTTCCACCAGCAAAAGGCAAAAATGAACGACTTCCTCCCCATTGCAGAGGGACAAGGAAGGACACTGGCCAATGTGATGGTATATTGCCCTAATGTCTTTCGGATTAGGAAGCGATGATTCGTCGCTGTCTTTAGCTGCGGGATTGACCTCCACGAGTGTATACCTCAGAGGACAGCGCTCACATCGTGGAACTTGATGTGAAACCCAGAGTTGTTCTGAGCAGGAACATGCAGTACCCGAGATAGGTGGGCAGGCGTCTTTGTTGGCTTTCGTGCGAAACCCTTGTTGACTATATCTGCAGCACTTCGCTCTTGCTGCTGGGCTGAGCTCAGAGTCTCGTAGCCTTGAACCCCTGCAAAGGCGGACATGACGAAGGCGTATACATTGGGAGAGATGTGATTAATGAGAGTTGTTTGCTACTTGGCTTTACGGCGCGATTGTAAACAAATACAGCAAGTTTTGACGTAACCTGTTGCTCAAGTCCCCTAAAGTTGTGAGGCAAATATTTGTGGGAATATACGAGACTCGAAATGCAACCTTTGCCGTCTTTTCAACGTTTCAACACAGGGCTGTTTTGGATGGTTGGTTGTATGTATGTATTATGACGACAGCCTGGGCAATTACTGGGTTACTCCAGCGGCGCTACTAGAGGATTCTCACGTCACATGTAGCCACGTCTTAGTAGAGTCTCCCATCTCTGGACAAATCTGGTCGAGGATGTGTACGGATTATGTACAACCACATTGTCCACCCTATCATTTTGGTACGTTTCAGCCCGCCCCAGCGGTTGAGAGATGCCAAGTGGGGAGCATGGATTAATTCAAGCTGCCACCTGGAAGGCGGTGGGGCGGGGCGAAGCCGAGTCAGGCTAGCCATGTACATACATACAGTGGTGTACAGTGGCGTTGGTGTACAGTGGCGTGGGTGTAGCAGGTCACGCACCGTCAGTTTTCGACAGGCGGTTTCGGAAAATTCTAGGGGAGGTCATTCCAAGCTTGAAATGAAACTCTTGCAGTGGATTCTGATGTTCCGATGAAACCGAGGCAGAATCCCATATCCCATCGAAGCATTTCAACATGCCATCGAGATGTCAGCTCGAGAAGCCGGACAACGGCGACGGGACCCTGAAACGGGACATGTGTGTACGTTACGGATTACATGCGGATTACATGTACATGTATGTACTGTATGTACATACGGACTACGGGGCGACAGCTAGCAGGGGCAGCGGGACAAGGGTCCGCCGCTCTTTTCCATTCTAAACTGTCAACTCAACAATCAACGAGATTGACCGCAGGGCCGCATCTTGTCCAGCCCCACTAAATTCCACGCTCTGCCTCTGCGGCGACTCGGTGAGGCAGTGAGGCAGTGAGGCAGTGAGGCAGTGAGGCAGTGAGGCAGTGAGGCAGTGAGGCAGTGAGGCACGGCCGCGGGCTTGCTTCACTTGCATGTTTTAATATGTAGCAAGTTACTAATAAGTTATTAGTGTGCTCTGCAGGGCCTCAGTCCCCCTCCAACGTAGTATACGTCCGTCCCAGCTCCTGCCTCCCACCAAAAGCTAATGAATGCTGGTCTTCATCCGACTTGCGCCCTCATCACCCACCCGTCGTCTCTCCTGGAATCCTATCTGACCTCCTTCTCCCAATCCAAGTCCTCCCACTTCCTCTCATTGACGTGGCGTTCTCAACATTGTCCGCTGCTCTTGACTCTTGACTTGATACTGTTGTACGTCTTGCCCTCTCCCTTTCCATTCCATCCCGCATTTGGTTGGACCTGCACAAAGCTTCCAACGGGGGGGCCTGCAAGCTCAAGCTGGGCCTCAACAAGCCACGACAACTTGCTGACTGGCACACGCACCGTGACCCGCTCCAGAAAATCGTCAACTCTGGAATACTCACTCTCTTCCTCCCCTCCCCGCAACCACCAACTCTTCTCATCTCGCCAAACAGTCTGCGCATTCGATACGGCCGACATTCACACATCCCGACCATGGCTCAAGCGACGTCAACCGGGGCCAATGCCACCAAGGGGCTGTCCGCCAACGACAAGATCCAGCGCTTCGCTGCTCCCAGCCGACCTCTGAGCCCTCTTCCCGAGCATGCTCTTTTCAACGACAAGACCCGATGCTTCGTCTACGGTCTCCAGCCCCGTGCCGTCCAGGGCATGTTGGACTTTGACTTCATCTGCAAGCGAAAGAACCCCTCTGTCGCTGGCATCATCTACACCTTTGGTGGCCAGTTCGTCAGTAAGATGTACTGGGGCACCAGCGAGACTCTGCTGCCCGTCTACCAACAGGTCGAAAAGGCCATGAGCAAGCACCCCGATGTCGATGTTGTGGTCAACTTTGCTTCTTCCCGAAGTGTCTACAGCTCTACTTTGGAGCTCATGCAATACCCTCAAATCAAGACCATTGCCATCATTGCTGAGGGTGTCCCCGAGCGAGTGAGTTGCTACCTCAACCCCGAGTTCCCCAACACTCCACGCACTTTTGAGCGCGAGACAAAAAAGAAAAAAAGAAAAAAAAAAAAGAGAGCCCCCCCCCCGGCGCCTCGTGCTTCCTACCAGGCCAGTTACACCTGTAATTTTGTTAGGTCTGATATGCTGATTCTCGAGGAAATAGCGAGCTCGTGAGATTGCCCACATTGCCAAAAAGAAGGGCATCACCATCATTGGCCCCGCCACTGTTGGCGGTATCAAGCCCGGCAGCTTCAAGATTGGCAACACTGGTGGTATGATGGACAACATCGTCGCTTCCAAGCTCTACCGCAAGGGTTCCGTCGGTTACGTATCCAAGTCTGGTGGTATGTCCAACGAGCTGAACAACATTATTTCTCAAAACACCGATGGCGTCTACGAGGGCATTGCCATTGGTGGTGACAGATATCCCGGCACCACCTTCATCGACCACATGCTCCGATATCAGGCCGACCCCGACTGCAAGATTCTCGTCCTGCTCGGCGAAGTCGGTGGTGTTGAGGAATACAAGGTCATTGATGCCGTCAAGCAGGGCATCATCACAAAGCCCATTGTCGCGTGGGCCATTGGTACTTGCGCCAGCATGTTCAAGACCGAGGTCCAGTTCGGTCACGCCGGTTCATTTGCCAACTCTCAGCTCGAGACTGCCGCTACCAAGAACAAGACTATGCGCGAAGCCGGTTTCCACGTCCCCAACACCTTCGAGGACATGCCCTCGGTCCTCAAGGAAGTCTACGACAAGCTCGTCAAGCAGGGTACCATTGCGCCCCAGCCCGAGCCCGTTGTTCCCAAGATCCCAATCGACTACTCTTGGGCCCAGGAACTCGGCCTTGTCCGAAAGCCCGCTGCCTTCATCTCTACCATCTCCGACGACCGTGGTCAGGAGCTCCTCTACGCTGGTATGCCTATTTCCGACGTGTTCAAGGAGGACATTGGCATCGGTGGTGTCATGTCTCTGCTTTGGTTCCGTCGCCGTCTACCCGACTATGCCTCCAAGTTCTTGGAGATGGTTCTCATGCTTACTGCCGACCATGGTCCCGCCGTGTCCGGCGCCATGAACACCATTATTACTACCCGTGCCGGCAAGGACCTCATCAGTGCCCTGGTGTCTGGTCTGCTGACGATTGGCTCGCGTTTCGGTGGTGCCCTGGACGGCGCCGCTGATGAGTTCACTCGCGCCTTTGACAAGGGTCTGAGCCCCCGTGAGTTCGTCGACAACATGCGCAAGGCGAACAAGCTCATTCCCGGCATCGGTCACAGAGTCAAGTCACGCAACAACCCCGATTTGCGTGTTGAGTTGGTCAAGGAGTACGTCCTTGCCAAGTTTCCCAACCACAAGCTGCTTGACTACGCCCTGGCCGTCGAGACAGTCACCACCTCCAAGAAGGACAACCTGATCCTCAACGTTGACGGCTGCATTGCCGTCTGCTTTGTCGATCTTCTCCGCAACTGCGGTGCCTTCTCCACCGAGGAGGCCGAGGATTACCTGCGAATGGGTGTTCTCAACGGACTTTTCGTGCTGGGCAGAAGCATTGGTCTCATTGCTCACTTTTTGGATCAGAAGCGACTTCGCACTGGTCTGTACCGTCACCCCTGGGATGACATCACCTACCTGCTGCCCAACCTCCGCGAGGGCCAGCCTGGCGCCGAGGGCAGAGTCGAGGTTCAGATGTAAGGGCGGTCGAAAAGATATGTGCAATGAGCGTCAGGGTCTTTTTTTTTTTTGATCTTTTCATTTTGCAGACGGGCAATTGATGATTTGGTGACGGGATTGACAGGGATGAAGAAACTGAGGCTTGTTTGTACCCAAGACTCTTTGATACATGTAGTGCTAAGGAAGCTTGCCCTACTAGCTAGCTCCGCGTAATTTTTACCATTAGACATGATTTTTCTAAGCTGCCAAGTTGACGTTGATGGGTTCCGGTGCCGGCACTTTTCTGGATGGCGTTGGTCTTCGTCTTTGCCCTTTTTTTTTTTGGCCCGGTAGTAAAACCCAGCGAATCCGGAGGATTCTGAGTGCAGTCAACGGGATGACCAGGTGGTCCAGGAAAACAGTGGACCCCCACGTGATGACCAATTTAACGCATCCTCTTAGTCGAACCCTGCCAGACAGACCACTTCTAATCCAGCCCGAAACGCCATCCGCGGAACACCAAGCACACCGTCACAAGTCGAGCATCCAGGCAAATTATCACAAGTTCGAACCCAGGCAAATTATCACAAGTTTTGCATCCAAGCAAACCGCCACAAGTTCGAACCCAAGCAAATATCACAAGTCGAGCATCCGGCAAACCACCACAAGTCGAGCATCCGGCACCCCCCCACAAGTAGAGGCAAAAAATGTCGTATTTCCGCATCACGCTCCACCGGTCGGCCATCGGCCTCCCCCTCCGCACAAGGGGCGTCCTCGCGGCGCTGGGGCTGCGGAAGCGCATGCAGACGGTTTTCCACCCCGTCGAGCCGCAGTTTGCGGGCATGCTGATGAAGGTGAAGGAGCTGGTGAGGGTGGACGAGGTGGAGACGAGGTTGGCGAGGGGGGAGGTGAGGGGGGAGAGGAGGCCGGATAGTGGCTTTTATCTTGAGAGGGGGGTGAGGAGGATGTGAGGAGGATGGGGACGGGTATGGGTATGGGCATGTACGGAAGAGAAAGCGAAAAATGCATCATGTTGGTGCTTGGCTTGTCCTGCATTTGTAGGTAATGCCCTGTATTTGTACTTGTGTTGCATTGGGACGCGCAAAAAGTCCTGCATCACGGCATTTGGATCAGCGCTTCTTTCTTCCTTCTCCTTTTCAAGTTAATGGGTTTAGGCTTCGTGGGAATGGGGCAAGCCTGTGTGCTGTCTGTGATGCTGGGGATGGAAGGAGCATTGGGTTGGACCTACACTTGGAGACCTGAACACAATTCGGCGGGCAAAACACATTCATCCATTGTAGGATCCAAGTTTTACACAGCAGGCGCAAATTACGAATGATTAGTGTACATGTGTTCAACTTTTTTGCCGCCCGACAACGCCTTTTTAAAAGCTCCTCGCCTTGTCAACATACTCCTGGGACGGCGTCTCATACTCATTGGCAAAGTATGTCTCGCAGTTTCGACCCAGCCACACTGTGAACTTGCCGATTTCCTCCCTAAGGCGTGAGACTGATTGCTGGTCCATGTTTGTTTGGGCCAACAGCTCGGGCAGAGACACTAGTATCGTTGGTCAACACGGCGTGGCGCGGCATGGCGTGGCATGGCGTGGCATCCAAGTCAAGGAAGGCAGACGCAGACATACCGATGAGGCGAGCCAGGTGCTCGGCACCATAGACATCGCATACACTCTTGTACTCGGAGCTTTGGTCCGCAGTATCCCATAGTTTGCGGTTCTCCATGTACTGATGACGCTCGAAGCTGAATGAATCAGGTTAGCCCCTAAAAAGTTGCAACAGTGAGGCTTGCCCCATCAACTCAAGAAGAAGAGAGAGAAAAAAAAAAGGGGGAGGGGGGGGGATGGGCAGAGACGGCAAGACAACTTACCGGTAGAGCAATATCCTGCTGAGAGCCTTTTCAAAGTACTCTCGAAAACCTGCCACCACTTCCTCAAGGATATCCATGCTAGCGGAACCTTCTTCTCGATGAGGTCGCTCAAATGCAAGGTACTCTTCCAGGATTTTGGTGACTGGCTTTGGATGCGGGAGAGGCACAAGTTGGTTGTTCTTTGTGATGTTTTCCCAGTCGTCAACCAGCATTGCTTGAATGTGGTCGGGCACGGGAAGGTTGATCATGGGTTTGCTGTGAAAGGTGTCTTCCTACGAAATACATGTCAGTGAGTTGTGCGGCCTTGGATTGATTCAAGGTAACATGAAGTGACATGACCGGCGCTGAGCCCGAGGGACGGGACGGGACCACTTGGTCCCCCCTCCCTATTGCTCTCCTGTTGCTGATGATTGAGGGGGAAATGTGAAGACACACCACCCGGTTGATCCGTAGTCGACTCATTGAGAGACTGTGGCGGCTCTGCTGAGAAACCGGCTCGACACGTCCCTTTTTGCTTCGTGATTGAGCCTTGGCACAGCCAGAATGCTTGCGTTTCCTCGAGCGCTGCCGTGGGTTGCGGACCGTGGCATAACGCGAGTCAAACAGCAAGGTTCCCCTAACGCTCACGTAGCGATGGTTGACTTTGGGCAAAGCCAAAAGATGGTCCTTGGCCAATTTAAGCAACTTGATGCGGATGGGTCTAGGTCGCCATTCAATATGCAGGGGAGTCGGGGGCTCGTCTGGAGTCTCTCGGACGTTGGACGTGGGGAAGTGCTGGGGCGCAGATGCACGTCGAGGGGGAACCACTTCGGCCGGTGCCGGAGCGTCCAAGACGGACTTGGCCATTTTCCAGAGCAGAGCAAAGCAGACGAGGGATGGGCAAAGACGGGATGAATTCCAAGAACAAACAGAAAACAGCTTGGTGCAAGAAGAAGAAGACGAAGAAAAAAAAAGAAAAGGGAAGAAGAGGCCGGCCTGTTGTAATAAGAAGCTGCCGCCATTAAGCTTTGGAAATTCAGCATCTCCCCAAACCTTGCTGTGCGCAGCAGCACAGGCTGAGAGCTGAACAGACATGCAACAAACTCAAGTGAAGAATAATGCTGCGCGTCTTGCCGCTAGAGAAGCCTTTCGAAACTCACGTCCAAGCCTCACGTGAAAGAGATAGGACACAGCGGAGTGACAACCAAGACGAAAGAAGGACGCAACTCGAACCCAAAAGAAGATAAAGTCTTACCTGCTCCAACTCCCAGTCTTTTCCTCTCCTCCCCCCGCCTCTTCCCCCTTGAGGAGCGCCCGACCCCCGTTCCTCACTACCACGAGCTGAGTCGCCCCCCTTGAGGTTCTTCTTGGGCTGTTTGAAGTTCTTCTGCGTGCTCGTCTTCAGCTGGGCGTGCAACTGGGCCGCCAACTCCTTGTGCTCATCGTCAAAGGGTCTGATTCTATCCGTCAGAACCCAGTCGTCCCACGTATTCTTCCAGCCCTTGTAGTGAACCTTGTAGCGAAACCCATCGCCTGGCGTCCTGCCAGGCTGCACGTCCATGACCTTGGCCTCGTACAGCATGTCCATGTGGAAGCAGAGGACTTTCTCGTCCTTGCTGAACTGCGGCGTTTGTTGTTGGCGTGCGGGAGCCATGGCGGATGGTGTGCGTCGAGATGTTTTAATCAAGTGACCGACCGATGGACTTGGTGAACAGCGAGATTTGCGCCGAGGGCCGTGAATGAGTTGCTGAGATGAGATTCTGACGAGGCTTGGATCCAGGATGAGTGAGTTGCATGTTACCGCCGCCGTAATATAAAGTCTGGTTGTTCAATAGGTCCGAGCCAGAATGGGCAAGTGGAACACGAACAAGCGGAGCGCGTTAATTGCCTGAATACGGCGAAAGGAAGGTTCAAGTGGCAGTACGCGGTGCTGGGCACAGACACTGCGGCGCCTCTAGTACAGGTACACCCCACTGCACATGCCTCGAGTTGATGGGCTTGGCAGGTACGCGACGCGATTCACTCTTGTTGGAGCTGGCACAAGGTCCACGCCGAGCTTCTCATTGGCCCTCAACTCGATGCGCGCGCGACTGACAACTTGAGAAGGAGCACTTGACAACTTGAGAAGGAGACACCGACAACTTTGCGTGTAATAGAAGAACCGGCGAGGATTCACATTTACATCGACAATTTTCTCGAATTCGACCCAGATTTGCATGTAGAGACCATCAGACAAATATTGACGCCCAAACTTGTTTCCCATGTACTCCGTAATTAATACATAGTTCAAGCGTCACCCATTTCCACTCCGAACCCCTCCACACCAAACGAAACGCATCTCATCTTTCGCAAGTCACAAATCCGCACAACTTCATCCCTCATCGCTCCAACCTCACCCCGAACCAAGGAAAAAGGCAACAACAAAAAAAGGAGATAAAAAAAAAATGCCCCCTTCCGAATCCGACATCCTAAATTCCTACCTCCTCGTCCCCGCCCCCCTCCCATCCATCATAACCCTCGACCAGTTCCGTGCCCTCTTCCCGCGCCCTCTCCAAACGAGCCCCTTGCTTCCCAAACTCTACCGCGACCTCCAGTCCCAGCGGAATATCGTCGTCGACACCGTCGCGCAGAACATTGTCGCCGAGGCGCGCCGCGGCGTCGCCATGAGGAGAGAGGTTCTGCGTGAGAAGCTGGAAAGTGAGGCCGAGGTGGTGGATGCCGAGATTGAGATTGAGAGGGCAGTACGTATTCTTCCGTCTCTTCTAGAACTGTGCCTTTTTTTTTTTTCGAAAATGTGACATGGTTTGATGAGCATGGGATATATGGTCACAGTGACCCGGGAAATCATGTACTAACCCAAGGTAGCTCTACGGAGACAAATCCGGCACGAAATCTACCAAGCATACGCTTCAGTCCATCTTGCCGGACCTCGAAGGCGCGGCCGGCGCATTGGAAGACGAGATTCAGAAACTACAGGATGATGAGGAACAACTCGTTGCCTCCATTGGCCAAACTGTTGATCAGCTGGGGGACTTGCGGTACGGGGAATTTGCTAATGCCCGCGTCAATGAGCAGGTCGTGCATGGACTTGTCACGTTGCAAGATCAATGTGCCAAGAAATCATGAATCGTTTGATCAACATTGCTGTCTGGTGTCGAGGGGGGGGAGGACATCCAAAGCCCCAATTTGAACGGCAGGTACAGGTGGACATTGGCTCTGCATGATCCAAAACTTGACAAGGTAAACCTCCCTTCCGCCTGATGTTTGAATTTTTGAAAGAACTGGATATCCTGTACCATACACTTCCCCCGGTGGTCCATTTCGCATTCCCTCTCTTTGGCACCGACCATTTCTCACCCCCAACCCAAATCATTTGACTGATACAGAAAAAACAGAAACCAACATTGCCTTCCACCCGATTTGGAAACCCAACCGACGCAGTACGCACCATTGTGTCATTTCTCGCACCATGTAGCGCTCACTAAGCTCGTCGCTGGCCGGCAGCGGCAGCAGGACCACCGGGAGCACCACCCCGGGGGGGTTGCATGCGGTTGGACATCATGCTTCGGCTTGCAAAAGACACAATCAACATGAACAGCCAGTTGGGGACGAGACCAAATGCCCACATGATGTATCCATAAGGCACCGAGAGACCTAGCTCCGTGACCTTGCCGTTAAAGGGGTGGAACCAAGAGTCGAGGAGCACGAACCCAGCCTTGTCCTTGGACTCGGCCGACAGGAGCTGGAGCTGGACCAGGTCTTCAGACGTTGTAGTGGTCAAGTTGAGTCTCTTCTTGTAAATCTCAATGGGGGCGGGAGGAGGGATCATGTTGAAGGACCAGATGCTTCCAGCGCCGGCGGACCAAGCGTTGCACAAAATAGGCTGGTCGTCGCAGTTGACAATGCCCATGAGGGGGGAGCCGGGGAGGACCGCAAATTTGGCAGCCGTCTCGTTGAAAGCCCTTTCAACATTTCCGCAGTGGCCTAGTGAAGGGAATCATGTCCAGTTAGCACCTAGTCCAGAGTTGAAGAGGAAGAAAAAAACCTGAAGCTTGGGAGCAGCTCAACTTGGACAAGGTAGAAGTAAAACTTACCAAAGCACGTCTTGTTGCGGCCAGAGATCAGCACCCACCATTCCGTAGGAACAGTCGAGCCCGGAGCGACAGGCTCATACAGAGTCTCCTTCCAGTTCTCCAAGGTCAATGTAGACAGCTTCATGGAGCCAAGCTTGGCCTCGAGCGCAGCCACAGGATCGTAGGTCCCAGGGTTAGGAATATACGCGCCCATCTTGTCCACAAAGGTCTGGAACTGAGCCTTGTATTGGCCCAACGGGTCCTGTTGAGCAGAAGCCAGGAGCGGCAAGGCCACGACAATGGCAGACGTAGAGAAGCGCATCTTGATGGACCTGGGAATGTGTCGGAATGGTGGAGGACCCTTGTGACGTAGTTTTGACGCGGGAACCTTGACAAAAAAAACTACGAGCGAGGAAGAGAGAAAAAGGGCGCTCGAATTCTGGCAGCGGTTGCTTTTGATAGGGAAAAGGAAAAAAAAATTTGATGGGCTCGACAGAGTCACGAAGCACCGAGGGATGCAAGAAATGAGATGAATGGGAGAGACAAGACAACAAGCCAAGCTGCCACCAGTGCCCTCGGGAACTTTGGGGGAACTCCGACAGGGGGGGGGGGGAAAGAGCCATGTACGCCGGGGATTGGGCGGATGGGGTGTCTGTGGTTGGTCAGAAGACAAGGAGTTGAGTGCAAGGGTGGGGGCCAGTCGACCTCTCAAAGCTCGCGCCGCCTAAACAACGCCTCTTATCGCTCCAGCCGATAACACTTTCCACGCCTTGGGACAACAAGCACATCGACGGTAGATATCATGAAATGGTCATAAGTTCCTCCCGCATCTTGCCCAGCTCGCGCCGTCCGTAAATGGTGAGTGTCGCAAAGCCCCCCCCAAGATAATAATTCACAGACACAGACGGCCTGTGTTCCTCACAGACACTAACGCAGTCTCTCATCTCTCTTGGCGCCCGCCCACAGGCGCCGAATCCACCACCGAATCGCAAACGCGGTCGGCCGTCAAACGCGTCCCTCGGGCTCCCCGCGCGATCACGAAACCCAGCGCATCCCAGAAAGAGCAGCGGCCCAAGCGATCCTGGGGCGGCGGCGAAGAAGAGAAAGAGCGGCGGCCGCGGCGGCGGCCGTCTCTCCGCGCAGAGCAACAAAGGACAAGCAGCGCAGCGAAAACAATCAACAATAAGAGAAAGCTGGGGCAGCACGTCGAGCAGGCGAGACGCCCGAAGCGATGACGACGAAGAGGAAGAAGGAGAAGAAGAAGAAGAAGAAGAAGACTACGACTCCGCAAGGGCCAAGAAGCGCGGACGGTCGTCAAACGCGCCGCCGCATCGAAGCAGTCTAGGCGGAACCGGCGTCATCGGGAGAAGAGGCATACCGCAGCTGAACCAGCCCGGATCCCGCGGCCACGACAAAGACAAAGACAAACGGCAAGACCAAGAAGCATCGGATGACGGAGAGGCATCCTCGGCGCCCCCCTCGCCCCCGAAACCATACGTCCACGTCGCGCCGTACGCCCGGCGCGTCCGCCAATCCGCCATCGAAGCAAAATGGTCGCCTCTGGCCAACGCCTCCCTCACGGCCGTGACAAACACTCTCCAACACGCCCAGCGCCCGATCCTCCAGCGCCTCTCCGATTCGCAGCTCCGTCGGGAATACACGTCGTCGGCCCTCCGCCTCATCACCCACCGGATCGCGCGCAAAATCTCGCGCGGCCTACCCTTCCCCCCGGCCTCGATGCCCGCCAACGTCGGTCGCGCGCCGCTGCAGAGCGACGGCGGGCGCGAAGTCGAGCTCAACTTTGAGAGCGTCCTCGACGGGAAACTCAATCTCGAGAGACAGCTGGAGCCGGCCCTCGACGGGCTACAAGTCCTGAGACGCGAAAAGGACGCCATGGAGGAGGAGCTGGAGCTGGACTACGCAACGCTCAGGAACCTCGAGGCCGGCGCGAGGGCTCAGGCCAGGGAGCAGAGAAGCCTGCTTAGGAAGGCACACGTTCTCACTCCCGCGCCTGCGAATCCAGAGGGGGACGCGACGGCCCTCCACGACAAGATGGATGACTTTGAGCTGACGAGGGACGAGGATGCTGCGTCTGGCGCGGGCGCATTCACGGCATGTACTTTCCCCAATGAAGAACTTGCCCCCCCCCTTTTTTCTTTCAACCCATACAAAGGCCGCCCGCGTGGAAATTGCTAACGCAACGAGGCAGGACATTGACGACGACGACGACATACAGCCTCTTGCCGTTCAGCTAGGGACGCACGTCGACAACATACGGGCGAACCTCGAGCAGACGGATGGGCTGATGCCGCAGCTGGCGAGGGGCAGGGCCGCGCTGCGGGCCGTGTTGCTGAGACATTTGGACCTGAGACGATACGAACAAGTCGTGCTGGGGTGATTGATGCATGGCGAGCAAACCTGGCGTTGGGCGGGCGGATTTCAATTTTCAAATTTTCAATAGGGGCATTGTACAAGAGCGGGTAGGTTTTAGCCCGGCGCTGGACTTGGATATCGTGCATGTGCATGTATCTGGCTTGAGGCACTGTACATGGATGGACACGGGCATTGTTCCTCAAGGGTATTTCGATGACGAGATGACAAATCATTGATCATGGCACTTTTTCTGGATGAGCGGTGCTTCCTCCGCGATTCCCGGAAATTTGCGTCTTCTACAGCAGCAGTGTCACGGTATGTATGATACGTACACGACCCAGGGGCTGGTTTGCAATCATTCAGTTGGTGCAGAGTGATTCACCCTGTCTAGACTCGTCTACTTTTCATCTTCATTCCCACTTCTCCCCTGGGAAGCATGCCACAGGACAATTCACCCAGGCCACCAAATCTCATCATCAGACCGATCTAGCCACCGATTTCGAAGAAAACAAACGACTTGTCAAATTTACAAAGTACCGCACTTGTCAATGGTGATCTTCTGCTTGGTCTGCCCGCTCTGACTGCCATAAGACTCAATCTTCTCGACAATGTCCATACCATCAGTCACCTCGCCGAAAACGACGTGCTTGCCGTCGAGCCAAGAGGTCACGACAGTGGTGATGAAGAACTGGGATCCGTTGCTGCGGGATAAGGAGTCACGTTAGCAAAAAGAGTGCCATCTTCTTTCTACTTCTACTTCTTTCCTTCCCGCCTTTTGCTTTGAGAGCAGACATACGTGTTGGCGCCGGCGTTGGCCATGGACAGCAAACCGGGCTTGGTGTGCTTCAGCTGGAAGTTCTCGTCGGCGAACTTTTCGCCGTAGATGGACCGGCCACCAGTGCCCTGGAAGGAGACGTTGTTAGTTGAGACTGGTTCGCAGTGACGATTGCGAGTCACCCTGCAGCTCGGCTCGGATCAACAGATCCCCGCAGAGCCGCACACCAGAGACCAAGAAGAAGAGAAAAAAAAAAAAAAAAAAAAGCACAACACTCACGTTGTGGTTGGTAAAGTCACCGCCCTGAAGCATGAACCCGGGAATGACACGGTGGAAAGAGGAGCCAGCGTAGCCGTAGCCCTTCTCACCAGTGGCAAGAGCACGGAAGTTGGCGGCCGTCTTGGGGACAACATCATCGTAGAGCTTGAAGGTGATGCGGCCAAGGGGAGCTACATGCCACTTTCACGTTAGCCTGCTTGCTTGTTGCCCACGCAATTGACTTTGGGCCATTGAGCGGGAGGATATTTCAAAACGTACAGCCGTTGGCAGCGACATCGAAGTAGACGTTAGACATGATGGGCTGGATTTGTTGGATTGACGAGGTTGTTCAATTGGGATGGAATCTGGATCTGGAGGGGTTGTAGAAGCAGGAAGAACAAGTGGGTTGAAGGAGAGAAATCCTGCTGCAAATGGAGGGGGAAAGCAAGTGAGGGGTCAAACGTCATTCAGATCAAGGCGGGGTGATTGGCAGAAAACGAATCAAGACAACGAACGATTGATTCATGGTGCGAGAGAGAAGGGGGAGGAAGCTGGAAGCTTCTGTACCAATCAGATGGCTCAGTCCGGTCCACCTGGTTAGCCACTCATCTCTTTGCGCTTCTACTCCTCATGTATTATTAATACCAATGGCCAAAGTTTTGCTTTGGAAGTCTCCATGTGTCAGCATCCCTTCATCCCTTTGGAAAAAAAGAGATGCTTCCCTTGGACTTGAGTCCCTTGGACCTAGATTTGAACGATATGGGTGCTACGTGCTATACAGTGCTATACAGTGCTATACAGTGCTATACAGTGCTATACAGTGCTATCATGGTGGCGTTTCCACGATCCCTAGCTCCACAGTGCGAATATGGTCAGAATACAGAGTAATCCGCACGCAGGAATGATTCTCATCACAACACTCACAACACGCTCCAGCAACTTGTCGACGTTGAATGTCCATCCGGCCAGCCCACGCGTGTCCAGCTCGCCCTGCCGTCGATCCGCGCGTGGCGTTGCAAGACATGCTGCAGCAGAAGGTCTCAGACATAACAATGCCATCCAACGCGTCAGACTTGTTCAGCCAGCCCCATCCAAACACACGTACGGCAATTGATTGATAGGTTTTGAAGATATAGAACGGCATTCATTCATCGAGGGCTGCGTCGTACCGGTGCATCAAAATAGTGATGGGGAGAAAAATGGTTAAACTACAGTATATGCATCTTCACACGAAAGTAATAACAAATCCATATTCAGCCCTCACAGAGCACAACATCAGACACAGTCAAATCTCTTCCATCAAACGCCAAACGAGGGCACATGGAACCACTTCGTGTTCCTGGTGGAGCAAGGCCCAAGCGTTGGCAGATTTCGCAAAGATTCGTTGATTTGATATCCAAAAATGAGACACAATACATGTACCTTTACCCATATTGTGACTGCAGAGATGTGCTGGCTTCTTTTCCCTCTCTTCTCTAAATATAAAATAACATGAAACCCCTTCCCCATCAATATGTAGTTGATAAAAAGAGAAAGGGGGCTGTGTCTCACGGTCCTCCATTCGCCACCATGAGAAACCTTTTCATTGGCATGCTATGGCTCCTCAAATAAAAGATGAAATGCCCGAATTGTATTTTCCTTCTTTTTTTGGTCTCCGTTGGCCTGCAACGTCACCGGTCAAAATGACTTCAACGACGGAGACGAGCGAAGCCAGTTCCGGTTGGCTTGGCGTGACCACTGGTGGGGTGAGTACCATTACCAGCAGGGTAAGGGACAACAGTGACGGTGGCCTGAAGAGTCGTGGTTGAGTCGGGGCAGTCAGAAGAGGCATGGGGCTTGTCGGCACCCGTGCTCTCGTCACCACCATTGAACGACTTGACACTGACGGGAGCCGTAGTAGCAATGGGCTCCTTCTCGGCTGCGCTTGTGGTACAAGCACCAACGGTAACGTAGACAGTAGAGGCAGGGGCAGTGACAGTCTCCTTGATCACGGTAACTGTAACAGTTGGGGCAGGGCAGTCACCCTTGTCGCTGTGGTCAGGGTTTCCGGCGGAGCCGGTAGGGTTGGGCTTGGCCTTGGTGACAGTCAGAGTGCGGGTGACCTTGGTAGTAGCAGTCAGAGTGGTCGTAGACTCAGCAGTGGTGCTGGGAGCGCCGGGAGCAGCAGTGGTGTCCGTGGTGTCCGTGGTGCAAGGAACGGTGATGGTCTTCTGGCTAGTGGCATGAATAGTTGTGGTAGCCATTGAGGCGGTGGAACCAGTGCCGATTCTCATCGTGAGAGTCTTGTCGGTGACAACATCAACGACCTTGGTGGTCATGGCAGGCTTGTCTGAGGATACCTTGGCATCAGCAGTGGTTGGGGCCGGGGCCTTTGCGAGAAGTGAAGATGAGACTTTGGCGACGTCGCCCACGGGGCACACGGTTGTGGCCAGGACAATGGTGTCAGTGACGACCATGGTGGCATTGACCGGGCAGTTTGTGACGGTAGGAGCACAGCTGGTGATGGTATGAACCTGGGTCGCCTTGACCGTCATGGTGGTCAAGCTCTCGGTTCCGTTTGCACGGGGAAAGCGCGGGTGCTGGCCAGGATTGTAGGCAGAGGCAACGGCAGCCAGCATGCCAAGAGCGGTAATAGCAGTAGTCTTCATCTTGTCGGATGTGGTCGCGCAAGATGATGTTGCGAGTTTTCTTGGGTCTTCTTCTGCGATGGCAAATTGACGTGTGCGATGAAGAAATATCAGATATCAATCAGGCTTCACGCGAGTCTGGTCAATATGCTCGAAATTTCGATATTGATGTTATTGTTGATGATAGCAGGCGAAAAGCGAAAGTCGATTCCGCGTCGTTTAAACAGAGTGGCACGAAGCTGAGCTTTCTCACTTGATAGAAGAGAACGAAAGTAGGGAAATGGTCAGTAATTGAGTGAGACGTAGCGCTGCTTGACGTCGGGTTATCGATGTGAGCTGTGATAGCAAAGGACGGCGGAGAGAAACACGCCAAAAATGAATGTGTGAATTGTCGTCGAGGGTGGCTTGCGGACGAAAAGAGAGTGAGATGAAAGAGAGTGAGGAGTGAGAGTGTGTATGTGAGCGCAAGATTTTCGACGAGCATGGGGGTTATTGTATAGAATCGATGAGGGCCAGGAAGGGGGGGGGGGGAGATGGAGCCAGTTAGCCAGGAACTGACTTGTGCGCTTTCTTCCACGCGGACTCGTGGGGGGTGGGTTCAGCCACAACCGTCCAACCACAACGATCCAACCAACCATGGCCGCATCCCAGCCATCTCAACCATCCCAACCATCCCAACCATCCCAACCCATGCATGCATATAATATGGGGTCAAAACAAAATTAAGGGCCCAGCTTTTTCTTTTCTTTTCTTTTTTCGCCTTGTTCAATCCCCGAATCGAATGGCTCCACCGGCGGAGGGCTTAGGGCCAAAGCTAGGAACAAAATTGGAGGCACACAGCCACTCTTGAGATGACACAACGGCTGAGGAACGAGTAAGACACAGCCAAACATGAGAGTACAACTTGCAAGCGAAATCCTGTCTTGTCTGCACGAGGAGCATGAGCCAGCGAAAGCCAGCGAAAGGCGGGACTGGAGATTGTCATCACCTGAACGACCCGCTGTTGCCTCTTTGTCGCGATGAAAAGCGCGGGTACATACGTCCGCACATAATACATGTACATACATACATGTACATAGAGATGGCATCGGTCCATCCACCACCGCATCTCGAAGCCTGACTGACGTACGGACTATTATGCCCTCCTCGCTTCGGGAACGCGCCGCGTGTTCAAGCCCACGAGGAGCACGGCCATTCTTGTTGCTCCATGTACATGTAGGACTTGGGACGGCGAATGGGGCGGGCAAACAAACTGACTGACTGGCATCGGGCAGGCACATTGTTGATCGGTAGAAATTGGTACAAGAGGCAGCGTGCAGCGGCGACTCATTCTGTCACTGTGACCGGAATCTGGCAAATCTGGATCACGGTTTTAGCTCAGGGGCAGGACCCATGCCACTAATAAATGCAAGTACTGCGGATCCGTAGGGGGAGAGCACAATCTTGAGACGAGCCGTCATCCAGTCGTTATTATTAACATCCCGAGCCACAGCCACAGTATCCATCACGTTAAAAATCACCCTGCCCTGCCACCAGAGCCGCTCTGCCGTAACCACCGTAACACGGTCAGAGCCCGTACTCCGTGCAACATGACGATGACATTAAAATAACATTGCGCGTAACGTCGTTGTCATTTCGCAAGCTCAACCACAGCAGAATGTGCCAGCACCGGCCCCTGCCAAGGAGGGGGGGGGGGTGGTTTTTTTTTCCTTTTTTCCTTGTCTTTTATTACTCGGGCGCTCAACAGCGTTGAAATTTTTGCCAAGTCGAGTGCGAGTCAAGTCGCAGAATTCGTCATTGGACAACGAGTGCAAAGTACGGAGTAGATCCATCGATAACAAGGTCGTTAACGAGTTGATGAGTGGAGTCTTGGTGAGTGATAATACGTAGGCGAATGTATGTAGGCGAGAGAATAGAGACAACGCGCGTCGCTCTGACCACAAAAAAGTCCACCCTGCTAATCCCCCAATCACGACGGGCGAAAGCTTGTTAATTGCAGGATATGGACTATGAACGTACATAGACCTTTTCGCCTGGGCTCATCGGCAGCGTGCCGCTCTCTGTAGATGCAACATCTGTACGTAGACGCAAGGAAAAGATTCGAGGGTTCCGAAGCGTCACTGACGACAGACAGGTCGGATTGGCCAATGCAAACAAGCTGACCTGGACAAAAATGCAGTCGTGCTGTTGTTGTTGGTTACAAGGCGCGATGCTGTCAGGGAAAAGCCGTGTGCCACATGGGGTTGTTGGGGTTCGTGGGAATGCATCTCCAAGTCTCACCGCCAGACTCGCCGAGACCTGATGCGCCAAGCCTTGAAGCATCAAACCATCATTCACGACCGTCAGCGCAGCCAGCTCGCTTGAAGCAAACCAAGTCATGCACAAATGCACCTCTTCGTATGTTTTTACATAAACGGACGTACATGTAATGTTATTACGACGTGCACCCCCTCCCAGCTCCTTCCTGTCCCCACTCCCGTTGATGCTCAACTGTGTGATATTACGTAATTACTTCAGGAACAAATGAGAGGGCCAAGTTGTACTAGTCCTGATATGGTCAGGCTTGCTGCTTGCTGTCGGTCTGGCTTTCGTGAGCGTTGCTATCCAGAGTTACTGTGTTTTCTTGCCCACCGGCTGGCTTTCCTGAAACCGCCACCAACACGATTCTTTCGCCTGAGCTTTTCGAGGGGACCATCGGAAAGTAAAGGGTTGCATCGTGAATGCTAGCGCTGCGCAAAGTGTTCTACGGAGTACGGAGCACTGCATGCGCAACTACAGTGCCCCTTCCTATTCCAGACTCAGCAAAACCCGTCTGCATTTTACGAAGTCCAGGTTAGCAGGGACTCATCAAGTGCCACAGCTAAACGTGTCATGTCTCTGATAGCTGGCCCCAATGGGAATTCCTGACTCGTTTCGTCAGCCCAAGAAACTTTTGAAAGATTAAAAACCCTATTATTAAACTCGTTCCGTAATTTATCTCCTCTGCCTATTATGAGCGATCACTCATAATCGACGCTAAAGCTGTTATTGCATGAGCTCGCTCATCATGTCAGAGGACGTTTTGCGGTTGGCCTTGTCAAAATGTCTATTATATTTTCCGCAGCTCGCGCTAATGTGTGAGATTCAGATGAACCCGTTTCTTGGTGGCGCTGCATGAATCATTTTGCTGGATTCAGTGCGAGCTTGTCGGGGGAGGGCAATGCAAATGACACAATCTGATACTTGCTGTCATCCGATGTTTCATGAGATAATTACTCAGACAGATACGGACCACGTGCTTAGAACACCATCCTCACTGTCTGACACTGAAGCACTTCATCTCCCGGACAACTCACGTAGAAAAAAAAACTTGGTCCCAAACTTGTCCCTCATTCTACCTCTTCAATTCTGGGCCGTGTTTGACCTGATGCATGACCAATGCTTGCTCCCGGATTCACACTCAGCCCTGCAAGGCGGCCAAAACCTCCAATCGCCTCAGTTTGCTGGGGCAACAAAGTGCTGATGTGCCAATTTTGCAGGCTCTCCACGACGTCTCGGGCATGCTGTTGCACGAGGCCATCGTTGTCCGTCTCTGCAACGTAGTGAAGGGTTCGTTGTATGTCCTCACGGCTGGAGGCTGTTAGTCCGAATCCCAGCGAACGGCCAGACTCCTTGGCGTGGTGCAGCGCGCGCACAAAACCGTGGATGACCATGATGGCTGCGCGTCGAAGAATCCCATGTTCCATGTCCCGTTCGACGGTGAGGACATTGACGCAGAGGTCGACTGCGTTGGAGACGAGCGTCGGTCCGATACCTGCAATGTTGACCTCGAGCGCGGCTCCAAAGATGGACAGTGCAGATGTTCGCACGCGGACGTCTTCGCTTCCGCGGTTGCTTTCCCATCCACGGAGGATTTGGGAAAGTATCTCGTTGTCTGCTGCGTCCGCCCTCGTCAAGTCTTCATCCTCGCCGGGGTCATCGTCATTATTGCCACCGTCGTCTCTTCCATCGCGAGCTGCCTTGTCCTTCTTGAGTTTCGCTAGTCTCTCCTCGCGAGCTTGCTTCGCCTGTGTTTTTGGCCTGTTGCCCCGTCTACTGGCGATGGACAGGATCGTTTCTGCAGTTTGCTGGGCCACATCGCCAGAGAAGGTTTCACCGAGACGCTCGATGACCTGTACAAGTGCTTCACCAAAGCGTAGTCGAATGTCTGTGGTAGAATCTTCGCGGGGGTCTAGGTAGTTGTCGAGGAGTTCCTGAACCGTTGATTTGGGATGTTTGTCGGCCAGTTGAGTGAAAATTTTCACGACTCGTAAGTTGGTGTAGTCCTCATTATCTTTGAGTAAATTCGACATCAGGACTGTGACGGCCGTGATGTCTAGAATGGGGCTTCCGGCCGTGATCAAGTCGGACAGCATAGCAAGCCCTTCTGATACGACCGGGGGGGGAACATCTTTGTCGCCGCCGATGTAGTTCATTGCCAGATTGTAGGTTTTCCTATCCTCAATATGGCGAGCCGATGGAGCAGAAGATGGCTTATCATTATCAGATTGGTCCATTTGGTCTCGATATTTCAGCAGCATCGCCAAATTTCTGGCTGTCGCTGAAACGTCGCTGTTGTGAGCACCGCCTATTCTCTCAAGTGACTCTTCGATGAGGTTCATATCTCGAGGTTGTATATCTGATCGTTGAAAGCTCGCGGCAGTGACTACCAGATTAAGCAAACTCAGCACGATAGACACAAGATCATCCCCGAGAGCAGCTTGTTCATTTTCTCTCAGCACTTGGCAAATTATTCCCACGAGTTGATCGAAGTGACTGACTAGCTTCTCCGAGGCTGATTCCATCAGCTTCTGCAGTACTGATACCTCGGCCAGCTCCTGAACCGGAAGGTCTTGCTTGCTCTCGCCGTGTGTTGTTTTGATATCGACCTGGCCTTGTTGTTTCAAGGATCGGATCCATTTATTCAATAACGCGAGAAACAGATCGAAGGTTTCCTCGTTTGAGAAAGAGCCTATGATGAGCTTTGCCAGCTTCTCGGCTCTGGGCTCGACTTCCAGCAGATTGACTCCCGTCCCTGGGCTTAAAATTGCCACAACGTCAATCCCCGAGTCGCTCACGGCTCGAAATCGCCAAGCGCACTCTGATTCCTTTGCAGAGCCCTCACACAGAATATTCTGCATAATTGGAGCTATGGTGTCCGCTTTACCAAATAGTGTGAAATAAGTCTGCAAAAGCTTTTCTGCCGGGGAACAATACTTCTGGGCGATGAGTTCTGGTGGGTTGGGCACCGAAGCAAGTGCCCATAACTGTAATATCACTGACTTTAAAACTCGACGACACAAGCCTGGAGAAGGATTCGAGAGTATGAGGACTTTGAGCCGTCTTAAAGCCGCGGCAAGCTGGTCTCCAGAGACAAGAACCTTGTCCCGACCAAGGTTGATGATTTCGCCGTTTTGCTCATGGTCCGTCTCTGGGGGTATTTCTCGCGCGCTTTGAAGTGTGTAGTTGATCTGCTCAATTAAAGGCAGAACGAACGCATTCCATCCTGGTGCTCCTGTATCGACGTGTTTAGTTCAAGCAATTCGACGAGATATGATGGACCGTAGACCCTCACCTGGGGCACCCATCTGTTTTCTTCCTAGTATTCCGAAGCCAACAATCTGCGCTGCTGTCTTGGCCAAATCGTCTCCGGCAACACCATCAAATAGGCTGAAAATCTGAGGAGCGATGCCGCCATACCAGTCGTCGGGGCTTAGGGTAGCAGGCACGGTGGACAACAGTCTAGTCGCAACGGCTACAGCCTCGTGAGTGATGTTTGCCCCGGTCTTCTGTGGTTGCTGGGCATTTGCTACGGCATTTTGATTACTTGGGTGGACGGAAAAGACGAATTCCATGGTTCCGCGAACACCGTCAGGTCTTAGGGGCAAGCAGGTGAGAGCTTGCAATAATGGATCCCTCAGCCATGGCGGCAGAGTGTTTGGCTTTATCAAGGAATTCAGTGCCGGGAGGAGAATCCAAGTTTTGGTGCTGCGGTCGCCGTTAGAGTTTGTCATCTCTGACTTTAGGCCCAAGAGATGGGCGTACTTAGCAATGAGGTCCTGATATGCTTGGAGCGCTGGTTCTCGTGTTTCAGTTGCCTTTGACGGATCAAATGCTGCCTTCCCTGCCGTCAATATCTCTTCACTTATCTTCGCGGCTGAGTCTTGTTTCTGGGAGAATGTCGCCATTTGCTTGTTCTTTCCTAATGCTTGGCACGTCATACAAACGAAGCCGTCACGTCGAGATCTGCACATACTGATGCCCAAATTTTGCGATCGCTCCCTGGTAGGGCACAGTGCGATAAGATACAGGCAGCTCCACACACTGTACGCACTGTGCGGATTACACACTGGACACACTAGACACACTGGCCAATACCACGTCACCTGTTCTCGCGTCGCGGCGCCCCACATGAGCTCCGACCTCGACCATGACCCTCGACAGCAACTCACCTTGTTTACTTTTCCACCATGTTTCCGAACCACCCTGGTTCAATCTTTTGTTGCTTCTTGCACCACCGTAGCTGGAGACTCGTCTCTAGCCCACCCAAATTACTACGAAACGCGTCCTACCATGAGACACGGCACTTCTTCACGTTCAATCCTCAACTACTTCGCGTCGCCTGCCTCACAGTTTCCCGACCCTCATTTTCCGTAAGGAATGTCTACTGCAGACCCCCCTCCCGGGCTCGTTCACACATGACATGCTGCTCTCGAACCTGTATCAGAACTTCGCTGTCTGCAGCATATGGAGTTGTCATGTGATACGCGTCGTTGGTAACTTAGACGACACGACCTTGCGGGGGGAATGAGCTTCGGAACTTAACCCTAAGATAGAAATTGGTTCTAGTATTGGGCCAAGTTGCTTTGCTCATCTTCTACGCCTACGAACAACCCGACGCGTGTCACTCGCTGAAAAGTGAGCCGGCACGTGTTGTGTCTTCAACAAGCCGACTGATGGGAGAAAGATATTCAGTCACCGCATGGTGCGCGAGAGAAGGATGCCATGGCTTCAAGTGGTGACCACTTGGATGAGAAGCTTCGACTCGAAGCGCCGTCGGCCCGACTACTGGAACTACAACGTTGGCCAACAAGAGGCAGTCTCAAAGACGTCTGTCAATGCCCTGGAAATATGATCTGCTTATCGTAGCACCTCCGTTGTGCCTTAGTTTCGTGGGTGCAAGCACGCGGATCCATATTGTGAGTAGAGCCAAGAATTAGGTTACACACAATCAGCTGTTGCATTTCACCCAAACCATCCCCGAGAGCTGCCTCGTGGGAACCACACTGCTCTTTCATCGCATGTGTAGCGAGGAGCTCATGGGTCCGAACAGAAATGCTCAGCTGATAAAGAAAGAGCTGCCAATTCTTCTGTGCTCTCGGGCCTCATGATCTGGTCCAGGGAGGCTTACCGATTTACCATATCATATCACTTCCAAAACCGACTTGCACTTTGAGACCGTAGCTGGAGGTCGACTCCTGGTCTACGCAATGCGTGCATTGAGCCTGGCCAGGCCCATCAACCTCTGCTTGTGACGTCCAATCGCAATATTCTGAGGGCGCCAGTCACACGTTAATGACCTCTTGGCTGTTAACACTTACCTCGTTGTCCCTTCCGAAAGGAAGACGTCGAGATGATAGCGTGGCTTTTAAGGATGTGTTTTGTCCACGCGTCAACGCCCTCCTTCATCTTGCCTCACCAGCAAAAAGCGGAGAGGAAACAAAAACGAGTCCTAGTGGGTAGCGAAGAACATACAGAAGAAGTCCTCGTTTCATGAACGTTTCTGGCCTATCTTGCTTCATGCTACCAAAAGTCTAGACGACAGAGGTCGAAGAAAGCACAGGGGGCTTGCACGGCGCTAATTACCAGCGGATTTTTCGACAACATTTTCTCCTTCTCGACGACTTTTTATGCAAATTGCTGGTTGTTGGAAACAGTTTTGGGACCCATCTCGTGTTGGAGTCAGAGTTTCGTACTCGTCCGGAACTAGTGCCAACGGCATGCTGCAAAAAAAAGGTAACAGAGGCGAGGGTTCAAGTTGGATGATTTTCCCCTACTATTGGCTTCAGAGGGCAGACCATATGTCAAAAGGTAGCCCTGGTTGTCCTCGTGCCTGCAATGGTGGGAGGACAACCCCCCAACATTTTCGGGGATAAGTCTACCCTCTTCTCTGCCTCCATCTGAAGCTGTGAGTTAACAGGTAGACGCAGGTTTCGATATGAGAAGAGGAATTTAGTGGACCAATGGTTCCGGCAATGGACAACAGTCTGCTTTGTTGCGCCGACTCGCACACAAAGGTAGGGATCAGTGTGAGCTTGTCACGCTGATGATGACGCATGCAGGTTTCACAGACCAACTAGATGATGCACGATGCGGGCAGTGCCATGTTGGCAGGACAGGCTTCATCCAGCGCAGTTGTGGCAGTTTTAGCAGTTTTAGGTTAATAAATAGATGAGAGCTACTTCTTATTAGTGTGTGTATGTAAGAACGTATTACTCCGTAGGTGGCTTGCGGGTGTCCCGAAAAAGAGCGGGCCTTCGACTTGCTAGCTCCCTTACAACTTGTTGTTGTTGTTGTTGTTGTTGTTGTTGGTAAAAGGAGTTCGTACCGAGTGTTCCCAGCATCGCGCGACGTCGTCACTCACGACGAGAACTCAAGAACTCACGCGTCACCATGAGAGCTGCTGTTTTGGTCGTCGGCTGCAGTGCCCTGGGAAGGGCTATGCCCGCGGGCTCACCAATCCCACAGGAAACTGTGAATATCGCAAATGTCCTCGACGAGAGAGCTCCGGCGCCGACGCCAGTCGCGGCTCTGGACCGTCGAGGGCTTGGCGACGACGTGAAAAGTTTGGCCAGCGGATTGGAGAGCAAACTATCTTCGTTTGTCGGATCTGGCATCCTGAACTTTCCCAATGGCTTTCCAATCGGTGCAGCTGTGGAGAAGGCGCTCGGAGTATCGAGCACCGACTTGGCGGCCCAGCCAACCCAAGTCATGAACCTGCCGTGAGTTGCTCCCTGACGCTCGATTCGTCCGCAACCCCCCCTTTTTCTCAATGTCCTAACCGGGGGAAACATTTGTGTGTGTTTGTGAGAGAGCATAGATCGTACGCGAACTGGACCAACAGTGGCTGGAACCTCCGAATTCATGGCAATGTATACAAGCTACCCAACGTCTCGCAGAGCAAAGTCGATGACCTCGCGGACGTGTTTCTCGTCGGGACAAGTGTCAAGGACCTCAGCGACACGGAGAAGGCACAAGCCCGCAATGTGACGCGATCCATCTTCGTCATCCAACAAGCCGACAAGAACGTGACGATGAATCTCGTAAACGATGTTGTTGTAAGCTCTAATGCAACCGGAGGAGCTGTCAACGCTGTAAGTTACCCAATGAGAAAAGAACTGTCCACGACCCCAGCGATTCACCCTTGACTGTACGTCAATATTAACGACAATTCATCGGAATGGCAGGAGGGCGGCAGACAAACCATTCGAATGCCTTACAACACAACAACCGAGGGCGACTTCGATGCGTTCGTGCAGCTACAAAACACGACTGGACCCAACGGCGGTTTCATGAAACGGGGAAACGAGACATCTGAAATCCAAACGCTCAATGTGTATACAGAAGGTACAGATTCCGGAAATGCCACGGCCTACCTGGTGCCTCGGACCGGAGTAACCGTTATATCGGACATCGACGACATTCTTCGAGTGACCAAGATCTATCAGCCCAAGGAAGGCATCTTGAACACCTTTGCTCGACCGTTTACGCCGTGGATGAACATGCCGCAAATCTATGCCAATTGGTCTGCGTCTCTTCAGAACATGCATTTCCACTACCTCACCACGACTCCCGAGCAGGTGACCAGGTCCTACATGGACTACATCTACAAGACGTATCCCCTGGGCTCGTTTGACACGAGACCACTCAACTTCTCGGATACCAAGGCGACGCTGCACATTCGTCGGTTCTTGCTGGACAGGATTTTCCAGACGTATCCCCAGCGCAAGTTCATATTGGTGGCGGACACGAGCAATCCGGACGTGATGGCGGCTTATCCTGCCATGTACAAAGATTACCCCGGTCAGGTGGCATGCATCCTCCTGCGAAACACGAGTTCCACGGATTCCGGGGACAAGTTCTCGTACGATACGTCGGGGTTCAAGGACATTCCAAAAGACAACTACATGTTCTTTCACGTGCCGGATGACCTGACTTACCTCGATGTGTCCAACGGGCACTGTCTGAACAGTACGATTCCTCAGAATGTGACGTTTGGGCTGCAAGGCCTGCCGCTTGGCCTCGGAGACCAGGGCAGCTCGGCCACACGGTTGGGTGCTTCAAACGTTGTGACCATGCTCATTCCAGTGGTGGCGGCTATGCTTTCGGCAAATCTAGTCATGTAAATGCCAGACTTGGATATCATGCACAGATGCCAAAGTGGTCAGCCCGACCTGGTCAGATTCAGAGGTTTGGGTCAAGGACGTATTATGTACATTACAGGCATGAGCTAATTAATACTAATGAATACCTGCCCAGAGAACCGAGTCGTGTTGCAAAAAGCACCCAGGTGATGAATGACGACGAGCATGCGCATGAAACCCATGCGAATGGAACCCAGCCAGCAGCGCCGTGGCTTGCAGCACGGGCTTATCAATCAGTCTTGATAGACCTCATATCATAACCCGCTCGTGATTCCCTCACCTCCCTCAGCACATATGTACACTCCATGCTCCTCGGCTGCTTCCCGACGATAACGACATGAAAAAAAAAAATGACGGAACCGACGGAACGAGACCCACCTTCGGACCAACATCAAAGGCAATGTCTCGCACAATGGCAGGCCGGAAGCCGGGTCAACTAATGTGTGCGTATATCCGCCCAACTAACCGAGGCACGAACCGACGAAGCACTTGAAGCGCATCAAAAGGCGAAACACATGTCAGCCAATTTCTCCCGCGGAAGTGGCTACGGAGCAAGGAACGGTATCTTCCGAGCCCCCAATATAGGGACCGGGGGAAAGTGCCTAGACAATCTCTCTTTTCATTAAACTAATAAATCTGTTGGCTAAATAGTTGGAGCCCCGCGCAACAACGTGGGAGAAAAAAAAAAAAAAGCCAAGACCTGATGACCCTGGCGAATGAGAAATCGACAATTCCATGTTCGTCTTGTATGATATGACGAGCCATGCATTGGTTCTTCTCCATGTCAAATTCCCTCTATGCTGGCAAACTTTTGCAAATCCTAGACCAGCTGGATCAACTACTACTCGGGGTAGTACATAAATATTGCTGAAGGACCCCTTTCCCCGGAACAGCGCGCCTTGGCCACATTGTTGGGATGGCCTGCCTGCCTGCCTGCCTGCATGGGAGAGTTCACTCCGACATCACCCAAGTACGTAAGGTAGTTTTGATAGGAACCGTCCAATGGATAGGTTCTCTGATTATCTTGCCATCACCTGAAACCGCGTGGTGGGAATCGAAAATCATTGCCTGAAAACGCCGGCTCTCCTCCGTGTCCAGCCGCCACCAGGCCCGTCGACACGGGCATGGCACCGCTAGTAACTGGGACAGCAGGAGGAGGTCGAGCGGCCTTGTCTCTCAGCGTCCAGTGCTCTCCTGGCTCAGTCGGCGCCACGAGTTCCATGAGCATGTACTGCAAGACGCCGTTGTGTACGCAGGGCACGCTGATGTCTCGGCTCAGCATCGACGCAGGTCCGGGTGCCTTTTCGTCATCTCGTCCCTCAGCCTGTCGGATCCGTCAGCAACGAAGAAGCCAGGCCGGAACTCCGAAGCCCCTTTTCTGCAAAAGAAGGACGCGCCGGGGATTGGGATGGAATGCTCGACAAAACACTCACGAGACAGGTTGCACAGGGTGAATTGTTCACCCACACCCAGTTTTGGCAGTTGTGCGTGTAAAAGTATTTGCAGCGATATTTGTAGAAGCCGCCAGACATGGTGAGTTTTGAGTTGTGAGAGGGGTCTTGATGGGAAAGAAAAAAAGAAAAAAAAAAAAGGCAAGAAGCAAAACCCAAAAGTTCACCCTCCTTCCTGGGTGAATATGAGGATTTAATCACTTGTTCGGGGATCTAGGCTCACCAGACACGTTGCGGGTTCCAGACTTTTTATATACCAGAATCTGGAGTTGGGCTTCAACTTACAAGGCGGCGCGGCGCGACATGGATGCCAGCGTTGTCTCGGCATTCTCATTCTCGCAGCAGCACGAACACACACACACACACACGCACAAGGGTCCGGGCCTTTCGTTGGAAAGCTTGATCGCCGGGACAAGGTGAGCAATAGATTGTTTGTCGCAATGGACCGGACTGTGTTGGGTATGGTGGCCCCAGAAATCAGCGATGGAAGGATTATTAGAATGGGTCGGGTCGGCCAAGGGTACGTGATCCTCCAATGTGCCCAAAATACATACATGATGCATCGTGGTACATGCCACGCTCCATGTACGAGCACGACAGGTGCTCAAAAGGGTGTTTTGCGGACAAGGATCTGGCAAGAATGATTGATGCAGGGTGTGCTTAGCCGGGCACACACGAGACGAATGCGTGTATCTATCGCCGAAACTCACTTTTCTTGATCGAGATGATTCTGCAATTCATCAGTATGACGGACAAGTCGTCTGCGGACAGAATCTCGAAAGCTCAATCAATTGCAGCCAGAGGGAACGACAGCTGGCTCGACCATACTGGGACCTGTTCTTCCTGTATTCCGACTTTGCAATCTCGCCTTCGTAGCTCCTGAGTCCTCTGGTTTGTGAAGACGCAACAAGTACGGAGGATGTAGTCCGTAGTCCATGATAAATCATCCAATTTGCATCCAGCCCCTACGTGGGGTAGCTGCTAACAGCTGTTGGTAGCTGCAGAGGGCGTAGCTGTTAGGAATCCTGCAGGGATGTACACGCTGAGAAAAAGTACTACATATAAGCCTTGTAAATCTGGGGGGGAAAGAAGGTACCTCTGACTTCTCCACCTAGTGCCGCGCTAAATCGCAGAAAGAATCCATCATTGGGCCTGTTGCCCCCCTGGTCATGTGCTCGTGTATGTGAAATCAAACAGGGATTAGAGTGTACAAACGGGGCGAGTCGCTAGTCGAGCCAATCAACGAGCTGCCAGCCAGGGAGGAAAGAACGATTCGAATACAGAAAATGTGTCAACACCAAGAAGAACAGAAGAAAACAACTTGACCCTGAAGGCACCGGCGATCAATGACGTTTTACGAGGGTGCCCGCGAGGGTGAGCACCGAGAAACCACTGTTCCATCAGGCACAACGACCAGCGGTATACTGTCTTGCCGCACGCAATCCATTGGTTCCCACCGACGGGGCTAAATCGCAACAACTTGCCTCAGGGGAATGTTGGAAATCAAAGATACAGACATCCGAGGTGGTTCGGATCGTGGAAGTTCTGGACGGCGGTTTCTCATCGCGAACCGATTGGAGCACGTACGGAGTACATATGTGGTCAGATTAGAATACCTTGCAGATTTCTCGACATGGGGGGTTGATGCAACAACCACGGCCCCCCATGCAGCCAGCCACGATGGGTGACGCAGAAATCAACTTCATGTTACTGAGGCTTGGCCCTGACAGGCTATCAGTGATATCTCCATCTGTATCTGTCTCCCCCCGCAGCAAGGTGCGTGCGTGCCCGACGACTCTCAGCCACCTACAATTGAGACGCGCCCTATCATCATATACAAACGGTCCAGGATTTGTTGAGCTCACGGAACGATTCTTTTGGAAGGAAAAGCGTCTTTAAAAGGAGGAGGAACCTGGCCGAGGTATCATGCGGCTGCATGCCGATGCTACCTCTCCGGGCCGGGGCTACTTACAATTGAGATGAGGGTACGTACGCTGGACACGAGTTGTTCCGACAAAGGCCAGCCGATAGTGACGCAGGACAAATTCGGAAAACCGTGACCGCTTGATAATTCTTCTCCATGTTCTTGAAGAGTTGTTGACCTCATCCATCCATGTGAAGTCGCAACACATGGTTCCCGGCTTCCTCACGCGGCGGTGCTCGTCACCCCGTACGGAAATTTCGAGCAACCAAATCACAAGCCCGTCGTCATATCGTCGCCCAGTTGCCTGGGGTATTCCCCCCTTTCTGCAGCCACAGACCACATTGGCAACGCAATTTACTCGATGAACCCCGTTTTCCCGCCATCAACTCATCGTTATCGGTGTCATCAGAGTAGAGCGGTCCGATACGATCCGCATACCGCTTCCCTGGACGCGTGGACGCATCCCATCTCCGACTTGACATCCCACAGACGCATGAGGAATCACCGAGCAACATGGCGTCACCCACTTTTTCTACGTATCAATGCCCTGCGGAAGCCAACTAGGTTCCTGGAGACGAGCCGTCCCGTTGTGAACAAGAAAAGGTAGTGGTTCCGTAGCGGCCAAGTCTTCTGTCGAACGGCACGCCAATTGCCAACTTGTTCTTGTTCGACGGCCCCCCCTCCCCCCTTTTTCTTTTCAGTGAGAGAACAAGCGGGCTGCCATACTAAATCCGTATGCCGTTCGAAACTTGCGCGTCCTCCTATCGATGCATCAGACGTGCCCGAGTGAGCAGCGTACATCTCATGTTCCCCGAGCCGCAGTCGAGCATTGCATTTCCGGGCGGTCAAGCTACTTACGGACCACATGTCTTTCCTACGGAAAGCCTTACCCGTCGTTCATTCATGGGGATGCGTCTCCCCCACCAGATTGCCCAACAACTACCTCATCCTGGCAGGCAGGCAGGCAAGCAAGCAGGCAGGCAGGCCAGAGCAAGGTTGGAGGAGGGGTGCGTGGCTGCACCCTCTGATGCTGGAAAAGCAAACACACAACGTGCCTCTCCTGCATCTGCATCTCCTGGTAACGCAACGCGTGTGCGTGTGCGACAACGCCGTTGCCGCATTATATCCTCCGAGAACGAGGGTGAACGAAGACATCACGCCCAATGGACCCCATTGTCTCCGGACGACGTGTGCTACGATGTGCAAGTCAAGTTGGATCTGGGACACACCCTCGCGAGAGAACATGGCCAATCAAAAGGCCACAACGACCCGGCATCTACGCTGGCTGTCCGTTGCTGTTCAACACATGTGCACAAAGGAGCATTGATTCAGGTCGCCCGTGTGATGCAGTCACTCATCATGTTGAATTCTACTTTGCTCTGACGCAACGCCCCCTTGTATGTACATATGTAGTCCGTATATGGTGTCTTTTGTATACCAGCACCCAACTCTATTCCGTTCGGACTTGCTCTAAAACGGATCCCGCAAAAAAAAAAAAAAAAAAAAAACCTTTCAAGTGAACATGATTTATGGCGCAAAATACTTTTTGCAAGTGACACGGGCTTCCACAAATCCCCCCTCTCCAGCTCGATTTCGTCATGAATCTGGAAAGCCGTGCATGACCACGACAGGGTTTGCTCTTCTGGACTGGGCGTCTCGATCGATCTCGAATTCCTCATGGGGATCGAGCTTCTTGTTTGCTTGTCGCCATCTGGAAACCTGGTCGCAACGCCTTCTTGAGCTCCGCATTGGGCATCATCATCGTCCGGCCTTCATGGCCTCTTTTCTCCTCTTCTTTTCTGCGGCTCTGGCGAGTGATCTCTTGATATCTCCTTGCTCAAAGGTGTCGAGGTCAAAGTAGACTGGTGCAATCTCCTGTGAAAGTGAGAGTCAGCACATGACTGTACACACATTGAGTGTGCGGAGAGGAAAGAGGTAACAGAGCAAACAAGGGGCACCAAGAGACAATAGTATGCAGGGCGGGGATTCAACGTACGAGCAACCACTCTGGTCGAATACCAGTACATATGCGGATGTACTGCTTCGACGTGAGCACGAATTCGTTGTACAGCACCCAGTCGAACTCGGTTCGTAGCACGGTGGATGGATGGATCATGACGGCTTGGTCGTCCTTGACGGTGCGATAGATTTTGCCCGAGCTTTCCTTCATGGCGACCTGCGTGAAGAAGCCGGAGAGGAGAGCTCTGCGGATGTTGGTGTAGTAGTTCTTGTCCTCGAATGGCGTGGAAACGAGTTCCAGGACGTGTGTCTCCATGATGCGCTTGAGCTGGGCGCGGACACTGTCTGCACTGGACAAGTGACGGAAGGATAGGAAGTGCTCATGGCACCATTGCTTCACGCTGTCAGGGTCAGACGTAGCCTGGCCTTTGAAGGCATGGTAGGCATTGAGGAGAGTCAAGTGGTCTCCGTCCGGGTGGCTAAAGTGCGACTTCATCTCGTCTGCTCGCTTGCGGTTGTTGGCAGGGCGGGTGAAGATCTGAGGCACAGAGAGGAGCGACGTGATGGAGAGAATCTCGTTGGAGCAGTAGAACTCGGGCGATGAGATCAGCATGACTGCTAGTGAAG
The DNA here is from genome assembly GCA_019022495.1 of Epichloe hybrida. Lineage (NCBI taxonomy): Eukaryota > Fungi > Ascomycota > Sordariomycetes > Hypocreales > Clavicipitaceae > Epichloe > Epichloe hybrida. Next base: position 436,764 of record JAFEKR010000013.1, read on the forward strand.
GGTCCAGGGGGAACTCGGATGCCAGACCACCCAGCGTAGTAAGCTCGCCGTTGTCGTCGAGGCAGGCGAGGTAGTTGAGTTCTTCGAGCGCTCTCATCATGGTCTCTGGCGCGGGGGGGTCCATGAGATCAAAGTGGACGAGATCATCTACGCCCAGCTTCTTGAGCTCCAGCACGGTGTTGGCAAGGTTTGATCGCAGGATCTCGGGATACGTCTGGTCGATGAGTTCCTTTTTGAACGCCTTTTCGGTGTACAATCTGAAGCATTTTCCGGGCTTTGTACGGCCAGCACGACCGGCTCGCTGCGAGGCAGAGGCCTTGGAAATGGGGGACACGAGCAGCGACTCGACTCGAATACGAGGGTTGTAAATCTTTTGCTTGCTGAACCCGGGATCCACGACGTATACGATACCGTCAATGGTCAGTGACGTTTCTGCAATGTTGGTCGACACCACGACCTTGCGGCCGGGACGACCACCCTTCCGCAGGGGCGGTGGCGCCTTGTCGAAGATGCGTTGTTGCTGGTGAGGAGGCAGAGTGCCGTACAGAGGGTAGACGGCGATGGGACCGGCGTCCACCTCCCGCTGTAGCTCGTCTGCTTCCAGGCTAATCTTGCGGCAGGCGTCTTCGATTTCGTCCTCACCAGTCAAGAAGAGCAGGATATCGCCCTCGCCCTCAGACGCATGGATCTGCAACACGGTGCGAATAGCAGCCTCGACGTAGTCCTTCTCCGGCTCAGGCGTGTAGAAAATCTCCACAGGGAATGTTCTGCCGGGGACGGCCAGCAGCGGGGCATCGTTAAAGTACTTTTGGAATTTTTGCGCATCAAGCGTAGCAGACATGACGATGATCTTCAGATCGGCTCGGCGGCTGGCGATCTGCTTGAGAAGAGCCATGAGGATGTCGGTAGCCAGGGTGCGTTCGTGAGCTTCGTCCAGAATGATGCAGCTGTAGCGCGACATGTCGTGGTCGTGCATGGCTTCTCTTAGAAGCATACCGTCCGTCATGTACTTGAGCATGGTCTTGGAGCTCGAGCAGTCATCGAAACGGACGCTGTAACCGACTTCATCGCCCAGGGGGACGTCCATCTCGTTGGCGACTCGCTGTGCTACTGACGTGGCGGCTACTCGACGGGGTTGCGTACAAGCCACAAGCTTGCCGGTGACTTTGGGCAACTCATCGTATACGACATACTGCGGGATCTGGGTCGTTTTACCGGAGCCGGTCTCACCGACGAAGACGAGAATCTGGGTCGAGTGGTATTTATCGAGGAACTCTTGTCTATGGAGACGAAGAAGAAGGAGAAGAAGAAAAGGTAAAAACGTTAATCGATGCCAAATTCAGATTCCACTGCCGTTCGGTTGCTATTTGCTGCAATAGGAGAATGAACTGAAGGGGGATCTTACCTCTGCTTGTGAACAGGCAAATCTCTGCGCGTCTCCAAGATGCGGAAATACTGCTGGGAGTGAGGTTTTCCCGTGAACGGATTGGTAGCAGAGTCTTCTGCCTTGGCGGCCTGGACTGCTGTCGTCGCGCGGCGCTCCATCCCCGCCAGAATCGAATCTGGCGGCGCCTCATCACCGTAGCCATTTGAGCTGTTCTGGTGCATGTGTGCCAGGTACGGGTTGTACTTTTCCTCGCTGTCGCCGCCTCCCTTCTTAGACTTCTTCCTAGACGTCTCGTCAGCGTCGGCGCTGGCGCGTTTGCTGATCTTGGTTTCGTGTGACTCTGACATTTTCTCTCTCTTTTGGTTCTATCCCGTGATTTGTTTCTTCAGTCCCGATGTGCATAACCACGGACGACTCTGGGGAGGGAGTGGAGCGATTGCCTGCCTTTTCTGCAAAACTGGCGAAGCTGCGTGGTCGTTCGTTCAGATGGTTTGGAATCCGAAAAAATTGGCGGGACCGGCAGTGACTTATCGATAAGGATCGTTGATTGGGGACAGTGTGCGAACGGTGGAGCGGACGGAAATGCACTGTTGGCGTGAACTCAATCAGGGAGATATAGACACGGTGTATTTGAGACTATGTCTAGAATGAAATCTGAAAACGACTGGATGACACGGATTTTGGTGTGTTTACAGCTTATTGTTCAGTTAAACTCTGCATAAATGTGATGGGTCATTAAATCTTTTTTATGAAAAGTTGATCGACCTATTACATCACGAGCGCACACTGTGTGCACCTGCAAATTAACGGTCAAAAAAAAAAAAGTGGCATGAAGTTGCTGTTCGATCGTCAGTCTCTTATGCCCGCCGCTCGCCTCGTCCTGCCGACCCAGCGAAGGCATTTCATACATTGATTGCTCTGGCCAAGAGAAGATTCTTGACTTCGAGCCAAAACTGAGGTAACCGAAGTACTGTGACACCTTCAACATGTCCTTTGGAACATCGGACATGGCAATGAGCAACCCTTACGGAGCTCAACGGCCATCGTTCCACCTTGGAAAGCATGAAACGGCAAGAGATGCACCCCTCACGGACTTGCAGTACGGATATCTGCTCAATCAAGGTGTAAGTTGTGGTGTTTTCTCTACCCATAAACGGGTGACCAAAAGAGAGAGCCTCGGCTGACATGTTGGTTCCCTTATCAAAAGATGAATTTCGCTACAACACCAGTAACGAACCGACGCTTCAGAGCAAGAGTGTTCAAGATAGTCTCAGACCATCTTTCGCTTTTGGGGAAGAGTGCAGAAGTGCCGACGAGCACAGAGACCGGGTCGCGCGCCGACCCCATCATTCCGCCGCTGACTCCAGAGGATACTGGCTTGTTTCCTTCGCCCGCGGTCAACACGTATACTGCCTACATCAGCCCATGGATTGACTTGTGCTCCACGAATCCCTTGATTGCCAGCATTTCCCGCCAGGTGCTGAACCTGGAAGTCAACTACGCCAACTTTTGCGGCGTACGGAGTATCGTCATTGCTGGCCCTAGCCGTGATGCCTCTCGAGATGGCGGGAATCAGGCCCTGGCGCAGTACTCTCGCGCTGTACAGGAGGCTCTGAATATCGGGAGCACCTTGACCTTCTTGATTCATATGCCCATGTATCGGGAGCCTGTGACTGGCCAGGCTATCGAGACTTTGTCCTCGCTCGAGCCGCGCAAGGAGGGTGCCGCAATGGCAAATGCGTCGAAAGAGGTCGATCTGTTTGCGGCATGGCAGTCTTGGCACCACGTCAGGAGCACTTGCAACTATGATTTGAGATTACATGTTGGCAAGTTTCTCCATTTGTCCCTTTGATATCCCCCCCCTCTTGAATAGACAGACTAACATGTTTTTCCTCCTTCCTCTTTCTATAGCGCTTCAGATTCCTAGAGTCATGCCTGAAAAAGACTTGCAAAACAGGTGGTTCGCAGAACCAATGCATTACTTGACTGTTGGGCCGGACGTGTTCCAGAAGAACAAGGGCGGCTATCCATCTCTCTCCAATCATCACCAACAAATGATCTTCAGTTACATGCGACTCAAGGCCGTCCCGTGGATCCTGCTCTGCGACGTCGGCCCCGATGCTTCCAACTTCCAGACCGACGACATGTCCGTATTGTCGGCGGTGAACCGACCACCGGCGACAGAGGACGACTTCCCGAGTCTCTCGGATGCTCACAGCCCTGCTACAACGTCGCCTCCAGGCCCGTCTTTTCGTGCTGCCGGTGCCGACGCCCACGTGGCGTACTTGCAATGGCTGGAGAATCAGCAACCGCCCTTTACAGCGCTTGAGTCGCCGACATTGACGAGCTTCCAGGACTGGCTGCAGTCGCCTCTGCAGCCGTTGTCCGATAACCTCGAATCAGCCACTTACGAGGTTTTCGAGGGCGATCCCGTCAAATATGACCAGTACGAGGCGGCCATAATCGAGGCCCTATCCGAATGGAAAGAACTCGGCTTGCCGACATCCAAGGATGGGGCGGTAGTCATCGCCGTAGCCGGGTCAGGAAGAGGGCCGCTCGTCACGCGGGCTCTGAAGGCCGCCGAGTATACAAATGTAAATGTGGAAGTCTGGGCAGTGGAAAAGAACCCAAACGCCTACGTGTACCTCCTGCGTCAGAATCAGACCCTCTGGGGCGGCAAGGTCAACGTCGTCAAGACGGACATGCGAGCCTGGAAGGGCCCTGTCGTATCTCACTCGCCAGACACGGCCCCCGTCCACGGCAAAGTGGACATGCTGATCTCCGAACTCCTCGGATCGTTTGGAGACAACGAGCTCTCGCCCGAGTGTCTAGACGGAATCCAACACGTGCTTGCCAAACCGCACGGCATCTCCATCCCCAACTCCTACACAGCGCACATGAGTCCCATATCCACGCCGAAACTACACGCCGACATCCTCGCTCGATCCGCCACCGAAGCCACGGCCTTCAGCACACCCTGGGTCGTGCGGCTCTACGCCCTCGATTTCGTGTGCCAAAAGGTCCCTGGACACGCCCGCTTCCAGCAAGCATGGGAGTTCTCCCACCCGATCCCAGAGTCGACCCTTCAGAATGTCGAGGCCCGGCGCTCGGGGGGCATCATGGGCGGCGGCGGCGGCAGCATGGCCGGCGCAGCGGGCGCAAACGACCACAACTCGCGATACTGCCACGTCACGTTCGTTTGTCGCGCGCAAGGCGTCACCCACGGCCTAGCGGGGTACTTTGAGTCGACGCTCTACGAGTCCAGGCTGGAGAGGAGCAAAGGCCAGAGGGTCGAGATCAGCACGCACCCCGAGAGAATCGACCAGAAGAGCAAGGATATGATCTCGTGGTTCCCCATCTTCTTCCCGCTCGAGGAACCCATCTCCTTCCCGGCAGATACGGAGCTCGAGGTCAGCATGTGGCGACAGACGGATGACACAAAGGTATGGTATGAGTGGCAGGTAGAGGCCTGGACGTGGGTTGGTCAAACGTCGCGCATCAAGGTCGGGTCGTCGGGATTATGTACCAGTCGCAAGGTTGCTTGTCTGATGTGAATGCGGCGCATGTACTTGGACAGACTTGCCCCCCGAGCAGTCTAGTTGACCATGTTCCCATTCTGCAGAGGGATACCGGATCTATCAAAGTGATTGCGAAAATAGGGGGGGGGTTGACACCCGTTCCACCATGACGGACTTGCATACGTAAAATACACCGAATGGCACTCATTGCCATTCGAGGTTCCATTTCAAGAGCCAACGGTCTAGCTGCGCGTCTCAAAGGCTCACTGTGAATGGCAATCTTGACCGACATGCATCCCGCCGCTGTGGTTGGCCCGGCACCGGAGGCCGACGTGGGTGGGCAGCCGGCTTTTGTTGGACCTGTGGTGTATTAATACCGTGTGTTGGATTATTCACCAGAGCTGCCGCAACTCTCGCCCGAGGTGAGGTGAGGTGCGCCCCGCCAAAAAGCAACATCCATCCATTACCCCTCCATCTCCACCTCCATATCCCGTCGTCAAGTTCCAGTGCCTTGTTCGGTTCACATCATCCACCTCGACGACTTTTACAAACATTGTCTGGGAGACGGTTCCAATCTATACCTTCTCGCAATAGTTTGAATCGCCAATCCACTGCCAACATGTCTCCCCAAGCTGCTCACCCTGCCTTGCTCATTCCCGGACCTATCGAGTTTGACGATGCCGTTCTCCAGTCCATGTCCCACTACAGGTACGTCACACACACCATTCATTCATTCATGTTCATGCTGGAGGCAGATCAGGCCCATCGGCAGCGCCACCTCCAATTTGTCGAGCAAGCGTGGCGAGAACATCACTGACGGGCTTTTTCGCTTTGGCAATCGACAGCGAGAGCCATGTCGGTCCCGGATTTGTCTCAGTCTTTGGTGACACCCTGTCTATGCTGCGCAAGCTGTTCCAGACCACGAACCCAGCTTCGCAGCCTTTCGTCATCAACGGTTCTGGCACTCTGGGCTGGGACTTGGTTGCCGTGAACCTGGTTGAGCCGGGTGAGCACGTCCTCGTTTTGAGCACCGGCTACTTCGGAGATGGATTCGCCGATTGCTTCACTGCGTACGGCGCCAACGTCACCAAGATCACTGGAGCCGTGGGTAGCCGACCTCAGCCCGACGAAATCGAAAAGGCCCTCAAGGAGAACAAGTACAAGCTCGTCACCGCCACTCATGTCGACACTTCTACCGGTGTCCTGTTCAACCTCGAGACCCTGACCGAAGTTGTGAAGCGTGTGTCCCCCGAAACCTTGATCATTGCCGACGGCGTGTGCAGTGTCGCTTGTGAGGAGATTGCCTTTGACGAGTGGGGTCTGGATGGTGTCATTACCGCTGGACAAAAGGCCATCGGCTGCCCTACCGGCCTGTGCATTTCCATGTTCAGTGGGCGTGCCATCGATGTTGTCAAGAACCGCAAGACAAAGCCCGCCACCTACTTTGCTTCCATGGAGCGATGGATACCTGGTAAGACAGAGAGCCCCCTTGCCGCAAGAAGATGACGGGTGCCACCAAGAGATGCTGATGCGGGCGGATAGTCATGCAAAACTACGAGGCCAAAAAGCCATCGTACTTCTCCACTCCCTCACCACAGCTGATCCGCGCCTTGAACACCGCCGTCAGCCAGGTTCTGGCGCGGCCCCTGTCGGAACGCTTCCAGAGACACATTGAGGTTTCCGACAAGGTCAAGAAGGCCGTCGCTGACCTCGGCCTGAAAATTGTTGCCGGCAAGCCCGAGGACCAGGCCCATGCCATGACTGCCATCTATCTGCCCGACGGTGTCAGCATTCCCGATGTTCTGTCCAAGCTGTTGAACAAGGGCATCATCTTCGCTGGTGGTCTGCACAAGGAGATTGGCAGCAAATATGTTCGATTTGGCCACATGGGGCCATCAGCTGTACGTTGTCACTTCTCTGCGTCTGAGTTATGGATGCCAGTCTTTCTCACTCGCGCCGCTGCCCGATACGTTGCTAATGTTATACCGCTGTAGATGGACCCAAAGAGGTCCGATATCGACAACGCCCTGCAGGCTCTGCGCGAAGCTTTGGCTGAGTGTGGCTACAAGCCATAAACGAGGACGATGGTGTGTTGTGGCTGGAAGGATGTTTGCTGTGAAGTTGATCAGAAAAGGGATGGACCCTTGAGCCAGGAGAGGTTTCGTGTAGGAGCAAGTACCTCGATTTTTTTGATTTTTTTTTAGCGAATACATACGTATTGAAGAGCTTTTTTTTTTTCTCTCGATCTCATCTCCTCGACAAGATGCTCAGTGAAAAATGTCCCGAAATAAGAGAAAGCACATTGGAGGGAAATTGCGTCAGAAGACAAGCGAACAGGCGTCGCAATCACATTGGAGATGCATGGGCATGGATTCTACCAACGGCACTTCCAATTCGGTGGCCTCGATGCGATGACGATGAGCCGCGTTGCTCGTTGCTCAACCACCCCACCACGACAACTACAGTGACAGGACAAAAGTTTGCGACCACCCCCTCCAGTGCGAAAAAGGCCTGTTCAGGTGGGGCTCATGGCGGACAGGTGTTAATAGCACTGTGCAAGTTATAGAGTTTTAAAAAGCTAATAAATAAGAGCTGTAGTAATAGAAGACCGCCGCATCCACAATTGCCAGGCCCTGCCTCGTTGCTCCAGTGTCCTCTTTTTTTTCACCGTCGCCTGCCTGCCTGCTCTTCGTTGCCGTCGCCATCTCCATCTCCATCTCCACCACCACCACCACCACCTCTTACGATACCACCTCTCTCAAAACAGCTTCTTTCTCCCTTCCCTCCTCCCGCATCGCACACGACTCTTCTTAACTCCTCGCCAACCCTGTCTCTCCCCACACCCCGTCAAAGCTGCTAGTTCTGCTTTGAAGCGTCGCACTCCTCTCATTTTGTGCGGTGCGTGAGCTTCGCGTTCGTTGCAAGATTCCCGAGAGGTTTCCCCCTCCCCCACCCCGCCCTTGGTTTCGTTTCCCCTCCTCGTCTCGCTCAGGCCATGGCTGTCACGATTGAAGAGCTCGACACCACGGTCCGCACCTTTTATGAAGGTCGCGGGGACCAGGTACGTGGTTTCCCATCTCAGAAGAAAAAAACTTTCTTCGTCTTCGGAATTCCCCCCTCATCCCGACCATGTGCACTGACGCTCTCTCTGTTTGGTTTGCTTCGTGTAGCAAAAAGCCGCCCAAGCCGCGCTGAACCAGGTAAATTAGCGAAAACCCCGCCGCCCACCTGCCGAGAAACCGATGTTGGCGAAGAGAAGGAAAAACCTCTGTACAAGATCGGACTGAAAACCCCAATGATGCACGGCAGAAACATGAATTGCTCATCCTTGCGGCACATCCTACGGGGATTACGGTCAACTAACCTGTGATGCTAGTTCAAAGAAGACCCCGATGCTTGGCTTTTGGTAGACCAGATTCTCTCCAGCGCACAATATCCTCAAACGAAATGTACGTGCATACGAGCTCTCTGATAACTATATGGGGCTTGCTCTTGGTGTCTGGTCGCTCCAGGGATACAAGCAAGAACTCACATTCAAGAGACTAACTTCTCCCGTATCTTAAGACTTGGGTTTGCAGGTTCTGGACAATGTTATCATGACGAGATGGAAGGTGTTGCCTCGTGATCAGTGTCAAGGTTCGTTTTCACTTGCTCGGCTCGCAATTTTATGGCTACATGGTCTATCGCGCATTTGGCAATCTAACCTTGCGGGTTAGGAATTCGAAACTTCATCGTGCAATTCATCATCCAGTGCTCGGGCTCCGAAGAATCTCTGAAACAAAACAAAACCCTACTCAACAAGCTCAATCTCGTTCTCATCTCGGTTCTCAAGCAAGAATGGCCTCACAACTGGCCCACGTTCATCAACGAAATCATCTCCTCTTGTCACGCGAACCTCTCCATCTGCGAAAACAACATGATCATTCTGCGATTGCTTTCCGAGGAAGTCTTCGACTACTCTGCCGAACAGATGACGTCGACCAAGACGAGAAATCTTAAGCAGACCATGTGCGCTGAATTCTCGCAGATCTTCCAACTGTGTCAAGAAGTCCTCACCACGGCCGACCAACCCAGTCTGGTTCACGCCACCCTCGAGACCCTCTTGCGTTTCTGCAACTGGATTCCCCTGGGCTACATCTTCGAGACGAACCTGATCGAAACTCTGCGCACACGCTTCCTCTCTGCCCCAGAGTTCCGCAACATTACTCTTCAGTGTCTGACGGAAATTGGTAGTCTTCAGACCGGTGGAGCTGGCCAGTCCAACTCGTATGACGAGCAACTTGTCAAGATGTTCACCGAAGTGCTGACCACTATCGCGGATATTATCCCCGTTTCACTAGACTTGAAGACAACGTACCCTTCGAGCAATTCCAGGGATCAGGAGTTCGTTCAAAACCTGGCCCTCTTCCTCTGCAATTTTTTTGGAACACACCTGAATGTGAGCTCTGGAGGCAAGCTTTCCCCCCCATCACCTGTGATGGTTTTGCTAACCCTTGGCACCGCGAAATAGCTTATTGAAAATCTTCCGAATCGAGACTATCTCATGCATGGACATTACTACCTGATTAGAATATCTCAAATCGACGACCGCGAGATTTTCAAGATTTGCCTGGATTATTGGCTGAAGCTGGTCCAGGAACTATATGAGGAGATGCAGCAGCTCCCCATCACCGACATCAACCCGCTCATGGCTGCCGGTGGCATGTCTGGCAGCGGCGCACCGAATCCCAAACTACTGATGAACTACCCTCTCCGAAAGCACAAGTACAACGAGGTTCTTTCTAATCTGCGAGTCGTCATGATTGAACGAATGGTCCGGCCCGAAGAAGTGCTTATAGTGGAGAATGATGAAGGTGAAATTGTCCGAGAATTCGTCAAGGAAAGCGATACCGTTCAGTTATACAAGACCATCAGAGAATGCTTGGTCTACCTCACTCATCTGGATGTGGTCGATACAGAGAACATCATGACGGAGAAACTGGCTCGTCAGGTTGACGGAACCGAATGGTCGTGGCACAACTGCAACGTGCTATGCTGGGCGATCGGATCCATCTCCTTGGCCATGAATGAGGAAACCGAGAAACGTTTTCTCGTTACCGTCATCAAGGATCTTCTGGGTCTCACGGAGATGAAGCGTGGAAAGGACAACAAGGCCGTCGTGGCAAGCAACATCATGTACATTGTCGGCCAATATCCTCGATTTCTCAAGGCCCATTGGAAGTTCCTTAAGACGGTCGTCAACAAGCTGTTCGAGTTTATGCATGAGTCTCATGAAGGTGTACAAGACATGGCTTGTGATACCTTCATCAAGATTGCCAGGCAATGTCGTCGACACTTTGTTGCACTCCAGCCTAGTGAGCAGGAGCCCTTCATCGAGGAGATTGTGAGAAACATGGGCAAAATTACGTGCGATCTCACGCCTCAGCAAGTGCACACGTTTTACGAGGCTTGCGGCTACATGGTTGCTGCACAAGGCAACAAGCACCAGCAAGAGCGCCTACTGGCCGATTTGATGAATATCCCCAACGCCGCCTGGGATGAAATCATCAAGCAGGCGACGGTCAGCCCGTCTATTCTGCAGGACGCCGAGACTATCAAGGTCATCGGCAACATCATGAAGACAAATGTGTCGGCCTGTTCCTCCATTGGACCCTACTTCTACCCGCAGATTGGCCGCATCTATCACGACATGTTGGAGATGTATCGCGCAACCAGCGGTCTAATCTCTGAAGCCGTGGCTCGAGATGGTGAATTGGCCACCAAGATGCCCAAGGTTCGAGGTTTACGAACCATCAAGAAGGAAATCTTGAAGCTCATCGAGACGTACGTCGAAAAGGCAGAGGATTTGCAGGCTGTCCGAGCTCAAATGGTTCCCCCGTTGCTTGACTGCGTTCTTGTCGATTACAATCGCAACGTTGCTGGAGCTCGAGATGCCGAAGTCCTCAAGGCCATGTCGGCCGTGATCACGAGGCTCTCCGCCTTGATGGAGGACCAGGTTCCCACGATTATGGAGAATGTATTCGAATGTACTCTGGAGATGATCAACAAGGACTTCTCCGAATTTCCAGAGCACCGAGTGGAATTCTTCAACCTTCTCCGTGCCATCAACTTGCACTGCTTCCCCGCACTGCTGAAGCTGGATAACAACCAGTTCAAGTTTGTCATTGATTCGTGCTCATGGGCTTTCAAGCACGACAACCGTGATGTCGAAGCTGCCGGTCTCAACATGTGTCTCGAATTGATTAACAACATTGCCGAGAAGACGGACGTTGCCACCGCCAATGCCTTCTTCCAGCGTTTCTTCATGACGATCTTGCAGGACGTTTTGTTCGTTGTCACAGACAGCGATCACAAAGCTGGCTTCAAGACGCAGTCCATGTTGCTCATGAAGCTCTTTTATTATATTCACCCAGCCGATGGTACCCAACCAAGAATCCAGGGACCAATCTACACTGCCGAGCAAGCCCAGCCCGGGACCACCAACAAGGAGTATCTCGGTAACTCGGTGGCGACTCTGCTGCGCAATGCTTTCCCGAATCTACAAGCGTATGTCACCTCTTGCCACTTATACATGTCGATTTTTTTTTTTTTTTTTTTTTAGTTTTTGTTGTTATCTCCAGCTGACCATCTCTTCCCGCTCGATAGTGCCCAAGTGACGAGTTTTGTGGAGGGCCTCTTGTCGCTCAACACGCAATATGACAAGTTTCGCCTCAATATGCGAGATTTCCTCATCTCGCTCAAAGAGTTTGCCGGCGACAATGCAGAGCTGTTTGTTGTCGAGAAGGAGCAACAAGAACGCGATGCCAAGGCTGCCGACATGGAAAGACGACAAAAGGTGGGCGGTCTATTGAAGCCATCTGAGCTGGAGGATGAAGAGCTCTGACTGCACGAAGAACTGAGGAGCGAGTTTGTGCCAGAGCTGAGAGGGTGGAAGGTCGAGCCCCTGACGGACAGGGGAGATGGCTGGGAGTTTTATGGCTTGTGAAGCCTCACGGTCTGTTAAGCAAGGAGCTGGCACTATACAGTATCCCGGTCGGCTATAACCGGCAGCTTACATTGAAGGGCTGTTTTGCTCGGTGTCTGTCTTTCTCTTTTTTTCCCCTTTGTTTCCTACACCGCAGTGATACCAAGTTCTAGAACGTGTCACAGGGCAGACGGGGTGGAGCGTCTCGGGATCTCTCTCGTCTTGTTTATATTCCGACGCAGAAAAAAAAAATGATGAAGTTGACACACATGTTTCATTTTATTTAACTCATGTTGCAACAGGAAACACGGTACGAAAGAAGGAGGCATTCTTCAAAAAAGAAGAAGAAGAACAAGAAGAAGAAGAAGAAGAAAATTCTCCCCTAAAAGAAGTGCGATGGAAGTCGAGCCAAGATCCGGCAGAGTCTGAAACTGCAGGGATTAGTACATGTCTGGCCTACGATGTGAAGCGGGCTGTCCAGGATTCATTCTTCTAGGTACCTATATAGTTTTGTTATTTCTTAATACAAGAGTTTCGCCAAGACGGTGTCCCGTGTCGTGTCCATGTCCAAGTCCACACTGTTCATGCCGGCCGTGCTGTTCCCACGATAGATTCATGCCGGGCTGGATGGAGATGGAGGTCTATATCTGTTCAAGACCCCGTTCGCTTGTCAAGGCCATGGATGCATGGATGGTACGGTACCATGGCGTCCGCCTCACACACACGCGCGCCGCGTCAAAGACGGGGGCTGTCGCGGGCCCCATGGCGGCAAACAAGTACGAGTACATGCATACATGTATAGATGCAGCTGCAAGTTGGCCAACGCCCGGGGCGGGTATTGTTATTGTTATTCAGGGTCAGGCAAATCTAGTCGTCAAAGCCTTGAAACTCATCGTCCTTGGCCGCGGCGGCTTTGGCCAGGTTCTGCTCTCTCACGCGCTGGATCAGCTCATCTAGCTTGGCCTGTTCCAGCTTCTCCTCGTCCGTCATGTTGGCCTTCTTCTCCGCGTCCTTCCTCTTGTGCCTCTTCTCGCGCCTCTCGGCGCGCTGCTCCTCGTGCCCGGTCTTGTTGCTCCACGCCTCGTTCTTCCTCTTGCGCGACTTGTCGGCCTTTCTGTGCTCCTCGACGGCCCCGTTGCGCTGCGCCTCGAGCGCCTCCTGCCTGGCCGTTTCCCGTGCCTTGTCCTTGTATGCGAACGCGTCCCAGTCCATGCCCACGCCCACGCCGAGCGTCTTGTCGCCCTTCCAGTTCTTCAGCTCGGGCATGCGGGGCAAGCGCAGCAGTCCCCACGCGTTGGCCAGGTCTGCCCAGTCGAGGTCGGCGACGCGGAAGATGGACGTCGCCTGGTGGGCGCTGTAGCTCCGTACCCAGCTGACAAAGGCCCTTTGGGCCTTGTCGTAGACGGCCCGGTCCGTCGCGGCCAGCTTGCGCATCGTCTCCGTGGCAGCTGCCGCCGCGTCTTCCGATACGGCCACGTGCGGCCTGTCCAGTGGAACGATGGGCGTCTTGCGGATTTCCAGGAACCGCACGTAGTCCTCTTCCCGCCCGGGATGAAGCATCACCACCGCCAACCCCTTCCTGCCTGCTCGACCGGCTCTCCCGCTGCGGTGGATGAAGACTTTTGGGTCTGACGGCGCGTCCACCTGCACCACCAGGTCGACCTGTGGGATATCGAGCCCCCGTGCTGCCAAGTCGGTCGTGACCAAGACGGTGGGCGAGACTGAGCCCAGGAATTTCGCAAAGTTCTTCTCTCGTACTTTGGCAGGGTGCTTGCCGTGGAGCGGTATTGACGAGAACCCTGCTGGCAGCAGCAGGCCAGGCAGCAGCACATGCTGGAAGTAGTCGACGGCCGCACAAGTGGATAGAAACACAATCGTTCGCTGAGGTCTGATGGGCAGCTTCTCGAGTAATTGCGCCAATGCCGGCAATTTATGTGTGGCGGGCGTCACCAGGTACGTCATTTTCAGACTCGCTGGCGTCTTCCGATCCTCCAAGACGCCGCCATCCTTCATCTTGACTCGAACCTCAATCTTGACGGGGTTCCGCAGTCCCACGCGGATGATCTCGGAAACGGCCTCGCTCACGCTGGCGCTGAAAAGACCGGTGCGCCTCTGTTTCGGCAGCTGCGAAATGATGCCCTGCAGATCTTGCTTGAATCCCAAGTCTAGAAGCCGGTCTGCCTCGTCCAGGACAAGCATCTCAAACGAGGACTGCGGACAATGGACGTGTGGTGATGACAATAGCCCGACTAGTCTTCCGGGAGACGATATCAAAACATTGGGACTATGGCGCGTGAAGAACTGGATATCTTGGGCCGTCGAGGTCGTGCCGCCGACGAGGAGTTGCGGCACAATGACGGGCGCTGCGGTCGACGGCCTCTTCTCGTCATCCTTTAGGAATGGCAGTATTTCGGCCGACGGCGCATGGAACTCCAACAGCGACAGGAGGACAGTGTGGATCTGCGCAGCGAGCTCCCTTGTGGGCGAGACGATGATGGCGGCGACGTGATGTTTCTTGGTGGGTTCCTCGAGGCGCAGAATGCGTTGGACGATGGGGAGCAAAAAGGCAATGGTTTTCCCACTGCCGGTAACGGCCTGCGCGAATTTTTCATGTTAGAAGATATTTGCTTGCTCCTCACGGCAACGGCCCCGGCAGAGTTGTGGCCGTGGAATGCGATGCGTGACCTGACCTCGACAACCACGTCCTTGTTTCCCATGAAATGCGGCATAGTGGCGGCTTGCACAGGCGTCATCTGCGGAAACCCCAGGGTCTGGACGGCGTCCAAGATCCATTGCGCAAGCGGGGGGGTGAGGGCATCCCAGCCTCTGGGATTCCTCTTGAGAGCAGCCTTTGCAGGCGCCATGGCTGTGTTGTATGGGAAATCGGAGTGTTGGAACATCCGAGTTGCTCACTGCTTTGGGGGGGATTGCGCCGGCAGAACAAAAAGTTGACGCTATCGCCAAAGCTCTGGTCTTATCAGCACGTGAGATGCAAAAAGTAGCGGGGACTTTGGGACGGACCAAGTTCAGCCGGCCACTCGTCTGCAAAATCGCTTCTCAGCTCGTCTAGTAAACCACCACACGTCATCTCACGGTGCATCTTTGGATACCTACTTGTCCCTCTTCGTCCGTCTTTCCGTCCCCCTCCCACTCCTGTTCTGTTTCCCCCTCCCTCCTCCCGACCCATCCTTCATGCGCGCGCCGTGCTGCACAAGCCGCCGCCGTACCTCCAAGTGCTCTTTGTTCATTGCGTCATGCGGTGGGGTCCATCACCTCTACTGCATCGCTGAACATCATCATCCTGGATTCGATAGAGCCGCCGACCTTTTCGCAAAAACACTCGATCCAGTGTAGTCCTTTCTTTCCATTTGACTCGAGCGACGACAAGCAACCTTTTACGGCGCGTCGTCGCTCGCGCCGAGACAAACACCACGACTCTCATCTGTCCTCCGCCGCCTCCGCTCCGTTCGACCACCAGATTCTCTGGCCATCTTTGTTCGTGTCGCTTCATCGCGTAATCGTCGGTACTCTCTACTGCTCTGCGCTGCCGCCCATATCATTCACCATGTCTCTGCGTCGCAGGTCTTGGGCCGTTCCCGAGACGCCCCGCGTCATATCGCCGAGCCCTACACCCTCCGAGCATGATGTAGACTATGTTGCGCCCACGACGCGCTCCGCGGCAAGGAAGAGGATCAAGTCCTCGCAGCAGTCGCTGGGGGAACATCCGCTGGAAGACGAGATTGACGACGAAGCCCCCGGGCTCCGAAGGTCTCGAACAAGAAGTAGATCCCCCATGGATCCTCGAAAGCTTGCTCGCATGGCGCCCAGCAACTCGAACCCGGCGACGAAATCTTCCACGCACAAACAAGCGATTCTCGACAAGGACGCAAGCTCGAAAGCCAAGGTCGCGGCGGATCACGGCCACCTTGCCCCCCCGCAGCCTTCAGGCTGGTCGTGGCGCGACTTCAGCCGAAGCCCCAGCCCGTTGGGACTCATTCCGATCCATCGGCATTGGCGAACCTTTGTTCACAAGCACGAGGTTCCTCGCAAGGTCCTCCACGTGTCCATTGGATTTTGCGTGGTATGGCTGTACACGACCGGTACACGGACGGAATCGGTGCCACCGTATCTCATGGCAGGCCTGATTCCCATTGCAACCACGGACTTTTTGCGACATCGATACAGCTCGGTGAACAGATTGTACGTGCGCCTCCTCGGCGCGCTTATGCGAGAGAGCGAGTACTCCGGCTACAACGGTGTCATCTTCTACCTGCTCGGCGCCTGGGCTGTCTTGTACTTCCTCCCTAAAGATGTGGCTGTCATGAGTGTTCTTCTATTGAGTTGGTGCGACACTGCTGCCAGCACGTTTGGTCGCCTCTGGGGCCGATATACACCTCGACTTCGCCGCGGCAAGTCTCTGGCCGGTTCGCTGGCCGCGTTCCTGGTCGGCGTCGCAACCTCGTTCTTCTGGTACGGCTGGCTCGTCCCCGCCATCGGACCAATGCCTGGCGACGAGGACTTCATGTTCAAGGGCACTCTGTCGCTGCCTCTGGCCGTGACAAATGCTCTGGGCGTGTCTCGAAGCGCGGCCACAGTTTCAGGAACCTTGGCTCTTGCCATCCTGGGCCTGTGGAATGGTTTTGCAGCCTCGGCCAGTGAAGTCGTCGACATATTTGGATGGGATGACAATCTGACCATTCCTGTTCTCAGCGGCATCGGGATCTGGGGTTTCCTCAAGATATTTGGTTGAACAACCGAGAAGCAGGCGACGTGGGCTGATGTTTTTACGCTGTCTATTCGCATGATGCCCGGGGCCCCCTTGGCAGCAGAACCACTTGTCCGCTCTACTACATTTTTTCATCGCTCGTTCAACACTAGGGAGCATTGGGGAGCGCATATGCGCGGCGGGCGTTTAGGAAGAAGGTGCTCTAGTTGATTGATGGACAGGGAGGAATTTGGCCATGGGGGAAAGATGAGACGACTCTTTGGTCGCTATTGGCTATACATGGCGGACTTTTGGACATGGGTACCGTATCTGGGAGATGCTGTGCGCATGCGGACTAGACAGTAATGAGCAAGAACCTTGGGTTTCTGCATGATGAAGGGTTGCTTTTTTTTTCGTAATCGCATCGTGCGTCCGTAATCCGTAGAGCAAGGCTCAATGGCAATGCATGGCTGACTGCAGAAATGGCGTGCAGGCGCAGGCTGCCGTGTCGAAGACGATGAGGGCAGCAGCAGCAGCAGCAGCAGCGAGCACGGCACCGAGGAATCAGGATGCATGTATGCCTGACGTTGTCGGTATCCGACCTCGCTGGCCCTGTGATTTGCCACCCTCGTTCCAGCTACGGAGTGACATGTTGACCACAGGAGTTTCTGCGCTGGTCTGCCCGAGGACCCAATATTGGTGGTTGTATGCTTGGCGTGATGTTATTAGTTGGCGCAGCGAGGGGATCAACAAGTAGCGGTAAGCTGTAAGCTGGCGTCATCAGCACCCACACGCCCTTTTCATGTACCTGTTCCTGACCGTCCAGATTCTCTAGATGCCTCCGGACTAATCCGCACTACAGGTGCCTCTAGGTCGTGGCAGCCTGGCAGGCGGACCAACTCGCTCGAAGAGAAATTGCCCCATCATCAGCCCACCCGTAATACATATGGGTTGTCCTCAACTAGGGGAGGAGGGACCAGGTTAATAATCAGTAGGTGAGGGACAAACGTTGTGATAGTGAGCTTGTTGGTCTCGTTGCTTCTCGTAACCGGGTGAATGTGAGTTTTCAGTCAACAACCCCTCCCTCGTCCGTACTTGATAGCAGACGCAGGCGACTGAGGACAAGTACGGGGAGGAGGACAAGCTCGAATAGAGAATTCCTGGCTACTACCGAGTTATCGTCATGACTCCTGCAGGAGCTGAGGCGGGTGCGGCTATATGCATATTACTGGGTGGATTGGTTGGGCAGCCAGAGTTACAATACACCCCCTGAATTATTTTACAAATCTACATGACAGGGGTGATTGAGCCAATGAGATATCAGACAGACGACAGGGGCTGGGATGACAAATACCTTAGTTTCCTTATAATTTGTATAGGAAATAATGTATCTTTGAGTGGCGTTTTATACCTTGCAATTTTCCCTTGTAATGCTCTAAGACAATACAGGGGTTAAATTGCACATACAGCTGATCACAGCTGTTAGCGAGGGACGAATAACTGGGGCATGTAGATTTGTAAAATAATTCAGGGGGTGTATTGTATTTGGACTTGCCATAATAACTTCATAAGACTTGCACGCCCCATTGGCCCATTGGCCCCATCCAAGCCCATGTTATGTGTGTGTTCTCGACATTTATGTAAGGTGATGACACTTTGAACCCGGATCAGCCAATCGGCCAATCAGCCAATCAGCCATGGAAAAAGTCGCAGCGGGTAGCTCGGTGTCTGCTTCCAGGTTTGTCGATGATGTAGGTGCTGTGCATGGTGCATGAGCGACTGGATACAAATTGTGAATTTCCGGATGCTCTGCGACAGAGGCTGGTAAGAGGCTGGTCCCACTGATAGTTCATAGTCGGGTGGGAAAGAGCCCGTCATGATTTCACAAGGAAGGCGGACTTGACTCTCTCGGACTCTCTCCCAACAAGTTTCAACGACCCCATCGATGGGACGGACGGACCCCTCGTCCTCCTCTCCAAGATGTACATGTAATCACAGTTCGTCGTCGCACAGAGCTTTCCGTCGTGGTCGACTCGTTATCTTGACAACGCATCATCCATCAATCATCCTGGCTCACTGATGAGCATCCTCCAAGTACCATCTACCGACCTTGGAACCCGACAACCCGACAACCCAACAACCCAACCCGACCCAACCCAACCACCGAGGTACCAGACTTATTACATTAGACTTCTTTGAATGGTCTCGTTCGCCGCCCCTGCCTCACGCCTCATGATTCAATGTCGCCCTACCCGGAACCCGGATACGGCTTCCTTACACCACCACTACGGAAATTTTGCCCGCCGACTTCGGGTTTTCTTTCCCAAATCCCCATGCCCAATTTTACATTTCCGTTTCCCTAAACTTATAAGCGTCCCAACTGCTAGCGCAGCCACTTCTCCGCCGGGCTGGATATGGAAAAGAAAAAGTCACATCACCAGCCGATTTGATGGGTTTGGTGGGCCCGAGTCTACTGACTTACTTGGGCCTTCTTTTGGAGCACTTTTTGTTTTCTGTTCTGTTCCTTCTCTTGACTCCGTCTCGTCACCAAATCCCTGTCAATAAGGCATAAGCTTTCTTTTCTCCTGCTCGAGTTTGCATTTTTCCAGCGCAAACTCAAGTTACACGCCCCTCGGAGATGCACGCAATATACACGACAAGCGCACGCTCGCTTAGCATCATCGCTGCCCCATGCTATTTCTGCTCACACCCACCTTTGGGTCCTTTGGGATGATCCTCTTGTTCTCTTTCAGCATACACGATGGGCAAAGCCTATTATACGCTTGGTCAAGGGTATATTCGCTCCACCGCCAATGCCTCCTTCACGTTACGCCGTCGATCCACCTCATGCAAGCCGTCATGATCGTCTCGTCTCCCGGCTCCAATGTCGTTGTCTTGTAGTTTCCTGATATCATGTCAAGCGGGGTATAAGAATACTCAACACGATTAGACGAATTGTCGTGATGTCTGTCTCACTTGGGGCATAACGACCAGGGGCCGGCCTCGAACAAAAAGTATAAAAGGGGCCGCTGTGTTCAAGATGGTTCCAAGCTTTCCTTCCTTCTCTTTCATTTCCATGTCCATTCCCATTCCCCGGAGACCCGTCCAAGCACTTCTACTTTATACGAGGAACATTTCTCCTCATCTGAGTCACACCACATTCTTCTCGCGTGTTACACAGTCCTACTGCCCTGCACAATCATTTCAACACTTGGTTGAATATCTGAGAATACCTCTTTATTAGTCTTGTCACACATACACACACATACAGCTATCACCTATACACCTATTCACCTATACATCGTCGATAAATCTCAAGAAAAGAAAAACCCACATCAAGATTACAACAACTAGCTATGTCTGGCCCCTTCCAAAACGTGTCTTACTCCATGCCAATGGCAGTCCCTGGCAAAGGCAACCAATACCCCACGTACAGCCACTACTCAATTTCTCCCCCGGAATGCGACGAGTCGGTTAGCTCGGCGTCCGGCGTCCCATCCTACAGCAACAGTGGATTCACCGGCACATCGGCAAGCTACATTGGCAGCTCTCACGACTATGACAGCGCTCACTCTGCCAGCGGTATCGATTTCCAGGAGTACATGCAAGATCGTTTCTCCAACTCGTTCAAACCCATTCCTCTGGACCGCAGCATGGCGGTCCAAGCGCAAACGTGAGTGTATTCCCCCTCTCCCCCTATCTCCCTTTTCTTTGTTCTCTACAAGAAGGGACAAAACAGAAAAAAAAAGAAAAAAAAAAGAGCAGTCTCGCGGCCTACTGCTACTGGGGCAAAGAAGGAGGGAGGAGGAAAAGGCCCCACCTCCCCTTTCAATCAGGAATATCTTGGTTGGAGACGTTGGAGACGTTGGAGACGTTGGAGACGTTGGAGAGAAGGCTAATTGACGGCACCACGCAGTTCTGGCAAGCTCAACGCAAAGCATCGCGAACTCGTCGAATTGCAAAAGCAGGCACAAGCTCGTCTCGCCAAGACGAGAGAGAGATTCCAGGATGGAATGCGTGACGCGCGCGAGGTGCGGGGAGATTTGGAGTGGACACAAAAGAAAGTCTCGTGAGTTTTCACCTACTCGCTCGCCCTTGACATTTCAGTCTCGCCCTGCCTCCGTCTAGGAGACGCCACGACGTAGACGTCATCCCATCCACTGGCGCTGGAATTGAAAGGGATTGGGCCGCATTTGCGCCATCTCGCTTCGTTCCCTGTTTGATGCAAACAGTGAAGCAGTTTCATGAGCTAACCAATTTGCTCGTATTTGTTAGATCGTTGCAAGCCAAGGCTTCTCGCAAGCACCCCAAGGAGTACCGCAAGGCTCGCGAGAGATACCCATCTCCCGAGTACTAAATTCGTGCCTCAATAACAAGTGGTTATCTGCGGCCAATCCTCAACATTTTCCTCTATTTGTCCGAATTCATGTAAGCGACCAAAACGGCGGGTTCATTCTTTCTGCGGGGCTACCCATTTTCACTTCTTCTCGGGATACACCACAAAAGACAAAAAAAAATAAGGCCAGGGTCGAGCTTTCTTTTTTGTTTCTGTTTGGGAAGGCTGCGCGGGGGAAAAAAAGAAGTGCGAAATTCGCATCACTGACACGAGCAATTTTACGTTGTGGGGAATATTTCTCAGCACGTAAGTCGAGACATGCCCATCAATTGCGCGGCAAAAGTCGAAACGGCGCGGCAATCTTGCATCTCGGTAGTTCTTCCGATCTGTGGCTGCTTTTAAATGAAAGCCCCTGCAACTGGCGGCACCGAGGCGCCCACCTTGATAACAGTCTCTCCACACGGCGAGACGGCGAGTGCGGGGGTTGCTTGAGGCTATTTTACGATTAATGACTTATGATTGGACCAAGAATGGGATGGTTCAGGGGATTCGTGCTGAGACACGCCTCGATATCTCGCGTCTGCGGGAGCCGGGATTATATTGTTTGGTGCCTGGGCGTGCGGGCTGAAAAGGCCGGGTTCACAAGGGGTCCTGTTCTGTCACCGACAGAACGGATACCAACAGGGCTGGCTGGCTGGCTGCTGGGTGCTCATTGGATCTGGAGGACGGGAACCTTTCCCATTGTCGCTGACATGTTGATGCTTGGCAGATGCCGCGCATAGAAATGAGGGTCCATGGTGCTGTAAATAGTACGAGGGCCTTTGATGAGTGTGTCGATAGTAAAATGTCCCAAAATGACACCATGTTCCGTTCGAACCAGAGCGGGCGTCCAATGACGATTCATGTATATGTGATGACTCGTGACTCTGCTCCAGGACAGGGGACATGCCGTAGATGCAGGTACGATGTTCAGGTTCCTCCGAAAAACCCACCACATCTTCTCCGCGCCCGGATGCTTGCCGGATCGGGAAAGTCGTTCTGAGACTAATATGCCAGGGCCACACTGTAAGTTGATCACGGTCACGTGGCCACAGACACAGCCCAACCCGAGCGTCGACGAGGACCGCCAGCTTCACTTTTGCAAGAAGCTCTTCTGGTAATGAAATGACAATTGTCGAGCTCAGTCGAGGTATTTCCCACTAGAGGAGTGTCATGGCCAGGTTGCCCCTGCCCGTCCGCCAGAATGCCCAAGCATGAATTTCCTTCGTTCCTCCGCTGCCCCTCCCCCAGCATAGGTCGCCAGCATAGACGCCCATTTCAAGTTTCAAGTCGTAGCCGGTGTCCAGGACGACCGAGGACCCCAGGTTCCGCCCCTCGTTCGCAGCCCCATGGCTTTCTCGAGGCGCTCCCACGGGTTCTCGTTGGACGTGCCGTCGTAGTACCCCGCGTACCAGAGCTCGTTGTGCCGCCGCCTCTCGACCCGACGACCCGGCGTGGCGTGAGTCTCTGACGACGCGCCGCCGACGGAGCCTCCCCTTCCTGCGGGGGGGTGCTGGTGCGCTGGCATCGGAGCCCGGGGCGACGGGGCGGCCTCGTCCGGGTCGGGGTCGGAATCGGCGGCTGGCTTTGCGCTCGGCGTCCCCAGCGGCGTGGGCGTGGAATTGGATCTCGTGGCCGTGGCCGTGGCCGTGGCCGAGGTGATGCTGTCTGCGGCGGCGTTGCATCTTCTTCTCTTCTGGGGGTGGTGGTGGTCCTGTGCGCCGAAGGATGAGAAGCCCATTGCTCGGGCCATGGCGGCGGCGTCTGCGTCTGGATCCAGATCCATGGTTGGTGGCGCGACGCTGTGGTCTTCCTTGAGGTGCCGCTTTTTGTGTGTGTGTGTGTGTGTGTGTGTGTGTGTGTGTGTGTGTGTGTGTGTGTGTGTGTGTGTGTGTGTGTAGAGCGATAATGAGGGAATGAGGATAGGACTATCTTTCTTTGGGTCTTGTGGTAGTTGTCTTCGCCGCGGCGGTGTGCGGTGGGGTTATCTGGAGGCGAGATGGGGGAAAGAAAGGGTGGTTATTGATGTGACGTGGTTTCGCTGTTTCGGGTAGGAATTTTGTCGTGGTGGAGGTGGGGCGCAAATAATCCGTACTTTTTGTTTTCTGTTCGTGAGCTCGTGGGTGGCTCATTGGTCCTCATTGGTTGATGGGTGGGGTCGAGGACTTGTTACATGTAGAGCTCACAAGAGGACAGACAGGGACTGAATCAATCTGGACGCCATTTATTAGTTTGATCAAAGACGACTGGGACTTTCGTGTCCCTTGTTATTACCCAAGGCCAACATCATGGCTACCACGTGGAATGAGAGAGCGAACTTAGCTGGGTGCCGTTTGATCTCGGATGCGTGAGATCCCGGGTGGTTGGGAGGTTCGAGGAACACCAGACCTCCCTTTTTTTTTTCTTTTTTTTTTCTCACTGGGAATAAGCATCTACTTTGTGATTCTCCAATCTCCAGCAAGAAGTTGCTATCAGACATTTCTTTTTCACGTTTGAACACCATACCTGCCACCACGACTTTCACAACTCCAGAAATCGACGAGTTCGCAACGCCACGAACAATGTCGGACCAAACGCCCATTGTTCTCAATATACCCTCCAAATACGCCTCTTCAGCCGCACGAGCGACCAGTGCCGCCCCCCCGCCATCCATGGAATGGCTCACCCGCACATGGACCGTCACGCACTCGACGCTCGGCATGTGGCGGTCAGCGCGCAACGTGCGCATCACCTACAAGCCCCTTGCGCCCAAAGGCGATGGCAGCGCCCGCATAGATGACCTGGTGGAATATGAGCCCGCCAACAAAAGCGGCGTGTTGAAGTCTGTCGCGGGCGTGGACACACAGGCCTCGGAGGGAGGGTGGGACTGGCGAGGCAAGGGATGGCTGTTCTTCGTGTCCAGTCACTGGGAGCTGCTTGGCTGGGGCGAGAGCACGACTGCCGAGGGCAAAAGGGAGAGATGGGCCGTTACGTGGTTTGCGCCCACGGTGTTTACCAAGGAAGGGATCGATGTCTATAGCGATAGCGCCGAGGGCTTGAGCGAGGCGACTTATGGGAGGATCGAGGAGGCGCTGAAGAAGTTTGAGGCTAGGGAGGTTGCTGAGATGACGGCCCGGGATATGCAGCCTGTTGAGATCAAGCTTCCGTGGACGGAGAGGTAGGATGGAAAGGCGTGCTGAACCATATGGGTATATTGATGTAACAAGTTTCCATTTCGTTAGGCACTATCACAATGACGGTCATGTTCATGCCCCCTTGCTCGCGGACCAAGGCTCTCCGAGTGCTCATGACGTCTTCGCTCTCGGTCACGACCACGGTCACGATCCCTCTTGTATCCATCATCATCCTTTCTCTCCCTTGACCGTTGACGCCTTCGGCTGGACTCTTTTGGTGATGCGCCGCGATGCCCCGACTCTCCGTCATGTTTCCCCCTATGCCTTTCTCTTCGCCTGTCCTCTTTCCGCAATTGACGGAGATCCTCGTCTCGCTCTTCTTGAATCTTCCTCCTCTCCTGCTTGAGTTCCCGCACGCGAGAGGCACCTTTCTTCATCATGGCCAGGGGGTCATTGGCAGCCATGCGATCGGTATCTCGTTGCTTGCGTCTCGGGTCATCATTCCCCCACATGTCCTTCAAAGGTTTCCCCTGCCGATCCGCGTCTCCTTGCGAGTACCACGGCCTTTTGATGCCGCCCTTGCCGGCAGCATTGGATAGCCGCATGGTATATTGGTCTTCGACCTCCTGCTTCTTCTTCCGCGCCTCCCTCTCCGCTTCCTCGTTCTTCTCCGCGTGGCATCTGCTCTTTTCATCACCAAACAAGTCAAAGTGTCCTCGCCGATCGACTATTGGCGCGGAACTGCTTTGTTTTTGAAACGTCTCAAGTGACTTGATCGCAGGCTCGGCACGTTCCCTTGCCAGACGGAGCTCGAAGTCGGTGTCGTCCTCGCCCTCTCTCTTGCGCTTTCGTCCCGGCCGTCCCGGTCCTGATCCTAGGCTGGGGAGTTCTCGCTTGGCATTGGCATCGGCATCGGCATCGGCATCGGCATCGGCATCGGCATCGGCATCGGCAGGGCCATCGCTTTTGTCTTCGGTCAACGGGGGAGGGATCTCGCCTCGCAGGATGGCTAGTCGACGTTGCGCATCGATTTCTTGCATGCGCTGCTCCTCGGCTTCTTCTGCAGCCTTGGCCGCCGCCTCGTCGCGGCGGACTCGGGCGACATTGTCGGCATTGTAAACGTTCCACGACTTTTTCCCCAGCAGGTGCCTTTTCGTCGCTCGGTCAGCATATATCCTAATGGTCCGGGGGGAGGGTGTTGCATTTGATTCTTACAGAGGCATGGTGACGTCTATCGAGGATGACCAGGAATGGATAGGAAATCAATGTCCAGCGACCAGCACAAATGGAGCCCGGAGCATTATTATGCAGACTTCGCGCTACGGAGTAGTGACATAATAATGGGCCTTTTGTCGTTGAGACACTGAGACCACTGAGACCTTGCTGCCAACGCCCCGAACGCCCCGAACGCCCCGAACGCCCCTCTCTCCCGCCAGACGAGTCACAACCCCAGACGGCCAGGCGCCAGCGCATGTACATAAGCTCCAAGCTCCATCAGCGCCGTGTTGGGGTCGCTTGCTTCAACCATTCAACCATTCAACCATACATCGCCACGACCTACGACCCACGACCCACGACCTACGACTACGTTACCTTTCGCATTGACATTGCCTGCCAACAACCCTGGAAGACGAATTCACTCGAACCAATCAACATATTACGTTCCTGCCGACCCGGACCCGAAAACCTCGCCCAACTAGAATTCACAATGTCCAGAGCACCTCCTCCCGGTGGTGCCGGCAGGATGCCAATGAGTGGTGGGCTGCCAGGTAACAGCCGAATGCCTCCCGGTCAAGGCAGGCCGCCGCCGCCGGGAGGTCAGTACGGCGGAGATTCAGGGTACGGAAATCCTCAGGGATACAACCATTCTCGGATGGACCAAGCAGCGGGGCCCGGCATGCCGAGATACCAAGAGAAGGGGTCGTCTGTCCCAGGCGCTGGCAGACGGGTGCCCTTGAAGGTCAAAAAGGTTGCCGACGAAGGACTGCGAACGAAGCTGGTCTTCGACAACATGTAGGCTCTTCTGATTCCATTCAAATCAACACCCTCCTCCTGTCATCGTCACTGACCGGCCTTGGACTCGTAGCTGTGCTGTTTCGCAACAAGACTTTCCTCGAGATGTCCAAAATCCGAAGCGCCCAAACGATGGATCTGCTCCATTCTACCTTCTACTGCGATGCGAAAGGCCGGAACGCGAGTACGTAGTCACGGTTCAGTCGTTCCATCATTATGACGCCGGCTGCATCAGTTTGACTGATCCGCAACGCACCTGGTGTCAGATCGGCTTCACAGACGTCTTCTCCGGAGAAGTTTACGACCCATTCGCCTCGGGGAACAAGGTACACCTAGGATCGATTGATTTGGACATTGGGTTCGCTTTGCCTGAAAAGAAGGCGACGGACGTTCCCTACGATGAAGATGATCTCTCCGGCGAGTTTACGAGGAGATACCGAGACCAAATACTGGCCCCCGGGCAGAGAATGCTCATGGAGATTCGCAGCATTCCCCTGTACATTACCGTCAAGACAGTTGGATTGTTCGATCTTTTGACGTCTTCAGAGGACACTGCCAAGCAGGTCAGCCGAGAGAGCGATGCCAGAGGTATTCTCATCGAGCAGACTCGGGTGGTGTTTCATCGAGACGGCAGTCGAGACGGCAATGGCAAGTTCAAGCTTAAGCCCTCTCTGAGCAAGCCCAACTCCAACGCCATTCTGGCTCCTGATTTCAAGTTTGAGGACATGGGTATCGGTGGTTTGGGTGACGAATTCTCCACCATTTTCCGCCGAGCATTCGCCTCGCGCGTGTTTCCTCCCGGCCTGGTGGCCAAGATGGGCATTCCCCACGTCAAGGGCATGTTGCTGTACGGGCCCCCGGGTACGGGAAAGACTTTGATTGCCCGTCAGATTGGTAAAATGCTCAACGCCCGACCGCCCAAGGTCATCAATGGTCCCGAGGTGCTGAACAAGTACGTCGGTCAGTCTGAGGAGAACATTCGAAAGCTGTTCGCGGACGCCGAAAAGGAGTACAAGGACAAGGGCGACGAAAGCAGCCTTCACATCATCATATTTGACGAACTTGATGCCGTCTGTAAGCAGAGAGGGTCGGGTGCCGGTGGCGGCACTGGTGTCGGCGATAGTGTGGTGAATCAGCTTCTCTCCAAGCTTGACGGCGTTGACCAGCTCAACAACATCCTGCTGATAGGAATGACCAACCGAAAGGACATGATTGATGATGCGCTCTTGCGGCCAGGTCGTCTTGAGGTCCATCTTGAAATTTCGCTGCCAGATGAGCCGGGGCGTCTTGAAATCTTCAAGATCCACACTGCCAAGATGAGGGACAACGACATTCTCGACCCCGATGTCAACCTGGAGGAGCTAGCATCCCTGACCAAGAACTACTCGGGTGCCGAGATCAATGGTGTGGTCAAGGCTGCCGCATCATTCGCCTTTTCGCGCCACACCGAGGTTGGCCAGATGGCAGCGGTCAAGCAAGATGTTGCCAGCATGAAGGTCAACCGCGCTGATTTCAGGAACGCCTTGACAGAAGTACGGCCCGCGTACGGTATTTCCGAGGCGGAGCTCGAAGAGGCTGTCAGATTAGGAATCATCCCCTACAGCCAGCACATCACTTCATCCATTCAGGAGATGATGCGCGTCGTCGGTATGATTAGGGATGACCCTAACAAATTCAGCACCTCTGTCCTTTTCCACGGACCCAGGGGCGCGGGAAAGACGGCTCTGGCCGCTCACATTGCCATGCAGTCCGACTTCCCGTTTGTCAAGATGGTCACGCCGGCAGACCTGGTGGGATACCGAGACGATTTCGCCAAAAAGGACTACGTTCACAAAGCCTTCACCGATGCATACAAGTCGCCCACTTCTATCCTCATTCTCGATGACTTTGAGCGTTTGATCGGATGGAACCCGATCGGGTCTCGCTTCTCCAACGTCATGCTCGAGGCACTGACCACACTGATTGTCTCCAAGCCCCCAAGAGTAGGTTTTTCCTTGACCTCGAAACCCCTTTCCCACCTGTCCCGATTCCGACAACTCAGCCTTGATGCTAACATGATTGGCTCCAGAACCACCGTCTCTTAATCTTTGTCACCACGTCCAAGGCTTCTGTCCTGAAAATGCTCGAAATCGACGGCGATTTTGCCAAAAAGGTCGCTGTGCCCGCCGTCTCCAACGTCCGCGAGCTCGCTACCATTCTGCAGGAATCCAGGACCTTCAACTCCGGCGACATCAACCAGGTTATCAACATGGTGCAGCAGCGCACGGGATCCGACACAATTGGGGTTGGTATCAAGGCGATTCAGGACTTGATATTTGAAGCCAAGGCCGGCGGGCCGAATTCCGATGTCCTCGAGACCTTTTCGGACTTGCTGCTGGAGAAGATTCAGGAAATGTCGTTGTAGATGGCTGTGGTTGGTGCATGTGGAACGTATATTGAAAGAATGGAAGCGGAATAAAGCTCTGACGTGTGACACGTTTGGTGCGTTGACAACAGCTGTGGGTAGAGCAAGTGCATCATGGATGAATCAATCACCACTTGAGCAGAACTGTTCTTGTCCACGCAATTACAGCAACCATGTACTGATCTGATCTTACATCCCTCACCACGTCCATGTGCCCGACTTAACAACCGCGGCTAATCGACATCACCTCCCACAAGCAGTTCGTGAGCCGGCACAAATCTATCCTCGCACCCCGTCGCCAACGCCATCTTGACGGGATTGCCCCGAGGGCCCAATTTCTCGTAGCAGTCCACAATGGGTTGGTGCGACTGGATTTTAGGCTCTATTGATGTACGTCTGTTGATGGACGACCCATCTCTCGAATAGGTTCCATCCTGAACTTCCTGGGGGCGTGGCGCTAAGAACGGTTTTCAGTGTTTTGGTATCTGTAGCGCTGGTGGTTTAGCGGACACGACTAGTAATAGAAATATAACTTTCTCTCTATAGCTTCTCTCTTTTAGCTATTTAACTAGCCTTTACTATTTTAGATAATCCAGGCTTTGCCTAGACCTAGCAATATGGGTGTCAATTGCACAAGTCACAAAGACCTGTACAATGCGTTATTGTCAGGTAGGGGTGTAAATAGATAATAGAAAGTGTTCAATTCGATTAATTAGAGGTGTAAATAGCAGCTAACTTTTATACCTAAAAAGTATATAGTATACTATAGTCCTAACTAGTTTATAACGGTACTTCTAATATATTTATTTTCCCTCCTAGGCACGAGGTAAAACTGCTTGAATCATTATAGATCTCTATTTTTTTAACACCTTTTCCAAATATCTAGCCTTTTTCTCTAGCTTTTTATTTCCCTTTTTCTTCTTACTTTTCCTAAATTTCTTAATATCTTTTTTTATCTTTTTTTATCTTTTAAATTTCCTTTTTATTTAGAATTTCCTTAGATTTTTAAATAGCTATTAGGTTTTATAGCCTAGTAGTTATAGCCCTTAGCTTTTAGTTACCCTTAGCTATACTATTAATTAATTAGTTAGTTATTGATTAGTTAATTAGTAGCCCTTAATATACCTGTTAATTATTGTTAGAACAAGCATGATATTAACAAGGCTACGCGCCTCTAATTAGTTAGGCGCGTTATATTGCGAATTTATATATCTAGCCTAACTACGCTATAGTTAGTATTAGTATATATAGCCTCTTTATATATAACCTTAATTAAAGCCTCTTTTCCTATAATAAATAATATACTCTCTTTGCTTTTATTTTATCTCTCTTTTACTTACTTTAGTAAACTAAAATATATAATAATTATATATACTTTAGTTTACCTTAAAAATCCTATATATAAGTTAATAGTATTTTATAAATACTTATACTAATTAGTAGTTATCTTTATAAATGCTATAAATTAGTAAGGTCTTATAAAAAAGATACTAGTATTATAAACTTACCTTATAAAATAGGAAGGCTATTAAATACTAATATACTAAGGAAGAAGTATATTTTAGCTTTCCTTTTACCTTAAGTAACTATAACTAGCTTTATACTAAATCTAAGCTTATTAACTTAATTAAGGCCTAGTAAGTAACTAACTTAACTTATCTTTATTTATTTAATTAGTATATTTATTATATAAATAAACCCTTAGAAGTGTATTTATTAAATAATTAAAGCCTAGTTAGTAACTAAATTAACTTATCTTTAGTTATTTAATTAAACTTACGAAAAGGTAAAGATAATAGCTTTACTTATAATTCTTTAAACCTTTATAATTTCTTTATTTACTTTACTTTCTTATTTACTACTAATATTATAGTAAAATATTAAGATTAACTAAAGGGATTTAAAACCTAAGATATTTCTTTTAATTATAAATATATTTCTTTTTTAAAAATACTATAAGAGAAGTTAATTTATAAGTTATATTTTACTTTCTTAACTATATTTTCTTTAATTTATACTAGTATATTATATAATAAGTACTATTAACCTTCGCACAAACTTCCGCACTGCTCTAAAGGTCCGGAATCACCTCTAAAATATAAACTATATTAATATTTAAATTCCTTACCTCTATTTATTCCCCCCTATAATATTATATTATAATAAAGCTAGTAGTAGGAGTGTGAATATACTCATAATAATTAACTTATGTAAGGGCTTAGGCTTTGCCTAAGCATTTTCTATATAGTAGGAAAGGTAAGGGTAAGTAAGAATAAGTAAGGTAAGGAAAGGGAGGCTTTTATAAGAAGCTAAGAGGGTATAAGAGGTATTACTAGGAATAGCTTTTTTTTCTTTCCTTTCTTTTTCTTAAGTCTCTTAATACTATATTAATACTTTATTATAGTTACTTAAAGACTAGTTTATAATAATTAAGAGACTTTCTTTAGTTTAAAAAAAAAGCTACTAAAAGAAATAAAGAAAATAATAATAAACCTAATAAATATACTTTAGCCTTATAACTAACTTAGCTAAGGAACTTATACCCTCTTATCTAAGGCTATAATACTACTAAAAGCTTAAAATACTTAGTTTAAGATACTTTAACTAATACTAGTATAGTAAGTAAAGGTAATTAAGAACTTATAATAATATATATATATAAACCTAGAATTAGTAGTATAATAAAACTTCTTACTAAATACCTTAATAAACCTTACTAAAATTAATTTAAATTATATTTTACTTTAAAGGCTAGCCTTATTATCCCTTATATTATAAATTTACTAAAAACTAATTCCTATAAGTAACTTATATAATAGTAATAAGGTTATATTTACTACCTAGAAGTTTCTAATATAATATAAGTTAAAGGTAAATAAGAATTTTATTAGGTTTAATAAGAATTAATAAGTATTTATTTACTAGAACTTATTACCTAAGGTTTAGGCTTAAATTATATTATTCTTTAAGATAAGCTATATAAATAACTATAACCTTATAGCTTTTTTAACTTACTTAGAAATACTTTATATAAATCCTTATAAATAAAAGATAGCCTTTATAAAACTTAACTAAATAAAATAAAAAATAAAGAAGCTATTTACTATATTTTTTATTTATTTTAAATAAAAACTCTTCTTAGTAAAAGAAACTTATTAAACTAAGAATATTAAGCTAGCTAAGCTTTAATATATACTTAATAAGTATATAAAAGAAATATCTATTAGTAAAGGGATAAGCTAAATAAAATACTATATTATAATTACTTAGTATTATAGTATTATAGTTAATATTAAATCTTATACTTTAAAAAAAAAGTTTTAAAACTAATATAAACCTTAGCTAAGCTAACTTACTTCTTAATAAATAAACTATAATAATAATATACTTATAATAAAAGTATATACTATAATAACTTAATAAGGTAAGTAAAATAAGCTAAATAAGAAAAATAAGGGTTTTAAAAGAAATATAAATTAGCTAAAAGCTAAGTAAGTAACTTAAATAAAACTAACTAAATACTACTAAGAGAGGGATTACTTATATTATAAATTTAAGAACTAGTATATTTAGAAATATACCTTTCTCTTACTTTACTAACCTAAGGTTTAAATTAACTTATATAAAGTAAATATAAAAAGTATAAATAAGAAAGTTATTATAAACTTATTAGAAAATAAGTAACCCTTAAGTAAAGTCTTATATAAAAATAAAGAGGCTAGCTAGTAACTAAAGATTTAAATAAGTATAGCTAGTTTATAAATATAAATAAAGATATAGATTAATATATAGATTAACTACCTTTCTTAATTCTAGTACTTTTTAATATATACTTTTATATTAATATCTAGATTAATTATAGCTATAATTACTATAGTACTATTAGTAATAAAATAGCTTAGCCTAAAGCTTATATAATTACTAAAATAAAGGTAAGTATATACTATAGTAAAAATAAAGAGAAAAGGGAGGTAATAAAGGGAGAAGTTTTTCTTTATTACTTATATAGTATAAGCTAGTATTAATATTAATAAGTAAGAGTTATTAGTATACTTATATATTATTCTAGGTCTTACCTAGGATATTATCTTTAGTATACTATAGCTAAAGTATTATAATATTATAATTTATATAGTAAAATAGTAACTAGTAATTAATATAATAAAGGGCCTTTATATTTTAAAAGCTACTAAGTATAAGGAGAAAGCCCTAGTATAAGGGATTATTAACTTCTTATATATAGCTAAGGTATAATAAGTATAAAAGATAAGGAATACTATAATAAGGTTTATAGCTATAAGCCTTAAAGAAATAATAATAATATTATAAATTATAGTGCCTAAAATAAAACTAAATAGCTTTAATATAGCTATATTACTAAGGGAATTAGTAAACTCTATAAATCTTTTTAATAAAACTAAAGCTAATAGCTTACCCTTATATAAGGGTTCCCTTAATTATTATATATATTTATATAGAAATCTAAATAGATTTAAACTAATACTCCTATAAGACTTACTATATAATATACTAAGGGATTAGTTATTAAAGGTTTATTACTAGATAATAAACCTAATAAATAAGGGCTAGATTTATACTAGCTTTTTATTAGCTATAGCCCTTATTTTTCTTATAAAAAAAGTAAATAAGGGATAGTAGTTTTATATAAACTATTATATACTTAATAAGATTATAGTATAAGATTAATACTTACTTCTATTAATTAAGAAAAATACTATACTTTCTCTCCTAAGTATATTAGTTTACTAAGGTAAATATTTATATAGTATTTTATAAACTATAGATAGCTAAGGGTAAGAAGTACTTTACTACCTTTTATACTAGGTTTAAACTATTTAAATAGTTAGTTTATTTATTTAGCCTAGTAAGTATACTAGTAACCTTCTAATATTATATTAATAAATCCTTAGGGAATATTGTTAGAATAAAGGTGATATCAATCGCGCGTCGCAGCCGCAATTACCTAGCAAAAGCTTAGGCCACACGCACGCCCCACACGTGACTTATAACCTAGCCTGTTAATTAGCTAGGAAATATAAGGCTATAAACGCATAGCCCCCTTTCCTTCTATTATTACAAATTCTAGCTTTTGACTTCTCTTTTTAAACACATATAACATAGCCTAGAATAGATAAATTAATAATAATACTATTCTTTAGGCTTATAACCTTCTTATATTAAATTTAATACCTTATAAAACTAATACTAATTAGTAGTTACCTTTAGAAATAACTACATAGTCTTTAAACACTATAAATTAGTAAGGTTTATTAGAAGAGGTAGCTTACCTAATAATAACTTACCTTATAAAATAGGAGGGCTATATTTAATAATAAGTTATACTAATAAAAAGGTATAATATAGCTCTCTTCTTACTTTAGTATTAATATCTATATTTATATAAATTCTAAAATAATAAAGAAGGGTTTAATACTAGTAGCTAAGCGATCCCCTTGTCTTTCTTTATTATATATTTAATTATATATTTAAAGTTAACTACCTTACCTTATAATCCTTTATATTAATAATATAAGTTATATAACTTATATTTTACACCTCTCCTATCCCCTTATATTAAAAGATTTACTCCCCCTTAATTAATTAGAATATTAGATATAGCTAAACTATCTAGGACCTCTAGTTAATTTAGAGTTCCTAGTAAGAGTAATAGCTATAATAATACTATAAAAAGCATTAAAGCTAGAGATAGTAGTAAATACCTTAATAAAGGGAAAAACCTTATTTACCCTACCTAAATCCCTTATATTTTTATAAAACTCTAATAATATATTATAGAGAAATTACTTTAATAAATAGAAAACTCTAAATATAAAGAGATAATAATACCTAAGGAAATCACTCTTTATATTATTATTAAGACTAAATAATATAGAGAATAAAGGTTATTTAGGAAAATACTTTTCTCTAAATTTAGTAATAACTTTTATAAATAGCCTAGAAATAAGTTTATAAAAGGGAAAGACCTTTCTGTTAGATTCACAGGGTATTGAATTCAATGTAATACAGTCGTAAGCCCGAAGAATAGTATCGTCATTGATTATTTATTCTAGGCTACGTTGTCTGTTGTTATAATTGATTAAGTTATTAGAAAAGAGAGGTAAAAAGCTAGAAGTTATAATACATAAAGGGAAAAGGGGTTACGCGTTTATATCCCTATATTTCCTAGCTAATTAACGTGCTAGGTTATAGGTTACGTATAGGGTCCGCGCGCGGCCTAAGCTTCTACTAGGTAATTATAGCTATAACGCGTAATTAATATTACCTTTGTTTTAACACTAGAACTTCTCTCTTTTAATATAATTATTAACACGCGATATTAATTATAGAAATAAAAAAGGAAAGATAAATTAAGGATATAATTAATAGGGGATATAAGGAAAAGAACTTATAGCCTATCTAGGTATATAGTTACTAATAAAAGGGAAATAATAATCTTGCTTAGCCTATAAGCCTATGTAAGGATAAGTAAGTCCTTCTAAATCCTTTCTTTCCTTAAAATAACATATATACCACACTATAGCGCATATATAATATCTTCCTCCTCCTTAGTAACACCTTTATCCTCCTACGTACTACTATTAATTTCTATAGTCTATTAGGAGGGCCTAGTAGGCTAGCGTAGTTATAGCCACTAGGGATATTAACTATAGGGGCGTAAATCCCTTATGTATTACTATCTTATCCCTATAGCTACTCTCCTAGAGGATTACCTTTTCCTCTTACTATATGTATATTACATGTAGGTAACCTATCCCTCTATCTAGATAGTTATCTAGTTAGTTAAGATAAAGCTCTTAAGGGCCTTATTAAGTAATACCTTTATAAAGGCATTAGCTAGGTTATTCTCTCTATTAATCTATTAGATCTCATAGAGTTCTTAGCGTTTATATAACTATTAAAGGGCTATAATATTAATTATTAGGTGTTTCTTCTTTATTATACTAAGCTTAATAAGGCACTTATATAAGGAGTATAAATCTATATATATAATAACTAGGATCTTTAGGAGCTTTAATTAGTTAGTAACTAAGTTTAGGGTAGTTATAATTACATAAGCTATATTAACACTAGCTACTATACTATAGACTTCTAAGGTAAGCACGCTTTATATAACTCTCTTACTCTTTATTAAGCTAAAGTGTATAATATTACCTTTAATTATAAATTTACTATTAGTATAGTCTTTATTCGCTAGGATAAGTATATATCCTAGTTATAAGGATAGGTTCTAGTTATTAGTAAAGGATTTATTTATAAAGGTAAAGAGCTTTGCCTTCTTAAGGTTAATTAGGATAAATATTAGACCTCTCTCTAGGTAATCTATCTACTACTTTAGGTAGTAATTAAGGGCTTTTACATTCTCTAGGGTTAGCTCCTAGTGTTATATAGTAATAAATAGGTTAAAGTAAGCCTCTAGTTAGTAAATTAAGGTAATATAAGCGCCTTAGGCCCTTTACTTAATGTATTTGCGCTTTAAGTTAGTTATTAGAACTAACTCTAACTTATTACTCTGCCCTTTCTACTAGATCTTAATAGCATTATTCTCTAGCAAGATAATACCACTGTTAAACGTAAGAGAGTAGTCCTAAGTTAGGAATTACTTTAGCTTTATATTAAAGCTTACTATAGTAAGCTAGGTCTCTTCCTTCTTAGAGAACTTCTTATCTAAGAGGCCGATTATATTGTTAGTTTGCATTCTAATGTAAGCAAAGTTAGGGCTTTCCTTCGTAGTTATAAGCAGGTAGGGATTATACGTAGAGGTTTCTATCTAGAGGTTCTCTTTATAATACTTATAATACGTAACCCACCAGTGTGTTTCTACTTCTATAAGCCTGTAGAGAGGTTTAATAACTCTTATAATTATGCTAGGCGGGTAAAGGTGCTGTATTTGAATTAGTAAGCGTGCTAGGATTAGCCACTCTAGTAATGTACGGGCCTATACATAAGCCTAATAGATATCTCTTAGCTAGATAAGGAATTTCCTTAATCTTACAGATAGGGCTATCATGAGGATAAGACGTTAGCTCGCGCGTTAAATCGTTAGGGCCTATATAAGAATAGCCTGTTTCCCTTTATCCTTACACCCTTAGATTATAAGGCGTGACTTTTTGTAGGGTTTTGTTATCTTACCTTTAATCTTATTAATAATTTAGGAATTAAAGATTTAAATCCTACTATATTCTTCCTTATTAAACATAATAAATTCAAACATACCTTACTTAATTAGAGCGTTAATTTCCGCTTTTATTAATAGCTTAAACAGTTTGCCTAGGGTCTTAATAATTCCTTCCTTACATAGCTTAATTACAAGAGCTAGGTTACTATATTCTTTTACTAATAGGAAGGTATTAGTACCTTAAGGTATTATAGGAGAGTTCTTCTGTAGCCTTCCACGTCCTTACTTTAATAGTATTAGTAGCACTATATTCTTATTACAAGCCTCTTACCCTTTTTCTCCTTTCTCTTTACTAGGCTTTACTATCTTCTCCACACTAGGGTTATTATAGTAAGGCTTAATAGATATTAACCTAAAGGTCTTTAGGCCTCTAGGCATATTAAGTATATAGCTTTCTCTAGTAATTACTAGTAGCTTATATAGACTTACCTATCCCTTGCCTTCTCACTAGACCTTAACCTTTAATCTAAGCGGCAGGCTAAGGGTCTTTAAGGTATCTAGGCTATTATATTTAGCAAGGGCCTTATTAACCTTCTAGATAGCATAGAGTCTCTTAATCTCTTTAGTAGCCTTCTATACTATAATCACATACTATATAATATTAAGTAATAGTAAGGACTTATTTATTATATATAAGTAGGCTCTAAAGATAAGGAGGGTTAGGATAAGGCTATTAAGGCTTATGGTATTATTTAGGGCCTTAATTACTATTTAAAGGGTAATAGGTTCTAGTGTTATAGGGCATTCGCGTCTAATTATATTATAGGCTCTTTAGAGCGGCCTATAATACCTTTTAACCTTCCCTATACTATAGTATACCTTAATAAGGACTTCCTTAATTAAAATTAATATTAAAGCTATGAATTATCTAAATTTATTGCTATAGAAGTTTATTCTAGTATTTATAATAATAAAGTCTAGGGGGCCTAGGTAAGCATTAATCTAGCATATTTAGAGGGCTTCCTAGGTTGTTTTCACAGAGATATTATTAAGGAATTTCGCTACGTTAAACACTATAGCTATATATATAGCGTGGAGTGTAAGGCAGTTACTATCTAGGTAAAAGATATTTACTATTACTTTATAGTTAAAGCTACACTTATCCTTTAGGGTAAACTTAAAGTAATTAGGGCTATTTATATATATTTAGTATTAGTAGTAGATTCTTGTTAGCTCCCTAATAGCTTTAATATTAATATTATGCCCTAATCTACAGAGGACCTTATATAAACGTTAGATTAATGGATGCCTAAAGCGGCAATGTAATTACTATAGCTTGCCTTCTATAAGGTAGCTCTAAGTAATTACTTTTTCTTTCTATATAAGAAGCATCTAGGCGTGGCCCTATTTATGTATAATAGGGACTTTAATGTTTCCTTATTATAGCGTGTTCTTAGAGATATTAAAGTTAATCTTTAGATAGTTTATATTATTAAGGGATAAGAGAAATAGAGTATTCGTAGGGATAACCTAAAAGAGAATGTTTCTAAAGGGGGTAGGTATATTAGCCACTCTAAGCGTAATAATTAGGTCTCCTACGCTAAATCTAACTAATACCTTCTTCTTTGTTAATTTATTAAGCTGCAATGTAGGTATCTAATGTTATAAAGCAAGAAATTAAGGGTGCCCTACTATAGAGAACTTTGCGGCTCCCGTATTAGGTATAATCCCTTGGAATATTGCACAGGAATAGCGATCTTCTAATATAAACATCGCTAGGGCTTTATTTACAAGTTTTTGCTAAAAGGGGTTTTCTTTACTTAGACTATAATAAGCTACTTACCTTATTAGGAATTAAACTATTCTTTCACTATTAATCTAGGTTTCGTGAGTAAAGAAGCTTATAGGTACTAGCCTATCTATATCATTAGGGCCGTCATTAAATCCAATGCTCTTTATATACTAAGCGATTTTATTATTAACAAGAGGTTAGGATTTATGCTCTCCCTTATACTAAGTAAGGAATAAATAATATAAGTTATCCATCAGATCCATAAGGTAGTAGTTCTTAAAGCGTTAAAACGCCTTCTTATAGTTCTCTTTAGGGTGCTTAGATAACTAGTATCCTTCCTTACTATATATATAGCACTTCTTTATGTAAGGAGTACCTCCTCTTCCTTATGGTTTTAAGGGGTATTAGGTCTCTTTTCTATTCTTATTATATCTTTAGTTAGTCTAGAATTACTCTAGGGTTATAGCTTTAGTTAGGAACTATTAATAGTTTTTTTTCTTTTCCTTAATAAGATAAAGGGTTATTCTAATTTATTCATAGAACTCTTATAGTCTATCTAGCGAATCTATAATTGCTCCTTTACACTCTAGAATACTATAATAAGCTCTAATAAGTTAATTCTAGAGTGCCCTTTTAGTTTAGCTTACTTTAGGCATTACTTATTATAAGATAGCTAGTCTTTCTATAAGTTTATTAAAGCATTTAATCATTAACTTACTTAGGTTATTATTTGCTATTTCTTGCAGGGAAGTGTTATTTTACTCTAGTAGATATCTTTACTATATATCCTTGGTTTTAAATTATTCTCTTATATAGCTAATAAGTATAAGGAGATCTTATAGTTATCTAGGTTTAGAGAGGTAGTCTATATAGTATTATAGTGCTTTACCTTTAAGCATAACCTTAAAAGTATAACTAGCTTATTTAGGCTAGATATTAAGTAACTCACACTTTCTATAGAATATTTAAAGCTTTAATTTAAGGATATTATAGTTATTAGCGCTATATAGTTATTCTTTAGGGTATACCTTAGATAGGTTAATAATCTGCTTTAGCAAAGGTCTCTAGGTCTATAGGGGTTCTCTAGGTGTTTCCCTTTATATTTATAGAAGGGGTAGTAGGGTCTTTAGGAAATAAGAGGGCGGCTTTATAGGTAGTACCCTTAGGGCTTATTATTCCCTCTAATCCTTCTCTTTCTTATATTAGGAAGGAGGAATTATAGCTCTTTAAGCTATGCTAATAGGGGCACTACTAGTCCTAGATAGCATAGGTTACCTCTGTTAGTAACTCTCCTACTCAGGGGTATTATTAGTAGTGTTACTAGGGTAATACTACTAACTTGCCTCTAGTAAAGGTATAGGTAGGGGAGTTACTTGTAAATGCTTATAAATAGTATCCTTAGGCGGTCTTAACTCCAGGTTAATTAACCTTCCTAGGGGAGATTAGCTAGGCCTTCCTAGAGGGGATTAACTTAGTTTTCCTAGGGGAGTCTAGCTTCTTAATCCTTTTAATAGTGATTATACTAACAAACAGGGTGATAGGGTAGGTTACCTAGTTCTAATATTACTATTATCTAGTAGATTACAGAAGAACTCTTTATTCTATAGGTTCTTTTAGAAGCCTATGTACTTCTTCCTAGCCTCTTTAATTTCTTTAAGAGTCTAAAATCTAAATTCTTCTTAGTTTACTACTTCTTTAAGGTTATTTACTATCTTAGTACCTCTTCTAATAGTTATATACACTTTATTATAAAGAAGATAGTCTTAAAGTCTATTTTATAAAAGGTCTCTCCCTTCTGTAAACTTATTCCTTAACTATTTGTAGAAGTTATTACTAAATTTAGAGAATAGTATTCTTCTAAATAACCCTTACTTCTTATATTATTCAGTCTTTATAAGGATATAAAGACTAATTTCCTTAGGTGTTTTTATCTTTTCTTATTTAGAACTTCCTATTTATTAGAGTAATTCTTCTATAATATATTATTAAAGCCTTATAGAGATATAAGGGTATAGGTTAGTGTAGGCAGGGGTTTTTCCTTTATTAAGGTATTTATTGCTATCTCCTGTTTTAACGCCTTCTATAGTATTATTATAGCTATTAGTCTCACTAGGAACTCTAAATTAACTAGAGATCCTAGATAGTCTGGCTGTATCTAATATTCTAATTAATTAAGGGAGGCAAATCTTATAATATAAGGAGAGAAAGGGGTATAACTATAATTATATAACGTTTTCAGATATAAAGGATCGCGAGGCAAGGCGGTCGACTTCAAATATATAATAAAATACATAACAAAGAAAGATAAGGGGATAGCTTAGCTACTAGCATTAAACCTTTCTTTATTATTTCGGAGTCTATATAGATATAGATATTAATACTAAAGTAAGAAGAGAGCTATATTATACCTTTCTATTAGCATAACTTATCATTAAACATGGCCCTCCTATTTTATAGGGCAAGTTATTATTAGATAAGCTACCTCTTCTAATTAACCTTACTAATCTATAGTGTTCGAAGATTACATAGTTATTTATAAAGGTAACCACTAATTAGTGTTAGATTCACAGGGTATTAAATTTAATGTAATACAGTCATAAGCCTAAAGAATAGTATTATTATTGATTATCTATTCTAGGCTACGTTGTTTGTTATTATGATTAATTAAGTTATTAGAAAAGAGAGGTAAAAAGCTAGAAGTTATAATACATAAAGGGAAAAGGGGTTACGCGTTTATATCCCCACATTTCCTAGCCAATTAACGTGCTAGGTTATGGGTCACGTGTGGGGTCCGCGCGCGGCCCAAGCTTCTGCTAGGTAATTGCGGCTGCAACGCGCAATTGATATCACCTTTGTTCCAACACTTTCCTAAAATAATCTTTAAGACTATTTCCTTTATAATAAAGTATATATAATAGTTAGAAAAGGTATAAAGATAGTAAATAACCTTAAAAGGGTAGTAAACTAGGAAGAATTCTAATTCTAAACCCTTAAGGAAATTAAGAAAGCTAGGAAAAAGTATATAAGCTTCTAAAAAAACCTAGAGAATAAAGATTTCCTTTATAACCTACTAGATAATAAGGATATTAAGTCCTAATAGCCTACCCCTTTACCTTACCTATTAGTATAATTACTATTAAAGGGATTAGTAAGCTAATCTCCCCTAAGAAGGTTAATTAATATAGAATTAAAGGCACTAAAGAATACTATTTATAAGTATTTATAAGTAACTTCCTTACCTATACCTTTACCTAAGATAGTTTAGTAAAACTACCTTAAAATATAGCTAAAAATACCCCTAAGCTAGAGTATTACTAATAGAGTTAACCCCTACTACCTAGGGCTAATATTACCTTTATTAGTATAGCTTAAAGAGTTATACTTCCTTCTCCCTAATATAAGAAAGAGAAAGATTAGAAGAAATAATAAACCCTAAGGCTACTCCTTATAAAGCTACTCTCTTACTTCCTAAGGACCTTACTATCCCTTTTATAAATATAAAGGGAAGTATTTAAAAAACCTTTATAAACTTAAAGACTTTCTTTAAAGTAAATTATAGACTTATTAAAGGTATACCTTAAAAAATAACTTTATAGTATTAATAACTATAATATCCTTAAATTAAAGCTTTAAATATTTTATAGAAAGTATAAGTTACTTAATATCTAACCTAAATAAGCTAGTTATATCTTTAAGGTTATACTTAAAGGTAAAGCTTTATAATACTATATAAACTACCTCTTAAAACCTAGTTAACTATAAGACCTCCTTATGCTTATTAGCTATATAAAAGAATAATTTAAGACTAAGAATATATAGTAAAGATATTTTCTAAAGTAAAATAACTTTACCTTATAAGGGATAATAAATAATAACCTAAGTAAATCTATAATTAATTACTTTAATAAACTTATAGAGAAGCTAGCTATCTTATAATAAGTAGTACCTAAGGTAAGCTAAAGTAAAAGGGCACTTTAAAATTAACTTATAAGAGCTTATAATAGTATTCTAGAATATAAAGAAGCTATTATAAACTTACTAAAGGGATTATAAGAATTCTATAAATAGATTAAAATAATAATCTAACTTATTAAGAAAGAGAAAAAAAACTATTAATAGTTTTTAACTAAAGCTATAACCCTGAAGTAATTCTAGACTAACTAAAGATATAATAGGAAAGGAAAAGAGACCTAATACCCTTTAAAACTATAAGGAAAAGAAGGAAATTCCTATATAAAGAAATGCTATATATATAGTAAAGAAAGATACTAGTTATCTAAGTATTTAGAAAAGAACTATAAGAAAGCGTATTAATGCTTTAAGAACCACTACCTTATAGATCTAGCTAATAACTTATATAATTTATTCCTTATATAGTATAAAGAAGAATATAAGCCTTAATCCCCTATTAATAATAAAATCGCTTAGTATATAAAAAGCATTAGATTTAATAATAGCCCTAATGGTATAGATAAGCTAGTACTTATAAGCTTCTTTAATTATAAAACGTAACTTAATAGCAAAAGGATAGTTTAATTCCTAATAAATTAAGCAGTTTATTATAGTCTAAGTAAAGAAGACCCCTTTAAGCAGGAACTCTTAAGTAAAGCTCTAGTAATATTTATACTAGAAAATCACTATTCCTATGTAATATTCTAAGGGATTATACCTAATACAGGAGCTATAAAATTCTCTATAATAAGGCACCCTTAATTTCTTGCTTTATAATACTAAATACCTAAACTAAAGCTTAATAAATTAATAGTGAAAAAGGCATTAGTTAGATTTAGCGTAAGAGAACTAATTATTATACTTAGAGTAGCTAATATACTTACTCCCTTTAGGAATATTCTCTTTTAAGTTATACTAATAAACACTCTATTTCTCTT
This sequence comes from Epichloe hybrida, assembly GCA_019022495.1. Taxonomy (NCBI): domain Eukaryota; kingdom Fungi; phylum Ascomycota; class Sordariomycetes; order Hypocreales; family Clavicipitaceae; genus Epichloe; species Epichloe hybrida. The sequence continues at coordinate 480,082 of JAFEKR010000013.1, forward strand.
ATCTCTTAATAATATAGATTATTTACAAATTAACTTTAATATCTCTAAAAATATACTATAATAAGGAAACATCAAAGTCCTTATTATTTATAAATAAGGGCATGCTTAGATGCTACTTACGTAAAAGAAAGAAGCAGTTGCTTAAAGCTACCTTATAAAAGGCAAGCTATAGTAATTATATTATTACTTTAGGTATTTATTAATCTAATAACTATATAAGGTTCTTTATAAATTAAGGCATAATATTACTATTAAGGCTATTAAGGAGCTAATAAGACTTTACTACTAATACTAAATATATATAAACAGCCCTAACCGCTTTAAATTTACCCTTAAGGATAAGTATAGCTTTAACTATAAAGTAATAGTAAATATCTTTTACCTTAATAGTAATTACCCTATACTTTACACTATAAATATAGCTATAGTGTTTAATGTAGTGAAATTCCTTAATAATATCTCTATAAAAACAACCTAGGAAGCCTTCTAAATATACTAGATTAATGCTTACCTAAGCTCTCTAGACTTTATTATTATAAACACTAGAATAAACTTCTATAGTAATAAATTTAAATAATTTATAGCTTTAATATTAATCTTAATTAAGGAAGTCCTTATTAAAGCATACTATAGTATTAGGAAGGTTAAAAGGTATTATAAACTACTTTAAAGGGCTTATAATATAATTAAGCGTAAATATTCTATAATACCTAAACCTACTACCTTATAAATAGTAATAAAGGCCTTAAATAATACTATAAGCCCTAATAGCCTTATCCTAACACTCCTTATCTTTAGAGCTTACTTATATATAATAAATAAGTCCTTACTATTACCTAATATTATATAGTATATAATTATAGTATAGAAGGCTACTAAAGAGATTAAGAGGCTTTATACTATTAGGAAGGTTAATAAGGCCCTTACTAAATATAATAGCCTAGATACCTTAAAGACCCTTAGTTTACTACTTAAATTAAAGGTTTAAGTCTAGTAAGAAAGTAAGGGGTAGGTAAGCTTATATAAGCTCCTAGTAATAACTAAAGAGAGCTATATGCTTAATATACCTAGAGGCGTAAAGACCTTTAGATTAAACTCTATTAGGCCTTACTATAATAATCCTAGTGTAAAGAAAGTAATAAAGCCTAGAGAAAAGAAAAAGGAGAAAGGGTAAGAAGCCTAAGATAAGAATATAGTGCTAGTTATACTACTAAAGCATAGGCGTAGAAAGCCCTAAAAAAACCCCTTTATAATACCTTAAGAAACTAATACCTTCCTATTAGTAAAGAAGTATAGTAACTTAGCCCTTATAATTAAGCTACATAAGAAAGGGATTATTAAGACCCTAGGCAAACCTTTTAAACTATTAATAAAAGTAAAGATTAATACCCTAATTAAGTAAAGTATATTTAAATTTATTATATTTAATAAGGAGAAGTATAGTAAAATTTAAATCTTTAATTCCTAAATTATTAATAAGATTAAAGGCAAGATAATAGAACCCTATAAAAAGTCACGCCTTATAATCTAAGAATATAAGAATAAAGGGAAATAGGCTATCCTTATACAGGCCCTAATGATTTAATAAGCAAGCTAATGTCTTATTCTCGTGATAGCCCTATTAGTAAGATTAAGGAAATTCCTTATCTAGCTATATAATATCTATTAGGCATATATATAGGCCTATATATTACTAGAGTAGCTAATCCTAGCGCGCTTGCTAATTCAGATATAGCACCTCTACCTGCCTAGCATAATTCTAAGGGTTATAAAGCCCCTCTACAGACTTATAGAGGCTAGAATATATTAGTAAGTTATGTATTATAAGCATTATAAAGAAAACCTCTAGATAGAAACCTTTATATATAATCCTTACTTACTTATAACTATAAAGAAAAGCCCTAACTTTATATATATTAGAATATAAACTAATAATACCTAACCTTCGCACAAACTTCTACACCGCTCTAAAGGTCCGGAATCACCTCTAAAATATAAACCACATCAATATTTGAATTCCTTATCTCTGTTTACCCCCCCCTATAATATCATATTATAATAGAGCTAGTAGCAAGAGTGCGGACGTGCTAATAGTAATTAACTTAGGAGAAAGGGGGCTAGCATAGAGCTACCACCACCGAAACGTAGGAATAGGATAGTTTAACGTTTAGAGTGGTAAGAATAACCTTACAATAGACTAGAACTAATTTAAACATCTAGATAATATAAAATACTATAATAAAATTATAAGCCTTATCCCTAGTAATAAAGTTACTTAGGTATAGTATATCACTAAAGCTATTACTAGATAGGTAGCAGACCATGCCTAAGCTAAAGTAAAGGTAATAAACTATAATAATAGTAATATTTACACTACTAAAGAAGCCCTTAAATAAGCCCTTAAAGAGGCTATTAAAGAAGAAGCTAAAGGAAGTAATACTCTAACCTAGGTAAGTATTACTACTAGCCTAGCCCCTAAATAAATAAATAGCTTACCTCCCCCTCTCTAAATCCCTAGTAAATAGGACTAAGAGGTACTTATTAAAGGGAATACTATCTAGGAATTACTTTAGTCTAGGGGCACGGAAGATATAGTAATAGTAGTAAATAAAGCTATAGGCTAGACTATAGTAGTAGTAGCTAGAAGACTCCCTAGTAGGAATATAATTATTACCTTTAAAGGAAACGCTACCTAATATAGAGAAGACTAAAAATAGATTACTAAAGCATTTAGGCTAGAGGTAACCCTTTACTATTATATACTTAGCATTATTATTAAAGGATTCCTAACTAAACACGCCTCTCTTAAGAACCTAGTAATAGAAATTAGAAAGGCTAATAAGGTAAATATAGTAAAGGTAATAGTAAGATAACCCTAGGGTAAAGGTACCTAAAGAACTACTCTAATACTAGGCCTAGCTAAAGTAAAAGATACTAATAAGATATACTAAGATAGTATAGTCTTTAAAGCAAAGCTTTTCTAAACTAAACTATATAATAAGACCCTATAACCCTAATAGTGCTATAATTACTTCTAAACTAGCTATATAGCTAAGTTTTATAAGGTAGCACTAAGGTATAGTAAGTATAAAGCTAGCTATTATAAGAATAGAGAGTTCTCCTACCTAGCAAAAGATAAATAAGTAAAGGAGAACTATATCCTATACTCTAGACTACACCTAGCTTAGTTAAGGGACTACCCTATCCTAAAAGAGAAGTAAAACACTACTAGAGTAGGATATCTTAAATAGCCCTCTTACTTTACTACCTACTCCCTAAGTAAAGGCTTAACTATACCTTATAAGAGACCTAGTATAGTAGTAAAACCTATTATTATAGTAAGTAAAAAGAGAGAATGCCTTATAAATACAGAATAAAGCGCTAAATAACTAAGATTAGGAAGTATTAGATAGTACGCAAAGTAACTTAGAGCTAGAATAGAGCTAGCATAAGATAGTAGTAACTAATAACCCCCCTAATTAATATAATAATATTACAAGTCTTTTTCTAGAATATAAACAAGAAAAACAAACTAGTATATATAGCGCTCTATTACTAGACTAACATAGATATGATTATAATCTAAGAATAAGAATATATAAAAAACCTATAGCCCCTAGCACTAGGCCTTGCCTAGTTCTAACTTACGTATTATAATGGATATAATATAGTATATATAAATAAGAAACATAGAGTAAGGTTATAGTTAGCCTAGGGAGGGACTAACTAGTTACTAGTAGAGCTATAAGGAGTTAATATTTACTCCCTTTACTTAAAGGGATATAGTAATAACTAAAACACCCCTATTTATATAATTAACCTAGAGAAGCCTTATAACTAAAGCGTATTTATAGGTAACTTTAACTAAAAGTACTCTCTCTAGGATAAGCTAGATAGGAAAACTAATAAGTAAATAAACTACTAGAGTTTATAGACTAGTAAAGGCTTAGACTTATTATACCCTAAGGTAAGCCTATAAGATAATATAAAGATAATAGAGATAGCACTATTAATCTAGTATAGGCTACGCTAGACATTAGAGTCTACTACAAAGGCACTAAAGATATCCCTAGATTTAACTATATCCTATAACTAATTAGCATCTTTAATAAATAGTAGGAAGCTATCCCCTAGGTCCTTAGATATATATAGGGAGCTATAAACTAACTATACATAAAGGCAAAGGCTATAATTAGACTTTAGCCTAAGAATGCGCTAGACCTATATAATAAAGAGGGAATAGATAACTATATAATATAGCTTATTATAAGCCTATAATAGATTACAAACAAGGTAGTCCTAAAAAAGGCCTAGGGACTCCCTAGCCTAGAGGTATAGTAGTTAAGGAAAGCCTAAGAGTTAGTTAGTAAAGTAAGGTAAGCTAAGAGATAATAGAGATACTAGAGGACTAATATAAACTAGTAAGCCTATACTAAGGTAGATAAGGACTAAGAACGCGTTATAAGGGAAGAGAAAAGAAATATATAGAGGGATATATTATAAAAGGCTAATACATAGGAAAAAGACAAAGGGGTCTAGAGGCTTAAGAGATAGGCCTAGCTTTAAAGCTAGGCCCCCCTAGAGCTCCTAAGACTCCCTAAGCTAGAAAGAAGCGAAAACAACCCTAACCTAGCTACCACACATAATAATAAGGCTAGCATACTAGTATAAAGATTCTTCCCTAAGCTAATAGTAGACCTCTTATATATACTAGACCTCTTCTTCCTAGAGCTAGAAAATACACTATTACTAGATAAAGAATAATTTAGGTAAGAGAAAATTAATAATATCTAAGTAAATATAGCTAGTTAGAAGGCACTAGGGGATAATAAACTCCTAGCGGGTCTTATTAAAGCTTATAACAACCTAGCTAAAGATACTATAGCTAGGCTCCTAAATATAGTCCTAGAAATAAAATACTTCCTAGCTTACTTCTAAACTATAAGGGTAGTAGTAATTAGGAAACCTAGTAAAACCACTAAGGAAATAAGGAAAGCTAACACATAGAGACTAATCTTACTACTTAATATAGTAAGAAAGATTATAGAAGTAGTAATAGTAAAGTAACTTATAGCCTTTACTAAGGTAAAGGGGCTACTCCCTAAACTCTAGATAGGTAATAGGATAAATAAATTAATAGAAACTGTAATAAGAGTCCTTATTAAATATATTAGGGAGGCCTAGGGTAAGGGTAGTATTACCTTACTAGCATAAATAGATATATCTTTAGCGTTTAATAAAGTTAGCTACCTATACCTAATATACCTACTTATAAAGATAGGAGTCCTGTAATAGCTAATAATAGTAATATAAAGCTTTCTTATAAATAGAATAAGCTAGCTTAGCTTTAATAAAGGACTCTCTAGACTATTTATAATTAAGGCTAGTACCTTATAAGGTTTACCCCTCTCCCTAATCCTCTTCTTACTTTACTTAGTAAAGCTTTATATTTACCTCTAGGCTATTCTAGGCATAGTAGCTATAGGATTTATAGATAATATAAACATAGTAGCCTTTAGTAAGAATATAGTATAGACCTAGAGAAGACTAGAAGCTATATAGAAAATCTATAAGAAATAGGTAAAGTAAGTAGAAGTTAAGTTTAACCTAGCTAAAACTAAACTTATATACTTTAGTAAGTCTTATAGACCTCCCTAAGCTAGAGTCTAACTTAAAGTAAAGAAGATAGTGCTTATAGAATTATATAGATTCCTAGGAGTATAGGTTAATAGAAAACTTAACTAGAGTGCCTATAGAAATATCCTTAAGGGTAAGTTAGCCTAGTAATAGCTTGTACTCTCTAAGCTAGTAGTATTAGCCTAGGGATGTAGCTTTAGAGATGCTAGACTTTTATATATATAGGTAGTCTAGCCTATCCTTACCTATAAAGTAAGCGCTTACTACACCCTTACTAAGAAGGAAGGAAAGCTAAGAGAAGTAGTAAAAAGCTTTATAGTAAATTAATTAGCTTACCTCTAGATTATTATAGGGGCGTTTAAGGCTATACCTATTATATAACTAAAGATTAAGACTTATATCCCTCCCCTTAACCTCTACCTAAATAAAATAAAGCAAAGGTTTAAAGATAGAATTATTAATAGCAGGATAGTAAGGATAATCTAAGCTATAGCTAACTTAGTTATAATAGTATTACACCGTAGAAGAAGACCCCTACCTATTAATAATAAGCTAGATGTAAACATAGACAAGAAATAGAAGAAACGTTAGGAGGACTAGTATAATAAGGAAAGGCTAGCCTAGAGTAAATATATTAGAGAACTAACTAAAGACTAACTACCCTCCTATAACCTAAAGGAAATCTAGGAATTTCACACTAATATAGATAAGTATATCTCTTTAATAATTATCTAACTACACATAGGAAAGATAGGCTTAAATAAGTTCTTATTCTAAAGAAAGGTTCCTAGGGTAGTTTCGCCCCTATATAGCTATAGTTAAGCTATAGAAGACTAATACCATATACTAGTTAATTATAGTAAATATAACCATAGGTAACCTTAGTAGTAATAGCTTGCTAACGTATAGGAGGCAAGGCTAGCCCTAAATAAACCTTAAAAAGCAAAATATTTAGCTAAATAGTTCCTTAGCATAAGATAACTCTAATATTACTTATTAGCATAGGAGCTAGCTATAAGATAGCTTAGAATACCTCTAGACCTAGGCTAACTTTATTAATAGATAGAAAACCTCCTAATTATAAATCTAGCATAGGGGATAGAATAGATAATATAGGCATGGAGGTAGGCTAGGGGAGGGACTAATTTTATAATTCATAATTATAATAGAGAATATTTAGGTCTAGAACTATTATTAGATTAATTTTAACTATAAACTCTAGGTATTATAAGTCTTACTAGCCTACTACTACCCTTACTTTAAACTAAAATTAAGCTACTACCTTATTCCTTCTCTAGGATAGGGGTTACACCTATAGCTACCTAATTATAACTCTTTATAGGGATAATAGCAAGTAAGAGATAGTTTATCTTTACTATATGTATATTAAGGTATATAAGCTAAAAGATAAGCTTAGTATACTATTCCTTAGAGAAACTAGCCTAGTCTAGGCTTACTACTAAGGTGCTTTATTTCTTCTTTGCTTAATTACTAGTATAAAGCTTCTTAACCTAGTCCTAGAAGCCTTCTAGAGTCTATTAAGGAGAACATTAAAGCTAGAATAAACTTGCTACTAGGCTAGAGCAGATATACCTTACCCCTATTAGCTATAGAAGCCTAGGTCTTAACTAACTACTAGTGCTTATTTTAGTTACTAGATATATTTAGCTACATAGTAAATTAGACATAGAACTAAGCTAGAATAAAGGTAATTATTACCTAGTAGTATTAATAATTCTAAACCTAATAGTTAAAACACGCGTTAGTGGCTGCCCCTATCTAGTAAGTTAGCCCTATTACTAAGCTAGAGCAGGGCTAACTTACTAATAATAAGATAGCACTAATACCTAAGGTCCTAAATTAAATAAGACTCATAGGACACGTATTAGACTTCTCTTAGTACACTAAGCTAAGGCAAATTAGTAGCGGACTAGGCCTAGAATAAAGGTAAATATAACTTATAGATAGACCCTTTTCTATTACCTACGCGTATTACTTCTTAGTTATAGACTTCCTTAGGAAGTCCTTGTACTTATAGGATTCCTAGGCGGATTAGAGCTAGATAAGTAATAACACTAAAGTACTCATAGCTTCTAGCACTATTATACTAGATTTATTCTAAATCTATAGTAAACATTAGTAAATAACCTAACCCTAGCCTAGGGTAGCCTTAAATAGCTAGAAAGAAAAGAAAAACCTATAGGAAGTTTAATATAAAAAGAAGAAAAAGACTAGGACCCTAGGGGGGGGAGAGCTCTCTTTTATACTTATAGAGGGGGGGGGGGGATAATTTAGATAACTTACTTAAAAACGAAGCATAATATGATTAACAAATCTAATAACACATAAGTAATCTTATCCTAGGACTATACTAGTCTAGGGCTATAACTACCCTCCCCCTATGCTAATTAAACAAAACTAGGTACTTAGACTTTACTAAATATATAAGGTAAAGGTAAGCTAGAGATAGCTAAAAAGTAAGGCTATAGAAGAGTTAGCGCGAAAGTGAATAAGAAGTGAATTAACGCTACAAATCTGGATTTACTTTACCCTAGCCTAAAGTAAAGAGACTTAGGATAGATATGTTATTACACTAGAATAGGACTAGAAAAGGCTTATTTTATATATTTTTCCTTTCTTTTTTCTTTTTAATAGGATAAGGCTAGCGTAAGCTAGTAATAAACACCTATAATAGGAAACACACTAAGCGGCGTAAACCTATCACAGGGCTAGCGCTAGCTTGTACACAGATGTAAGGGGGTTTTTCTTCCTAGTATAGGGTTTTCCCTTTTGACTTAGTAGTAGGAGTACTAGTAATAGCTATCTATAGAGCTAACTAGCGTAAATAATATATAAACTAATAATACCCTTAGCCTATTAGATAAGAAGTTCTCTAAGAAGGAAGAGACTTAACTAGTTACTATAAGCTTTAATATAAAGCTAAAGTAATTCCTAACCTAGGATAATCCCCTTATGTTTAATAAAGGTATTATTACACTAGAGAATAATACTATTAAGATATAGTAAAAGGGGTAGAGTAATAAGTTAGAATTAGTTCTAATAATTAAATTAAAACGCAAATATATTAAGCAAAGAGCCTAAGGCACTTATATTACCTTAATTTACTAACTAGAAGCTTACTTTAACCTATTTATTACCACATAGCACTAAGAGCTAACCCTAGAAGATATAAAAGCCCTTAATTACTACCTAAAGTAGTAAATAAATCACCTAGAAAGAGGCCTAATATTTATCCTAATAGACCTTAAGAAAGTGAAGCTCTTTACCTTTGTAAATAAATCATTTACTAATAACTAGGACCTATCCTTATAACTAGGATATATACTTATCCTAGCTAATAAAGACTACACTAATAGTAAATTCATAATTAAAGGCAATATTATATACTTTAGCTTAATAAAGAGCAAAAGAGTTATATAAAGCATGCTTACCTTAGAGGTTTATAGCATAATAGCTAGTGTTAATATAGCTTATATAATTATAATAACCCTAAACCTAGTTACTAACTAACTAAAGCTCCTAAAGATCCTAGTTATTATATATATAGATTTATACTCCTTATATAAATACCTTATTAAGCTTAGTATAATAAAAGAGAAATACCTAATAATTAATATTATAGCTCTTTAATGGTTATATAAACGCTAAGAACTCTATAAGATCTAATAGATTAATAAGAAAAATAACCTAGCTAATACCTTTATAAAAGCATTACTTAATAAGGCCCTTAAGAGCTTTATCTTAACTAACTAAAGAATAATTTAGATAAAGGGATAGGTTACCTATGTGTAATATATATATAGTAAGAGAAAAGGTAATCCTCTAGGAGAGTAGCCATAGGGATAAGATATTAATATAGGGGATATACGCCCCTATAGTTAATATCCCTAGTAGCTATAGCTACGCTAGCTTACTAGGCCCTCCTAGTAAACTATAAAAATTAGTAGTAATATATAGGAGGAGGAAGGTATTATATTAGAGAGGGAAAATATTATATATATGCTATAGCGTAGGATATATATTATTTTAAGGAAAGAAAGGATTCAGAAGGGATTCACTTATCCTTATATAAGCTTATAGGCTAAGTAAGATTATTATTTCCTTTTTATTAGCTAGTATATACTAAGATAGGCTATAAGTTCTTTTCCTTATATCCCCTATTAATTAAATCATTAATTTGCCTTTCTTTTTTATTCCTATAATTAATATTACGCGTTAATAATTATATTAAAAGAGAGAGATTCTAGTGTTAGAATAAAGATAATATTAATCGCGCGTTATAGCCGCAATTACCTAGTAAAAGCTTAGGCTACACGCATGCCCTACACGTAACTTATAACCTAGCTTATTAATTAGCTAGGAAATATAAGGCTATAAACATATAGCCCTCTTTCCTTTTATTATTATAAATTCTAGCTTTTGACTTCTCTTTTTAAACACATATAACGTAGCCTAGAATAGATAAATCGATGATAATACTATTCTTTGGGCTCACAACCTTCTTACATTGAATTCAATACCCTGTGAAACTAACAAATATATTAAGGAACTTTATAATAGCTTACTTTAATAATACTTTAGTTTACTTTAAGGGATTAAGAAAAGACTATATAGTAAAGGTATAATTAATATTAAAATACTTATATTTTATAGGACTATACCTTAATATTAATAAGTCTATATTTACTATTAAAGAGGTCTAATACCTAGGATATATTATTATAGTAAAACACTTAATTTATCTTGAATTTATAAAGATAGTAGTTATAAGGGAATAGGTAGTACTTATAAAGCTATAAGAGGTTTAAAGTTTCTTAGGGTTTATAAACTTTTATTATAACTTTATTAGTAACTTCTTTAAATTAGTAATCTCTTTTATTTATTTTACTAAGAGAAATACTTTATTTTACTAAGGCCTAGAGAAAAATAAGGCTTTTAAAAGGCTAAAAAATACTTTTATTATATATTCTATTCTTATATAATAGAATTTAGATTACTTTATAGTAGTAAAGGCTAATTACTTAGGAATAGCCCTTAGTAGTTATCTTTTATAGTTAGGACTAAATAGTATATTATACCTAGTAGCTTACTACTTTACTAGTCTTATAGTATTATAGAAAAATTATATAATTTATAATAAGAAGCTACTAGCTATTATTTTATACTTAAAGGTAGCGGCGCAGACCCGTTACAGGGCCGGCGCCGGCTCGTACACAGACGCAAGGGGGTTTTTCTTCCTAGTATAGGGTTTTCCCTTTTGACTTAGTAGTAGGAGTACTAGTAATAGCTATCTATAGAGCTAACTAGTGTAAATAATATATATATACTTAAAGGTATAGTTAGTAAAGTTATAAGGTATTTTATATTTATTTATAATTTATATGGACTATAAGAACCTAGAGTATTTTATAATACTAAGACTAATATTAGAATAGTAAGCTTAATAAGTAAATATACTTATACTATTTAATTTCTATTTATATTATAAACCTAGTGTATAAGTATAATACCTAGATACTTTATCTAAAAGGAAATAGGACTAATATAAGGAGTCCTTAAGATAGGGATAAGTTCTATAGCTAATTATAATTATATAACTATCTCTATTACTAGAAATAGACTTAAATAAACTTATTATAGCCTTATTGTTAGTTACACCAAGGGATTGGTATGCACTAGTGCAACGTAAGGTCAGGTTTAATGATATAATAAGGTCTAAGGATTAAAGCTATCTATAGCGTTATGTGGCTATAAGAAAAGGGGGACGCGAGTCATGTGTGTGCCTCGCGTACGGGTGCGGCTAATTATAGTGTAGCGCTGCCGCACGTGCTTTACTTTCCTAGTGGTTAACCTAATGTTAACCTAGTTATTGTAACACTAGTAACTTCTCTTTTTAGAAAGAAAGTAGGGTAGGATAAATCTAGTGCTAAAAGAGGGAATTAGTAGGTATATAAATAAAATAAGCCTGTGTAAGAATAAGTAAGTCTAATGTTAAATTCGGACTCCTTATTAGTTAACAATAAAATACAAGGAAAAATCACTTAATCCACGGATTAGGAAGCGGGCTTAATTAGGAGCTCTAAAAGCTTAAAAAACACAATAAAAATCAGAATCATTCAAAATAAACATAAGTGGATACAGGGAATTAAAATAAGGGCTTCTTATTGGCTTGGCCATGGTTGGACTAGACTCTTATCAATCTTATCTAGTCTCTAGTCTCTTTACCTAGCCTTTAACTCGAATTATAGCTTCGTTCGAGTTAATAAAAGTCTTGAGGCTCTTATTCGGAGATGCCTTTGTTATCGCGTTAGCAAGGTTATCATTGCCATTAATCCATCGTACTTTGTAGATCTCTCGTCGCTTGTATGATTACTAAAGTGCTATAATATTAATTATAAGGCGTTTCTCCTTTATAGAACCTAGCTTTATAAGATACTTATATAACAAAAAGGAGTCTATATAAATAATCATAGGGATACGGTTAATCTTTAATTAGTCTGTAATTATGTTAAGGGTCATAGTAATTGCATAGGCTATATTAGCACCTTATACTATTAAGTATAGTTTGGAAGTAAGGGCGCTATAGGTTACACGCTTACTCTTTATTAAGCTATACATACTAATATTGCCTTTTAAGGTAAATATATTATCTTTTGCCTCTTCATTACCGATTATAATTACGTATTCTATCTAGGAACTTAGGTCTTTGTTATTAGCAAGGGATCCATCTATAAACACGAATAACTTCGCATTCTTAAGGTCTAGAGGGATGTAATGTAAGCCTCGGTCTTAATATTGGATCTGCTAGTTAAGTCGCTTGTTTAATTAAGTTATATTATTAGGAGTTAGATCTTAATATTATACTATGATTAATAGGTTGTAAAGGGCTTTAGGTTAATAGACAGTTGTAATATAACTTCCTTGTGCTTATTGTTTAACGTAATCTTGTTTTACAGTTAGTAATTACAGGTTAATCTACTTAATCTTCTTATTCTAGCCTTTCTAACGAAGTTCTATTAAGTTATTAGCGTTCTAGGTAAGGATATAACTATTAAAGATAAGGGGATTCTTAGCTAATAGCTTCTACTTTGGCTTTACTAAGAAATTCGCCTTTTGTAGTTCCTTCTCTTTAAGGTTGTAGAAATCCTAGTTACTAAGGCCTAGTGTATTATTAGTCTACATACTAACTACTCTAAAGAGGTTGTTATTATTCTCTTCCGTAATTAGCAAGCATAGGTTGTAGGATAAAGTCATTATCTTAAGTATCTCTTTGTAATAACAGAAGTAAGTTACGAACTAGTAGGTTCTAGCTTTTGCGATTCTATACAAAGGCTTAATAACTTCTATAATAGTTCCTTCGGGGAATAGATATGCTATCTGCTTAGGTAATATAGCAATAATTAATCTTACGAGCTGCGTTTTTAATTACACGTAAGCTTATGTGATATCTTGAATCCATAGGATAATTCCTCTGGATCTAAGCGATAGTGCGATTGCGATAATTAATTATTAGCTTAATCTTTAGATTATTAGGGATTAGGTTAGGATGAATTCCTTCCCTTTGTTATTTATCCCTTAAATCACAAGTTATAACTTTTTATATAGCGCAGCTATTCCTTTGCCTTTAATTTCTCTTACTATATAAGATTTAAAGAGTCTCTTATTACTATATTTAGTAGGATTAAATAGCGTGAATCTAAACACATTATAGGCTTGTAAAGTATTAATCTTAACCTAATCTAATAGCTTAAAGGGCTTGCCTAGAGTTATGATCTTTCCTTCTTAATGTAACTAAAGGGCTAGATCCTAATTAGCTTCTTCCTTTACTATAATAAATACTACACTTAACTTACTGTTAGCTATAAGTTTCTCTATTAATGCTTCCTCTTAGTCTTTGTTTACTAAGTACATGGTTACTATATATTTAGTTCCTATAAGGTTAAATTAAACTATAAGCTTCTTTTATAGTCTTTTACGCTTTCTCTTAGGCTATAGTGGTTCCTTGTTTATTTCTAAAGCTTTAGGGATAATCTCTTTAATTATTAGGGTCTTATTTATATCTATAGCTTAGTCTTTACCTCTAGGTGTTAACTTGTAAAGTTCTTTAGCATAGTATAGGTTATAATAGTATAGTTTAATAACTATTAATTAGAATCTTATTAGTCCATAGGGTATTTAAAGGGTATAGGTTTCTCTATTAGTAGTAAGAAGCTTATAGGGGCTGTGCTATCTATCTTTCTCTCTCTATACATATACATCTAACTGTAATAGAAGTTAGTGTGTTAGTAGCGTATCTAGGCTATTTTGGGTTCTTAGAGCATTGTGAACTTATTGCTTTGCTAGGAGTTATTAGACCTTATTAGTGGCTTTGCGGATTACTTTAGCTTATTAAATAATAAATATACTTAGCGGTGACTCGTTAGTTATCCATGAATATACACTAAAGATAAGAATCATAGGAATAAGACTATTAGGGCCTGCTAAGTTATTTATAGCTTTTATAGCTATCTAAAGTTATTGCTTAGGCGTGAGATCTTAACCTATAGAGTCTATAATAATTATATAGGCTCGCTATAATAGTCTGTGATAGCATTTAACTTTTCTAATGCTATTATAGGCCTTAACTAGAACTTTATTAATCTTAATTAATAGTAATCGTGTATAATGCTTAAATTCTGCTAATGTAAAGTTCTTTCTAGTATTATGAATAATCTATTCTAGAGGACTAAGGTAAGTGTTAATCTAGTATTCACGTAAGGCGTTCCAAATATTACGTGCCTTCTACTTATTTAGATTAAGGAATTAGGCTGCTTAAAACAAGGTTATAGAATTAATAACATAAAGAACAGGTTATCTATCGATCTAAACGATATTAACTATGATCTTGTAGTTGAACTTATAGTTATCTTTAATCATAAACTTGAATCTACCTAGGGCCTTTCCGTTTATTTAGCAATAGTAGTAAATTTCAGTTAATCATTTAATAGCCTTTGCTTTAATATCATGTCTAGCTCAGTTCAGTATCTTCGTAAGCTATTTAACTAATAGGTAACCAAATTATTAATATAGTTAACAGAGTTCTGTTTCTAATAGGTGGAAAGCTACCGTTTCTCTAGCTTCTAGAGTCTACTAAAGATATCCCTATTTCCTAATAATAGGAACTATCTTATTATCTTAGATTAATACATTTGTAAGGTTATTTACCTTAATGCATAACCTATCCATGTTATCTAAAAAGAATAAGAAAGGCATATATGTGTTAATTACATAGAAAGGGATGTCGCCTAGCTCCGTTAGTACGTTAACTACTCCCTTTGTGATCGCGCTCCTAGCACCAAATTCAATCATCTTTTCTAGAGTTAGTTTAATCTTTAGTAATAGTATTAATCTTAGCAAAGCTTATACTTATCTAATTCTAGCTATTAAGATACCTAAGGCTCCTATATTAGGTATTATCCCTTAGAAAACTTCTTTAAAGTAATGTTCCTTTAAAATATAAGAGGTTTTCACATTATTAAAGGGATTATGCTTAAGGTATATATGCTTAAATAATTCATCTCTTAGGATATTAATAACATTGCTGTTAACTAGTTAAAATCCTAATATAAAGAATTATGTAATACTTAGCTAGTTAAACTTTAATATAGAAGTCTCTTTAGCATTATTATCCTTATCTTTATTATTATTAGACTTAATAAAGGTTTTGGCTAATTCCCACGCTCTATTAGCAAGGTTATTAGCTTCTTTAAATACTTAGCCTTCGTAAGCTATAAGGAATGCCTAATACTTTTTCTTTATTAGCAGTGATTAGTATCTCTTATTCTTCCACTAGCGCTCTTTTACCTCTTTCTAGTCTTTTTCTAGATAGTTTGTTAACTAGCATTCGTTCTTATTACAGACGTAGTATTTGCTATAGTTATAGCCTTAGTTATAGTAACCATAGCCTCTGTCTTAACCTTATTAATTATATGGTTAGTTATAACAGCGGTCTGTGAACATCACCTCTAATTCGTTAGCATTAGTAGTACTAATAGTGCTTTAGTTAAATTAGGCAGCTAATTTGTTAGCTTTAGTGATAGAGATTAATTTACAGAGGTCTCTAGTAAGTCCTTTAAAGCTAGGTGAATAATTATATTTAGCTTGCTTACACTCTAGAACACTAGAAATTGCGCTTAGGGTCTGATAATAGAGTTCTATATTAACTATTAATAGGGGAAAGAGTCCTTTATAAACACGTTTAAGGGTTATGAGCAGAATCTTAAGGTAATCTAGCTTAGATTTATCTGGATTAGTAGTAATAATATTCCTAAGCGTTATACCGTTCTATTCTTAGCGATAGAACTATTAGTTACTTTCTATTTTAAATCATTAATAAACATTATTAACTATTTGTTTATATATGAAGCCTTTATTTGCTAGATAATCAAGGTAATACTACTTAGCATCACCTGAAAGCATAATAGGAAGGGCCTTATGCATGTATTCCTACGGGAGATTTAGTTTATTGTATTTATTCTAGAATAAGTTAACTTTTAGCGTAAGGAAGTCGTATATCTTCCTACTATAATAGTCATTATCCTTATAGCTCTTTGTGAGTTCTAAGATCTTTCTTATGATTTAATATTTAGATAGGATTGTCACTGTTTGCACAGCTAGGGTTATCTATTACATTAGTTATTCCGGGATAATCAGCGGAATTATCGGATTTGTCAGGGGTTTAGGTGTGTTTCTTCCTAGAGGTGGTTATATAGCTAGAGGGTTATTTAAAGCGGGATTATAAGGATTATTAATTAGGGGATTGTATATAGGAGAATTATATACTGAAGGGTAATGGATAAGGGTAGTGTAAATTAAAGGGCTTGTGATTAGAGGGCTTTTGAGAGTAGGATTATTTGAAGAGAGGAATTTACCTATAGTGATTTGCTTCGTGATTTTGTTTTTAGGCCACTATAACATTATTTCTTCTTTAAGGACTTAAATTAACAATTCAATGATCTTACTGCTTTGATTTTGAATAATATAGACGCTATTCTCGCATAGGCAGTCTTATAATTCGTGTACTAAAGGTTATAAAGCTTAATTAAGTGTTTCTTTTGTCTAGCTATTAAGGTTATTACAGAAGATTTCCTAAAGGGTAAGATCTTTATATTAACCGCTCTTATAGACATTAATCATCTAAGCAAGATAGTTATTAAGCTCCTATTCCTTAGTAGTCTAAGGATCTAATTCTCTTAAGCTCTCCTAGTTAGTAGTAATAACTAAGGTATGTTTTTAAAGTCATAGAGGTAAGCTTGCTTTATTAAGTCTTAACTAGGCAGGCTGCTTTCCTTTAGTAGTCTATAATAAAGCTTGTTTATTACTTAGGGGTGCTATTATTAATAGTCTTTAGCTAGCAAGGCTAAGGGATTTTTAACTAGTAGGGTTAAGGGGTTTTTAATCTCTAGTTTAAGAAGTTATATATAGCTATAAACTCTTGGTTAGTTAATTGGTTTTCTTGTAATAGACAATAGGATTAATTCTTCTATTAATAGTTAGAGACTTGCTAATAGAAAAAGTTAAATCCCTAGGAAGCCTAATATCTAGTATCCGGAGTCTATCTTCCTTTAGCACGCTTCCTTAGGTAGCTAAAGAAAGGCCTTTTCTTAAGTAATTCCTAGCTTATCTATGGTTTTTCAACTACTAATTAGTGTTAGTTACACTAAGGGATTAGTATGCACTAGTATAACGTAGGGTTAGTTTTAATAATATAATAAGGTCTAAGGATTAAAGCTATTTATAGCGTTATGTAGCTATAAGAAAAGGGGGACGCGAGTTACGTGTGTGCCTCGCATACGGGTGCGGCTAATCATAGTGCGGCGCTGCCGCACGTGCTCCACTTTCCTAGTGGTCAACCCGATGTTGACCCGGTTGTCGCAACACTTATATATATACTAATTATCCTTATCTTTAGTAAGGGAGGCTTTCTTTATTAGTAAGCACCTTTAGGACCTCTAGGACTAGGCTATTATATTAGACTTTATATATAGTATATAACTAAAAGCTATTTAGGAGAGTATTAGGAAGTTTTCTTTAAAAGTAATAATAAGAGAATAAGTTATAAATTATTCTATAAGTACTTATAGTATACTATAGTTTTAAAGGTAAATATAAGTCCTAGCCTAGGAACCCCTTATAATAACTCTTATTTAATAAAGTTATAACTTACTAGTTATAAGTTACCTTAGCTAGGAAAGAGAGAGAAGAGAGGGAAAGTCTAGATGCTAGAAAAGTGGGTGAAATCCGTATGTGGGGCAAAAGAGGGGGTGGCGAATTGATGCAGCTAATTATATTGCGTGCATCGCGCTAGACTAATAATTAGTCTAGTCTTTAGCTATGATTAAACTAATAAAGATCTAAAGGAATTAACACTAGTAGTCTCTCTTTTTTCTTTGTGGCTAAAGAGCTTAAAAACGCAATAAAAATCAGATTAAAGAAAAGTATACACTAGTAGATCCCTTAATAGGAATCCGCTGCTTTAATTAGCTATTATAGTATTAGTTAATTAAATTAATCTGTTAGTCCTTACCTAAGCTCCTATCCCTTAATATTATAGGTCTCTTTACCTATCCTTTAATATAAATTATTAATTCGTTTGAATTAATTAAAGAGAAAAGTAATAAATTTAGTGATGCTTTTATTATTATATTCGCTAGATTATTGTTACTATTAATCTATCTGACTTTGTAAATCTCATGCCTTTTGTATAATTAACAAAGAGCTATAATATTAATTATTAGTCTCTTCTCCTTTGTGGTTCCTAGCTTTATAAGATATTTATATAATAAAAAAGAATTAGTATAGAGAATTATAGGAATTCAAGGCATCTTTAATCAATCCATGATCTAATGTAGAGTTATGGAAATCACGTAGGTAATATCTACGCCTTAAACCATGCTATATGACTTAGAGGTAAGCGCGCTATGAGTGACTCTCTTGCTCTTTGTTAAGCTATATGTAATAATATTACCTTTTATAATAAAGGTATTATTATCTTGCATTATCTCGTTGCTAATTATAATTACGTATCTAATCTATGAGCTTAGATTCTTATTATTAGTAAGCAATCTATTTATAAATATAAAGAGCTTTACCTCCTTAAGAACTAAAGGAATATATTATAGTCTATGTTATTAATTCTTAATCTGCTACTTAAGGCGTTTATTAAGGTATATAATATCTTCCCTAGAGGGTTCTTAGTATTAAGCTATAATTAATAAGTTATAGGAAGCTTCTAGTTAACATATAGTTATAATGTAGCTTCCTTAGGCTTATTATTCTATATAGTCTTACTTTGCTATTAGGGATTAAGGATTAACTTCCTTAATCTTCTAACTCTAGCCTTTCTAAGTTAATATTAGCAAGTTATTAGTATTCTAGGTTAAGATGTAACCATTAAAGATAAGGGGATTCTTAGTGGTTAATTATTGCTTTTCTTTAGCTATGAAATTAGCCTTCTAGAGCTCTTTCTTTTCTTTTTAGAAGAAGTTATTATTGCTTAGTCCTAATATATTATTGGTTTATATTCTAATAATGCTAAAGAGATTCTTATTATTTAGGGCTATAATTAATAAGTAGGGATTATAAGTTAAGGTTATTATATTAAGGTTATCCCTATAGTAATAGAAGTATATTACTTACTAGTAAGTTCTAGCCTTTATAATCCTGTAAAGAGGTCTGATTAATTTAATTACAGTCCCTTCTAGAAAGAGATATGTAATTTGCTTTAGTCATCTCACGATAATTAGCCTTGTTAGCACTATATGTGATTAAGTGTAGGCTTATATGATATCGCGAATCTAAAGGTAAATACCTCTTTTTCTTAATAATAAAGCAATAGCTATGATAAGTTGTTAGCTTGCTTATTAAATTATTAGTGATTGTGTTAGGATAAATTCCTTTCCTTTGTTATTATAGCCTTATATAATAAGGCAGGATTTCTTATATAGCAAGTCCGTCCCTTTGCCTTTAATCTCTCTAACTATATAAGAATTAAAGATTCTATAGCCTTTGTGCTTTACTAGGTTATACTTAACGAATTTAAACATATTATAAGCTTATAAAGTATTAATCTTAGCTTAATTAGATTACTTAAAGGGTTTTCCTAGGGTTATAATCTTCCTTTCTTAGTAAAGTTAAAGAGTAAGGTTCTAATTAGCCTCTTCCTTTACTATAAGAAATACTATATTTAGTATCCCTCTAGCTATAGCTTCTTAAATAAAGGCCTCCTCCTAATCTTTATTTATAAGTATATAAAGCTAAATTAGGCTAATATTTTTCTTAGGGCTATAAGGTTTTCTTTTCCTTACTTTTATTCCTTTAGGGTAAGGTAGTAAATCTTTAACTTAATAGCTTCCCTTTAGGGCCTTCTAGGCTTTATAAGCCTTTTCTTTAGACTTTTCCACGCTTATAAATTAGACTATAAGGGCCTTTCTTAGTCTCCCTTATCTTCTTTTAGCTAGTGCCTATAGCTCTTTACTTTCTTCTATTAAGGAATCTCTTTTAGTAGTAATAGTTAGTTATATAATTACTTCTTCCTTTATATTATTAAGCTTTATCTTTTACTACTCTAGTCCCTTTATAATATATAAGTCTTTATAGTAAGGCTTTACTACTATAAAGCAAAACTTTACTAGGCTATAGGGTATATTAACTATATAAGTCTCTCTATTAGTAGTAAGTAGCTTATAAAGGCTATACTAGCTACCCTTCTCTCTCTATATATATATATTAGCCTATAGGGGTAGCTAATATATAAGCGCTATATTAGGGCTATTCTAGGCTTTAAGGGCATTATAAACTTACTATAAAGCTAGATAGTAGTGGACTTTATTAGTAGCTTTATAAATTACTTTAGTATATTAAATAATAGAGATACTTAGTAGTAACTTATCTATTATTTATAAGTAGCCTTTAAAGACTAGTAGGGTTAGGATAATACTATTTAGGCCTATAGAGTTATTAATTACTTTAATAGCTATTTAAAGGCATTACTCTAGTGTAAGTTCTATCCTAATTAAGTCTATAATAATATTATAAGCTTAGCGTAAAGGTCTGTAATATCTCTTAACCTTTCTAATACTATTATAAGCTTTAATTAGTATCTTATTAGTCTTAATTAATATTAGTTAAGCATAGTGCTTCAACTTAGCGGAAGTAAAGTTATTACTAGTGTTATATATAATCTATTCTAGAGGTCTAAGATAAGTATTAATCTAATATTTACGGATAGCATCCTAGATATCTTGAGCCTTTTGCTTCCTTAGATTAAGGAATTAGGCTACCTAGAAAATATTGCCAAATCAATAATATAAAGTACTAGTTAGCTATTAATCTACATGATATTCATAATAATCTTATAGTTAAATTTGTAGTTATCTTTAATTATAAACTTAAATTAACTAGGGGCCTTTCTATATATTTAGTAATAGTAGTAGACTTTAGTTAATTCCTTAATTACCTAGTGTTTAACTTTATAACTAGCTTAGTAAAGGATCTTTATAAGTTATTAAATAGAAAGGTAACTAAGTTAATAATATAATTAATAGATATCTCCTTCTAAAAGGTAGAAGGTAACTATTTCTCTTACTTCTAGTAACCACTAAGGATAGCCCTATTATTATATAATAGGTATAGTCTTATTACCTTAGATAAGTATATTAGTAAGGTTATTAATCTTAACTTATATTTTATTTATATTAGTAATTAAGAAAAGAAAGGGGGTAGCTATATTAAGGATATAGAATTTAAGCTCTCTAAGTTCTATAGGTATATAAAGGATTTCTCTTATAACTACTAATCTAGCGCTAAATATAATAATTTAGGGTTTATAGGGGTTTACCTTTAATAAAGGTATTAATCTTAATAGAGCCTTTACTTATGCCTCTCCTATAGTTAACTTTCTTATAGCGCTAGTATTAGGTATAATCCCTCTAAAGACCTCTTTAGAATAGTATTCTTTAGAGATATAGTAAATTAAGCCTTTATTACACTCTTATAGCTTATAAAGCTCTTACCTAAGGAATATATATTAGAAAGCTTAATTATTTAGGGTTATAAGGATATTAATATTAGTAGCGTTATAGTTAGTCTATAATCTAGAGTAAAAGAATTATATAATACTTAGGTATGCTATTAATAGTAGCTTCTTTATATTATTATTATTATCTTTAGCTTCTATATAGGCTAAAAGATATAATTCCTAATTCTAACCTAAGCCTTTATTAGGCTTATTATTATCCTACCCTTTATAGGAGGCAAGGAATACCTAGAATCTCTTCTCTAAAGGGGGTGTATAATATGTTTTACTAGCCTACTAGCAGTCCTTTTCCTTTTAATATTCTTTAGTAAAGTAATTAAAGAACTAGCAGCCACTCTTACTATATATAAAGCAGCGCTTAGTGCTTTACCTAGGGCTTTATCTATAATAACCAGAGCTTTGCACTACACTACACTACATTGTGTAGTATTTGTAGTGTAGTGTAGTATACTATACTACACTACATACTACACTACACTACACACTACACTACAAGGGAATTTTTTTACTACACTACACTACATGTAGTATTTTGTAGTATTTGTAGTATTTGTAATTTTTAGTAATATAATTACTTATAATAGCTTATAATAGCTTATAATAGCTTATAATAGCTTATAATAGCTTATAATAGCTTATAATAGCTTATAATAGCTTATAATGGCTTATAATAGCTTATAATAGCTTATAATAGCTTATAATAGCTTATAATAGCTTATAATAGCTTATAGTTTATAAGCTACTATAAGCTATAATAAATTATATTAACTTATAATATTATTAGTGTTAAAGTTTAATTAAAATTAAATAGTAAATAAGTAACTAAAATATAAATATAAATAAGTATAAGGAAATTACTATAGAAGAAGCTATACTTTTTAATTACTTAGTATTTTAAGCTTTTTAAATATATTAATAAAATAAAATACTTTTCTTTCTTATATTTTTTAAAATAATAATAATAGTAATAATAGTAATAATAGTAATAATAGTAATAATAGTAATAATAGTAATAATAGTAATAATAGTAGTAGTAGTAGTAATAGTAGTAATAGTAATAATAGTAATAATAGTAATAATAGTAATAATAGTAATAATAGTAATAATAGTAATAATAGTAATAATAGTAATAATAGTAATAATAGTAATAATAGTAATAATAGTAATAATAGTAATAATAGTAATAATAGTAATAATAGTAATAATAGTAATAATAGTAATAATAGTAATAATAGTAATAATAGTAGTAGTAGTAGTAATAGTAGTAATAGTAATAATAAATTTAATATCTCTTTTAAGAAATAATTCTATAACTAATTAAAAAAAAGTATAAACTCTAAGTAAAAGGCAACTATAAGGACCCACTTTAGACTTACTTTTATTAATTCCTTCTTTTTCTAAGACTAGATTATAGAAAAAAGCATAAAAGTTATTAGGAGGTAAAGGGATAATTATAAGGACCCACTTTAGACCCACTTTTATTAATACCTCCTTTTTCTAAGACTAGATTATAGAAAAAAGCATAAAAGTTATTAGGAAGTAAAGGTATAATTATAAGGACTTACTTTAGACCCACTTTTATTAATATATCTTTTTCTTTAGATAAATTTATAGAAAAAGCATAGAAACTATTAGTAAATAAAAGGTATAGTTAATAAGGTTTACTTTTAAACCTACTTTTTAGTATAATATATAGCTAAGTAAGTAAGCTAAAAATAGTATATATTCTTAAGCTTACTTTTAAAGCTTTTTTTTCTAATTTTAGTAATAAAGGAAAATATATTATATTTCTTTTTAATATTATAAGAATAATATTCTAGCTACTTTTTTAAAGCTTTTTTAAGGGTTTTTACATTTCTTTTAACTTAAAAAACCTAAAAACTTAATATAATTATTTATAATTATAATAAAAGAAAATATATAGCTAAAAACCCTTCTATAATATAAAGTAAAAAAATTTATTTATTATAAATAGCTTATCTTTATAAATATATTATTATTAGATTTATTATCCTATTTATATATAATAGTAAATAATTTCTTTAGGGTAAATCTTAGATTTAAAGTAAAAAAAGTATATTAAAATGAATATTAAATCTAATTAAAAATCTAGAAAGATAAAATAACCTTTAGAATTTAGGAAATAAATAGAGTTATATAGTAATACTAAAAATACTATACTTAGCTACCCTATTCCTATTATAAGCTTAATAGTTTAAATAAGTATAAACTTTAAAGATTTATAACTAAATAACTAAATTCTAATAAAAAAGAAAGCTAATATTAAGTTAATAAAGAAAAATCTGAAGAATATTATAAGATATTAACGTGCCCCACTTTTATTTTTAGCCTTATACTACATGTAGTATTTGTAGTGTAGTGTAGTATTTACTACACTACACTACATACTACACTACACTACAATTCACTACACTACATACTACAAGGAAAGTCAAAATACTACATTTACTACACTACATGTAAAGCTCTGATAATAACTTCCTCCGCTATAGGGGGATAATTACTATCCATACTAATGATTAGTAAATATAGCCTCTAGAGGGTCTCCTTATTAGTACTAAAGGTATTAGGAGGGCCTTTTATTTAATTCTATAATAGTAATTACCTTATAAAGGTCTCTAGTAAGACTTTTAAAGCCTAGGGAGTATATATATTTCACTATCTAACATTTAGGCACACTAGCTATAGTATTTAAGGCTTGCTTATAAAGCTTAGTATTTACTATTTTAGTAGGGTATAGTCCTTTGTGAATCTTCTTAAGGGTTAATAATATAATCTTAAGGTAATTAAGCTTACTTTTATTAGGGTTTTTCTTAATTATATTCTTTAATATTATACTACTTTATTAGTAGTAATAGAATTACTAGTTACTTTCTATCTTAAAGTGTTAATAGATGCAGGTAATTATCTCTTTATAGGAATAGTTATTCCTAAAGAGGTAATTAAGGAAGTATTATTTAGTATTACCTATTAATATAATAAGGAAAGCCTTCTAATAATGTATTTAAGGAAGGTTAATTCTATTATACTTATTTTTAAAGAGTGTAATCTTTGGCGTTAAGAAGTTATATAGCTTCCTACTATAGTAGTTACTATCCTTATATATCTTTATAAGCTCTAAGATCTTCTTTATAATCTAATCTTTAAAGGCAAATTACTATAAAGGTATATTTTATTATAAATAATAGTCCCCTAGTTGTTATTAATAATAATTATTAGGATAAAGCTATTGATTTAATAGTAATCATTATAGGGGCTCTTATAAAGGTTTATATAGTCTTTAGGGTTAGGGAAGGTGGATTTCTAGGGTAGGTTATTAGGGCTATTAATATTAAGGCTCTAGGGGTTTAGAAGATTATAGTCTCTCTTATAATCTCTTCTATAACTAAAGAGGTATTAAAGTTTAATAAAGCACTTCTTTAAGGGATACTAGGATTAAATATCCTAGGCCTTACTTAATAAGAATACTATAATCTTATAGAGAATTACATAATTCTCTAATAACTTCCTTTATAGCCCTTTTAAAGGTGTCTTTAGACTAGCCTTTAAAGTCTTCTTAGAATAATTCCTATATATTATTATCTCTCTAACCTTAATACTTACTAAGGTTAATAAATCTTATAATCTAGTCATTAAGCTTAAGCTATATAGTAGTCTCTAGATCTAGCTTAATAGATTCTTTCTAATTACTAAAGAAGTTATAAGTAAGCTATTAAAGGTATAAGGGTAACTTATGCTCTTAGGGTCTTTTAGGGGTAATAGTTAAAGCCTTGCTATTACTAGTAGCCTTTGCTCTTATAGAAAGTCTAGATTCCTTTACTATCTTTAACTATAAAAGGAATGTTACTAATCTATTATTTTTACTACTAATTAAGCTCTTATATTTGCCTATTGCTATTATAAGGTTTTTCTTTTGTATTTTAGGAGTGTTATTACTTTAATAAAATTAGAAGATTATGAAAATAGGAAAAATAGAAGAAAAAGCAGTAGGAGTAGTAAAAGTAGTAATAAGAATAAATTAATAAAGATAAAGAAAGTAATAGAAGTTTTAAAAGTAACTAGAAAATAATAAAAAAAGTAATAAGGGAATAATAGGAATTACTACTTCCTGTTTTTTATAAAAAGGAGGGAAGGAGATAATCTCTCTCTCTTGCTAATAAGTATAGGGTAAATAGCACTAAGAGTAAAGGGGGTAAAAAATAAGTAGTAAATACTTATAGGGAGAGATTAAAGGTTTATTAGAAGGTAATGTGTTAAAGGGAATTTATAAGTAAGTTAGCTAGCTTAGCTAAGGTTATTTAATGTTAGGTTTAAAATAAATGCCTTATAGTAATAGATTCGGTTAGTTAGTTAGTTTTCTTATAATAGATAATAAAATTAATAATTAATAATAATATCCTAGATAGATATAATAAAGTTATATCCCTTAGCCTAAGGGTTAATAGATTAATTCCTTAGAAGCCTAATAAGCTTATAACTAGGATTCTAGTCTCTTCCTTTAGCACACTTATATAGTTATGCCTCTTTACTATAATAACTATTATAGTATAATAAGGGGTAGTAGTAGTAGTGTTTATAGAAATATCTGTTCTTGTAATACTTAGCTTATCTATAGTTATAAAGTTAATTACTAATTAGTGTTAGTTACACTAAGGTCCTGCGTAGGTATAAGGGTAATCCTATATAATTAAAGTTAATAATAGTTAATTAGCTAGCTAGGAAAGAGAGAGAAGAGAGGGAAAGTCTAGATACTAGAAAAGTAAGCGAAATCTGTATATAGGGTAAAAGAGGGGGTGGCGAATTAATGTAGCTAATTATATCGCGTGCATCGCGCTAGACTAACAATTGGTCCGGTCTTTGGCCACGATTAAACCGATGAAGATCCGAAGGAATTAACAGATATAGTAAGATTTATTTATAATTACTACTATATTAGTAATTATAAAAGCTATTAGTAATACTAGGGCTTACTAAAGCCTTTACTAATCCTTAATTAGTTTTAGTTATAAATCTTTATTAACTTTATAATAAACTTACTAGCTTTATTACCTAAGTAACCTTAATATCTTATAGTTATTATAAATAAGCTATTAAAGTTTATATAGCTTAAGGCTATAATCTTTATAAAAGCTAAGGATTATATAAAATACTTTAAAATAGTTTAGTAAAGATTTAAAGAATTCCCTTAGTTTATTATTATAAACTAAGGCTTAGACTAGTTAAAATAATTTTAAATAATATTATATTCCTTAGTAAGAATAAATTAATTACTCTTTATATTATACTATTCTTAGACTAATAGTAATATAAAATAAGTAAACTAGGAGATATAAGTAATTTTATATATTATTATTTCTTTATTATAGTATAACTAGCTAAAATATCTTATTACTTATTAACTTATAATTAATAATAAAACCTTATTAGCTACTAAAGTAAGCCTAAATAAATTACTTTATAAATATAATTTTAAACTAATTTAAACCTAACTAAATATACTTATATTTATAACTATACTAAAGGGAAAGGTTATTTATTTTCTTAGTTACCTTTAAGAAAGTACTTATTTAGCTTAGGCTATAATAGCTTATATATAATAATAGTAATAAGATATAATATTAGTATTAAGATACCTAGTAAAATATTTTTAGGTTAGGGATAAGGTATAGCTATTACTTAGGAATATAAAAATAAACTATCTCTTAAGGAAACTTAGCTAGGTAGCTATAAAGTATATAGTTATAAAAGTATTATTTTCTCTTATAGTTTAACTTAATATACTAAGAGGTATTTATTTAGTTTTTTATATAAACCTTATTAAATATATAATAGAAAACTTACTCTTAAGCTAATAGCTATAAAACTTATACCTAGGCCTTAAATAAGTCTTACTAAAAGGTAATAATAAGCTTATAAAGAAATATTAGGTTAAGTAAATTCTAGTAGCTTAGAATATACTAAGGTAAGGAAAATAATAAAATATCTTAGTTAAGTAAGTAAAATACTTCTAACTAATATAAAAGCTACTAGAAAGTATGAAGAAAATATAAGTACTTAATAAATTTAAGGTAAAATAAGGTAATATATAAACTAATAATAAACTAAATTAATTTTAGAAAACTTATATAGCTATAAAGACTTTTATAAGTACCTTAAATACTTACTTACTATATTCTATTACTATTACTTAATAAAAATACTTATTTAGTAAGTTATTACTTAAATTACTAGGAGAAAATAAATAGGAAAGTATTACTTTTAGCTAAAGTTATATTACTATTACTATAGCTATAGTATTTTCTTTACTAAGTAATAAGTATAGTATAATAAGTTATTTATTTGTTTATATTAAGTATAACTTAAAACCTAGATAATATAAGTAAGATTAGTATAAGAAGTATAAGTAAGAGAGAGTATAATAAAAGACTTAGTAAGAGAATAGTATATAGAAAAAGGATAGCTAGGAGAAGAAAGAGTATTATTTTTAGCTAGAGAATAGCTAGCTTTTAATACCCTAGGAATATTGTTAATTCCTTCGGATCTTCATCGGTTTAATCGTAGCCAAAGACCAGACCAATTGTGGGTCCGGCGCGATGCACGCGATATAATTAGCTACATTAATTCGCCACCCCCTCTTTTGCCTTACATACGGATTTTACTTACTTTTCTAGTATCTAGACTTTCCCTCTTTTCTCTCTCTTTCCTAGCTAGCTAATTAACTATTATTAACTTTAATTATATAGGATTACCCTTATACCTACGTAGGACCTTAGTGTAACTAATACTAATTAGTAGTTAACTTTATAACTATAGATAAGCTAGGTATCACAAGAAAAGATATTTCTATAAATACTACTGCCACTACCCCTTATTATACTGTAATAGTTATTATAGTAGAGAGGTATAACTACATAAGTGTGCTAAAGGAAGAGACTAGAATCCTAGTTATAAGCTTGTTAGGCTTCTAAGGAATTAATCTATTAACCCTTAGGCTAAGGGATATAACTTTGTTATATCTATCCGGGATATTATTATTAATTGTTAATTTTATTATCTATCACGAGAAAACTAACTAACTAACTAAATCTATTACTACAAGGTATTTATTTTAAACCTAACGTTAAATAACCTTAGCTAAGCTAGCTAATACACCTATAAATTCCCTTTAATATATTACCTTCTAATAGACCTTTAATCTCTTCTTATAAGTATTTATTACTTATTTTTTACCCCCTTTACTCTTAGTGCTATTTGCCCTATGCTTATTAGTAAGAGAGAGAGATTACCTTCTTCCCTTCTTTTTATAAAAAATAGGAAGTAGTAATTCCTATTATTCCCTTATTACTTTTCCTATTATTTTCTAGTTACTTTTAGAACTTATATTACTTTCTTTATCTCTATTAATTTATTCTTATTACTACTTTTGCTACTTTTACTACTTTTTCTTTTATTTTTCCTGTTTTTATAATCTTCTAATTTTATTAGAGTAATAACGCTCCTAAAATGCAAAAGAAGAACCTTATAATAGTAATAGGTAAACATAGGAGCTTAATTAGTAGTAAAATAATAAATTAGTAATATTCCTTTTATAGTTAAAAATAGTAAAGGAATCTAGACTTTTTATAAGAGTAAAGGCTACTAGTAATAGTAAGGCTCTAACTATTACCCCTAAAAGACCTTAAGAGTATAACTTACCCTTATGCCTTTAATAGCTTACTTATAACTTCTCTAGTAATTAGAAAGAATTTATTAAGCTAGATCTAGAGACTACTACGTAGCTTAAGCTTAATAACTAGATTATAAGATTTATTAACCTTAGTAAGTATTAAGGTTAGAGAGATAATAACCTATAGGAATTATTTAAAGAAGACTTTAAAGGCTAGTCTAAAGACACCTTTAAAAGGGCTATAAAGGAAGTTATTAGAGAATTACGTAATTCTCTATGAGATTATAGTATTCTTATTAAGTAAGGCCTAGGATATTTAATCCTAGTATCCCTTAAAGAAGTGCTTTATTAAACTTTAATACCTCTTTAGTTATAGGAGAGATTATAAGAGAGACTATAATCTTCTAAACCCCTAGAGCCTTAATATTAATAGCCCTAATAACCTACCCTAGAAATCCACCTTCCCTAACCCTAAAGACTACGTAAACCTTTATAAAAGCCCCTATAATAATCGCTATGAAATTAATAGCTTTATCCTAATAATCGTTATTAATAACAACTAGGGGACTATTATTCACAACAAAATATGCCTTTATAGCAATTTGCCTCTAAAGATTAGATTATAAAGAAAATCTTAGAGCTTATAAAAATATATAAGGATAGCAACTACTATAGTAGGAAGCTATATAACTTCTTAATGCTAAAGATTATGCTCTTTAAAAATAAGTATAATAGAATTAATCTTCCTTAAACGCATTATTAGAAGGCTTTCCCTATTATATTAATAAGTAATACTAAACAATACTTCCTTAATTACCTCTTTAAGAGTAACTATTCCTATAAAGAAATAATTACCTATATTTATTAATGCTTTAAGATAGAAAGTAACTAGTAATTCTATTACTACTAATAAAGTAGTATAATATTAAAGAATATAATTAAGAAAAACCCTAATAAAAGCAAGCTTAATTACCTTAAGATTATATTATTAACCCTTAAGAAGATCTATAAAGGACTATACCTTACTAAAATAGTAAATACTAAGCTTTATAAGCAAGCCTTAAATGCTATAGCTAGTGTGCCTAAATATTAGATAGTAAAATATATACACTCCCTAGGCTTTAAAAGTCTTACTAGAGACCTTCGCAAGGCAATTACTATTATAAAATCAAATAAGAGGCCCTCCTAATACCTTTAGTACTAATAAGAAGACCCTCTAGAGGCTATATTTACTAATTATTAGTATAGATAGTAATTATCCCCCTATAGCGGAGGAAGTTATTATAGGTAAAGCCCTAGGCTAAGCACTAAGCGCTACTTTATATATAGTAAGAGTAGCTACTAGTCCTCTAATTACTTTACTAAAGAATATAAAAAGGAAAAGGACTACTAGTAGGCTAGTAAAACATATTATATACCCCCTTTAAAGAAAAGATTCTAGGTATTCCTTACCTCCTATAAAGGGTAAGATAATAATAAGCCTAATAAAGGCTTAGGTTAGAATTAGGAATTATATCTTTTAGCCTATATAGAAGCTAAAGATAATAATAATAATATAGAGAAGCTACTATTAATAGTATACCTAAGTATTATATAATTCTTTTACTCTGGATTATAGACTAACTATAACGCTACTAATATTAATATCCTTATGACCCTAAATAATTAAGCCTTCTAATATGTATTCCTTAGGTAGAAGCTCTATAAGCTATAAGAGTGTAATAAAGGCTTAATTTACTATATCTCTAAAGAACACTATTCTAAAGAGGTCTTTAGAGGGATTATACCTAATACTAGTGCTATAGGAAAGTTAACTATAGGAGAGGTATAAGTAAAGGCTTTATTAAGATTAATACCTTTATTAAAGGTAACCCCTTATAAACCCTAAATTATTATATTTAGCGCTAGATTAGTAGTTATAAGAGGAATCCTTTATATACCTATAGAACTTAGAGAGCTTAAATTCTATATCCTTAATATAGCTACCCCCTTTCTCTTCTTAATTACTAATATAGATAAAATATAAGTTAAGATTAATAACCTTACTAATATACTTATCTAAGGTAATAAGACTATACCTATTATATAATAATAGGGCTATCCTTAGTAATTACTAGAAGTAAGAGAAATAGTTACCTTTTACCTTTTAGAAGGAGATATCTATTAATTATATTATTAACTTAGTTACCCTTCTGTTTAATAACTTATAAAGATCCTTTACTAAGCTAGTTATAAAGTTAAACACTAGGTAATTAAGGAATTAACTAAAGTCTACTATTATTACTAGATATATAGAAAGGCCCCTAGTTAATTTAAGTTTATAATTAAAGATAACTATGAATTTAACTATAAGATTATTATTAATATTATGTAGATTAATAGCTAACTAGTACTTTATATTATTAATTTAGTAATATTGTTCTAGGTAGCCTAATTTCTTAATCTAAGGAAGTAAAAGGCTTAAGATATCTAGGACATTATTTACGAATATTAGATTAACACTTATCTTAGACCTCTAGAATAGATTATATATAACGCTAGTAATAACTTTACTTCCGCTAAGTTTAAGTACTATGCTTAACTAATATTAATTAAGACTAATAAGATACTAATTAAAGCTTATAATAGTATTAGAAAGGTTAAGAGATATTATAGACCTTTACGCTAAGCTTATAATATTATTATAGACTTAATTAGGACGGAACTTACGCTAGAGCAATACCTTTAAATAGCTATTAAAGTAATTAATAACTTTATAAGCCTAAATAGTATTATCCTAACCCTACTAGTCTTTAGAGGCTACCTATAAATAATAGATAAGTTACTATTAAGCATCTCTATTATTTAATATACTAAAGTAATTTATAAAGCTACTAATAAAGTCCGTTACTATCTAGCTTTATAGTAAGTTTATAATACCCTTAAAGCCTAGAATAGCCTTAATATAGCACTTATATATTAGCTACCCCTATAGGCTAATATATATATATAAAGAGAGAAGGGTAGCTAGCATAGCCCTTATAAGCTACTTACTACTAATAAAGAGACTTATATAGTTAATATACCCTATAGCCTAGTAAAGTTTTGCTTTATAGTAGTAAAGCCTTACTATAAAGACCTATATATTATAAAGGGACTAGAGTAGTAGGAGATAAAGCCTAATAATATAAAGGAAAAAGTAATTATATAACTAACTACTACTACTAAAAGAGATCCCCTAATAGAAGAAGGTAAAGAGTTATAGGTACTAGCTAAGAGAAAATAAGGGAGACTAAGAAAGGCCCTTATAGTCTAATTTATAAGCGTGGAAAAGTCTAAAGAAGAGGCTTATAAAGCCTAGAAGGCCTTAAAGGGAAGCTATTAAGTTAAAGATTCACTGCCTTGCCTTAAAGGAATAAAAGTAAGGAAAAGAAAACCTTATAGCCCTAAGAAGAATATTAGCCTAATTTAGCTTTATATACTTATAAACAAAGATTAGGAGGAGGCCTTTATTTAAGAAGCTATAGCTAGAGGGATACTAAATATAGTATTCCTTATAGTAAAGGAAAAGGCTAATTAGAACCTCACTCTTTAACTCTACTAAGAAGGGAAGATTATAACCCTAGGAAAACCCTTTAAGCAATCTAATTAAGCTAAGATTAACGCTTTATAAGCTTATAATATGTTTAAATTCATTAAGTATAACCTAGCAAAGCATAGAGGTCATAGAATCTTTAATTCTTATATAGTTAGAGAGATTAAAGGTAAAGGGATAGACTTGCTATATAAGAAATCCTGCCTTATTATATAAGGCTATAATAATAAAGGAAAGGAATTTATCCTAATACAATTGCTAATGATTTAATAAGCAAGCTAATAACTTATTATAGCTATTGCTCTATTATTAAGAAAAAAAGGTATTTACATTTAGATTTGTAATATCACATAAGCTTACACTTAATTGCACATAGTGCTAGCAAGGCTAATTATTATGAGATTACTAAAGTAAATTATATATCTCTTTCTAATAGGGACTATAATTAAATTAATTAGACTGCTTTACGGGATTATAGAGGCTAGAACCTACTAGTGGGTAATGTACTTCTATTACTATAGGGATAACCTTAATATAATAACCTTAACCTATAATCCCTGCTTATTAATTACAGCCCTAAATAATAAGAATCTCTTTAGTATTATTAGAATATAAACTAATAATACATTAGGACTAAGTAATAATAACTTCTTCTAAAAAGAAGAGAAAGAGCTCTAGAAGGCTAATTTTATAGCTAAAGAAAAGTAATAATTAACTACTAAGAATCCCCTTATCTTTAATAGTTATATCTTAACCTAGAACACTAATAACTTACTAATATTAACCTAGAAAGGCTAGAGTTAGAAAATTAAGGAAGTTAATCCTTAATCCCTAATAGTAAAGTAAGACTATATAGAATAATAAGCCTAAGGAAGCTATATTATAACTATATGTTAACTAGAAGCTTCCTATAACCTATTAATTATAGCTTAACACTAAGAACCCTCTAGGGAAGATATTGTATGCCTTAATAAACGCCTTAAGTAGTAGATTAAGAATTAATAATGTGAACTATAATATATTCCTTTAGTTCTTAAAGAGGCGAAGCTCTTTATATTTGTAAATAGATTGCTTGCTAACAACAAGGATCTAAGCTCATAGATTAGATACGTGATTGTGATTAGCAATAAGATAATATAAGATAACAATACCTTTATTATAAAAGGTAATATTATTACATATAGCTTAATAAAGAGTAAGAGAGTTACTTATAGCACGCTTACCTCTAAGTTATATAGCATAGTTTAAGGCGCAGATATTGCCT
The DNA here is from genome assembly GCA_019022495.1 of Epichloe hybrida. Lineage (NCBI taxonomy): Eukaryota > Fungi > Ascomycota > Sordariomycetes > Hypocreales > Clavicipitaceae > Epichloe > Epichloe hybrida. Next base: position 514,340 of record JAFEKR010000013.1, read on the forward strand.
ACGCAATTTCCATAACTTTACATTAGATCACGGATTAATTAAAGATACCTTAAATTCCTATGATTCTCTATACTAATTCTTTTTTGTTATATAAATATCTTATAAAGCTAGGAATTATAAAGAAGAAGAGACTAATAATTAATATTATAGCCCTTCGTTAATTATATAAAAGGCATAAGATCTATGAAGTTAGATGGATTAATAGTAATAACAATCTAGCGGATGTAATAATAAAAGCATTACTAAATTCATTACTTTCCTCTTTAATTAATTTAAACGAATTAATAATTTATATTAAAGGATAGGTAAAGAGACTTATGATATTAAGGGATAGGAGCTTAGGTAAGGACTAATAGATTAATTTAATTAACTAATGCTATAATAGCCAATCAGAGCAGCGGATTCCTATTAAGAGATCCACTAGTATATACTTTCCTTTAATTTGATTTTTATTACGTTTTTAAGCTCTTTAGCTATAAAGGAAAAAGAGAGACTACTAGTGTTAATTCCTTTAGATCTTCATTAGTTTAATTATAGCTAAAGACTAGACTAATTATAGGTCTAGCGCAATGCACGCGATATGATTAGCTGCATTAATTCGCCACCCCCTCTTTTACCCTATATACGGATTTCGCTCACTTTTCTAGCATCTAGACTTTCCCTCTCTTCTCTCTCTTTCCTAGCTAGCTAATCAACTATCATTGACTTCAATCATATGGGATTACCCTTATACCTGCGCAGGACCTTGGTGTAACTAACAAATATAATTATAAGTTAAACCTAATATAAAAGGAAAGTATAAATATTACTAGTAGTAATATAAAGGAAATTTATTACTTAACCTAGTAATTTAAAAGTATTATTAAATCTCTTCTTAGTAATAAGGTAATAAAGCTTAAAGAAGCATAGTAAATTACTTATATATCTTATTATATATTACGCTTAATTTACCTATAACTTATTAGTTTAAATTTGTGGCTTAAAGCTTATTCCTTTTATGTTTTACCTAACACTATAGTGATTATTGAATTTGGTTAATATATGTAGCACTAGCTAGGTATTACTAGTAATATTTTTTAGTTCCTTGAAAATTAGATGCATTGGCCACAGCCAATGAACCCAAAAAAAATTAAAAATCAAATATAGGCGAGGGTTACGTATTAACTAGGATAAGATATTAGTAAAGATAAATATATTAGAAGTACCTCCGTAGACTAGTTATTACTATAGCGTACTATATACCTTTTAGGTACAAAAGTCAGCTACTATCTGCACCTCTGATTAATCAAATTGAACACTTTTTATCATCTATCTACACCCCTACCTGACACTATTGATAGCTACCTTCGCAACCATTGACAGCTGCAGTGCAGCTGTCAGACTTGCAAAGCAAGCTAGTAATAAGAAGGTTCTTTAACTAGAAAAAGGCTAAAAATAGGTCTTATTTTTAACAACTAACTATACTTATAAGGCGCTTTTAGGTTTTAGTATATATAACTAGTTAAGGGTAACTAGTGTATACCTAGGGAGGTGTTATATACTATAAGATATATGCTTAAAAACGCAATCATAATAATAAGAGCTAGGGTTTAGGGATAGGAATATTATAATAAGGGATAACAATATTAGTTATCTAGGCAAGAGGATTATTTAATTTATAAAGGGACCACATATAGCTAGATTCTTTAAGAGTTATTACACACTACTAAATTCTTATATTTTGCTTTACCTATAGCTTTAGCTAATATTAACTCTTGCTTTAGCTAATATTAGATTTAATATTATAAAAGATATATTAAGAAAAATCCCCTTCTCTCTGATTAAAACACTACTTCTAATCTAATAGACTATTTAATCTAGGATATCTCTATATAACGAGATAGTCCTAGCCGTTATTGTAATTAATATTATTAAGTTAATTAACCCCTTTGTTATATGTAGGCTCTAGAGCTACTCGCGATCGTGGGCTAACATCGTGTCTTTTGGGGTGTTGTTTTCCGCTTGACAAACTACATAAGTATGCTGAAGGAAAAGACTAGAATCCTAGTTATAAGCTTGTTAGGCTTCTAAGGAATTAATTTATTAACCCTTAGGCTAAGGGATATAACTTCGTTATATCTATCTAGGATATTATTATTAATTGTTAATTTTATTATTTATTATAAGAAAACTAACTAACTAACTAAATCTATTACTATAAGGCATTTATTTTAAAGCTAATATTAAATAACCTTAGCTAAGCTAGCTAATATACTTATAACTTCCCTTTAATGTATTACTTTCTAATAAACCTTTAATCTCTTCTTATAAGTATTTATTACTTATTTCTTACTCTTTTTACTCTAAGTGCTATTTACCTTATACTTATTAGTAAGAGAGAGAGACTATCTCCTTCCCTCTTTTTTATAAAAAATAAGAAGTAGTAATTCCTATTATTCCCTTATTACTTTTCTTATTATTTTCTAGTTACTTTTAGTACTTCTATTACTTTATTTATCCTTATTAATTTATTTTTATTACTACTTTTACTACTTTTTCTTTTATTTTTCTTATTTTTATAATCTTCTAATTTTATTAAAGTAATAATACTCTTAAGTGTAAAAGAAAACCTTTATAATAGTAATAGGTAAATATATAAGCTTAATTAGTAGTAAAGAATAATAACTTAATAAAATTCCTTTTATCATTAAAGATAGTAAAGAAATCTAGATCTTTTATAAGAGAAAGAGCTACTAGTAATAGTAAGGCTTTAATTATTAACCTTAAAAGACCCTAAGAGTATAAGTTACTCTTATATCTTTAATAGCTTACTTATAACTTCTCCTATAATTAAAAAGAATTTATTAAGCTAAATCTAGAGACTATTACGTAGCTTAAGCTTAATAACTAAATTATAAGATTTATTAACCTTAGTAAGTATTAAGGTTAAAGAGATAATAACTTATAGAAATTATTCTAAGAAAACTTTAAAGGCTAGTCTAAAGATACCTTTAAAAAGGTAACTAAGGAAGTTATTAAAGAATTATATAATTCTTTAAAAGATTATAGCATTCTTATTAAGCAAGGCCTAGGATATTTAATCCTAGTATCCCTTAAAGAAGTGCTTTATTAAACTTTAATACCTCTTTAGTTATAGGAAAGATTATAAGAAAGACTATAATTTTCTAAACCCCTAGAGCCTTAATATTAATAACCCTAATAACCTAACCTAGAAATTTACGTTCCCTAACCCTAAAGACTACTTAAACCTCCCTAAGAGCTTATATAATAATCTCTATTATATTAATAGCTTTATCCTAATAATAATTATTAATAATAACTAGTAAATTATTATTTATAATAAATTATGCCTTTATAGTAATTCCCCTCTAAAGATTTGATTATAAAGAAAATCTTAAAGCTTATAAAGATATATAAGGATAGTAACTACTATAGTAAGAAGCTATATAACTTCTTAATACTAAAGATTATACTTTTTAAAAATAAGTGTAATAGAATTAACCTTTCTTAAACACACTATTAAAAGGCTTTCCTTATTATATTAATACGTAATACTAAATAGTACTACCTTAATTCCCTCTTTAGGAATAACTATTTTTATAAAGAGATAATTACTTATATTTATTAATATTTTAAGATAAAAAGTAATTAGTAATTCTATTACTATAAATAAAGTAATATAATATTAAAGAGTATAATTAAGAAAAACCCTAATAAAAGTAAGCTAATTACCTGAAAATTATATTATTAACCCTTAAGAAAATCTATAAAGAGCTATATATTACTAAAATAATAAATACTAAACTTTATAAGTAAGTATTAAATACTGTAGCTAGTATACCTAAATATTAGATAGTAAAATATATATACTCCCTAGGCTTTAAAAGTCTTACTAAAGACCTTTATAAGGTAATTACTATTATAAAATTAAATAAGAAGTTTTTCTAATACCTTTAGTACTAATAAGAAAACCCTCTAGAGGCTATATTTACTAATTATTAGTATAAATAATAATCCTATAGTAAGGGAAGCTATTATAGCTAAAGCCTTAGGCTAAGCACTAAGTATTATTAGGAACTAGCCTTATGGCTACTACGTATAAGCGTTTAGAATGAGAATATTATTCTTATAGAAGGAAAGGAGAACTCTACTAGTGTTACATAGCATCCGGATATATATCCCCTTATATGCGGTCCGTGTGTGGTCTACGTAAAGCCCTAACCCCTTTGCCTAAAGTGTGTATACTTTCTAGAGCCTTTCTAGAGCTAGACTTAACCTAAGATTATAGCTTAAGTCTATAATATATCCCTATACTTATCCCCCCTTCCTCCTCCTATAAAAAAGTAAGCGTATATTAATACTAGACCCCTATTACGTAGCTACTATAGAAAAACCTAGTAAGGTAACGTAGGTAACCTAGCGAAGCTAGTAGGTTACTAGGTAAGGTTATATCTCTGCCACGTAAAGTAGAAAAATTTTTAGTGTAGTAAGCGCCTTACTTTACTCTAGTCCTACCTCTAAAAACACTAGCTACCTCTTTTAGAACCCCCTATTACTAGCTATCTCCTTACCTTCTTTGCCTTATTAACTTTACCCTAATCTTATATCCTATCTATTACTTACTAAACTTAAGCTTTACTTTAAGTAGCCCCCTTATTAGCAATTATCCAGCCCCTTATTATATAATATACTACCCTTATTTACTCCTAGCCTTTATTTATAAATATAAATAACTCACGCTTTAATTAGAGCTTAACTAATTTATCCTAAAATTTAAATAACTTATCTCCCCTCCCTTAACTTTATATTCTTTTACCTCCTTATTATTATAATTTCTTCTTTTTATACCCTTTCTAACCTTATTTATTAATTATCTTACTACCTCTAAGCTTCTTTCTTATATCTAGTTTACTCTTTATTATAAGTAGTATTATCTTTCTCTTTAACTAACTTACTACTAGCATACCCCCTCCCTCTCCTTTACCCCCTCCTACCCTATTTAAGTATACTTACCTTAGTAAGTATATTTTAGAAGAAGACTTTAATAATAAGAACCTCTCTAATAGTAAGGAGTATAATTTTCTATATAATCCTTATATAAATAATCTCTAAAATAAGGGTACCCTTAACTACACTCTAGGGCTAAATTAGGCCTATTACTATTATTAAGCTAGCTATTATATATACCTCTAGGAGAAGCACCTATATAGCATAGACCTAAAACTTTACTATACCTTTAAATATCTTAAGAATCTTATATATATAGGAAAAGCTATTAAAACTCTACCTATGCTATAGACTAGTAATAATAAGGGGTAGCGTGCTACCCTTATAAAAACTTTTATTTACTACTATAAATATTTTAATAGTATACTTACTACTACTTATATTAATCTAGCTAAGGCCTAGCCCCTAGCCTCCTCCCCTATAAGTATAGCCTATACCTAAGGTACCTCTAAGGCATAGTAACTTATACTTACCTAGATAACACTTACCTACTAAGGATATAATAACCTAGCTACTAAATTCTTTTATAGTATAAGAACTATAAATAATAACTTAGCCTAGTCTATCTCTGCCTAGGAGGTAAGTAATACCTAAGTCTAATAAATAGCTAAAACCATTGCGAAGCTAGCTTACACTATTACTAAGGCCTGCTACTAATGTAATAATAATAATAACACCCCCCCCCTTCCTAAATTATTTTGTATTATAGTAGAATTTTAATACTAGGTTATACGCGTATTAGATAGAAATTAGGTATCTTTTAGCTATCTTTAGTTAAATTAAAATACACTCTTTTAGGGCTATTATTTATCTATATATCCCCCTATTATAATTCAAAATAGTTAAGTGCTTCTATATATGCTATGCTTTCTAATAGCTCCTAAGTTAGCTATATATAACCTCTCTATTTAACTAAGATATTCTAGTTTAAACCCCTACCTAGTGCGTTCTTAGCTATAAGGATTTCCTTTACCTAATACTCTACAAGATTATTATTAGTATCTATTATAACTAGCTCTAGTAGTAAATGTTCATTAGCTAGTCTTTAGCTTAGTAGTGGATTATCTACCATATACTAAATTAAGTTAATATAAAAGATAGGATATAGTCCCCTTAGGATATCTAACCTAACTATTAAGGGCATAGGCACCTTAAGCACCTTATATTTAGCTATAACCTAATCTAACTTCTTATAGGGATAGTTTATTTTAATATTATAAAGGCTAAGCTATATATAGTCCCTAACCTAGAATTACTCCGCTAGCCTATAACTACTATTTATATCCTCCTACTATTATTACTAGACAAAGGCTATTGTAGCCTATGTTAAATCTATACTATCTTTTAAATATTATAAAAAGGCTTAAGCCCTCCCCTTTGCTAATATAGTAGATTACCCTATAGGTAATAGATCCTAAATTATAGCTATATTAAACCCGTGAAGTGCTATATTTACACTTATCCTAGTTACTAATAAATCCCTGTTATTTAATACTAGCTAGTAAGCTAGTAAGTAATCTAGCTATTTAAATTAGGAGAAAGATAGTATTACGTATAGTATAGCCTATACTTCCTAGTTTACCCTTTCTATACCACTATCTATCTATAGGTAATACGTAGTAAAAAGTACCTATTACACACTAACCCTATTATAAAGTTCTATCTAAAAATTACTTAGCTAGTCTAACCTGTAATCCATAATAATTTATATAAGAAATCCGTGGAAATACCACTAGTAGTGTTTAAATTATTTCACGTACACCCTAGCCTCTATTAATAATATTACTTCTAACTAGACATACTTTAAGAGCTAATTAGTAATAACTATAAGGAACTATAGCTAATCCTATATTTCTACTAGAAGGTTAGTTATAAAGTTAATAGATATTTATAACTAGTACTTATTAGGGGGCGGAATAGGTTTTAGCAAGCCTTATCATAGTTACTAGCTTTTCCGCCCTTTATAGTAGTAATAGTTTTATATAAACTAGGCCACGTCTTGTAATATACTATCCTAGTGGAAGTCTCTTTAAAGCGCCTTAAAGGTTATATTTTAACCTAGGTAACCTAATAAGGGCAAGTTATAAACGCGCTATATTAATGTTATAGTTAACGGCTCCTACTTAGGGACCTATATCTATCCTTAGAATTAAAGTAACCCCTTTATACTAATCTAATAATCCATAATCTATTCTCTAGTATTAGTAGTATCTAGGAACTTCCTAGCCCCTACCGCCATAGCATTTATTTATAACTTATATGCCTTATCCTAGGCTAAAGACTAATCCTATAGAGACTAAAGGTGTTTATTTGTAAATATTAACCTACTAGTAGGCAGGACCTTTAACTCTATTAGGCTACTATTAGAAGTACTCCCCTTTACTACTATAATAGGTTTAAGGCAAACATATAGTTACCTCCCCTTAAGGGAAAACTTCATAGGACTAGTTACTAACTAGATAATTAGTGCCTTTACTCTTTCTATTCCTAGCCTCTCTAGATAACACTATAATAGCATATTTAGTTATTTTACTTAAGTGCCTAGTTTATAATATAAATAGAAATTAAAAAGTGCTAGGGCCTTTGCCTACTAAGCTTAATATTTAAATATCTCCCTTAGCGCTATAAAGTACTTAAGGTTCTTATAGTCTATTAGAATTATAAATAGTTTACTTATACCCTATAGCTTTACTAACTACGCCTTAAGATAGGAGATAATTACTAGTAACTCCTTATTATAAATTATATAATTCTACTAAGTAAGTTATAATTAAGCTAAATAGTAGGCTACTAGATATAAAATACTATTATTACTAAACTAGGAGAGACACCCCCCTAGGGCTATTCTAGAGTAGTTTGCCTCTACTAATATATCCCTTTTAGGATCCTACTAAGCTAGGATTAGGTATAATATAAAAGCTAACTTTAATGCCTTAAAGGCCTTATCACATACCTCTATCTAGTAGAATAGGACCCCCTTCTTTATTAAGTTAATCAAAGGACCCGTAATGTTTAAGAAATCTAGTATAAAGTTATAATAAAAGTTAGCAAACCCTAGAAAACCGCAAACCCCCTAAACCCTAGTTAGTGCCTCCTAATCCTAAATTACTATAATCTTTTCTTTATCTAGATAAATAGCTTTCCCTACCTAAATAATAAACCCTAAGTACTTAACCTCTTTAGTAGTAAAGATATATTTCTTAATATCTAGGTTTAGGCTAGCCTATTATAATCTAGCTAGCATACCACAGACCTTCTACATATAGTCCCTTCTTAAACCGCCTAAGTAAATAAGTATATTATTAAGGTACGTGGTAACGTAATTACTAAGTATCCTACTTAGCGCGCTATTAATATATTATTAGAAAGTTACTAGCGTGCCTACTAACCTAAAGGGACACATAAGCTATTTAAATAAGCCAAACCTAGTCCAAAATATAGTCTAGTGTTCCTTACCTTTAGTAATATATATATAATAGAATACTAATTATACATCTAGCTTTATAAACTACTTTACCTCTAATAGTAACCATAGCGTTTCCTTTACTAATAGTAGGGGGTAATAGTCTTATTCTATAATCTTATTAAGCGCGTAATAGTCTACATAAAACCTCTAGCTACCCCTAGGCTTTTTTATAAGTAGCACTAGGGCTACTACTTATAAGGAGCTTACTTAAATCCACCTCTTATTCATTAAGTCTATTACCTGCTCTAGATCTTAAGTAGATATTCTTAGGGTATATTATATAAAGGTGCCTATAGCAGGTCAGGCTCGCTGCTATCTGCGTTACGTTTTAGTTAAATATAGTAGTCTAACTTCCCTTAATATAGGGGTAGGGCGCTTACCTTGCTTTCTAGAAATAAGTCTTGAAAATCCTATAACACCTCTAGTAAGGAAGTAAGAAGCTCCCTCTCTATAGGTTCTAGGGTTATATTAATCTATAAGATTAATATAATTTCCTACAAGCTTATAGCGTATAGCTAGATGTTCTCCTTCTGCCTACGCGTATATTATACTAAACCTATAAAGGTTAAGCTAAGAATTAAAACCATAGGATAGTTAACTCTCCTATCTACTATAGCCTATATGTATAACCTATTTGCGGAGCTAATATAAACTTACTACCACACTATATCTAGCTTAATTTGATTCTATTCTATCTATAGTATCCCTAGGATTAGTTACCTTATTAATCCTAGGATTATATATGCTATAATTAGCATCTCCTATCTGTCTAAATCTAGTTAAAACCAAACTATATATAATATATATAATTATTTCTTCTAACTCTCCTTTCCCCCTTATTTTATACTAATAGTAATATAAACTAACCTCTTAGTTAGAAGAGGGAGGTATTCTAATTAAAGCTTTTAGACTAGGCGTTTACTTATAGTAATATAGTAGTTATAACCTATGTTAACCTAAGTATTCGTAAAGGTAGTCTTATTAATTAATATAGGAACTAAGAAGGGGCTGAAATTTATATTACTCTAGATCTCCTTATAATCCCTACTAGTAATAACTATATACTATAAAGCCCTTATATACCTTTTCCTTATATCCCCTATTAAATAACTTAATAATAAGGTTACTCTTTTTCTAACTAGTCTATAGATTTATTATTTAAGTTAATAGTAAGTATCTCTTTAGTGTTATAAGTATTTATAAAAGACTTTATCTAAGGACAGACAGTGGGATATAGTAAGTATACTATAGTAAAATGCTTAGAGAAGCTATATTATAAGCATTAACCCTTGTTATAGCACGTGTTAAGTATATCCTAGGTAACCTACTTAGCCTATTTACTACCTCTCTTATTACCTAACTTATAGTAACCTATAGACTTTCTAGAATTTTATTAGGTCCCTAACATACCTATAGAGTAAATATCTATTATTAGTGTGTCCTTATCCTATATCTTAGCCTTATTATACCTAGGCGCTATATTACCCTGTTTCTATATATAGTGTTTTTCCTCTAGTTAGTAGGACTTAATATTTAGCGTAATGCTTTAATAGTAAGCTATTACTACTATGTAGTTAGCCTAGGGAATATCTTACTTAATACTATAGTCCCTTATTTACTTATTAAGTACTATATATAACTTAGATAACTTTACTAAGTCTACTTACCTAAGCCCCCTAGCTAAAGCTAACTTCTATTTAAAGTAAATATAAAAGTTACTAAACCTTTTATTCTATTATTATATTAACTAGTTAAGTTCTATAATAGCTATTTCCTATTAGTAAGGGTTATTAAATATCTTCCCTAGGTAATTAAGAAGCTAAGATAGATAAAAGCTCTTAAGGTAACCTTTCTTAAAGAAAGGTATAACTTATGCTTAGACCTTAGCTAATAGGTTCTAGTAAATAAAACACTACTAATCCTAATTACTACTAATAAACTCCCTATCTACTAGTAGTTTATAAGTTATAAGGCCTTTCTAGGCTATAAATAGGACCCTATTACTATTAAAGGGGGGACTTATTAGTAAGGGTTTTTACTTAATCTAGGTTAGTGTAAGTGCTACATTCTACATATAAGCTAAGTACTAGATTTGCTCTGCCTACTATTCTACCTGTTATTATAAGCGTGTTAACTTATTATTACTTATTATATCTAGTAGTAATAGCATATCCGCGGGCTAGGTTATTTCTATAGTAAAGAATAATATATATTAGGAACTAGCCTTATAGCTACTACATATAAGTATTTAAAATAAGAATATTATTCTTATAGAAGGAAAGGAGAACTCTACTAGTGTTACATAGTATCTAGATATATATCCCCTTATGTATAGTCTATGCGTGGTTTACGTAAAGCCCTAACCCCTTTGCCTAGAGTGCGCATACTTTCCGGAGCCTTTCCGGAGCCAGACTTGACCTGAGCTCACAGCTCGAGTCCATAACAAGTATTACTTTATATATAGTAAGAGTAATTACTAGTTTTCTAATTACTTTACTAAAGAATATTAAAAAAAGAAAAACTACTAGTAAGCTAGTAAAATATATTACATACTCCCTTTAAAAAAAAGATTCTAAGTATTTCTTACCTCCTATAAAGGGTAAGATAATAATAAGCTTAATATAGACTTAGATTAGAATTAGAAATTATATCTTATAGCCTATATAAAGGCTAAAGATAATAATAATAATATAGAGAAGCTACTATTAATAGTATATTTAAGTATTATATAATTCTTTTACTTTAGACTATAGACTAATTATAATACTACTAAAATTAATATTCTTATAACCTTAAATAATTAAGCCTTTTAATATATATTCCTTAGGTAAGAGCTCTATAAGCTATCAGAGTATAATAAAGGCTTAATTTACTATATCTCTAAAGAATACTATTTTAAAGAGGTTTTTAAAGGAATTATACCTAATACTAGCGCTATAAGAAAATTAAGTATAGGAAAGGTATAAGTAAAGGCTTTATTAAGATTAATACCTTTATTAAAGGTAATCCCTTATAAGCCTTAAATTATTATATTTAGCGCTAGATTAGTAGTTATAAGAGGTATTCTTTATATACTTATAAAACTTAAAGAGCTTAAATTCTATATTCTTAATATAGCTACCCCCTTTCTTTTCTTAATTACTAATATAAATAAGATATATATTAAGATTAATAACCTTACTAATATACTTATCTAAGGTAATAAGACTATACCTATTATATAATAATAGGGTTATCCTTAGTAGTTACTAGAGGTAAAAGAAATAGTTACTTTTTACCTTTTAGAGAGAGATATTCTATCGGGGCAAAACAACCACCCTAAAACAACGGAAAAGAGGGATCTAACGATAATGACAATAATACCAATGAAAATGACGAAAATGACGATATTGATAATATTAACAAATTCAACGATATTAGCAATTAAACCTAGATATCAGGATCTAGGTCTGTAATATTTGCGATCCATCGCGAGGATTGAAGTTAGAAAAGTAGCCTAGCTAGGCAGCTAGATAATCTTAAATAATCTTAAATAAGCTTATATTTATCTTAGGAAAACATAGGTAAAAACTTAATTTAAACAATCTAAGCTAAAGGCATTAAAGGGAGAGTTAATTTTCTATGAAAAGGGAGGGAATCTAGGGCTTTTATCTAGCTAGGGGGTTAGGGGCTAGGCCGGATCCAATGTGGTTGAATTAATCTAACAATCCGATAGATCTAAGGTTAAAGGGGCTAGAGGTCTTAAGGGATCCAATAGATCTAAGGTCTAAGGGGCTAGAGGTCTTGTAAGAGAGGTCTCTAGGGGTTATATTCCTAGCCACATAACACCTCCCTAACTATTTTCCCTTCCTAGTCCCTAGGAAAGGGAAAATAGTAACTAAAAAAAACTAATAAAAAGGGAAATAAGTAATAAAATCATAAGATAAAAAAGAATTCATGATTTTCAGCCCCCCCCCCCTCCTATCCATTAATTAATTAAAGGGGTTATCTTGTTAGATAATAGATTAATTAATCTAATGAAAAGGGACCCTTTTAATCGGTCAGAGACCTCTTCAGAGGACCCTCTATACATTAGATTCCTCGTCAATCGTCAGAGGAATCGTCAGTCAGAGAGGTCTTTAACGGTCAGAGGCCTCGTTAAATGATAGATTAATTAGTCTAATAAAAAGGGACCCTTTTGATTAGCAAAGAACTCTTTAGTAAACCTTTTAACATTAGATTCCTTATTAATTATTAGAGAAATTATTAGTTAGAGAAGTCTTTAACAGTCAGAGGCCTTGTTAGTTAGCAGATCAATCAATCCATAATAAGAGGTCTTATTAACAGCAGAGACCCCTTTAGCAGACCTTCTAACAGTTAAATTCCTCTTTAATTATCAGAGAAATCATTAGTTAGAAAGGTCTTTAACGGTTAGAGGTCTTATTAGACAGTCTAATTAATTAATCTAATAAAAAGGGACCTTTTTGATTAGCAAAGACCCCTTTAGCAAACCTTCTAACAGTTAGATTCCTCTTTAATTATTAGAGAAATCGTTAGTCAGAGAGGTCTTTAACGGTCAGAGGCCTCGTCAGATAATAAATCAATTAATTAATGAAAAGGGACCTTTTTGATTAGCAAAGACCCCTTTAGCAAACCTTCTAACATTAGATTCCCCTTTAAAAGTTAGGGAAATTATTAGTTAGAGAGGTCTTTAACAGTCGGAGGCCTCGTTAGATAATAGATTAATTAATTAATAAAAAGGGACCTTTTTGATTAGCAAAGACCCCTTTAGCAGACCTTCTAATATTAGATTCCCCTTTAAAAGTTAGGGAAATTATTAGTTAGAGAGGTCTTTAATAGTTAGAGGCCTTATTAAACAATAGATTGATTAATTTAATAAAAAAGCACCTTTTTGATTAGCGAAGACCCCTTTAGCAAACCTTCTAACATTAGATTCCCCTTTAAAAGTTAGGGAAATCATTAGTCAGAGAGGTCTTTAACGGTTAGAGGCCTTGATAGATTAATTAATCTGAAAAGGGACCTTTTCGATTGGCAGAGACCCCTTTAGCAGACCTTCTAACATTAGATTCCCCTTTAAAAGTTAGGGAAATCATTAGTTAGAGAGGTCTTTAACGGTTAGAGGCCTTAATAGATTAATTAATCTAAAAAGGGACCTTTTTGATTGGCAGAGACCCTTTTAGCAGACCTTCTGACATCAGATTCCCCTTTAAAAGTCAGGGAAATCATCAGTTAGAGAGGTCTTTAATGGTCGGAGGCCTTATTAGATAAATCAATTAATCTAATAAAAAGGGACCTTTTTGATTAGCAGAGACCCCTTTAGCAAACCTTCTGACATTAGATTCCCCTTTAAAAGTTAGGGAAATCATTAGTTAGAGAGGTCTTTAATAGTTAGAGGCCTTGATGGATTAATTAATCTGAAAAGGGACCTTTTCAATCAGTCAAAGACCCCTTTAGTAAGAGTTCTGCTAATCGGAGCTGTACGGAAAAACCGTCACAGCTGTGACTAGCCGTTTTTGGATAGAAAGGTTACTTGCCACACACCCACACGTAAATCACACCTACAGTTATGGCACATTACCGCCGCACACATAATAAAGTCCGTCATTATTATTAATTCAATTATAGCTACAGCTAATTCGCTTAAAAACACGATTTCTAGTGTTTTCTTTGAATGTGTATATATTAATTAGTCTGACTAGTTTATCCGGCCTCTGAGGCGTTATATTATAACCATAATTTAATTAGCAACCTCCCTTATTAGCTAGTAATATAGGTAGCTTTTCTATAGCTTATCTTACTAATAATTGTATTGCCCTAGTAGTTATATAGCCTCTTAAACCTCTTTAAGACTAACCACGGCCTCTGCCCCTGCCGTGCGTCCCTTGCGATGCCGCTTCTACCACCTCTGCTTATGTTAATATGCGTTATATACTATAATTTAGCTAACGGGGGCCATAGGCGGCCAGAAGCTACGGTCTTTGCGGTATAATAACCTAAAAAGAGCCCTATAAGGTAGCCTAATCCCCTGTAGTTATAGCAGTCTCGTCGCGTTCGTTACGAGGCTCTTGTCGCTAACTAATATAAATAAGGTTAAGGATTCGAAGTGTTAGATTATATAAATCCTATTAATTAATATAAGCTTAATATAAAGTGTATATCCCTTATTATCTTAATTACTAATATACTAAGGGCCTTTGCAGCTACTAGTAAGGATATATAGCTTCCTTTGTAAGATATAGACTGCGGTTATGAAGGTTAACAAGCATGTGAGCACACGGGAGGGCAAATTGCTATTGAAATTAATAGGGCGAATCGCATGATAATAGCTGAATTTGGCTAGCTTGTAAGGCATAAGCTTAATGATGTTGCTGATTTATTAATTTAATAGCCTTAGATAATATTTATAAGGGAAGCCTACTAAGCTAATCCCTTCTAATATATTACTTCTAAAGCCTTATATTATTAATTATGACGTGTTCTTTGTATTTTCGGAGGATTGATTAAAGCATTTGTTTTATCGCAAGGAAGAGGTAAAAGAGATTGCCTATGCCTATAATTAAGTAAGACTTTAAGTTCTTATAAGCTGATTTAGTAGGACTATTAGTATGCTAGCTAAAATTATAATAGAATCCTGTAAAACAAAACGCCTATTGCTTACGCTAGGGGAACCACTAGTCTTTAATGTATCAAAGAATGTCATTTTGCTGTGGATTATATGTGCGCTTTATATTATTCTAAATACTCTAGAAGGTTGTAAGCTAGTTAGCGTACATAAGCTTTGTAAATGCCTTCATAAGGCCTATAGGGCTATTATTAAAGGCCTTTTATAAGGCATTATTTGTAACCTTTGTAGCACCTTCTTCAAGGCCCTTCTAGTTACGAAGAATTCAGGCCTGAACGTAAGTAATAAGGTGCTAAATACAGAGCTGCTATTATGTCATTAGAAAAATAGTCTTTAGGGCGTTTTTCAGTGCCTTTTCCATATCTATAAGGATAATAGAAGGGGCCTTAATGTAGTGCTCTTCACGTACTATATTAAATATTGCAAGAAGCCACTTATAGCTTTACTCTGTCTTAGATAATAGTAATCTAAAGCTGATATTTATAATTGTATTATAAGCTATAACAGTAGTAATTGCTATTATGTGAAGCCTAAAGCGGTTAGTCTTATATATGTTATTAATTCTAATAACATAAGGGAAATGCTTCTATTTATCAAGGCATTCTTATATGGTCTAGAGGGCGGCTTATAGTTGATTATTATTATTAAAACTAAGTCTATAAGGGTAGCCCTTATCTTATAAGGCCTTTATAAAGCATTATATGCCTAAGTGAAGCCCTAGGGCTTCTTAACGCACTAATTAACGCTTATTAGAGATATCCTTAGCTATGATTAGTATATCTAGGTGCTTGAGGCGTAATAATTCGGTGGCCTTGCGGGCCTGAACGCCCTGTAGTAGTGTTATCTCGCGAATTAAAGCCTTGTGTGCCGCTGTATAGCGGCGATGGATAGGATAAGCTATAGGGTCTAGGGAACGCCCGTGATTATAATAATACTATCTAGGGATTATAGCATATAACTAAGTGTTATTTATCCACTAGTTATAGCTTACGTGTAATTAAAATAGGTAGTTAGTAAGGTAAGTAGCTGCCTAACGAATCCCTAGGGATTTAGAAGGCTACCGGCGGCCACGGTTATAATAGAGTAAGATATATGTTGCTATGCGTGCCCTATTAACTTTGTAATAATTACTACTAGATTTCTTAACAAAGGCTATACTATTTATATAGCCCTATTACTATAGAAAGGTATAGAGCTTATTAAATATGCTAAACTACAGAGGAGTAGGTAGTTTAGGGATATTATCGCCTTTGTAGTGTTGATTGAGCTCTGCGCCGTAAGGTATAATAATATTATTGTAAATATAGGTATCGCAAATAATCTAAGGTATTGTGAAAGTGGGAATATAGCTTAAGAGCTAATAGTAGTAAAGATTGTTATGTTATTAATGAGTTTATTAATTGTAATAATTAATGTTGAAGGAGGAAGAAATTCGCCTGGCTAGGCGGGTGGGCAAACTGCCTTGCGTAGCCTTGCGATATTACGTGATATTTTTTTTGCCATGGCGCCCTATATAAATTAGGTGCGGAGGGGTGGGATGTGGGATGTGGGCGCATCACAATTATGGGTACGGATCATTGCGGTTTTTCCGTACAGCTCCGATTAGCAGAACTCCTTTAGTAAACCTTCTAACATTAGATTCCCCTTTAAAAGTTAGGGAAATCATTAGTTAGAGAGGTCTTCAATAGTCAGAGGCCTTATGAGACAATAAATCAATTAATCTAATAAAAAGGGACCTTTTTAATTAGCAGAGACCCCTTTAGTAAACCTTCTAACAGTTAGATTCCTCTTTAATTATTAGAGGAATTATTAGTTAGAGAGATCTTTAACAGTCGGAGGCCTTGTTAGACAGTCTGATTAATTAATCTGAAAAGGGACCTTTTCAATCAGTCAGAGACCCCTTTAGCAAACCTTCTAACATTAGATTCTCCTTTAAAAGTTAGGGAAATCATTAGTTAGAGAGGTCTTTAATAGTTAGAGGCCTTGTTAGATAATAGATTGATTAATCTAATAAAAAAGGACCTTTTTGATTAGCAAAGACCCCTTTAGCAGACCTTTTAACATTAGATTTCCCTTAAAAGTTAAGGAAATCATTAGTTAGAGAGGTCTTTAATAGTTAGAGGCCTTATTAGATAATAGATTAATTAATTAAATAAAAAGAAAGGCCTAATTTATAAAAGGTTAAATTCAAAGGTCTAGCTGCTTACCTCCCTAATAGATAGCTAAGCAAAACTAGGGTATTAAATCAATTTAGGCTAGCTAGTAAGCTAGCTAGGGCAGGTTAGAAGGTCGAAAATCAGAAAAGGTCGAAAATTAGGAGGAAAGGTTAAAGCTAGAAAAGAAGGTCAAAAATCAGAAGAAAAGGTCAAAGATAGAAAAGAAGGTTAAAAATCGGAAGAAAAGGTTAAAGATAAAAAGGAAGGTTAAAAATCAGAAGAAAAAGGTTAAAGATAGAAAGGAAGGTCTAGGCCACAAGGAAAAAGGTCGTAGTAGTCCTAATTAATAAATCTAACTAATCTAATGATTTTAATGATATTAGACTAGTTAGATAACCTAGATTATTTGATCGGAATGAAGGGATTTAATCTAGCTGCCTAGATCAAAAAGGGAAAAGGTTGTAGAGGTCCTAATTAATCAATCTGACTAATCTAATGATTTTGATAATGTTAGACTAGTTAGATGACCTAGATTAATTAATTAGAACGAAGGGATCTAATCTAGCTAACCTAGATTAAAAGGAAAAGAGATAAGAAGCTACTAATAATTATAATAATTATATAAGGGGATAACCAGAGGGGATAATCATAGAGGCAATGTCAGGAGGGATTTATCATCAAATCTAATAGCGGCAAGAGGTCTAATAGGACTATTCCCTGTTTCTCCACCATTTTTATTAGGGCAAAACAACTACCCTAAAACAACGGAAAAGAGGGATCTAACAATAATAATAATAATACTAATGAAAATAACGAAAATAATGATATTAACGATATTAATGAATTTAACGATATTAGCAATTAAACCTAGATATCAGGATCTAGGTCTGCGATATTTGCAATCCATCGCGAGGATTAAAGCTAGAAAAGCAGCCTAGCTAGGCAGCTAGATAATCTCAAATAATCTTAAATAAGCTTATATTTATCTTAGGAAAACATAGGTAAAAACTCGATTTAAATAATCCAAGCTAAAGGCATTAAAGGGAGAGTTAATTTTCTATGAAAAGGGAGGGAATCTAGGGCTTTTATCTAGCTAGGGGGTTAGGGGCTAGGCCGGATCCAATGTGGTTGAATTGATCTAACAATCCGATAGATCCGAGGTTAAAGGGGCTAGAGGTCTTGAGGGATCCGATAGATCCGAGGTCTAAGGGGCTAGAGGTCTTGTGAGAGAGGTCTCTAGGGGTCATATTCCTAGCCACACAATATTTATTAATTATATTATTAGCTTAGTTATCTTTCTATTTAATAACTTATAAAGATTCTTTACTAAGCTAGTTATAAAGTTAAACGTTAGGTAATTAAGAAATTAACTAAAGTTTACTACTATTACTAGATATATAGTAAGGCCCCTAGTTAATTTAAATTTATAATTAAGAATAACTATAAATTTAACTATAAGATTATTAGTAATATTATATAAATTAATAGCTAGCTAGTGCTTTAGATTATTAATTTAGTAACCTTATTCTAAGTAGCCTAATTCCTTAACCTAAGGAAGTAGAAGGCTTTAGATGTCTAGGATGCTTTCTAAGAGTATTAGATTAATACTTATCTTAGACCTCTAGATTAGATTATTTATAATACTAGTAATAACTTTGCTTTTACTAAATTTAAGTATTATACTTAACTAATATTAATTAAGGATAATTAGATACTAATTAAAGCTTATAATAGTATTAGAAAGGTTAAGAGATATCATAGACCTTTATACTAAGCCTATAATATTATTATAGACTTAATTAGAATAGAACTCACGCTAGAATAATGTCTTTAAACAGCTATTAAAGCTATTAATAACTTTATAAGCCTAAATAGTATTATCCTAACCTTACTAGTCTTTAGAGGCTACCTATAGATAATAAATAAGTTATTACTAAGTATCTTAATTATTTAATATACTAAAGTAATTTATAAAGCTACTAATAAAGTTTACTATTATCTAGCTTTATAGTAAGTTTATAATACCCTTAAAGCCTAGAATAGCCTTAATATAATACTTATATATTAGCTACCCCTATAGGCTAATATATATATATAAAGAGAGAAAGGTAGCTAGCATAGCCTTTATAAGCTACTTACTACTAATAAAAAGACCTATATAGTTAATATACTTTATAGCCTAATAAAGTTTTACTTTATAGTAATAAAGCCTTATTATAAAGACTTATATATTATAAAAAGACTAGAGAGGTAAGAGATAAAGCCTTATAATATACTAGAGTAGTAAGAGATAAAGCCTAGTAATATAAAGGAAAAAGTAATTATATAACTAATTACTATTACTAAAAGAAATTCTTTAATAAAAGAAAGTAAAAAGCTATAGGCACTAGCTAAGAGAAAATAAGGAAAACTAAGAAAAGCCCTTATAGTTTAATTTATAAGTATAAAAAAGTTTAAAGAAAAGGCTTATTGATTTTTAATTTTTTTTGGGGTCATTGGCTATGGCCAATGCATCTAATTTTCAAGGAACTAAAAAAATTACTAGCAATACCTAGCTAGTGTTAGTGTTATATATAATAACTAAATTCAATAATTACTATAGTGTTAGGTAAAATATAAAAGGAATAAGCTTTAAGCTATAAATTTAAGGGCTAAAAAGTTAATATAAAGTTTATAACAAACTTTATAGCTATAATTACGTAAGAGTTATAATTTATAATTATAGTTAAACTTAAATCTATTTAAGTTTTACTTATAGTATAAATTAATATAATTCCCCCTTCCTCTACGACTATGTTTGTTCTATCTCTTTATATCTCTTTTATCTTATAACTTATTCTTTAAAGCTCTAAGGCAAACTAAAAAAAAAAACATAACTTATCCTTACTTGACTTCACTCTAATTCAAAACTAATAAACATACTACACTTATAATTCACAGGTAGGTTAAGGGCTACTAATTAACTAATTAATAACTAACTAATTAGAAAATAGTATAGCTAAGGGTAACTATAAGCTAGGGGCTATAACTACTAGGCTATAGAACCTAATAGCTATCTAAAAATCTAAGGAAATTCTAGATAAAAAGGAAATTTAAAAAACTAAAGAAAATATTAAGGAATTTAGGAAAAGTAAGAAGAAGAAGGGAAATAAAAAGCTAGAGAAAAAGGCTAGATATTTGAAAAAGGTGTTGAAAAATAGAGATCTATAATTTAAGCAGTTTTACCTCGTGCCCAGGAGGGGAAAGAAAAGGCTTATAAAGCCTTAATAGCCCTAAAGAGAAGCTATTAAGTTAAAAACTTATTACCTTACCTTAAAGAAATAAAAGTAAGGAGAAAAAAAGCTTATAATCTTAAGAAAAATACTAGCCTAGTTTAACTCTATATACTGATTAATAAAGATTAAGAAAAGGCTTTTATTTAAGAGGCTATAGCTATAAGAATACTAAGTATAGTATTCTTTATAGTAAAGGAAAAAGCTAATTAAAACCTGACTCTTTAACTTTACTAAGAAAGGAAGATTATAACCCTAGGAAAACCCTTTAAGTAATCTAATTAAGCTAAAATTAATACCTTATAAGCTTATTATATATTTAAATTTATTAAGTATAACCTAGTAAAGCATAAAGGCTATAGAATCTTTAATTCTTATATAGTTAGAGAGATTAAAGGTAAAAGAATAGATTTACTATAGATGAAGTCTTACCTTATTATATAAGGCTATAATAACAAAGGAAAGGAATTTATCCTAATATAATTACTAATAATATAATAAGTAAGTGTTAGTTTCACAGGGTATTAAATTCAATATAATAAGGTTATGATCCTAAAGAATAGTATTATTATTGATTTATTTATTCTAGGCTGCGTTCTATATATAAAAAAGAGAAGTTAAAAGCTAGAATTCGTAATAATAGAAGGAAAGGGGGCTGCGCGTTTATAGCCCTATATTTCCTAGCTAATTAATAGGCTAGGTTATAGGTTATATATAGGGCGCGCACGTAGCCTAAGCTTTTACTAGGTAATTATAGCTATAACACGCGATTAATATTACCTTTATTCTCATACTAAAACCTCTCTCTTTTAATATAATTATTAATACGTGATATTAATTATAGAAATAAAAAGAAAGGTAAATTAATTATTTAATTAATAAGGGATGTAAGAAAAAGAACTTATAGCTTATCTTAGTATATAGTAGCTAATAAACAGGAAAATAATAATCTGATTTAGCTTATAAGCCTATATAAGGATGGGTAAATCTCTTCTAAATCCCTTCTTTTCCTTAAAATAACACATATCCTACGCTATAGTATATATATAATATCTTTCCCCTCTAATATAATACCTTCCTTCTCTTATATATTACTACTAATTTCTATAGTTTACTAGGAGGGCCTAGTAAGCTAGCGTAGCTATAGCCGCTAGGGATATTAACTATAAGGGTATAAATCCCCTATATATTAATATCTTATCCCTATAGCTACTCTCCTAGAGAATTACCTTTTCTCTTACTATATATATATTATATATAAGTAACCTATCTCTTTATTTAAATAATTATCTAGTTAGTTAAAATAAAGCTTTTAAGGGCCTTATTAGGTAATGCTTTTATAAAGGTATTAGCTAGGTTATTCTCCTTATTAATCTATTAGATTTTATAGAGTTCTTAGTATTTATATAATTACTAAAGAGCTATAATATTAATTATTAAGCATTTCTCTTTTATTATACTAAGCTTAATAAGGTACTTATATAAGGAGTATAAATCTATATATATAATAACTAGGATTTTTAAGAGCTTTAGTTAGTTAGTAACTAGGTTTAGGGTTATTATAATTATATAAGCTATATTAACACTAGCTACTATACTATAAACCTCTAAGGTAAGTATACTTTATATAACTTTTTTACTCTTTATTAAGCTAAAGTATATAATATTACCTTTAATTATAAATTTACTATTAGTATAATTTTTATTAGCTAGAATAAGTATATATCCTAGCTATAAGAATAAGTCCTAGTTATTAGTAAATAATCTATTTATAAAGGCAAAGAGCTTTACCTTCTTAAGGTTTGTTAGGATAAATATTAGGCCTTTTTGTAGGTAATTTATCTACTACTTTAGGTAGTAATTGATTTTTAATTTTTTTTGGGGTCATTAGCTATGGCCAATGCATCTAATTTTCAAGGAACCAAAAAAATTACTAGCAATACCTAGCTAGTGCTATATGTAATAACTAAATTTAATAATTACTATAGTGTTAAGTAAAATATAAAAGGAATAAGCTTTAGGCTATAAATTTAAGGGCTAAAAAGTTAATATAAAGTTTATAACAAACTTTATAACTACGATTGCGTAAGAGTTATAATTCACGACCGTAGTTAAACTTAAATCTATTTAAGTTTTACTTATAGTATAAATTAACGTAATTCCCTCTTTCTCTATAACTATATTTATTCTATCTCTTTATATCTCTTCTATCTTATAACTTATCCTTTAAAGCTCTAAGGCAAACTTAAACCCTAAAAAAAAAAAAAACTTATTCTCACTTAACTTCACTCCAATTGGTGCACCTATTACAATCCACAGGTAGGTCAAGGGCTACTAATTAACTAATTAACAACTAACTAATTAGAAAATAGTATAGCTAAGGGTAACCACAAGCTAGGGGCTATAACCACTAGGCTATAGAACCTAATAGCTGTCCAAAAATCTAAGGAAATTCTAGATAAAAAGGAAATTTAAAAAACTAAAGAAAACATTAAGGAATTTAGGAAAAGTAAGAAGAAGAAGGGAAATAAAAAGCTAGAGAAGAAGGCTAGATATTTGGAAAAGGTGTTGAAAAATAGAGATCTATAATTTAAGCAGTTTTACCTCGTGCCCGGGAGGGCTTTAGGTAGTAATTAAGGGTTTTTATATCCTCTAGGGTTAGCTCTTAGTGCTATGTAATAATAGATAAATTAAAGTAAGCCTCTAGTTAGTATATTAAGGTAATATAAGCACCTTAGGCCCTTTACTTAATATATTTATGTTTTAAATTAATTATTAGAACTAATTCTAACTTGTTACTCTATCCTTTCTATTATATCTTAATAGTATTATTCTCTAGTGTAATAATACCTTTATTAAATATAAGGGGATTATTCTAGGTTAGGAATTACTTTAGCTTTATATTAAAGCCTATAGTAACTAGTTAAGTCTTTTCCTTCTTACAGATCTTCTTATTTAATAAGCTAAGAGTATTATTAGTTTATATTCTAATATATATAAAGTTAGGGCTTTTCTTTATAATTATAAGTAAGTAAGGATTATATGTAAAGGTTTCTATTTAGAGGTTCACTTTATAATACTTATAATATATAACCTACTAGTATATTCTAGCTTTTATAAGCTTATAAAGAGGCTTTATAACCCTTATAATTATGCTAGGTAAGTAAAGGTGCTATATTTAAATTAGCAAGTATACTAGGATTAGCTACTCTAGTAATATATAGGCCTATATATATACCTAATAGATATTACATAGCTAGATAAGGAATTTCCTTAATCTTACTAATAGGGCTATTATAAGAATAAGGTATTAGCTTACTTATTAAATTATTAGGGCCTATATAAGAATAGCCTATTTCTCTTTATCCTTATATCCTTAAATTATAAGGCATAATTTTTTATAGGGTTTTATTATCTTACCTTTAATCTTATTTATAATTTAGGAATTAAAGATTTAAATCCTACTATACTTCTTCTTATTAAATATAATAAATTTAAATATACCTTACTTAATTAGGGTATTAATCTCCGCTTTTATTAATAGTTTAAAGGGTTTACCTAAGGTCTTAATAATCCTTTCCTTATATAGCTTAATTATAAGGGCTAAGTTACTATATTCTTTTACTAATAGAAAGGTATTAGTCTCTTAAGGTATTATAAGGGGGTTCTTTTAAGGCCTTCTATACCTATACTTTAGTAATATTACTAGTACTATATTCTTATCTTAGGCCTCTTACTTTTCCTTCTTTTTTTTTTTACTAGGCTTTATTACTTTCTTTATACTAGGATTATTATAGTAAAGCTTAATAAAGGTTAACCTAAAGGTCTTTAAGCCTTTAAGTATATTAAGTATATAGCTCTCTTTAGGTATTACTAGTAGCTTATATAGGCTTACTTATCCCTTACTTTCTTACTAGACTTAGATCTTTAATCTAAGTAGTAAACTAAGGGTCTTTAAGGTATTTAAGCTATTATATTTAGTAAGGGCCTTATTAACCTTTCTAATAGTATAAAGCCTCTTAATCTCTTTAGTAGCCTTCTATATTATAATTATATACTATATAATATTAGGTAATAATAAGGACTTATTTATTATATATAAGTAAGCTCTAAAGATAAGAAAGGTTAGGATAAGGCTATTAGGGCTTATAGTATTATTTAGGGCCTTTATTACTATCTATAGGGTAGTAGGTTTAGGTATTATAAGATATTTACACTTAATTATATTATAAGCCTTTTAGAGTAGCTTATAATACCTTTTAACCTTCCTAATACTATAGTATACCTTAATAGGGACTTCCTTTATTAAGATTAATATTAAAGCTATAAATTCTCTAAATTTATTACTATAGAAGTTTATTCTAGTATTTATAATAATAAAATCCAGAGGGCCTAGGTAAGTATTAATTTAGTATATCTAGAGGGCTTCCTAGGTTATTTTTATAGAGATATTATTAAGGAATTTTACTATATTAAACACTATAGCTATATTTATAGTATAGAGTATAAGGTAGTTACTATTAAGGTAAAAAACATTTACTATTACTTTATAATTAAAGCTATACTTATCCTTAAGGGTAAATTTAAAGTAATTAAGGCTATTTATATATATTTGGTATTAGTAGTAAAGTCTTATTAGCTTCTTAATAGCCTTAATATTAATATTATACCTTAATCTATAAAGAACCTTATATAGTTATGAAATTAATAAATACCTAAAGTAATAATATAATTACTATAGCTTACTTTCTATAAGGTAGCTCTAAGTAATTACTTCTTCTTTTTATATAAGTAGTATCTAAGTATACCCCTATTTATATATAATAAAGACTTTAATATTTCCTTATTATAATATATTTTTAGAGATATTAAAGTTAATTTATAAATAGTTTATATTATTAAAAGATAAGAGAAATAAGGTATTTATTAGTATAACCTAAAAAAGAATATTCCTAAAGGGGGTAAGCATATTAGCTACTCTAAGTATAATAATTAGTTCTCTTACACTTAATCTAACTAATACCTTTTTTACTATTAATTTATTAAGCTATAATTTAGGTATTTAATATTATAAAGTAAGGAATTAAGGGTGCCTTACTATAGAGAATTTTATAGCCCCTATATTAGGCATAATCCCTTAGAATATTATATAGAAATAGTAATCTTCTAGTATAAATATTACTAAAGCTTTACTTAAGAGTTCTTACTTAAAGGGGTCTTCTTTACTTAGACTATAATAAGCTACTTAACTTATTAGGAATTAAACTATTCTTTCGCTATTAAGTTATATTTTATAATTAAAGAAGCTTATAAGTACTAGCCTATCTATACTATTAGGGCTATTATTAAATCTAATACTCTTTATTGTTAGATTCACAGGGTATTGAATTCAATGTAATACAGTCGTGAGCCTGAAGAATAGTATTGTCATTAATTATCTATTCTAGGCTGCGTTGTCTATTGTTATGATTGATTAAGTTGTAGGAAAAGAAAGGTAAAAAGCTAGAAGTTATAATACATAAAGGGAAAAGAGGTTACGCGTTTGTATCCCTATATTTCCTAGCTAATTAACATGCTAGGTTATGGGTCACGTGTGGGGTCCGCGCGTAACCTAAGCTTCTACTAGGTAATTATAGCTATGACGCGTGATTAATATTACCTTTATTCTAACACTAGAACTTCTCTCTTTTAATATAATTATTAACACGCGATATTAATTACAGAAATAAAAAAGAAAGGATAGATTAAGAATGTAATTAATAAGGGATATAAGGAAAAGAACTCATAGCCTGTCTAGGCGTATAGTTACTAATAAAAGGGAAATAATAATCTTGCTTAGCTTATAAGCCTATGTAAGGATAAGTAGGTCCTTCTAAATCCTTTCTTTTCCTTAAAATAACATATATACTATACCTTAGCGTGTATATAATATCTTTCTCCTCCTTAGTAACACCTTTATTCTCTTACGCACTGCTATTAATTTCTATAGTCTACTAGGAGGGCCTAGTAAGCTAGCGTAGTTATAGCCGCTAGGGATGTTAACTATAAGGGCGTAGATCCCCTGCGTATTACTATCTTGTCCCTATAGCTACCCTCCTAGAGAATTACCTTTTTCCTCTTACCACGTGTGTGTTACGTGTGGGTAACCTATCTCTCTATCTAGATAGTTATTTAGTTAGTTAAGATAAAGCTCTTAAGGGCCTTGTTAGGTAATACCTTTATAAAGGTATTAGCTAGGTTATTCTCTTTGTTAATCTATTAGATCTCGTAGAGTTCTTAGTGTTTATATAACTATTAAAGGGCTATAATATTAATTATTAGGCGTTTCTCCTTTGTTATACTAAGCTTAATAAGGCACTTATATAAGAAGTATAAATCCGTATATATAATAACTAGGATCTTCAGGAGCTTTAGTTAGTTAGTAACTAAGTTTAGGGTAGTTATAATTACATAAGCTATATTAATACTAGCTACTATGCTATAGACTTCTAAGGTAAGCACGCTTTGCGTGACTCTCTTGCTCTTTATTAAGCTAAAGTGTATAATATTACCTTTAATTATGAACTTACTATTAGTGTAGTCTTTATTTACTAGGATAAGTATATATCCTAGTTATAAGAATAAGTCCTAGTTATTAGTAAAGGATCTATTTATAAAGGTAAAGAGCTTCGCCTTCTTAAGGTTAATTAGGATAAACGTTAGACCTCTCTCTAGGTAATTTATCTACTACTTTAGGCGGCGATTAAGGGCTTTTATATCCTCTAGGGTTAGCTCCTAGTGTTATATAGTAATAAATAGGTTAAAGCAAGCCTCTAGTTAGTAGATTAAGGTGATATAAGCGCCTTAGGCCCTCTGCTTAACGTATTTACGCTTTAAGTTAGTTATTAGAACTAACTCTAACTTATTACTTTACCCTTTTTACTAGATCTTAATAGTATTATTCTCTAGCAAGATAATGCCACTATTAAACATAAGAGGGTATTCCTAAGTTAGGAATTACTTTAGCTTTACGTTAAAGCCTACTATAGCAAGCTAGGTCTCTTCCTTCTTAGAGAACTTCTTGTCTAAGAGGCTAATTATATTATTAGTTTGCATTCTAACGCAGGTAAAGTTAGGGCTTTCCTTTATAGTCATAAGCAGGCAGGGATTATACGTAGAGGTTTCTATCTAGAGGTTCTCTCTATAATACTTGTAATACATAACCTACTAGTGTGTTCCTACCTTTGTAAGCCTGTAGAGGGGTTTTATAACCCTTAAGATTATACTAGGCAGGTAAAGATACTATATCTAAATTAGCAAGCGCGCTAGGATTAGCCGCTCTAGTAATGTACAGGCTTGTACATAAGCCTAATAGATATCTCTTAGCTAGATAAGGAATTTCCTTAATCTTACTAACAGGGCTATTATAAGGATAAGATATTAGCTTGCGCGTTAAATTATTAGGGCCTATGTGAGAATAGCCTATTTCCCCTTATCCTTACACCCTTAGATTATAAGGTATGACTTTTTGTAGGGTTTTGTTGTCTTGCCCTTAATCTTATTAATAATCCAGGAATTAAAGATTTGAATTCCACTATATTTTTCCTTATTAAACATAATGAATTTAAATACACCTTACTTAATTAAAGCGTTGATTTTTGCTTTTATTAATAGCTTAAAAGGTTTGCTAGGGGTCTTAATAATTCCTTCCTTACGTAGCTTAATTATAAGAGCTAGGTTACTATATTCTTTTGCTAATAGGAAGGTATTAGCACCTTAAGGCATTACAGGAGGGTTCTTCTATAGCCTTCCGCGTCCTTGCTTTAGTGGTATTAGTAGCACTGTGTTCTTATCATAGGCCTCTTGCCCTTTTTCTTCTTTCTCTTTACTAGGCTTTACTATTTTCTTTACACTAGGATTATTATAGTAGGGCTTAATAGATATTAACCTAAATGTCTTTAGGCCTCTAGGCATATTAAGTATATAGCTTTCTCTAGTAATTACTAGTAGCTTATATAGACTTACCTATCCCTTACTTTCTTACTAGACCTTAACCTTTAATCTAAGTAGTAAGCTAAGGGTCTTTAAGGTATCTAGGCTATTGCGTTTAGTAAGGGCCTTATTAACCTTCTAGATAGTGTAAAGTCTCTTAATCTCTTTAGTAGCCTTCTATACTATAATTACATACTATATAATATTAGGTAATAGCAGGGACTTATTTATTATGCGTAAGTAGGCTCCAAAGATAAGGAGGGTTAGGATAAGGCTATTAGGGCCTACGGTGTCATTTAGGGCCTTAATTGCTATTTAAAGGGCAATAGGTTCTAGCATTATAGGGCATTTGTGTCTAATTATATTATAGGCTCTTTAGAGCAGCCTATAATACCTTTTAACCTTCCCTATGCTATAGTGTGCCTTAACAGGGACTTCCTTAATTAAAATTAATATTAAAGCTACGAATTATTTAAATTTATCGCTGTGGAAGTTTGTTCTAGCGTCTATGATAATAAAGTCTAGGGGGCCTAGGTAAGCATTAATCTAGCACATTTAGAGGGCTTCCTAGGTTGTTTTTGTAGAGATATTATTAAGGAATTTCGCTATATTAAATGCTATAGCTATATCTATAGCGTGGAGTATAGGGTAGTTACTATCTAGGTAGAAGATATTTACTATTACTTTATAATTAAAGCTATACTTATCCTTAAGGGTGAACTTAAAGTAATTAGGGCTATCTATATGTATTTAGTATTAGTGGCAGATTCTTGTTAGCTCCCTAATAGCTTTAATATTAATGTTATACCCTAATCTATAAAGAACCTTATGTAAATATTAGATTAATAAATACCTAAAGCGGTGATATAATCGCTATAGCTTGCTTTCTATAAGGTAGCTCTAAGTAACTACTTCTTCTTTCTATATAAGAAGCATCTAGGCGTGGCCCTATTTGCGTATAATAAGGACTTTAATATTTCCTTATTATAGCGTGTTCTTAGAGATATTAAAGTTAATCTTTAGATAGTCTATATTATTAAGGGATAAGAGAAATAGAGTGTTTATAGGGATAACCTAAAAGAGGATATTTCTAAAGGGGGTAGGTATATTAGCCACTCTAAGCGCGATAATCAGGTCTCCTATGCTAAATCTAACTAATGCTTTCTTCTTTATTAATTTATTAAGCTGTAATATAGGCATCTAACGTTACAAAGCAAGAAATTAAGGGTGCCTTGCTATAGAGAACTTTGCAGCTCCTATATCAGGCATAATCCCTTAGAATATCTCATAGGAATAGCGATCTTCTAATATAAATATTACTAAGGCTTTATTTACGAGTTCCTGCTAAAAAGGGTTTTCTTTACTTAGGCTATAATACGCTGCTTACCTTATTAGGAATTAAACCGTTTTCTCGCTATTAATATAGGTTCTATGTGTAAAGAAGCTTATAAGTACTAGCCTATCTATATCATTAGGGCTATTATTAAATCTAATACTCTTTATATACTAAGCGATTTTGTTATTAATAGGGGGTTAGGACTTATGTTCTCCCTTATACTAAGTGAGGAATAAATGATATAAGTTATCCGTTAGATTTGTAAGGTAGTAGTTCTTAAAGCGTTAAAACGCCTTCTTATAGTCCTCTTTAGGGTGCTTAGATAACTAGTATCCTTCCTTACTATATATATAGCACTTCTTTATACAGGGAGTACCTCCTCTTCCTTATAGTTTTAAGGGGTATTAGGTCTCTTTTCTATTCCTATTATATCTATGGTTAGTCTAGAATTGCTCTAGGGTTATAGCTTTAGTTAGGAACTATTAATAGTTCTTCTTCTCTTTCTTAATAAGATAAAGGGTTATTCTAATCTATTTACAAAACTCTTATAGTCTATCTAGCAGATCTATAATTACTTCTTTACACTCTAGAATACTATAATAAGCTCTAATAAGTTAATTCTAAAGTGCTCTTTTAGTTTAGCTTACTTTAGGCACTACTTATTATAAGATAGCTAGTCTTTCTATAAGTTTATTAAAGTATTTAATTATTAACTTACTTAGGTTATTATTTGCTATTCCTTATAAGGAAGTGTTATTTTACTCTAGTAGATATCTTTGCTATGTATCCTTAGTTTTAAATTATTCTCTTATATAGCTAATAAGCGTAAGGAGATCTTATAGTTATCTAGGTTTAGAGAGGTAGTTTGCATAGTATTATAGTGCTTTACCTTTAAGTATAACCTTAAAAGCATAACTAGCTTATTTAGGCTAGATATTAAGTAACTTACACTTTCTATAGAATGTTTAAAGCTTTAATTTAAGGATATTATAGTTATCTACGCCGTAGAGTTATTCTTTAGGGTATACCTTAGATAGGTTAATAATTTGCTTTAGTAAAGGTCTCTAGGTCTATGGGGGTCCTCTAGGTGTTTCCCTTTGTATTTATAGAAGGGGTGGTAAGGTCTTTAGGAAGTAAGAGAGTAGCTTTATAGGTAGTACCCTTAGGGCTTATTATTCCCTCTAATCCTCCTCTTCCTTATATTAGGAAGGAGGAATTATAGCTTTTTAAGCTATGCTAATAAGGGCACTACTAGCCCTAGATAGTATAGGTTACCTCTGTTAGTAACTCTCTTACTTAGGGGTATTATTAGTAGTATTACTAGGGTAATACTGCTAACTTACCTCTAGTAAAGGTATAGGCAAGGGAGTTACCTGTAAATACTTGTAAATAGTATCCTTAGGCGGTCTTAACTCTAGGTTAATTAACCTTCCTAGGGGAGATTAGCTAGGCCTTCCTAGAGGGGATTAACTTAGTCTTCCTAGGGGAGTCTAGCTTATTAATCCTTTTAATAGTAATTATACTAATAAATAGGGTAATAGGGTAGGTTACCTAGTTCTAACATTACTATTATCTAGTAGATTATAGAAAAACTCTTTATTCTATAGGTTCTTTTAGAAGCCTATGTACTTCTTCCTAGCCTTTTTAATTTCTTTAAGAGTCTAAAATCTAAATTCTTCTTGGTTTACTGCTTCTTTAAGGTTATTTACTATCTTAGTGCCTTTTCTAATAGTTATATACACTCCGTTATAAAGAAAATAGTCTTAAAGTCTGTTCTGTGAAAGGTCTCTCCCTTCTGTAAACTTATCCCTTAACTATCTATAGAAGTTATTACTAAATTTAGAGAATAGTGTTCTTCTAAATAACCCTCGCTCCTTATATTATTTAGTCTTTATAAGGATATAGAGACTGATTTCCTTAGGTATTCTTATCTCTTTATATTTAGAACTTCCTATTTATTAAAGTAATTTTTTTGTAATGTGTTATTAAAGCCTTATAGAGATATAGGGGTATGGGTTAGTGTAAATAGGGGTTTTTCCTTTATTAAGGTATTTATTATTATCTCTTGTTTTAATGCCTTCTATAGCATTATTATAGCTATTAGTCTTACTAGGAACTCTAAATTAACTAGAGGTCCTAGATAGTCCGGCTGCATCTAACATTCTAATTAATTAAGGGAGGTAAATCTTGTAATATAAGAAGAAAAAAAATATAACTGTGATTATATAACGTTTTTCGGATATGAAGGATCGCGAGGCAAGGCAGTTAACTTTAAATACGTAATAGAATGCATAATAAAGAAAGATAAGGGGATAGCTTAGCTACTAGCTTTAAACCTTTCTTTATTATTTCGGAGTCTATATAGATATAGATATTAATACTAAAGTAAGAAGAGAGCTATATTATACCTTTCTATTAGCATAACTTATTATTAAACATAGCCCTCCTATTTTATAGGGCAAGTTGTTGTTAGATAAGCTACCTTTTCTAATTAACCTTACTAATCTATAGTGTTCGAAGACTACGTGGTTATCTGTAAAGGTAACTACTAATTAGTGTTAGATTCACAGGGTATTAAATTTAATGTAATATAGTCGTAAGCCTAAAGAATAGTATTGTTATTAATTATTTATTCTAGGCTGTGTTATCTGTTGTTATAATTAATTAAGTTATAGGAAAAGAGAGGTAAAAAGCTAGAAGTTATAATATATAAAGGGAAAAGGGGTTGCGCGTTTATGTCCCCACATTTCCTAGCCAATTAACATGCTAGGTTATAGGTCACATGTGGGGTCCGCGCGCGGCCTAAGCTTCTGCTAGGTAATTGCGGCTGCGACGCGCGATTGATATCACCTTTGTTCCAACATTTATATATTAAGTAATTTTATTATTAATAGGGGATTAAGGCTTATTTTCTTCTTTATACTATATAAGAAATAAACTCTTTAAGTTATTAGCTAGATTTATAAGGTAGTGGTTTTTAAAGCATCAATACGCTTTCTTATAGTTCTTTTCTAAGTACTTAAATAACTAGTATTCTTCTTTACTATATATATAGTACTTCTTTATATAGGAATTTCCTTCTTTTCCTTATAGTTTCAAAGGGTATTAAGTTTCTTTCCCTTTTCTATTATATCTTTAGTTAGTCTAGAATTACTCTAAGGTTATAGCTTTAGTTAGAAATTATTAATAGTTTTTTTTCTTTTTCTTAATAAGTTAAATTATTATTCTAATTTATTTATAAAACTTTTATAGTCCCTTTAGTAAGTCTATAATAGCTTCTTTATATTCTAAAATACTATTATAAGCTTTTATAAGCTAATTTTAAAGTACCCTTTTACTTTAGCTTACTTTAGGTATTACTTATTATAAAATAGCTAGTTTCTCTATAAGTTTATTAAAGTAATTAATTATTAATTTACTTAAGTTATTATTTAGTATTTCTTATAAAGTAAAGTTATTTTACTTTAGGAGATATTTTTATTATATATTCTAAGTCTTAAATTATTCTCTTATATAGCTAATAAGCATAGGAAGGTCTTATAGTTAACTAGGTTTTAAAAGGTAGTTTATATAGTATTATAAAGCTTTACCCTTAAGTATAACCTTAAAGGTATAACTAGCTTATTTAGGTTAAATATTAAGTAACTTATACTTTCTATAGAATATTTAAAGCTTTAATTTAAGAATATTATAGTTATTAATACTATAAAGATATTCTTTAAGGTATACCTTTAATAAGTTTATAATTTACTTTAAGGAAAGCCTTTAAGTCTATAAAGGTTCTTTAAATACTTCTCTTTATATTTATAAAAGAAGTACTTTTATTTTTAAGAAATAAGAAAGTAGCTTTATAAGAAGTAACCTTAAGGTTTATCATTCTTTTTAATCTTTCTCTCCCTTATATTAAGAAGAAGAAAGTATAGCTCTCTAGGCTATACTAATAAAGGTAATATTAGCCTTAGATAATAAGGGTTAACTTTATTAAGAATACTTTTACTTAAGGGTATTATTAGTAGTATTTTTAAGGTAGTTTTATTAAATTACCTTAGGTAAAGGTATAGGTAAGGGGGCTATTTATAAATACTTATAAATAGTATTCTTTAGTGCCCTTAATTCTAGATTAATTAACTTTCTTAAAGAAAATTAGCTTACTAATCTTTTTAATAAAGATTATACTAATAAGTAAGGTAAAGGGGTAAGCTATTAGGCCTTAATATCCCTATTATTTAGTAAATTATAAAAGAAATCTTTATTCTTTAGGTTTTTCTAAAAGCTTATATACTTCTTCCTAGCTTCCTTAATTTCCTTAAGGGTTTAAAATTAGAATTTTTCCTAGTTTACTACCTCTTTAAGGTTATTTACTATTTTTATACCTTTTTTAACTATTATATATACTTTATTATAAAGGAGATAGTCTTAAA
Organism: Epichloe hybrida; assembly: GCA_019022495.1. Taxonomy (NCBI): domain Eukaryota; kingdom Fungi; phylum Ascomycota; class Sordariomycetes; order Hypocreales; family Clavicipitaceae; genus Epichloe; species Epichloe hybrida. The sequence goes on from JAFEKR010000013.1 coordinate 548,591, forward strand.
GTTTATTCTAGAAAAGGTCTTTCCCTTTTATAAACTTATTTTTTAACTATTTATAGAAGTTATTACTAAATTTAAAAAAGAGTATTCTCTTATATAACCTTTATTCTCTATACTATTTAGTCTTAATAATAATATAAAGGGTGATTTCCTTAGGTATTATTATCTCTTTATATTTAGAGCTTTTTATTTATTAAAGTAATTCCTTTATAATATATTATTAGAGTTTTATAGAGATATAAGGGATTTAAGTAAGGTAAATAAGGGTTTTTCTTTTATTAAGGTGTTTACTACTATCTCTAGCTTTAATACTTTCTATAGTATTATTATAGCTATTACTCTTACTAGGAACTCTAAATTAACTAGAGGTCCTTAATAATCTAGCTATTACTAATATTTTTAACTAATTAAGGGGGAAGTAGATTTTTAATATAAGGGGATAGGAGGGGTAAAGATATGAATTATATAATATATATTTCTAATATAAAGGATTATAAGGTAAGGTAGTTAACTTTAAATATATAATTGAATATATAATAAAGAAAAATAAGGGGATAGCTTTACTACTAGTATTAGACTCTTCTTTATTATTTTAAAATCTATATAAATATAGATATTAATACTAAAGTAAGAAAAAAGCTATATTATACCTTTCTATTAGTATAACTTATTATTAAATATAGCTCTCCTATTTTATAAGGTAAGTTATTATTAGGTAAGTTACCTTTTCTAATTAACCTTACTAATTTATAGTGTTTAAAAACTATATAGTTATTTATAAAGGTAACTACTGATTAGTATTAGTTTTATAAGGTATTAAATTTAATATAATAAGGTTATAAGCCTAAAGAATAGTATTATTATTAATTTATTTATTCTAGGCTACGTTCTATGTGTAAAAAAGAGAAGTTAAAAGCTAGAATTTATAATAATAAAAGGAAAGGGGGCTATGTGTTTATAGCCCTATATTTCCTAGCTAATTAATAAGCTAGGTTATAGGTTACGTGTAGGGCGCGCGCGTGGCCTAAGCTTTTGCTAGGTAATTGCGGCTGCGACGCGCGATTAATATCACCTTTGTTTTAATAGTAAGCTAATAACTTATTATAGCTATTGCTTTATTATTAAGAAAAAGAGGCATTTACCTTTAGATTCGTAATATTACATAAGCTTACACTTAATCGCATATAATGCTAATAAGGCTAATTATTATAAGATTACTAAAGCAAATTATATATCTCTTTCTAGAAGGGACTATAATTAAATTAATTAGACCTCTTTATAGAATTATAAAGGCTAGAACTTACTAGTAAGTAATGTACTTCTATTACTATAGGGATAATCTTAATATAATAATCTTAACCTATAATCCTTACTTATTAATTATAGCCCTAAATAATAAGAACCTCTTTAGTATTATTAGAATATAAACTAATAATATATTAGGCCTAAGTAATAATAACTTCCTTTAAAAAGAAGAGAAAGAGCTTCAGAAAGCTAAGTTTATAGCTAAAGACAAGTAATAATTAATTACTAAGAATCCCCTTATCTTTAATAGTTATATCTTAACCTAAAATACTAATAATTTATTAATCTTAACCTAGAAAGGCTAAAGTTAAAAGATTAAGGAAGTTAATTCTTAATCCCTAATAGTAAAGTAAGATTATATAAAATAATAAGCCTAAGGAAGCTATATTATAACTATATATTAACTAGAAGCTTCCTATAACTTATTAATTATAGCTTAATACTAAGAACCCTTTACTAAAGATATTATATACCTTAATAAACGCCTTAAGTAGTAGATTAAGAATTAATAATATAGGCTATAATATATTTCTTTAGTTCTTAAGGAAGTAAAGCTCTTTATATTTATAAATAGATTACTTACTAATAATAAGGATTTAAGCTTATAGATTAGATATATAATTATAATTAGTAACAAGATAATATAAGATAATAATACCTTTATTATAAAAGGTAATATTATTATATATAGCTTAATAAAGAGTAAGCAAGTTACTTATAGCCAGAGCTTTGTACTACACTACATCTTGTAGTTTTTTTTTTTCTAACAGATAATTCATATCTAATCTTAGAAAATATATAGAGATATAAAACTTTGATTTTTAAATAGATAACTTAAAAACTACAGTGTAGTTATATATAAAGGTGGGTCTAAAAGTGGGTCTTTAGGCTGTAAATTAGAAAAACTACATTTTACTACATTTTAGTACTAAAAAAATACTACAAATGTAGTATTTGTGATTTGTGGAGCGAGGGCCCACTTTTAGACCCACCTATATATATAGTATTTTTCTGAGAGTTTTCCTCTATAAGATCACGTGATTTTTGGGATAATAACTTTAATTATAAGCTAGATATAAAAATAAATAGAATTACTACAAGAAATACTACACTACACGAGTGCAAAGCTCTGCTTATAGCACGCTTACCTCTAAGTTATATAGTATAGTTTAAGGCACGGATATTACCTATATAATTTCTATAACTTTATATTAGATTATAAATTAATTAAAGATACCTTAGATCCTTATAATTCTCTATACTAACTCTTTTTTATTATATAAATACCCTATAAAGCTAGGAACTATAAAGAAGAAAAGACTAATAATTAATATTATAGCTCTTTATTAATTATATAAGAGGCATAAGATCTACAAAGTTAGGTAAATTAATAGTAATAATAATCTAGCAAATATAATAATAAAAGCATTACTAAATTTATTACTTTTCTCTTTAATTAATATAAATAAATTAATAATTTATATTAAAGGATAGGTAAAGAGACTTATAATATTAAGGGATAGAAGCTTAAGTAAGGACTAATAGATTAATTTAATTAACGAATATTATAATAGCTAATTAAAGTAATGGATTCCTATTAAGGGATTTACTTATATATACTTTTCTTTAATTTAATTTTTATTATGTTTTTAAGCTCTTTAGCTATAAAGGAAAAAGAGAGACTACTAGTGTTAAATCCTTTAGATTTTTATTAGTTTAATTATAGCTAAAGACTAGACTAACTTATAGGTTTAGCGTAATATTATTATGGACTGGCCCCCTAGGTGGCTGCAATAGGGTGTTAATATAATATTAAGAGACTTAAGGAAGAGAAGGGAAAGAAGAAGAGGCTATCCCTAGTAGTGCCCCTTATACCCCCTTAGCTCCTTATATAAGCCCCCCTTTCCTTACCTTACCTATTTTTACTTACTCTTACCCTTCTTACTATATAGAAAATACTTAGGTAAAGCCTAAGCCCTTATATATGCCCTTACTTAGTCTTATTAAGCCTGCCCCTTTATTATAATATTCCTTATTATACTATTAGTAAATAAGGTAAATTACTCTTACCTTTACTATTACCTTTCTATAAATTATTTAGTAAGTATTTAATTATATTTAATCCTATAATAAACCTTCGCACAAACTTCCGCACCGCTCTAAAGGTCCGGAATTGCCTCTAAAATACAAACTATATTAATATTTAAATTCCTTGCCTCCGTTTACCCCCCCTTATAATGTTACATCGCGATAAAGCTAGTAGTAGGAGTGTGAATATGCTAATAGTAATTAACTTAAGAGAAAGGGAGCTAGTATAAAGCTACTACTACTTAAATATAAGAATAGGATAGTTTAATCTTTAAAGCGGCGAGAATAACCCTATAATAGACTAGATCTAATTTAAATATCTAGATAATATAAAATACTATAATAAAATTGCAAGCCTTATTCCTAGTAATAAAGTTACTTAGGTATAGCATATTACTAAAGCTATTGCTAGATAGGTAGTGGACTATGCCTAAGCTAAAGTAAAGGTAATAAACTATAATAATAGTAATATTTATATTACTAAAGAAGCCCTTAAATAAGCCCTTAAAGAGGCTATTAAAGAAAGAACTAAAGGAAGTAATACTCTAACCTAGGTAAGTATTACTACTAGCCTAGCTTCTAAATAAATAAATAGCTTTGTTAAAAATAAGACCTATTTTTAGCCCTTTTCTAGTTAAAGAACCTTCTTATTACTAGCTTGCTTTGCAAGTCTAATAGCTGCACTGCAGCTGTCAATAGTCGCAAAGGTAGCTATTAATAGCTATGTCATAGCTATTAATAGCTACGTCTAACTATGTAAATAACTAATTAGTTAATTACATTATGGCTATAAGTGTAGCTATAACCACGTTACTAGTAATTAGGTAAGCTAAGGTAACGTAAGCTAAGGTAATATAAGCAGGTTACCTTATATATAACTTACCCTATAGCTATCTTTAATAGCGATTTTCTCTTTAACTAGAGGTTATATAAAAGTTTTATATATAGCAAATTAAAGCTTAAAAATAGGGCTTTCTTTTTATATAAGGTTATTTTTTAGACTAAAAGTTAGTGTATATAGGTTGCTAGCTAGTATAGTAGTAAGTTGATTTTTTAGTTTTTATATACAAATGAATTTTGCGGAAAATTAAAAGTAGCCTGCAAGACCCCGCTAGCAGCCTGGATTCTCTAATATAGTTAGTAGGTTTATAAGAGAAAGAAGATCTTTTTAACTAGCTAGATAGCTAGTTCTCTTAACTAACAATAGCCGCATTACCTGTATAACGTATCTAAAATCAATTCTATTGCTTTATTAGATATTATAAAAGTAATCTAAATTAAATTCTATTAGTTAATAACTGCTATAAACTTCCGTTGCGTTATGTTAATTGAATTAACGTTGCGGCCCTATTAGTCCCTAACCGTAAAGCTTGCACTTGTATAGCTGTTACTAGCTAGCAACTAGCTCCTTACTTTTCAATAGGTTATGAGCCTAGCTCTATTACTATAGATTCTTTTTAGGTTACTTTATGTATAATTACAGAAGACTTCCCTTCTATAAAAAAGAAAGGACCTGTGAGAAAGAAGTTTTTTCCCTTTTATAAAAAGGAATTAATTATGGCTACAGAAGACTTCCCTTCTATAAAAAAGAAAGAATCCGCGAGATAAAAGCTTTTTCCCTTTTATAAAAAGGAAATAACTATGAATATAGAAGACTTCCCTTCTATAAAAAAGGAAGGACCTGTAAGATAAAAGCTTTTCCCTTCTATAAAAAAGGAAAATAAATACTAAAGGAAAGGGAAAGGGACCTGTAATCCCTAACCCTAGGACGTAAGAGGTTCTTAATAACTAGCTAAAAGAGTAGGCTATTAAGCAACAAGCAACTATAGACTAGTTATTAGAAAAGCTAGAAAGCCTATCTATAACTGTAAATAGTTATATGGAGGGTGTGGAATCTAATAAGCCCGCTAGTTAGCAGCAATATTAGTAGCCTATTCAAGAATAACAAGCTGAATCTAGCTCCGTATAAGTAACCTTTAATAATTTAATTATTAAGGAATTTAATAAGAGGGTTTATAGCTTTCTAGAGACTGCTAGGCTTAAAGGAGCTGAAAATTTTAAATAATAGAAATAAGCCCTAACTATCCAATTTAGAGCTTTAGGCATGCCTAATTTTCTAGATAAACCGGAGAATTCTAGGGCGCTAGGGGATTTAGATTAAGCTATTATCCTTATGTTACTAAGGGATAGTTATATAGAAGAACCCTAAGCCGCTATAACTTAGCAAAAATCACCTGAAGAAGCCTATAATTTACTTATAAGGTAATATTTATATAGCGTTAAAATCTAGAGGGGGTCCCTATATTTAGAATTTCATAACCTGAATTTTTAAGAGTTTAAGGGGACTCTAGAGTCCTTTAATATAGTCTTTAATAATCTACTAGCTAGATTATCGATTTTAGGGGTCCTGATTGCTCTAATAGATCAGGTTAATTAATATCTTTAATCCCTAAAATTAACCTTCCCTTAGTAGGCTAAGAGGTAATGATTTAGCATGCGTACAAATAGGGCTATAGGGGCTCCCCTAGATGCCCTAAATCTTCAATTCTTAATGGCAGACCTTCTAGCAGAATAGAGGGATAAGTTATCTATAGTATCTAAAGCCCTAAATTATAGGGCTAAAAACCTTAAAAAGGGTGCTAAAGAAAAAGAAAAGGCCCCTAAGGATTAGAAGAAAAAAGGAGGCTCTGAAGAAAATAAGGGCTCTTCTAATTCTAATTCTTCTTCTAATAAGAAGAAGAAAAAGAAGCAAAAAGGTTAAAAATTAGATAAAAAGGATAATAAAGAGACCTCTCTAGAGGGATCTTTTATGCTAGGAAATTATAACCTTTCTAACGGTGCTCTCAAACCGTACAAGAAGCCTAGCCTTCATAAGACTAGTTATAAGAGCTCTAGTGATAGTAGCTCTGATTCTAGCTCTTCTGAATCGGATAATAATGAAAATCAAGAAATGAAAACCTTAAATGGTTTTAATTATTACAGTAAAGACATAAAAAAGGCCCTATTATATGATATAGGTTTGACTATATATATAGTTAATTCTAGGGAGGTTTTTAGGGATTATACCCCCTATAAAAAGGGGGAATCCGACCCTATTATAACTAGTAGTGGCCCTATTTACGCTAAGGGTCACGGTAGTGCTGTTTTTGAGGTCTTATATCAGAAAAATCCAGCTAGATATAGGACCTTAGTGCTTAAAGATGCGCTATATTTTCCTTAGCTTGATGTTAATATAGTTAGTGGACTTACGCACTATATATCTAGTGGTTGCCTTATAAAAAACTTACTTTATCTTAAAGATAGGTCTTATATTATAACCCTAGATATAGAAAAACATGGTTTTTTCTTTCACGTTAAAAACTAATCTATACCTAAGTTATCTAAAGGGCCTTGTAATAATTCGCATTATATCTAACCTTTTACCTACGCTGCTTTTAAGGGTTATAGCTATCTGATTAGCTACCCTATAGAGGTTTAAATTCCCTCTAAAGAGCCGGATTAGGCTTCTGATTTAGACAAAATCAACGAAAATAATAATGATATTGAAGAAATCGTACGGGATGATTTAGGGGAATTAGTCCCTTCTTCTTCGCCTATAGCCCTAGGTTAGGTCCCTTATAAATTTAAGGAAATAGATTTAGGGGTGTTAGAGGGCCCTAGTAGAGGAAAAGGGTCCCTAATACCTCTCTAAGAGGCCTGTGGTTCTTAAGGGGCCTAGCAAGGGACTAGTGAAGAGGGCCTTAGTCTAGATCCTAATTTAGACCCTAAGGATCTTCAATATTAATGGTTGTTAGAACTAGCTGGCCTATGGCATGTATAATTAGGGCACCTAGGTCTTCCTTTGCTAAAGAAAACTAGCTTTATAACTAAAGGAATCCTTGATTTTTCTAAAATTAAGGATAAGGATTTTAGATGTATTACTTGTGATTAATCTAAGGCAGTTAGAAGACCTAGGAAGTTAGCTATCCCTAACCCCCCTAGAGCTCTAGATTAAATAGAGGGGGATACGCTAAAAATTAGTCCTACGCCGTACAATAAACAGTTAATTTGCTTATTTCTAGTTGATTAAAAGACTAGATATAAGTAGGTTATCTTATTACCTAATAAGGAAGGCCTAACTGTTTATAAGGCTATTAAAGGCTTCTTCAGAGGGCTTAAAAATCAACTAGGTTAATATCCTCGGTATCTTCACTTTGATAGGGGCTAGGAAATCGATTCTAGTTGTTAAGATTAGTTAAATTCTAAAGGGATCAAATTTATAACTTCTAGTCCCTATATCCATGAGCAAAATAGATTAGCAGAGCGTTCAATTCGTACTAGTCTAGATTAATTAAGGGCTACTATCTAGTGGGCAAAATTACCGTTATTTTTATAGTGTTTTGTATTACCTGTAGTTATTAACCTTATTAATATAACTACTAATACCACTAAGGATAAAAGCCCTAAACAACTGCTATCTAGGGAGCTAAATCAGCCTTATATAACTGATATTAGCAGTATTAGAGCTATAGGATCTTATTGTGAGGTTCTAATCCCCCTGGAAAAACGACCTAAAGCCTAGAAGTTAGCAGCTAGGACTATCCCTAGAAGGCTTTTAGCTATATTAGGTTCCAACACCTACCTAGTGTACATCCCCTCTAAAAGGCTAGTTATAAAGACTAGTTTTATTAAGATTATAGAACCTATAGGCCCTGTTTCTAAAGGCTTACCTAGGATTTCTATAGGGGATAACCCTTTAGAGGGGGAAAATAATCTAGAAAATGAAAATCAACAAAATCTAGATTAAGGTTTAAAGGATTACCCTATAGACAACATAGGTATCCCTATAGGCCAAGAAAAACCACCTACAGGCCCTGACAAACCCCCTAAAGACCTAATTCCAGCGGATTCCGTATAGGCGCAGCCCATAACTCCACTAGGAAATCAGATTTTGACTTCGGACCTTGATTTTGATAAAATTATTGATTTCGACCCCAATATTAACCCCATGGATGTTAATATTAGTTCCCTTTCTTCTCTAGATTTCATAAAAGAAATCTGCTTTAAGGTACAGGAGAAGCTAAAGGAAAGGAATCCTATTAGCCCCAAGCCTAAGACCTAGAAGCAAGCTATATCTAGCCCTAAAAGGGATAAATAGATAGAAGCTACGTACAAGGAATACAAATAGCTTCTAAAGGCTAGTACTTTTAAATTTATAGGAAAAGACTAAATCCCTAAGGGCCGAAAAGTGCTAAAGAATAGGCTTGTTTATAAGCTTAAAAAGGATAAAGAAAATAATCCTTTAAAATATAAGGCCTAACTTATTACTAAGGGATTTATGCAAATCAAAGGCCTAGATTACCTAGAGACCTTTACTACCATAAGCATTCCCCCTAGCTAGAGGATTTTACTAGCCCTAGCGGCTTAGAATAACTAGGAAATCAAACAAATTAATTTTATAGGAGCTTTTCTTAATAGTAAGCTATAATAACAGATTTATATAGTTATTCCAGACGGATTTATCGAATTCCTTAAAGCAAATCCTAAACTAGCTAAATTAGCTAAAAGTTTTAGCTAGAAACCTTCTAAAGATCAAGTAATTTTATTACAGAAGTCTTTATATAGCCTTAAATAAAGCTTAAGGGAGTAGTAGCAAGCACTAATATTAGTGCTTAAATCCCTAGGATTTAACCCTTTAATATCTAACCTAGCTATCTTCTTTAATCCTTTAACCAAAACCTTTGTTATTACATACGTTAATAACTACCTTCTAATTAGACTGGATTTATATTATATCCAAAGACTTAAAAAAGAACTTCATAAAGTCTATCCAATAGAAGATAGGGGCCTAGCTAAATTCTTCTTAGGGGTTTAAATTATACAAGACAGGCCTAATAGAATACTAAAAATCCACTAATCTTAGTATATATTAGAAGCCTTAAAACGATTTAATATGCTAGATAGCAAGCCTATTAGCATACCTCTTTAGCTAGGCGTTTTAGCTACGCAGATAACTAAGCTTTTAATAGCTAGCGAAATCAAGCTTTATTAGTACATTATAGGGACTATAATGTACCTAATGCTACTAATAAGGCCTAATACAGCCTTTACGCTATAGTGGTTATCTACTGTACTAGCTAGTCCCTATATAGAGCATCTAAAAGCAGCTAAAAATCTGCTAAGGTACCTATTAGGGACTAGATTCCTTGCTATAATCTATAGGGGAGACCCTAAAGGTATAGCTAGTAAAAGCCTAATAGGTTATTGTGATAGTGATTTTGCAGGGGATAAAAAGACCTTAAAATCAACCTATACTTATCTATTTAGCTAGCTAGCGGGCCTATTAGCTGGAAATCAAAGAAAGCTAGTACAATAGCTTTATTAACACTAGAAGCTGAAGCTAACGCTATCTACGAGACCTTCCAGGAGCTTTAGTAGCTTTAGGGCTTATTTAAGGAGCTAAAAACCCCTATATCTCCCCCTATCCAGATATATTGCAATAATTAAGGCGCTATAACTACTGCTTATAACCTTACTTTACATAGTTATACAAAGCATACCTTACTAAAGTTTAACTATATTAGGCAATAAGTTTTAAAGGGTTTAGCTAAAATTGAATATCTAGATACGAAGTTAATGCCTATAGATAGTCTTACGAAACCTCTTTCTAAACCTCTTTATCAGGCTTTTATTAAGCTTCTAGGGCTTAATAATTACTAAACTAACAACTAATTCCCTTTAACAGGGAACCAAAAACAATGTTAAAAAGGGAGCTATATTTAATAATAGCTAGGAATCTAAAAAGGGGGTCTTTTATCTTTTCCTGTTCTTCCCTTTTATTTGTTATTATCAAAAGTTATTTTTTTACCCTATAGTCTCTTTGTACACTTCTAATTGCTTTAAATATAATTCTTTTATAAAGGGGGTGTTAAAAATAAGACTTATTTTTAGCCCTTTTCTAGTTAAAGAACCTTCTTATTACTAGCTTACTTTGCAAGTCTAATAGCTACACTATAGCTATTAATAGTCGCGAAGGTAGCTATTAATAGCTACGTTATAGCTATTAATAGCTGCGTCTAACTATATAAATAACTAATTAGTTAATTACGTTATAGCTATAAGTGTAGCTATAACCACGCTACTAGTAATTAGGTAAGCTAGGGTAATGTAAGCTAGGGTAACATAAGCAGGTTACCTTATATATAACTTACCTTATAGCTATCTTTAATAGTGATTTTCTCTTTAACTAAAGGTTATATAAAAGTTTTATATATAGTAAATTAAAGCTTAAAGATAGGGCTTTCTTTTTATATAAGGTTATTTTTTAGACTAAAAGTTAGTGCATATAGGTTGCTAGCTAGTATAGTAGTGAGTTAATTTTTTGGTTTTTATATACAAATAAATTTTACAGAAAATCAAAAGTAGCTCGCAAGACCCCGCTAGTAGCCTAGATCCTCTAATATAGTTAGTAAGTCTATGAGAGAAAGAAAATCTTTTTAACTAGCTAGATAGCTAGTCCTCTTAACTAATAACAGCCGCATTACCTGTATAACGTATCTAAAATTAATTCTATTGCTTTATTAGATATTATAAAAGTAATTTAGATTAAATTCTATTAGTTAATAACTGCCAGAAACTTCCGTTGCGTTATGTTAATTGAATTAACGTTGCGGCCCTATCGGTCCCTGACCGTAGAGCTTGCACTTGTACAGCTGTTGCTAGCTAGCAACTAGCTCCCTACTTTTCAATAAGCTTACCTCCCCCCCTCTAGATCCCTAGTAGATAGGACTAAGAGGTACTTATTAAAGGGAATACTATCTAGGAATTACTTTAGTTTAGGGGTATAGAAGATATAGTAATAGTAGTAAATAAAGCTATAGGCTAGACTATAGTAGTAGTAGCTAGAAAACTCCCTAGTAGGGATATAATTATTATCTTTAAAGGAAATACTACCTAATATAAAGAAAACTAAAAATAGATTACTAAAGTATTTGTGAGAACAAAGGGATAGCTAGGCAAGAGGTATGGGGGCGTTCGTATATTGACTAAAGCTTGCTAGGTCTAAGTGTGTTATGCGTGCGAGTTACTAACTTATAGCTAGTAGCTTGCTAGTGTCACGTGGACCTAGCCCTATAGCGTGGTGCGCTAGTGGGGTGTACCCGTGTTGTGAGTAGGGCCTCATAATTATCCCCTTACTTATAGCTAGGCTCCCGAACGGCTTTCCCTGGCCTTGATACAGCTGTTTGCCAACTGGCTGACAATGAAAACAATAACAAACAAATCAGTCAGCTTTGCGATATAAATTTCATCGCGACTTATTGTGAGGCGCTGTACGTAGGATTGTGGGGCGCGAGGCCCACAGGGCAGCCCACAGGGTGCGCAAGCAACAGTACAGGTCTTAAGTAATTGTAAGGTGCAATGTTAGCAACGGCTAGCATTGGCGGATCTTTTGGTCTATTGGGATTCCTAGCACACCTTCTAGGTCTCTTACAGTATTTAAGCTAGAGGTAGCCCTTTACTATTATATACTTAGCGTTATTATTAAAGAATTCCTAACTAAACATACCTCTCTTAAGAACCTAGTAATAGAAATTAGAAAAGCTAATAAGGTAAATATAGTAAAGGTAATAGTAAGATAACCCTAGGGTAAAGGCGCCTAAAGAACTACTCTAATACTAGGCCTAGCTAAAGTAGAAAATGCTAATAAGATATACTAAGATAGTATAGTCTTTAAAGTAAAGCTTTTCTAAACTAAACTATATAATAAGACCTTATAACCCTAATAGTACTATAATTACTTTTAAACTAGCTATATAGCTAAGTTCTATAAGGTAGCACTAAGGTATAGTAAGTATAAAGCTAGCTATTATAAGGATAGAGAGTCCTCCTATCTAGTAAAAGATAGATAGGTAAAGGAGAATTATATCCTATACTCTAGACTATACCTAGCCTAGTTAAGGGACTATCCTATCCTAAAAAAGAAGTAAAATACTACTAAAGCAAGATATCTTAAATAGCTCTCTTACTTTACTACTTACTCCCTAAGCAAAGGCTTAACTATACCCTATAAGAGACCTAGTATAGTAGTAGAACCTATTATTATAGTAAGTAAAAAAAGAGAATGCCCTATAAATACAGAATAAAGCGCTAAATAACTAAGATTAGGAAGTATTAGATAGTATATAAAGTAACTTAGAGCTAGAATAAAGCTGGTATAAGATAGTAGTAACTAATAACCTCCCTAATTAATATAATAATATTATAAGTCCTTTTCTAGAATATAAATAAGAAAAATAAACTAGTATATATAGTGCTCTATTACTAGACTAATATAGATATGATTATAATCTAAGAATAGGAATACATAAGAAACCTATAGCCCCTAGCACTAGGCCTTACCTAGTTCTAACTTGCGTATTATAAAAAATATAATATAGTATATATAAATAAGAAACATAAAGTAAGGTTATAGTTAGCCTAGGGAGGGACTAACTAGTTACTAGTAAAGCTATAAGGAGTTAATATTTACTCCCTTTACTTAGAGGGATATAGCAATAACTAGAATACCCTTATTTACATAATTAACCTAAAGAAGCCTTATAACTAAAGTATATTTATAGGTAACTTTAACTAAAAGCACCCCCTCTAGGATAAGCTAGATAGGAAAACTAATAAAGTAAATAAACTACTAGAGTTTATAGACTAGTAAAGGCTTAGACTTATTACACCCTAGGGTAAGCCTATAAGATAATATAAAGATAATAAAAATAGCACTATTAATCTAGTATAGGCTATGCTAGATATTAGAGTTTACTATAAAGGCGCTAAAGATATCCCTAGATTTAACTATATTCTATAACTAATTAGTATCTTTAATAAACAGCAGGAAGCTATCCCCTAGGTCCTTAAATATATATAGGGAGCTATAAACTAACTATATATAAAGGCAAAGGCTATAATTAGACTCTAGCCTAAGAATACGCTAGACTTATATAATAAAAAGGGAATAAATAACTATATAATATAGCTTATTATAAGCCTATAATAGATTATAGATAAGGTAGTCCTAAAGAAGGCCTAGGGACTCCCTAGCCTAGAGGTATAGTAGTTAAGGAAAGCCTAAGAGTTAGTTAGTAAAGCAAGGCAAGCTAAGAGATAATAAAGATGCTAGAGAACTAATATAAACTAGCAAGCCTATACTAAGGTAAATAAGGACTAAGAATATATTATAAGGGAAGAGAAAAGAAATATATAAAGGGATGTATTATAAAAGGCTAATATATAGGAAAAAGATAGAGGGGTCTAGAGGCTTAAGAGATAGGCTTAGCTTTAAAGCTAGGCCTCCCTAGAGCTCCCTAGACTCCTTAAGCTAGAAAGAAGCAAAAATAACCTTAACCTAGCTACTATATATAATAATAAGGCTAGCGTACTAGCATAAAGATTCTTCCCTAAGCTAATAGTAAACCTCTTATATATACTAAACCTCTCCTTCCTAGAGCTAGAAAATATACTATTACTAAATAAAGAATAATTTAAGTAAGAGGAGATTAATAATATCCTAGTAAATATAGCTAGCTAGAAAGCGCTAGGAGATAATAAACTCCTAGTAGGCCTTATTAAAGCTTATAATAACCTAGCTAAAGATACTATAGCTAGGCTTCTAAATATAGTCCTAGAAATAAGATACTTTCTAGCTTACTTCTAAATTATAAGGGTAGTAGTAATTAGAAAACCTAGTAAAACTACTAAGGAAATAAGGAGAGCTAATATATAAAGACTAATCTTACTACTTAATATAGTAAGAAAGATTATAGAAGTAGTAATAGTAAAGTAACTTATAGCCTTTACTAAGGTAAAGAGGCTACTTCTTAAACTCTAAATAAATAATAGGATAAATAGATTAATAAAAACTATAATAAGAGTTCTTATTAAATATATTAGGAAGGCCTAGGGAAGGGGTAGTATTACCTTACTAGTGTAAATAAATATATCTTTAGTATTTAATAAAGTTAGCTACCTATACCTAATATACTTACTTATAAAGATAGGAGTCCTATAATAGCTAATAATAGTAATATAAAGCTTCCTTATAAATAGAATAAGCTAGCTTAGCTTTAATAAAGAACTTTTTAAATTATTTATAATTAAGGCTAGTACCTTATAAGGTTTACCCCTCTCCTTAATCCTTTTCTTACTTTACTTAGCAAAGCTTTATATTTACCTCTAGGCTATTCTAAGTATAGTAGCTATAGGATTTATAAATAATATAAATATAGTAGCCTTTAGTAAGAATATAGTATAAACCTAGAGAAAACTAGAAGCTATGTAAAAAATCTATAAGAAATAAGTAAAGTAAGTGTTACGTGCTGGCTTTGCACGTTGTTAGGTCGAATCCGCCAGAGGGGCTAATGGATTCGTAGGTTTGTAAGTTATGCTAAGTTTACTTATAAAAGCTACTCTTAGGGGTAGGTTTAGATGTTAGAAGTAAGTTGATTTTTCTATCTATAATGCTAAACTCGTTCTTATCCTTGTTATTAGTAGCTAAGCTTATTTTGCTATATAATAAGTGCTAGGCGTGCCTTAAAAGATAACTGTCCTAGTTATAACTAGCTAAACCCTAGTCTAATTTAGTATCTATAATAAAGTAAAATAATTTTCTCTTAGTAATAGAAGTGAAAATAAAGGAAAGTAAATTTATTATGTTTATTACTAAATACGTAACTACTATACTCCTTTGATAATGTTAATTAGAATTGTTATGTTAAATAATGAATTCTTGATTCTATGACTACTTATTCCTTTTTTCTAAATTGTTTTTTTTCTTCCTTTACCTACTAAATTCCTTTACTTTAATGTCCTTTTTTGCCTTTTATAATTACGCTTAAGTGTTTTTTATTATTAAATGAAAACGCCTCTTTCTTTATATTTATTAAGTTAGTCTAGTAACCCTATAAATTTGTCTTTCTTAGTTACGTTTTTATTTACTAGCTTATTTACTTATATATATAGTGTTACTAGACGTGAATCCGCTAGCCTATTAGGTTTTATATGTGGCGTTACTAATTACGAAACTGCTTAAGCTACTTTTGGCTTTAGTTCTAATTTTTTAGTTAGTCTTTATCTCTTTATTAGCGTTTCTAGCACTAAAGTATTTATATATACTTGCTTATTTATTAATTTAACTTTATTAGCTAATCCTAGTGTTTATGATTTTCTACGTGGTATTTCTAGCGCTAGAGTGTTCTTTTATACTTATGCCCTAGCTAATTTAGTACGCTTATCTGCTATTTCTAGCGTGGCTGTTATAGACTATAGCTTTATGACACTTTTCTTTAGTATTTGTGGTTTAGATTCTACTAGACTTAAGACTATTAAAATTAGTTCTATAGTAACTAATTTTGCTATTTTTATATTTTCTTTAAGCTTCTTTTACTCTAGTGAGAGCCTGTTAATAGATGTTACTTAAAGATTAATCCTATTATATAGTTCTATTACTATAGCTACTAACTTTACTAACTTTTTCTTATGCTCTTTTCTATTAATTATATTATACTTTAGACTATTAATCTAGTTATTAAATTCCTTTAGCACTCTACCTAATTCTAAGCTTAGGATTCTTCCTTTTTAGTCCCTTAGTATCTTTAATACTTAGATAAACTTTTTGGTTATTAATATTATATTCTCCTTTGCTACTTTCTCTAGCTTTATTACCTTAGTCTTATATTTATTAATATCTTTATTTATATCTTTTATAAGGTTTTCTACCGCTTTAAATTTAGTGTTTATCTTATTAATCTTATTAATTAAATTATTGATTTTACTTATTTTATGCTCCTTGTTTCTTTCTTTATTCTATTAGAATTCGGCTAATTTAATTATTACTAATATTCTCCTTATCTTAATATAAAGCAAATCTGTCCTCCTAATACTAGCAAGTTCTCCTATAATTATATTATTTACCCCTTTATATTTATCTACGAATCTTAAAGCTAGTAAGTCTGCTTATGGCGGTAGTAATGCTATACTATTATAGGTAGTATATTAGTAGCTATATTTAACTATAATACTATTATAATAAGCTGCTACTACTATTTGTACCTAATTCTTTGCTTATCTAGTTGCTTTACACTCTATTAGATTTACTATTAATTAATACACTAGTTTCCTTGCTTATTATACTACCTATTATTATATACTTAACATAGCCTATTATTTATTAAAAATAGTAAAGATTTAGATTACTATGTTTTACTATAATATAAAGTAAGCGTCCCTTAAATTTACCTCTAATTTATTAGCTACTATAGTAGTACTATTTAAGGTAAATTTATAAGCACAAGCCTATATTATATAGCGAATATCCTATACGCTTGCCTTCTAGCTTACTATAGTGTGCCTAAAGCTACTAAAGTTAATTAATTTAATATCTTTTCCTTTATATTTAGTATTAAATTCCTTTATTACTCTTTTACGCGCTACTAATCTAATCTTTAGTATTAGTAAATAATTCTCTAATCTAAATCCTAGTTTTCTAAATCTAGTAAATAGTAATTAAAAATTAAGTTTTCTGATTTACTTATATACTTATAATAGTATAATAAGGTATTTAGCAGGCATGTTATTAATTTTGTCTTTAAATTTAGTTTTAAGTTCTTTTTCCTTACCCTTAGACCTTATAAAGTTAAATTCTCTATTACTACTAGATTTAGTTTTAGGTTTAGATCCTTTATTATTATTACTATTAACTTTATATTTAGTGTTCTTATTACTTAATTAAGTAAGGTTAATTTTCTTTATATTATTACTACTCTTATTACTATCCTAGTAGTTAACTTCCTCTTTATTACTATTATTTTCCTTAGTTATATAGATAAGTTTATTACTCTTTTAAGCTACTTTACTTAGAGCTTACTATTCTTATTTCTAAATTTATTCCTAATTATCTTCTAGTAATTACTATAATACCTAATTACTTTCTTATCTTTTTACCTCTAAATCTAGTACTATAGCTAGGTAATCTTTACTACTATTATTTTTTCTATCTATATCTTATAATAAGGGCTTTATTCTAGCTACCTTTTTAATAGTAGTAGTAATAGCTTTAATGTCTTCTACACTGCCTATAGCTACCTATAATAGCTTATTTAATTTGTCTTATACTATTATTAAGCCTACTAGATACTATTATTAGCGTAAAATTATGATTTACTTTAGTAAATTTATAAACTCTTAAAATTAGTAAAATTCTAGTACTAACTTTAATATATAGTGTAACTACTTTAGTTCTTTAAAAATAACTACTATGCCTAATTTACATAGAAGGTTATTTACTTATTATTTATATACTACCTTTTCTTCATAGGAATTAACTAAGTGTTATACTAAATCTATGTATACTAATTCTCTAATTATTTAATTTTAGTGTATTAAAGCTAGGCACTAAATATATAGGTGTACTATATGTATTTACTTATAAATTATTTAGTTATGTATATCTAACTTATTATTAAATAAAATAAAGTCTAGTCTTTTACCTAGGTTATAGTGTAGGTTATAATTAATTATATAAGCTTTATATTTAAGCTTAGAAGGAGTGTTTTTATATATTATATAAAACCTCTTATAACTATTATACTTCTTTATCTCCTTTAAATAATACTTTTCTACTTCTAATAGCTTATGAAACTTTATTTTTCTTATATTACTAAATTCATGTAACTTAGCTATATAGCAAAAGAAAGCTTTATAAGATTATATATGCTTATACTAAATCTAATTACGCTAAGTTTACGTAAGTATTAGGGTTATTATAAAATATAGAAAATATAATAATTTAAAGAATATAACTATATAGGTACTAAATCTAACTACGCTAAGTTTACGTAGGTATTAGGGGTTATTATAAGGTATAAAGAATATAAGAGTTAAATAAATATGACTACGTGGTTATTGAATAGCTTTATAAGGTAATAGGAAATATTAATGTTAAATAAAATTACTTGTGTGTGCACTAGATTTAGCTACGCTAGGAATATAAAGGTATTATGAGATGTTATAGGATATAGGTTAAGTGGGTTACCCTTGGCTGACGTGATAAATAATATGTGTAGGAGGATATAATAATTCCGTGCTAATGTATTGAATTTACCCCTTATTATTATGCCTTTCCTTTGTTATTATTATTCTATAGGAGGTTTAAGGCCTTTTTTTGTATACTCCCTTACTTAATTAATCGGGTTTTTCTTAAGATAATCCTTTACTATCTCTGCTATATTAATCCTTATTTTATTTTCTATAATCTATTAGTTATTCTTAGTAGTATAGCCTTTCTATTTAATAAGGAATTTAATTCTTAATGTTTTAGTTTGCTTAAAAATCTTAATCTAATAGCTATAAATTCTCTTAATTTTCTAATGGTTCGCTTCCTGCGAATTATTAAATATAATTAGCGGAGGAGCTGCCTTTTCTCTCTTAAATAAGTCTTTTCCTTAGGCTAGCTTCTAAATCTATATAGCTAATACTACTAGATATACACGCGAATTTAAAGGGAAATCTAATTAATATACTAAGGGATTTACTTTTTCTAATACCTTATATAGCCTTGCCCTTTATAGGGACTATTTTTTCTTTAGTTTGCTAGGTAATTTATATCCCTTATGTAGTTATAGATATACTATGTCTCCTTTATTAATATTAACTAGTTTATAGTAATTATTATATTGAATTTTAGTAAGCATGGCTGCTATTGTAATTGCTAATTAGGCCTTATGCTAGTATAATTTTTATAGTAATATAATATTATTTATGTTAGATTTAGTGTTAGTTATATTATTTAGAGAGAGTAAATTAATAATACTTAGCAAATAGAAACCATATAGTAGCTTATTAAAAGCCTGCCCTATGCCTATAGCTATAGTGTTATTTTGCTAATGCTATAGTGCTAGTAGCAATAATGTCTATGTTATATCTAGGTCTGTTACTATATGATATTATATTATAATTATTACTATCTTATTTTTCCTTTCTGCGGTTTTATTTATCTAAGGGTAATATACTATGCCTATAAGGAGTTTAACTCCTATATGCCTAAATATCTCCCTTTATATATTAGATATAAACTTTAGGTCTCTATTACTAATAATTTATCTTAGTAATCCTTAGTTTATAATATATAAGGTATAGAGAAGTAGTTTTACCTAAATTTCCGCTAGATATATAGTATGCCCTAGTATTAGAAGAGTTCTCTTACTAAATAAATAATTTACTAGGTATAGTGAATTATATATAGTATACCTCTTTATTTACTATATAGTGTTTATAGCTAATACTTCTAGTATATTTATTATAAAATTAAGTGAAATTATGTAAAAAGGTATTAGCTTTAACTATAATAGTTATAACTCCCTAGGCGGTTTTAACTAATTAATGGCGTTTTCCTAACATACTATATAATAGGTAATATACTTATAAATTTACTAGCTTATACGTGGAAAATAGACTAATTATAACTCTGCTACTATTCTAGTAATTCTAAAATAGTGTTAGTTATTATATACTAGATATAAGATAGATTTGACCTTAGTTATTAGAATATAAAGCTAGAAGAATCTATTCCCACTATAGTAGTATAGTAGACTATCTTTACGTAAATCCTATCTATATAAAGGAATTCTTAGTTTAACTCTAGTATCCCTTGCTGCTTACCTTTCCTAATAGGCTTTTATAGCTAAGATAATTTAGCTGAATTTTTAGTCTAGCTAGTATTCTAATATAATTCTAGCCTTGAGTTTATTATTTATAATTACTATTATAATATATTTCTTACTTACAAAATACACACTTACCTTTAATTTGTTATATTAACTCTTTTACGCTACCTCTCTATAGGTTACCTTTACTAGTAGTCTAGAAAGCGTATCTAGGATAATATTTAATATTCCTAGTATATGCGTTACCTTAAGATTAAATTATAATAAATAATTTGTAACTTTTGCTAGTTTTAGATTAGCTCTATCTAGATTTATTGTTAATAGTAAGGTATGTTTAATAATGCCCTTAGCTAGAGAATGGTTAGTTAATATATTAAATACTATACTATTAGATTAAACTATTTTTTAGAGTTTCCTAATGCTCTATATAATTATAGCTATCTTTGCTTCTATTAAACCATACTATTTCTTAGTATATAATATTACCCTAGAGAGGAATAAGATTAGCTAAATTCTATTATTCTTAGTGTCTTTCCTAGGGATGCTTTAACTATTCTATTTGTCTTGTAATTAGAAGGTGTATAGGCTAAATCCTTCCTTATATATATTAATTTTAAGGAAAAGCGGTTTTTTTAGGTTATAGTACTATAATATCTGTTTCTTACTTAGGAATACTTTAATGTCTTTAAAAGCCTTTTTCTTATTTACTATTAGCAAAAATGTCTTCTATTATGTCTTTTATTTTTATACTAGTTTTGAAATACTAGTGATTTTCTTATCCTTTTTATAAAACTCTCTTAATAGCATAGTCTTTTGCTCCTATAATAGTTGAATTTATATATTAAACTATAGGATTCTATTATAAAGGAATCTAGCTATCCTAATAAAGGTTTTAAGGCTTAATAGATTGCTTAGAAAAATCATTTTTTGAAATGCTTTAAGTCTATTATTAGTATTAGTAATTCTATTATTATTAATAATAAAACCTAGTAACTAGATAGCAGGGTAGCTAATAAATGATTTCTTTGCTATAATTATTATCCTGTTTTCTTTAAGGATCTTAAGTATAATACTAAGATGATTTAAATGATTCTTGATGTTATCTAAAAAAACAATGATGTTATTAATATAAACTTAAATAAAATGCTTATACTTTTAGAAAAGTTAGTCTATAAACCTTTAGGCAAAAGCAAGGGAATTTTTAAATCCTATTAGTGCTATATTTAATGCCTTAAGGCCTTGATTTAATATAACTACTATGCGGGCTTAATAGTCCCTCCTAATTAGTAACTAATAGAAAAATCCTATTTTATTAAAAAGTAAGAAAACCTTCTTACTATGTGTGTTATTTATAATATCACTTTAGTCTAGTAAAGGGTATATATCTAGTATTACTATATTATTAAGTAGCCTTATATTAATTACTACCCTTCCTTTCTTTTCCTAGCTAGTTTTACACTACACTATAAATACTAGGCACGCTATAACCGCTAGTTTATTTAAATATAATATCTTGCTCTTTATATATAATTTATTATATACTTTATTAAGTTTGCTTATGTCCTAGCCCCCTAATTAGTAAGGCCTAATTAGCCTTATTTAATATTACTATCCCTTAATAAGGTTAATTCTTATTTTCTAATCCTTAGGTATAGGCATAATACCTTTGTCTTAATAAATATTATATTTATCTGTTAATTTAATAAACTTACTTACTATATCCTAGTTAATATTAGTAACTTATACTCTGAACTAATTAATAACATATAGGATCTCCTCTAGGCATAAGATTCTATATAATAGTACTCCTATGTTAACCTTTTTTAGATTAAACTTATTATTTTCTTTATCTAACTTGTTCTCCTTCTTATTCTTTTCTCTTATAGTATTTGTAATATCCTTACTAAAATAAGTATAATATATAAAAGGATTATTAACTAGATAATTAGCGTTAACCTTGCTTACTACTACTAGACGTGTAACCTTCTAATGTTTATTAATAGTAATAGTTTTGTCTATTAGGTTATATACTACTATCTATTTCTAGCTAGATCTAGTGATTAATATATTAGGAAAGAACTTTAAATATAATTATATGTAGTATATGCTTATCTCTTAGTTCTTCTATGCCTCCTTCTAACTAACTACTATAGTTAACTATGTCTTTAGTGGAATTATTACTATATAAGCTGTAATAACCCATTAGTGTGGAACTTTGCTTATTAGTTAGAATATTTCTACTTCTACTATTATATTATAAACTAACCTAAAAACTACTTTTGAATATATAAAATTGATTTTTGCTCTATACTTATAAAGAAAGTTTATTCTAAGTAGTAGTTTAGGGCCTAGATTTAGTATTATATCCACTATAACTATAAAATATCTAGTGATTTCTGTTTTATATGCTACTCCTAGGAGATAAAAATTAAATATAGCTGTTTTAGTAATAAAAAAGGAAGATTATACTCTAGATACTAGCTTTAGTTCCTATGTTTTCTATTTTATATTTAACTTGTTTTACTGTAACTTTGCCTTATCCGCTAATACTAATAATATCCTAGTGTTAAGGTAAATTTAATGATTCTTACCTTTATTATTAAATTTAAGAGGAATTTTTAAATATATATTTGCTCTTTTCCTATTATATTTAACCTCCTAAGGTCTTATAATAGCTTTAATTACTTGTCTAGGCGTGAGTTATTTTAGTTTAATTACTTCTATTTTAGTAATTACTATATCTATTTCTTTATTACTATTTTCTATAAAATAAGTTTTAATAAAGTTAGACTTCTATATTCTAGATTTATTATTCTTCTTATTAGAGACCTCTCCTTTCTTAGCTATATAGTAACCATATTCCTAGAGATAGGTTTTATACTATTATGCGTTAGAATTATTATTATATACTATAATATAGGTATACTCCTTTTTCTTAGTAAGTAGCTTTTCCTAGTGTTAATAATACCTAGGTTGCTATTAGCCTCTAGTGCCTAAAGGTCCTTAGCTTTAAGAATATTATTCTTCTAGTTAATTTTACACCCTTTTTTACTAGCTTTAGTTAAAACTAGGTTACTTCCCTTAATTCTCTTAAGTTTTATTTTACTAAGGCCTCTAGTTTTGCTCTTTAGTAAGTTAATTTTACTAATATAGCTTAAATTAAAAAAATCCTAAGAATCCTTACTAGTTCTTATTATCCTATTAGTATTATAGATTTCTAGGCTAGAATTACGTATTTATTAGCCTATTCTAGTTAGCTTATATCTTATTTTTATTATCTTCTAACTTACTATTAGATATATCTATGTTAAAATAGACTTTAAGCTTTCCTTTGCTTTTTTTGCCTTTTCCTTATCCTTTACTACGTAAGTGATTGTGTAGGTTATGTCTCTTATTATTTACTATAGTAATATATGCTAATCTTATATCCTTGTGAGTTAGTATTAGACATATCTATTATAATCCTAGATAGAGCTTAAGGCGTAAACGTGTTAGGAGCTAATAATTAGTTATTTTTCTATTAGCTCTTATATATTAGAAAATTTTTAATATGAATTTATAAAAAGATACTTTATTAAGGATATCTTCTTTAGTATACTCTGCCTTATTAAGCTATACTATTATATCCTATACTTAAATGCTAAATTCCTTTTATACTATAGTAAATACTAATAATATATTGTTAAATATGGTGGCTTATTTGTTTGTATTAAGATGTTATCTGTACTATACTATTACATCTTCTTAGAATAGTGTCTAAATCTTCTTTTAGATAATATCTTGTTAGCTAGGGTTAGTATAATATAAGTAGTCTTTAATAGCCTAGACTTATAATTTAATATTATAAAAGATAGTCTATTTCCTATTATAAGTAATAAGGTTAGTACTAGCTTCTTCTAGTTTATTATAAGGCTTAAAATATCCTATATCTGTAATCTTCTATGTTAAATTCGCATTTCATTCCGTTACCTCTATTTATTAATTATACTAGTCTTAATCTAATGCTAGATTCGCTTTTCCTTAATAACTAGGATTAATATGCTATCCCTAGTCTAGTTAATATAGGGTTAGCTACAGCGGATTATACGGATTTAGCTATAGCGGATTATATAGATTTAACTACTGCTATTAGATTCCTTACTAGTATAGTAGTATTATTAGTTACGCTATTAGTCTAGACTAAGTATTTAAGTAACTATTATATTAACCCTAGTTGCTTAGTAAATATACTATTCTCTACGTAGGATTCTACGCTAATAGTATTAAACCTACTAAGGTAGTAGCACTTTATAAACCTCTGATTTTAAATATTAATCTTAATACTAGATAGTTTATTCCGTCCACTACCTAGCTTAATATAGCTTATTATATAGCTTATTATTATTCTATTATTCCTTGTAAGAGCTATGTAGTGTTATATTTATTTACCCTAGCGTGTGTTTCTCCTAGTTCTAATACGTTTCCTAAGGGTTCTAGCTATAGATTCTTTGGATTTAGCTTAGTTAGAGGGCTAGGTGGTTTTATACTTAGTCTAGTAGTGTTATTTTTAAGGTAGTTTATAATGCCCTTTCCTTTATTAATTTTACTTATCTCTATGCTTCTTTTAGTTCTAGTAATAGTGTTACTATTTATAATACTAGTAATGCTTTTAGATTATTACCTTAAAGCTTTACTTCCTTCTAATTTAGTAGAATTATTAAGGAATCCTTTAGATTTAGCCTTAGAGATGTAGTTCCTAACTTAATTCTAAATAATGTGTATAGTTTACATATTAATTAGATTCTAGTAGATAGGTGGCTTCTAAAATATTAGCTATTCTTATCTCCTTATAATTCCGTTATTAAATTTATAGCGTGTAAGTTTATATAAGTCCTTCTAATTACTAATCCTAATAAGTTTTTATTTTCAATATTTAAAATCCGGATTTATATTATTAAAAGTCTAAAACTAATAAATAAGGTATAATTTGCTCTTAGTAACTAGGAAAGTGTTAAAAGTATTTAGTTCTTTATATTAATGCTATAGATAATTGGTTTTAGATATATAGGTATTATATTTAGGTTACTAGAGATATATAATAAAAGAATCTCTAATTGCTACTACTTGTTATGTGCTAGCTTTACATATTATTAGGTTAAATCCGCTAGAGGGGCTAATGGATTTATAGGTTTGTAAGTTATGCTAAGTTTACTTATAAAAGCTACTCTTAGGGGTAGGTTTAGATATTAGAAGTAAATTAATTCTTTTATCTATAATGCTAAACTCGTTCTTATCCTTGTTGTTAGTGGCTGAGCTCATTTCGCCACGTAACAGTAAGTAGGAGTTAAGTTTAACCTAGCTAAAACTAAACTTATATACTTTAGTAAGTCCTATAGACCTCCCTAGGCTAAAGTCTAACTTAAAGTAAAGGAGATAGTGCTTATAGAATTATATAAATTCCTAGGAGTATAGGTTAATAAAAAACTTAACTAGAGTGCTTATAGAAATATCCTTAAGGGTAAGTTAGCCTAGTAGTAGCTTATACTCTTTAAGCTAGTAGTATTAGCCTAGGGATATAGCTTTAGAGATACTAGACTTCTATATATATAGGTAGTCTAGCTTATTCTTACTTATAAAGTAAGCGCTTACTATACCCTTACTAAGAAGGAAGGAAAGCTAAGAGAAGTAATAAAAAGCTTTATAGTAAATTAATTAGCCTACCTCTAGATTATTATAAGGGCATTTAAGGCTATACCTATTATATAACTAAAGGTTAAGACTTATATCCCCCCCCTTAATCTTTACTTAAATAAGATAAAGTAAAGGTTTAAAGATAGAATTATTAATAGTAAGATAGTAAGAATAATCTAAGCTATAGCTAACTTAGTTATAATAGTACTATG
Source organism: Epichloe hybrida (assembly GCA_019022495.1). NCBI lineage: Eukaryota > Fungi > Ascomycota > Sordariomycetes > Hypocreales > Clavicipitaceae > Epichloe > Epichloe hybrida. The sequence continues at coordinate 574,551 of JAFEKR010000013.1, forward strand.
CTGTAGAAGAAGACCCTTACTTATTAATAATAAGCTAGACATAAATATAGATAAGGAATAGAAGAAATATTAGGAGAACTAGTATAATAAGAAGAGGCTAGCCTAGAGTAAACGCATTAGAGAACTAACTAAAGACTAACTACCCTCCTATAACCTAAAGGAAATCTAGGAATTTTACACTAATATAGATAAGTATATCTCTTTAATAGTTATCTAACTATATATAAGAAAGATAGGCCTAAATAAGTTCCTATTCTAAAGAAAGATTTTTAAGGTGGTTTTGCCCTTATATAGCTATAGTTAAGCTATAAAAGACTAATACTATATACTAGTTAATTATAGTAAATATAACTATAGGTAACCTTAGTAGCAATAGCTTACTAACACATAGGAGGTAAGGCTAGCCCTAGGCAAACCTTAAAAAGCAAAATATTTAGCTAAATAGTTCCTTAGTATAAGATAACTCTAATATTACTTATTAGCATAGGAGCTAGCTATAAGATAGCTTAGAATACCTCTAGACCTAGGCTAACTTTATTAATAGATAGAAAACCTCCTAATTATAAATCTAGTATAAGGAATAGAATAGATAGTATAGGCATAGAGGTAGGCTAGGGGAGGGACTAATTTTATAATTTATAATTATAATAAAGAATATTTAAATCTAGAACTATTATTAAATTAATTTTAACTATAAACTCTAGGTATTATAAGTCCTACTAGCTTATTACTACCCTTACTTTAAACTAAAATTAAGCCACTACCTTATTCCTCCTCTAGGATAGGAATTATACTTATAGCTACCTAGTTATAACTCTTTATAAGAATAATAGTAAGTAAGAGATAGTTTATCTTTACTATATATATATTAAGGTATATAAGCTAAAAGATAAGCTTAGTATACTATTCCTTAAAGGAACTAGCCTAGTCTAGGCCTACTACTAAGGTACTTTATTTTTTCTTTACTTAATTACTAGTATAAAGCTTCTTAACCTAGTTTTAGAAGCTTTCTAGAGTTTATTAAGGAGGATATTAGAGCTAGAATAGACTTACTACTAGGCTAGAGTAAACTTACCTTACCCTTATTAGCTATAGAAGCCTAGGTCTTAACTAACTACTAGTGCTTATTTTAGTTACTAGATATATTTAGCTATATAGTAAATTAGACATAGAACTAAGCTAGAATAGAGGTAATTATTACCTAGTGTGTGCTGTAAGATGCGCGCCCAAAAACGCGATCACGATGACAAGTGCTAGGGTTCAGGGATGGGAGTATTACAACAAGGGATAACGATATTAGTCATCTAGGTAATAGGATTATTTGATCTATAAAGGGACCGCTTATAGATAGACTCTTTAATAGCATCCACGCACCTTACAAGATTCTTAAGATTACCTTAAGTTTGCTTTACCTAAGATTATACCTGTGTTTACTATAAGATGAATTAAGAAGATACCTTCCCTTATTTATTTAAGATATCACTTCTAATCTAACAGACTATTTAATCTTAGATATCTTTGCATAACGAGATAGTCCTTACTGTTATTGTAATTAATACTATTAAGTTAATTAACCCCTTTGTTATATGTAAGCTCCAGAGCTACTCGCGATTATGGGCTAGCATTATGTCTTTTAGGGTGTTGTTTTCTGCTTAATAAAACTAGTGGAGAAATGTAGTCTTAAACCCCTAGGACTTCCGCTTTCTGTTTGATTTACTATGGACTAAGATTAATTAAAAGCATGCTTTTTTAGCTATAATCCATAGCTAATACTAAACTGTTTACATAAAGACCCCCTTATTTTGTTATTCCCTATAACATAACATAGACTAGAAGCCTAGCCCTAGACTATATAAGGGCTAAGGCACTAGCTTTAGACTAGTTAATTTAGAAGAACTAAGCTAGATTAAGGATAGGAGACTACATTCTATAGAGGCGTTAAAAGGGAGGCTAGCTAGCTTAGGAAAGTATATTACAAACACTAGCCAAACTGTTACCCCCTTGCTAAGAAATTTTAAATACAAGAATACGGAATAGGAACCGCTATCTAGCGTCATAAACCATTTAATCTTAGGACCTATAGCTAATTTCGCGATTATTTAGCTATATATTAGGGTCTTATAGTTAATCACAAAGAGCTATATAATTACACTCCTAATTTTCGCTCATAGACTATTTAAAACTATAGATATTACTCTCCTAGAAGATTTCTTTCTAAAAATTCTTTTAATTACTAAAGTTTTTATTTAAGTACTTATTTATTTATAAGATTAATTAGAAGTACTATTACTAGACTCTATATCTAATTATTTTCCTTTATATTCCTACTAGCTAAGTAAAGTAGGATTAATTAAGCAACTAAGCTATCTAAAGAATACTCTAGAGCTATTAATACTAGAACCCCTAGTTACTAGCAAGGAACTATCTAATCTTAAAATAGTTTTTACACTAACACGTTCCCGCTCTAATAATTAATTAGAGAAGGACCCTAATAGTAAAGGAAAATCTTCTAGATTTCTTAATAGGCTTAATACTAAATCTTTCGTAAAGATCCTTAAAGAAACAATAGCTTACTAGACTTCCCTTATTATAATGTAAAATAGGTATAATGTTTAGTAGTTTATAAGGGAAAATATAGTAGATTTCATTAAGGACTTTAAAGCTAAGATAAAGGTAATATACATCCCTAAAAAGGATTAGCGAAAAATGCTTAAACGTAATATTAACCCCTAGGTCTAATAGGTAGTTAAGATGCTAATAGCGTTACGTACTTAGGAAGAGTTAAAGAATAAAATACTCCTTTAGTTTAATGCTATAAGCTAGGATTAAATAGAAAGCGCTTAAGAATAACTTAAAAACCTTAACCTAATATAACTAAAGTCTATTAAGGAAACCTATTACTAGCTATAGAAGTATTAAGCTTTAATATTAAACATAGACCCTATAGGATAAAGAACTACTATAATATAGTCTAACTATATCTATAAGGCCCTCCTAGAGCATTTAATCTTAAGCTTTATAGATTAAAAGGGGTTTACCTATAAAGAAATTCTAGTTATAAAGTATAAATCACTCTAGATAGAGCTTAATGCACATGTTTATACATAATTAAAGCTTAGACATAGGGACCCCGAAATCTCTAACTTAGGAGGGTACTTATTAGATAATATAGAGTTAAACCTAAGGAGTTAGAAACCATTTAATTTACTTACTCTTAGTAATTATTAGACTAACCAAGTGTGAGGCCCTACTCATAACACTAGCGCGCTAGCGCACCACTAGGCGGGCGCACCACGCCCTAGGGCTAGGTCCACGTGACACTAGTAAGTCACTACCTATAAGTTAGTAACTTACACGCATAACACACTTAGACCTAGCAAGCTTTAGTTAATATATAAACACCCCTATACCTCTTACCTAGCTATCCCTTTATCCTTATAATTCTAAAGCTTCTCCTACTAGCTACCTAAGAGTAATATAGGGAGGAGAATAACCTAATCTACTAGAACCATACTATATATTACTTAGAATTAGCTAGGTAATAGTAATACTATAGCTAGGGATATGCTATATTCTATAACCCTATCTAAAGCTATACCTTTTACTATAGTAATAGAAGAGGTAGTGGTTAGGGAGTAAATTACCTAGCTTAAGTAACTTAAGAAACTATAAGATTAAGAAAAGGAGCTTACTAACTTAATATAATCTTATAAAGAACTAGTAAAAAGGGGCTAAAAGGATAGTTTATCCTTAAGCCTTAGTAACTAAGAAGTTAAGGTCTAAAATATTACAAAACTCTAATACCTTATAAACCCATAGAAGCATAAGATATAGCTTAATAACCTTAACTATACCTTTAAGGGGGCAAAGAAAAAGTATTACTAGGATAACCAAAAGATCCTCTTTACACTTAACTATATATATATAAACTATTAGGCTAGATAGGACTAATATATTAAAAAATAACTAGCTAATAGTTAGGATTATCCTAAGGATAACTAGGATAAGTTCTAAGACTAGACCCTTACGCTACTTAAAGACTTCGTAAGTTATAATACATAAATAGCTACGCAGCTAGAAAACACAAAGTAAAAGGAAGGCTAGAGTCCTATTAAGTTTAGCATTTACTTAGATTTACTAGAGAAACACCTAGAATAAGCTCTAGAAAAGACCTATACTCTTATATTCTTTGTGAAATTACTTCCTAACTTATAAGATTATATTAACTTACACGTAGACATTACTAGTCTAATATAAGAAGATATTATATAACTTGCCTAGCGATTCTAGGAGGTAATATTAAAGAATAAGCAAAAGCTAAATAATTTAGAAAAGAAGGGGCCGCATAAGGCAGCTTAACACTAAAGATATAACTCTCCACAAGGGTATTAGCTAAATAAGGACCGAAAAGATAAGGATAAAGACAAGGAAAAGACCCTAGCTACTTACCTAAATAATAATAGACTATAAGGAAGAAACTAGTGCTTTAATTATAGTAGTATAAAGCACCTTATCTATAATTACAATAAGCTAAGGAAAGACTAGTAAGAGAGTTAGGAAAACTCCTAGAGGTAGAAGTAAAAGCCCTTACCTTTACCTTAGACACTAGGGTACTAGTAGGACACTAATTCCACACACTAGTTACTATCTATAGGCATAAAGATATCAAAATAGCAGCGAATCTTAATAGTTACGCTAAGATTAACATTATAAGCGCCTAATTCACACAGACTTATAAGCTTAATTAGGCTAAGGCTATAACACCTATCTTAAAGGCAGTAAGGGCTCTAACAGTCCCCTAATATAGTGTCTATAAGGTGCTTATTTTAATTAAAGATTCATAGGGCAAAGAGAAAAACCTTAAGTTACTATATATAGCTATTAATAGGGACCTAAGAGCAAAGGGAAGCCCTATATTAATTAGAATACACATGCTTATAGAAGAACGTGTATATCTTTACTTACACTTATAAAATAGTAGTTTAAAAAGAGAAAGGTAGCCTTTTTACTACTAACTCCCTATAAGTTTGCGAAGGTAATACATAACAAGATAATTATATATACTATCATAGGTATAATAGAAGATAAGTTTATCCCTCTTAAAGATAAAGAGAAGGCAAAAGCATATAGAACTATTAAAGATATCCTAGAGGAATTACGCGAATTTAAAGACATGTTTATATTAGATAAGGCAGGGAGCCTCCTATTAAAGAAGTTAACTAACCACATAATTAATCTTATACTAGGAGCTACACCCCTATACAAACTAATCTATTCTCTCTCCTAAAGTAAACTTAGGGAGCTCTAGGAATACATTAATAATAACCTAAAGAAAGGCTAGATAAGACCCTTAAAGAGCCTAGCAAGCGTGCCTATCCTATTTATACTAAAGAAGGATAGAATGCTATAGCTATATGTTAACTATTAAGGGCTTAATAAGGTAACATAGAAGAATTACTACGCTCTCCCCCTGATTTCGGAGATCCTTAATTAATACTAAGAGGCCTGTTTCTTTTCCAAGATTAATATTAAGGACACATACTACTAAATTCGCATTAAAGAAGGTAATAAATAGAAGACAGCTTTTTACATATATTATAGGCACTATAAGTACCTTATAATGCCTTTTAGGTTAATAAATACCCTAGCTACTTTCTAGAGTTATATCTATAAAGCGCTACATAAGCTAGTTAATACTATTTATATAGTATATCTAGATAATATCTTAATCTTCTCTAAGATAAAGGAGAAGCACACTAAATATATTAAGCAAGTCCTTAAATACATAAGGTTAGCAGAGTTATACATAAAACCCTCTAAGTGCTCTTTTTATAAGGAATTAGTAAAATTCCTAGGGTTTATTCTCTTTGTTAATAGGATATTAATAAATACTTACTAGGTTAATATAATTAGAGAATAGAAGAAGCTAACAAGTTTTAAGGATATATAGTTATTTCTTAGGTTCTATAACTTCTACTAATAGTTTATTTATAAATACTCTAAGATTACAGCACCTCTTCACGTGTTAATAAAGAGTAGTTAAAATAGCATCTAGACTAGGAGGTTTATATTTAAAGAAAAGAAGCAGTTAGCGTTTAACTAGCTAAAAGATACCTTTTAGCAAGCGCCTTTACTCTAACACTATAACCTAAGTTAGGCAGTGCGTATTAAGACAGATGCCTTGATTTTCGTAATAGTAGGAATCCTATCTTAGCAAGATAATAAGGGCTATTAGCATCTAGTAGCCTTTTAGTTAAGGAAGTTTATAGACGCTAAACGTAACTATAGCATAGCTAATTAAGAGCTACTTACTATAGTAAAGTTATTTAAACACTAGTAATATTATATTAAAGGTGTAGAGACACCTATAGAGGTCCTATTAAACTATCATAACCTATAGACCTTTATAAGGTAGTAGAAGCTAAATAGAAGATAGGCATAATAGTGTATATTCCTCTGCCCTTTCTATTTTGTAATTAAGTATAAACTAGGGAAAAGCAACCCCGTAAATACACTATTAAGAAGGTCTAATTATAAGGGCAAACCTATGTTAAATAGGGCGCTCCTACTAGAGCTTTAAAGGAAAATAGTAGATATCTATATAGCAGAAGAAAAAGTACTAATATATTAAAGAAGTTATAGCGTAACGCTAGTCTTAGAACCTACTAAGGCAAGAGTAACCTAGGTAAAAGGCTAGTTAGCCGCTATGGATCTAGTAATAGGTTAGCTAAATAAGGGTGATTTTAAGGAGAAAGTAGTGTGTGTTTAAGACATTAGTATAGTATAAGTAGTTTAGGGGGCTATTATATTACGAAATCCTTACTAATCCGTAGCAAATAAACCATTAGCGTAACTACTATAAAAGGCATAGGACTAAGATCTAGATCTATAAAAGCATAGAGTAAGGTTAACTTCTAAGTAAAAGGGAGGGGAAAAGCTAGTCTATAGTTACGTAGTATAAGGGGCCTCCTAATATATAAAGACTAGGTAGTTATTCCACAGGAGCCTATCTTATAATAGGAGCTTCTATAGCTATACTATAATAATTTATTAGCAGGTTACTTTAGGACTAAATACACTCTAGAGCTACTAAAACATTACTATTAGTAGCTAGTAATAAGTAAAGCTATTTTAGACTATATGTCTAGCTACAGAGTATACTAGCGTGTGGTAGTAAGATAGCACCACCCCTATAGAAGCCTTAAATTACTACTAATACTAAGGCAACTATAGGTAAAGATCTTAATAGACTTTATTATAAGTTTACTACTAGTGTGGCTAGGTAAGTAAGAAACTAATATAATCCTAGTAATTATAGACTAATTTACTAAGTACTCTATCTTCCTTCCTATAAAGACTATAATTAACATAGCTAAATTAGTAAAGTTATTCTATAAGGAGATTAAGCTATGATTTAGAGCGCTAGAGGGCATTATATCTAATAGAGGGTTAGTATTCACAAGCTAATTCTAGTCGGAGGTATGTTACTAGTTATATATAAAGCGGAGGCTTTTAATAGCATTTTACCCCTAAACTAATAGGTAAATAAAGAGAATAAATTAGGTACTTAAGTATTACTTATAATGTTTTATTAAAGAGAACTAATAACTATAGCTAAAGCTACTCCTAATAGCCTAATTTACATGTAATAATACTATTAATAAGATAATAGGCTACTCCCCTAACTATACTCTTATAGGCTATTTGCCTAAGTTTTGCCTTACTCTTAAGGGTAAGAGTATAAAGAGAGAGGTCCTAGAGGCTTACGTATGTGTTAAAAAGCTATATAAGGTTAGGGAGAAACTAGTATATAACTAGGCAAGGGCTACTAAAGTGTAGGCAAAGTACTATAACTAGAGACATTAGCTAATAACCTTAAAAAGAGAAGACTTAGTACTACTATTAGTAAAGAATATTAGGCTTAAGGACGTAAAATAGAAGCTAAACCTAAGATTTATTAGGCTATTTTGAATACTTAACACTATAAGTAAATAAGCATACTAACTAGCGCTACCTAATAAGTATAGCTAACTACATAACATGTTCTACATTAGCCTGTTAGAGCTATAGAATCGCTAGGAAGACGCCCTGGACAAGGACATACTAATGCTAGACCTTAAAGATAATAATAATAAGTTTAAAGTTAAAGAAGTTAGGGATTATAGGAAGACACGTAAAGGTAATAAATACCTAGTGAAATAGAAGGGCTAGCTAAGTAAATATAATTAATAGGTAGCATTAGAAGATATAGAAGGCGCTTAACGCGTAATTTAAGCTTTCTATTAAAGTAAAATAAGTAAAAAGCGTAGTAAGATGTAATTAAGTTATAAGTAATAAGGGACAAGGTAATTACAAAAAAGGCCTAGCCTTATTAGCCACTATTACACTCTAATTAAAACCCTTATTAGACTATCTGCTAAATAATAAAAGAAAAGATACTTATAAGGAGGGGAGTCTTATAGGAAACCCTTCTATAGTTACCCCCTTATGCGTTAAAATAACGCTATTATAAAGGAGGTACTTAGTGCCCTTACTCTTATCCTCCTAAACCGCCACCTCTATTACCTAGAAAAACTAGTGCTTTACTACCCCCTAGGGCATAAATCCTAGATTATAATATTATAGCTATAAAGTTATTTTTCTCTTCTAGGAATTATAATATATAGCGTAGTTTAGCTATAAAAGTTAGTAAATAAGTAGTAAAGGAGGAGTAATAACTTATAATCCCTAGGGCAAGGGTAGGATACATAGTAACTAAAAGTTACTAGCGCAAAATAATATACTAATTATACACGGCTAAAGCAGCCTACCTAGGGAGTAAGCAAAGGTCTAGAGAACATATAATAAAACATACCTAATAGATATTAGCAGCCCTAGTTAAACCAAAGGAAACATAATAAGCTATATTAGCGTAATTAAACCCTAAAATAAGGTTTAGATAATAGGTACTAAAACAGCAGCAAGTTACCTTAGAAAATATATAATTATTAGGGTTATTAGGGTCCTAATTACTTAGGGCGTCTATTAAAGTTTTTACCTAATTAAGGGTAGTAAGAAAATCTAGAAAATCCCCTTATATAGTTAGCATTACCTAGAGAGATATAGGTAATTAGGGACTAAAAGAGCAGAGAATATAATATACTTACTATCTTATAAGTATTAATATATTTAACACACTAGATATAACGCTTTAAATATTTCCCTTTAATAATAGCGGTTAGCGCGCTAGGGAATTAATAGTTAATCTAAGGGATATTAGGCTTAGCTAGAGGATTTTTCTTAAAGTCCGCATAACCTGTGCGCAGATAATATATATAGGAACATTCTCTTAAATAGATATTAGGGATAGCCATAATAATAACGCTCTTAATGCTTTCCCTATCTAATTCTATTCTAATAATAAGGTAAGTAGTAAAGGTAGAGTTATAGTAACTAATAATATAATAGTATCTAGGGAAAAGTTTACTATAGATAAGAAAGGGAAAAGTTAGTAATATAATAGGGAGTTATAGGTAAATTTATACTTAAACACTAATATTATTTATTATTATTTTAGTATAGCTACCACTTAGTAAATAGCTATATAGTACCTACTAAAAGCTATTTAGAAGCCTAGCTAAAAGTAAGGGGGTAATTATAAAGCCCTACTCATAACACTAGCACGCTAGCATACTACTAGGTAAGCGTACTATGCCCTAGGGCTAGGTTTACATAACACTAGTAAGTCACTACCTATAAGTTAGTAACTCGCATGCATAACACACTTAGACCTAGCAAGCTTCAGTCAATATACGAACGCCCCTATACCTCTTGCCTAGCTATCCCTTTGTCCTCACACCAAGGGAACCGCCTAGCGCAGGCTAAGTCTTTAGGATATAATAAGAAGGATGTTACCTTTAATAATAAGGTAATAAAGGATAATAGTCCTAAGTTAGCCAAATACTAAGATTAAATAGATAATTTAATAAAGCAGCTAGCTAAGTTAAAAATCATAGTTATAGCCTAAGTGAGAAAGGAAATTAATATTACAAAGCAGCTTAAAAAGAAGTATAATAGTAACCTATAACACTAGTACTAGAATTACTAGCTAAATAGCATTAGATTATTTGATTAAGATAAGGACTGTATTTTCAAAATCAATGCGATAGGTAGACAAGGCCACTAGTTAAACCATTACCATTACTACAATAACAAGTCTTACTTAGCTATAAAGTGTAACACATTAGGGTTTAATAAGATATCTAAATTCGCTATCTATAACCTAGCTATCCGCATTTTAGTAATTAGGGATAACATAAGGCGCTAAATAATACTACCTATTTTACTCTTAAAGTTCCTTTAGATTAGTAGCTGCACACGTAGGCTAGCTATGTTTTAAGTTAAATACTTTCTAAATAGTAAGGTTACTTATATAATCCCTAGGATTAAGGAACGCGGTCCTTATAGAGGTAAAAGCTAGGATATATTATTAGATAAATAAGAAATATTTAATTAAATAGAAAGCTAGTTTAACCCCGCTAAATACTATCTAGAAAGGGAGGTTTAGGTAATATTAATCTTATAAAGGGAGCCCTTAGGCATAGTCTTAGCCATTACGTTTAAGAAGGTATATATAAAAGAAAAGGAAGTAAAGGACTATAATAGAAAGATTATAGCTATTAGGGAACGAGTAGCGAAGCGCCCGCGAGTTAAAGACGTTATAGAAGAAGACAAACAAGATTATTAAGGCTACAAATAACCTAGATAAGGTGATAATACCTTAAATAAGGGAAAGAAAGATTTACTAGGCAAGGTTAGGCAAAGGATTTTGGATTAACTATATAATAAGGTCTTCTAGAAGAAGCTTAGAGTACCCTTTTAAGATATTTACTATATTATGCTAATACTAGCAGAAGTAGTTAGTAATAAGTGTCTCTTATAAGTAAAAGGCGTTAAAGATGTTTATTATTATAACGGGGATACACTAGGGCCTATGCTACCTTTAAGAACATTTAGGGTTAAAACAACTCTAAGACTAATTAATCCAAAGAACTAGATTAATTCCATTATCTAGATAATAAAGGATGCTCTTAAAGAGGATAAGAGAAATAAAGCAAAGGCTAAGGTAAATTCGCTAAAGATAGCCCTAACGCCCCCGCTAGAAATTAACACTACCCTATGGGAAAGGATCTAGGAAAGGCTTAGAACTTAAGTGTAATAGGATAGACCTTAATAGGATCTAATTAATCTACTTAAAGCAAACTTTATGCTTAACGTAATTATAAAACCACAAGCTATAGTTAACTAGTTATAGGATTTACTATACTTATAAGTTTGTCTAAATAACCTAGAAGGAGAGCTTCTCCTAGGGCTTATTAATATAGGCTTATAAGGAAATGTAATTACTAAAAGCACGGCTAGATGCTTAGGTCTAAAAATCTATCCTACAGACGTAATAAACACCACTTTATTCTCCTTATATAGGATTAAGATAATTAGGGAGGTTTAGATGAAGCTATATCTAGGAAACGTCTAGATACCTACTAACTTCTATATTAGCCTAGACTTTATTAATGTAAGCCTAATTCTAGGAATACTATTTTTTAGGCTATTATAAATGCAGTTTAACTATTTAAGAAGCGGTGAACTCTTTATTTAGTGTTGCTTTAGAGTTATTATTATTGATTTTTAATTTTTTTTTGGGGTCATTGGCTGTGGCCAATGCATCTAATTTTCAAGGAACCAAAAAAATTACTAGCAATACCTAGCTAGTGCCACATGTAACAACTAAATTCAATAATCACCGCAGTGTTAGGTAAAACATAAAAGGAATAAGCTTTAAGCTACAAATTTAGGGGCTGAAAAGTTAATACAAAGTTTGCGACAAACTTTGTGGCTGCGATTGCGCAAGATACAGTCATAATTCGCGACCGCAGTCAAACTCAAATCCATTCGAGTTTTAGAGTTATTATTATTATCTTAAGAGTTGCAGGAAGTATCTAATAGCAATACACTAATATGTAACTAGCCTAGTAACCTACTATTAATGTTATTATGTTTAGCTGTCCTAAAGTAAAGGAAAAGGAAGATTAAATAGTTTGCAAAGGGTTAGAAGCAGAAATAGGCGATAATAAAGTACTAATCCCTATTATAACTAGAGAAGGGACTAATATTTTCTAAGAAGTTATTAAGGATATAATAGTAAACTATAACTAATGACTTAAAGCGGTTACGGAGGATTTCCAACCCCTAAGGCAGCTAAAACCACCTAATCTTATAATAAACATAATATATAAACGCAAAGCTAATAAGATTTATCCACGTAATAATATGCTTTCTAACAGGTTAACCCTAGAAGGAGACCCTAAATAGAAGATAAAGAAATAGGAAGAAGCAAAATTACATTTAGATACATCTAGGAAATACAACGAGTATATCACTAGGAGATTTAGCAAGATCCCGTAAGGTTTTAGAATAACCTAGGAACAGCTAGATTAGATAGTTAAGGGGGTGTGAGAATATTTAACATAAGAAGAAGTTAATGTTTTTAAGGAAATCCTTTGTAACTAAGAAGTAGCGCTAGCGTAGGACTTATCTAAGTGTGAAAAAGTTAACCCACTAGTAGCATTACTATAAGTCATTAAGGTTGTTAAGTATAAGGCGTAGTAAGCTAGTTCTATCCTAATACCTCTTAGGTTATAAGGGAAACTAGTTAATTTATTAAAGAAGAAGTTAAAGTATAGGTATTTAGAAGAAAGCTATAGTTCTTATAGGAACCCTTACTTTCTTATTATAAAGAAGGATAGAGGGATTTGCCTAATTCTATTAGCTACTAAGTATAATAAAGTTATAATATATAACGCACTAATCCCTTAAGGAGCGGAGGTATTTAGCGAGAGCTTTGTAATATATAAGATCTTGTTTATTATTAATCTCTTATTAGGATATAATTAAGTGGAATTAGCGGAGAGAAGTAGAGATATAACTATGATTTCTACTATGATTAGCCTTTTATAACTTTACTACCTACTATAGGGAGCTACTAACTTAGTAGCCTAATTTATTAGGATTATCAGCTAAATCCTATTTAACTTAATCCCTAAGATTTGCGTACCCTTTCTAGATAATAATGCTATTAAGGGGCTAACTATAATATATAATGAAGAAGAAATTATGCCTAGAGTACGTAGATATATAATAGAGTATTTAATTAATATTAACAAAGTTTTAGTTAACATTAAACTCTCTAGTTACATAGCTTTAGTAGCTAAGTTAAAATTCTACTAGAAGTTAGCTAAAATCGTAGGATTTATGTGTGGGATAAATAGATGAAAACTAACTAAGGCAAAGATTATAAAGATTCTAGACTAGAAAATTTACTAAGATCTATTAGAAGTGTAATCTTTTATTAGATTAATAGGAGTTTACTACATTTAGGTTAAATACTACATATAGAAGGCAAGACTACTAGTGATTTTACTATAGAAGATAATAAAGTAAGAATAAGGACTAGAGTAATAAGAAGCTATGGATATTTTAAAAAAGGCAATAACTATAGCCCTAGTTTTTATTTTACTTAATCTTAGACTAGGCTTTAGGGAAATTATCCTTATAGTAAACATAAGCTTACTAGGATAGGGAGTAGTATTACTATAAATTATTAATAGTAAATACTATCCTATTTAATACAAGAGCGGTGTTTAGACTATTGTAGAGGCTAAGTATAATATGACTAAAAGAGAATGCTAAGTAGTTATTTATGCGTTAAGAAGACTATGAATTCACCTCTACGAAGTTCCCTTTATATTAGAAATAGATTTATAAGTCCTAGTGCACTAGCTTAATGAAGCTATTAACAATGTGCCTAGAGCTCTTATTACGTAATGGATAAGCTATATACTACTGTTTGATTTTTCGGTGTAATATATTCCTAGTAAGAAGAATAGAATTACTAATACCTTATCTAGAAAAGGCCCTAGACTATTAGATTAATTAAATTAAGAAGTCAAAGGAGACATTAAAGACTTTATTAACCTATATCTTAATAGTGTTAAGATAAAAGAGGATAGTAAGAAGGACTATTCATAGGAGATGCAACAGGTGATTAATTTCTTATTTACCCTTTAAAGACTAATTAATCTTAGTGCTAGGGACTATAGGAAGCTTTATAATAGAGCAAAGAAGTTTTACCTAGAAAATAGATGCCTATAGAAAAGACTAATAGGAATTATAAAAGGACCTGCGTTAGTTATTAATATTCCTAAGCAGTAATGCGTAATAGTTAAAGCTATCCATAAAGAACTTAGTTACAAAGGCGTTAAGGTAGTTTTCTAAGTAATAAAATAGCGGTACTAGTAGAAGGGACTTTAGAATATGACTTAAGAGATACTAACCTATTGCAAGACGTGTTAAAAGTTCGCGCCTTAGTAACCTTAAGAACTATCTATGCTAGTTACACTAGGAAACCTAATAAGTAAGATCTATATTAACACTTAGCACTTTCTAATTAATCACGGATATAAGTATCTCTTAGAAGCTAGGTACAACTTAATAGGGTAGGTGGAGGCTATACTAGTTAGGAATGTAATAGTACTAGTAATTAGAAAATTCCTATTATTCTTAATTAGTAGGTTTAGACTTTTTTAGTTTATAGTCTATAATAGAGGTCCTAAGATATAAGGAAATCTTAAGGAAGCACTTATAGATATTAGTATTAAAGGAATCCAAACATCTAGGTATAACCTAAAGGCAAATTCCCCTGTTAAAGCTAAATACTAGTCCCTTACGTCCGCTTTAGTAAAATTAGGAGGGTTAAATAGCTAATAGGTAAAGCACCTTAACAAAGCCTTTCTTATAGACCACACTACTATTTGCAAATCGCATAGGAAATCCGCTTTCTATTTGATTTATAGATAGGAACTAATCCTACTATTAGAAGTTAAGTTTCTAACCTAGAGGCTAATTAACTAGGAAGTAGTCACTACTAGTTAGGACCTATTTAAAGCTTAAGTCTATATGCTTAAAAGGAAGGCAAAGGATATTAGGAAAGTAAGGAAGAAGGTGTTTAACTTTAGGAAGTAACTTATAAACTAAACTAATAAGAACTAAGCCACCTCTCTTAGGAAGGATTAATTAAAACTAGGGGATCTTGTTCTAGTATATAATATTAGAAGGAATGTTAATATATCTACTACAAAGAAACTTATAATAAGATAGAATAGACCTTTCCGAATCTATAAGCGAGCGCTAATTTCTAGAGCCTATTATTTAAAAACGCTAGATAGGGTTTACCTTATAAAAACCATTTTAAGGGACTATATTAAAAAGTTTATCTTAGACATAGAAGGTTAGTGAACTTTAATAGTAAATACGTAGTTATATACTTCTTAATAACACTAGGCAAGGGAGGAGACCACTAATAACTATAATTAAGAAGTCACTATAATCATGCCTTTAGTAGCTTAACATAATATATCTAATCAAATAGTTAATAAAGGAGGGATAAGTTTATGTCTTAAGAAAGAGGTTAAGCTCCTACCTTAAAGGAGCCTATATTATAGGATTAAGGTATAGCTACCTTACTTAATAGAATAATAGAAGAAAGAATATAAAGTATATTCTCTAATATACTAAGGAGTGTATAAGATTAAATATTATTTTCCCTTTGTTTTATTTTAAGAACTAAGCAAAGTTTCGTTCTAATACTAAAGATTAAGTAATTAAGGCATAAGTCTATTAACTATAGGACTACTTACCCCTTTTCCCTTTTCTTTTATTTCCCTAAAATCCTACACTATAGACTAAATTTGTTTTCTTTAATTTTCTCTATTATTCATAAATAATTTAGGAAAGGAGAAGGCATATCTACTACTAAGCGAGGAGAGTTATTAGAATTAATAGTATTTAGATTAAGCGGAAGGGTCTTTATTACTTTAGCAAACTACTCTTTTCCTAAGAAAGGCATAAGAGCTCTCTCTTAGGAAGACTAAAGGTAATACCTAGAGGTAAAGCGCTATTTATAGCTAGCCACACAAGACTTATTCTAGATATAATTACTACATGTACCTTTACTAACCCTAGAAAGTAAGATATAGCTATAGAAAGGGAAGCATATATACTTACTAAAGAAGGTAACGTGCTATATATATAAGTTTAAGTAGTTAGTATAGAAAATACTATTTAATCTACTAAACATAGACACTAGTAAAGCATAATAACGCTTAGGACGCTATAAAAGAGCGTGCAAGAAGTACCTATTAGGATAAGCTATCTTAGTAGAAATAAGAACTAAGTAATAACGTTTATTTTTAATAGTAAGGGCTAAGATACTATTTACTTAAGTATAGCTCCTTATAAAATCCTTTAGTAATTTAGTTCTCTTTATAGTAGTAATTAGATAAGGAGAAGCCCCTTCTAGGGAATTTTTAGAAGGTTAGAGGGTAATCTCTATATATAAAGAAACACCACTATTACTAATATTAATCCTGCCCTAAACCTAGAAGGCAAAAAGGAACTTGTACTATAAAACAGAAGTCATTAGTATTAGCCTAAATATAAGATTAAATAATCTTTAGAATACCTACGTAGTCTTTGCTAATAAATAGAGAAAAGAACTTAGCGTAGTTAGACTAGTCTATAGTCTTTATTACTAAAAGCTTGACTTCTAGGACGCTTACCCTTATAATAGTAGTAATATTAGGAAGTTTTTAATGGTTTTTATTAAGAGATTTAGCTATAATTAATTAATTAGGGTAATAATACAAAGAGTAATAAGTTAAGGAGTATAAAGAAGAGGAAAGAAAAAGGGTTAGAAGAGCCTTAAACCGTAGGATACTATATATAATAGGCGTTAGCACCTAACAAGTAAGTAAGCTACCTACGAGTAATTTATGATAGCAAGGTCTAAATCATAGTAACTACTTAATCTCTACAGACGGATGCCTTGTAACGGATGCTAGCGGCTAATAGAGAAAGAGAAGGAGGTAACTAGTAATAGCTGCTAATAACTACTCTTAAAATTAATAAAGACTATAAGAACGGGATTAGGGCTATAGGAACTACTTAATCTAACTTACTTCTTATATAAGCATATATTCTCTTAACCTTTAAAGTTTTTGCTTATACTACCCTTATTCCTAAAATCCTTTCTAATTATACTAATTCAAAAATCTAACAGGTAGTTACTACATCCTTTCCTACTATAATAGTTATTCTATTTATCCTAGAACCTTTTAATCTTACCTAGTAAAATAGAATAGTATAGAGAGTTTGTTATAAATAAGGGTGATTATACCAAAGTAAATAGCAACACTATTGCCTACTTTCCTCATAGTAGGTGCCTTACTATATATCACATTCACGTTTTAATATATAAATTAGAAAGCCCTTTCTTTAAAGAAATTAAGAAAGGCACTATAGAAATTAATTTAGTTAATCTCTATAGGTAGCAGTTACCTTTGTTTTATTCGCAAAGAGACTAGCCATAGCCTTTACTAAGATTTAAAGTTCACTAGGATAATAATAATTTTAACCTAGTAATACTAATTAGGCTAGGATAGATAAATATACAATGGCGTAGTTATTTAATAGATATTTATAAATTCCTAAGAAAGGCTTATAAGACTCTAAGCAAAGACTAGCTTAACTAGTTTAAGCTAATAGTAATAGGGAGAATGATAGAGCGTAGGCTTAAAGCGATAGTAGTAGTACTACCTTAAATATTTAAAGTTAGTAAGACAAAAGATTTTAATATAGACATATTATAATAATTAATTAGTTTAAAAGCTAGAAGACTCTATACTACCTATTAGCCTATTAATATTAAGTATAGCTATAGTTATAACCTTATTAACCTTCACTTACATATAAGCAATTAATACCTTATTATGGGATTTACTTTCTTTATAAACTATTAGACTACTTTTGTGTTTAATAGGAAATAAGGATATCTATACTATTTTAATAGCATAGATAAAAGATGAATAACTTAGTTCGCTAACTTCGCATGCGAATAAGGGTAGATTATATAGCTTATAAATTACCCCTCTAATTTTAAAGTAATTACAGTCCTAGTAACGGAGCAGAAAGGAAACTAGGAATATAGGTATATATACCTAGGGTTCCTTCTCTAGATAATCCGCTATTAGGTCAGTTACTAAGTAATTAATTTACTATTAGAAGATTAAAATGCACTAAATAAGTATAATATTAAGTTTAAATAACTATACACTTTTAGAGGAGACTTAACTATTAACTAATGCTTTAAACTATACCTTAAAGACTAGATAGTAACTAATAATATCCTAGACCTAAAGTATAGCTATGTAAAAGTACTTAAAAGAACTATAAGAGTTTTATAAGATATAGCCGCAAATAAACTTAGAATAGGAAATCAATTACTAAGGGAATTGTTATACTAGAAGGACTTTAACCTTTAATACTTAATATAACACATAGCGAAATGCTTAATGCCTTGCTTTATAACCTAGATAGTTAGTGGAGGACTCCTTGTTAGCGTTACACTTATGCCTTAGAAGCTTTAAGTTACTAATAAAAGTTATCTAATTAAATAGTATACTAACATAGTAAAGCATAATAAGCTTTATGTTTAGGATTTCTAGTAACCTATAGCTTATATCTTTACTAGTAACCCTAAAGTCTTTAATATTAGTATATAAGAAATATTATATAATTAGGAAAAACAAATATAGCAAGACACTAGAGGAGTTTCACCCCTAGTTAAACTAGAGAAGCTAAGATTAAGTAAAAGGGGAAGTCGTTATTTATTACAAGTATCTTCATTAGTGTTATTATCTATTATTAGATAAGAAGCAATACTAGTGTCCTTAGCTTCAAAGCTTAAAGCACTCTAATAAGGAAAACAAAATTAAATATCTAATACTACTAAATAAGCTCTCTAAAAATAGCAAGTAATAATAAGTAAGCTACTATAATTAGACATAGAAGACTAGCTAAGGTTACTATAAATCTATAGAGTTATTAGATAAGAGTAAGTGTATAGCTATAGAACCTTAGCTAAGTAAGTAGAAGAAAAGATAATTTAATAACTACTTAAAGATATAGAATAAGCTATAATAATTAATCTCCTTCCTTTCCTTAGGACATAGAGAGTGGCATAAAGAAAAATCATTACGTATTTACTAATATCATTTATATACGCATCCGTAGTACCACCTAGCCTAGTCCCTTGTAGAACATAGGCTAAGATTATTAAAGCTTGCTAATAGGAGAAGAAGCATGCCTAAGGATTATTTAATTAATATAAAACCTAAGAAAAGAGAGTAACATAGTAGGATATGAAGCGCTCTACTATCCGTACCCTATTACTAATATTACTTACTACATGCCTATAAACACTAAAGACACTAAAGCTCTCTTAAGAAATAAGGAATTTAGGTCTTTAGCTAGGGAGGTCTTATTTACTTTCTCTTTTTCCCTCTTTACTTTATATAATTTTTTTTTTTTTTTTTTTCCTTTCTTCCTTATATCTTTACCTTATTTACCTTTCTATCCTTTTAGTTTTCCCTTTTACTTACCTTAATACTCCTATTTCCTACTATATAAGATTTAGCTATATAAGATTAATTAGCCTAGGTCTATATATAATAGATTAAATAGTTCCTCCACCCTTTTTACACAAGATTAGTTACTAACTATACTTATAAGGCGCTTTTAGGTTTTGGTGTGTATAACTAGTTAGGGGCAACTAGTACACACCTAGGGAGGTGTTATATGCTGTAAGATACGCGCCTAAAAACGCAATTATAATGATAAGTGCTAGGGTTTAGGGATAGGAGTATTATAATAAGGGATAATAATATTAGTTATCTAGGTAATAGGATTATTTAATTTATAAAGGGACCGCTTGTAGATAGACTCTTTGATAGCATTCACGCACCTTACGAGATTCTTAAGATTACCCTAAGTTTGCTTTACCTAAGATTATACCTGTGTTTACTATAAGATAAATTAAGAAGATACCTTCCCTTATTTATTTAAGATATTACTTCTAATCTAACAGACTATTTAATCTTGGATATCTCTACATAATGAGATAGTCCTTGCTGTTGTTATGATTAATACTATTAAGTTAATCAACCCCTCTGTTATGTGTAGGCTCCAGAGCTACTCGCGATCGTAGGCCAGCATCGTGTCTTTTAGGGTGTTGTTTTCCGCTTGACAAACTAGTAGTATTAATAGTTCTAAACCTAATAGTTAAAACACGTGTTAGTAGCTGCCCTTATCTAGTAAGTTAGCCCTATTACTAAGCTAAAGTAAGGCTAACCTACTAATAATAAAATAGTACTAATGCCTAAGGTCTTAAATTAAATAAGACTTATAGGATATATATTAGACTTCTCTTAGTATACTAAGCTAAGGTAAATTAGTAATAGACTAGGCTTAGAATAGAGGTAAATATAACTAAATATAACTTATAGATAAACCCTTTTCTATTACCTATACGTATTGCTTCTTAGTTATAGACTTCCTTAGGAAGTTCTTATACTTATAGGATTCCTAGGTGAATTAGAGCTAGATAAGTAGTAACACTAGAGTACTTATAGCTTCTAGTGCTATTATACTAGATTTATTCTAAATCTATAGTAAATATTAGTAAATAACCTAACCCTAGCCTAGGATAGCCTTAAATAGCTAGAAAGAAAAGAAAAACCTATAGGAAGTTTAATATAAAGAGAAGAAAGAGACTAGGACCCTAGGGGGGGGAGAGCTCTTTTTTATACCTATAGAGGGGGGGGGGGGATAATTTAAATAACTTACTTAAAAATAAAGCATAATATAATTAATAAATCTAATAATATACAAGTAATCTTAACCTAGGACTATACTAGTCTAGGGCTATAATTACCCTCCCCCTATACTAATTAAATAGAACTAGGTGCTTAGACTTTACTAGATATATAAGGTGGAGGTAGGCTAGAGATAGCTAAAAAGTAAGGCTATAGAAAAGTTAGCGTAAAAGTAAATAAGAAGTAAATTAATACTATGAATTTAGATTCACTTTACCTTAGCCTAAGGCAAAGAGACTTAGGATAGATATATTATTACACTAGAATAGGACTAGAAGGGGCTTATTTTATACATTTTTCCTTTCCTTTTTCTTTTTAATAGGATAAGGCTAGTGTAAGCTAGTAATAAATACTTATAACAGGAAATATACTAAGCGGCGTAGACCTATTATAGGGCTAGCGCTAGCCTGTACATAGACGTAAGGGGGTTTTTCTTCCTAGTATAGGGTTTTCCCTTTTAACTTAGTAGTAGGAGTACTAGTAATAGCTATCTATAGAGCTAACTAGCGTAAATAATATATATATATATTTAATCCTATTCCTTACTTATTACTATTAGGTGCGTAATACCTATATCCCGCTAGCTTATTATACTATTATTATACGCGTGATATATTTACCTTGCTAACCTATTATTATTATAATATCTAGCCCCTACCCCTACTAGTTTGTAATTTATCTAATAAGGGTATATAATATATTTACCTTACTAATCTATTATTTATTATAATCTCTAACCTTACCCTTACTAGTTTGTGAATTACCTAATATAATTACTTCCTTATTAAATATACCTTATAATTTATTTAACCTTCCTTTATCTCTAGCTACTTTTATAATGCCCTTATCCTATTTTATTAGTAAGTTCCTTATAGAAAGTAACTCTAATAATAAATAATATACTACCCCCTAATCTATCTAGCGCCCTTATAAGCTATATATAAAATAGGCCCTTACTACTAGTATACTAGAATACTACTTACCTAAGTCTAGGGAATTCTATTCTTTATATTAGAGGTAATATCTTACCTATATTTGGTATACTAAGCTCTTATTTACTAACCTATATCTCTATTATATATTAAAGAATATTAAGGTAAAGATTACTATAAGTATATATATTATTAAACCTAGAGTCCTAATGTTGGATTCACAGGGTATTGAATTCAATGTAATACAGTCGTGAGCCCGAAGAATAGTATTGTCATCGATTATCTATTCTAGGCTGCGTTGTCTGTTATTATGATTGATTTAAGTTATTAGAAAAGAGAGGTAAAAAGCTAGAAGTTATAATACATAAAGGGAAAAGGGGTTACGCGTTTGTGTCCCTATATTTCCTAGCTAATTAACGTGCTAGGTTGTGGGTCATGTGTGGGGTCCGCGCGTAGCCCAAGCTTTTGCTAGGTAATTGCGGCTGCGACGCGTGATTAATATCACCTTTGTTCTAACACTAGAACTTCTCTCTTTTAACATGATTATTAACACGCAATATTAATTACAGAAATAAAAAAGGAAAGATAGATTAAGAATATAATTAATAGGGGATGTAAGGAAAAGAACTTATAGCCTATCTAGGCATATAGTTACTAATAAAAGGGAAATCACAATCTTGCTTAGCCTATAAGCCTGTGTAAGGATAAGTGGGTCCTTCTAAATCCTTTCTTTCCTTAAAATAACACATATACCGCACTATAGCGTGTATATAATGTCTTCCTCCTCCTTAGTAACACCTTTATTCTCTTACGCACTACTATTAATTTCTATAGTCCACTAGGAGGGCCTAGTAGGCTAGCGTGGTTATGGCTACTAGAGATATTAACTATAGGGGCGTAGATCCCCTGCATATTACTGTCTTATCCCTGTGGCTACCCTCCTAGAGGATTATATTTCCTCTTACCACGTGTGTGTTACGCGTAAGTAACCTATCTCTCTATTTAGATAGTTATCTAGTTAGTTAAGATAAAGCTCTTAAGGGCCTTATTAGGTAATGCCTTTATGAAGGCATTAGCTAGGTTATTCTCTTTATTAATCTATTAGATCTCGTAGAGTTCTTGGCGTTTATATAACTATTAAAGGGCTATAATATTAATTATTAGGCGTTTCTTCTTTATTATACTAAGCTTAATAAGGCACTTATATAAGGAGTATAAATCTGTATATATAATAACTAGGATCTTCAGGAGCTTTAGTTAGTTAGTAACTAAGTTTAGGGTGGTTGCAATTACGTAAGCTATATTAACACTAGTTACTATACTATAGACTTCTAAGGCAAGCACGCTTTACGTGACTTTCTTGCTCTTTATTAAGCTAAAGTGCATGATATTACCTTTAATTATAAACTTACTATTAGTATAGTCTTTATTTGCTAGGATGAGTGTATATCCTAGTTATAAGGATAGGTTCTAGTTATTAGCAAAGGATCTATCTATAAAGGCAAAGAGCTTTGCCTTCTTAAGGTTAATTAGGATAAACATTAGACCTCTCTCTAGGTAATCTATCTACTACTTTAGGCGGTGATTAAGGGCTTTTACGTCCTCTAGGGTTAGCTCCTAGTGTTATGTAGTAATAGATAAGTTAAAGTAAGCCTCTAGTTAGCAGATTAAGGTAATGTAAGTGCCTTAGGCCCTCTACTTAACGTATTTGCGCTTTAAGTTAGTTATTAGAACTAACTCTAACTTATTACTTTACCCTTTCTGCTAGATCTTAATAGTATTATTCTCTAGTAAAATAATGCTACTATTAAACATAAGAGAGCAGTCCTAAGTTAAGAATTACTTTAGCTTTACATTAAAGCTTACTATAGTAAGCTAGGTCTCTTCCTTCTTAGAGAACTTCTTATCTAAGAGGCTAATTATATTATTAGTCTATATTCTAATGTAGGTAAAGTTAGAGCTTTCCTTCGTAGTTACAAGTAAGTAAGGATTATATATAGAGGTTTCTATCTAGAGGTTCTCTCTATAATACTTATAATACATAACTTACTAGTGCGTTCCTACCTCTGCAAGCCTATAAAGGGGTTTTATAACCCTCAAGATCATACTAGGCAGGTAAAGATACCATATCTAAATTAGCAAGCGCGCTAGGATTAGCCGCTCTAGCAATATACAGGCCTGTATATAAGCCTAATAGATATCTCTTAGCTAGATAAGGAATTTCCTTAATCTTACTAATAGGGCTATTGTGAGGATAAGACATTAGCTCGCGCGTTAAATCGTTAGGGCCTATATAAGAATAGCCTGTTTCCCTTTATTCTCACACCCTTAGATTATAAGGCGTGACTTTTTGTAGGGTTTCGTTATCTTACCTTTAATCTTATTAATAATTTAGGAATTAAAGATTTAAATTCCACTATGTTTTTCCTTATTAAATATAATAAATTTAAACACACCTTGCTTAATTAGGGTATTGATTTCCGCTTTTATTAATAGCTTAAAAGGTTTACTAGGGGTCTTAATAATTTCTTCCTTACATAGCTTAATTACAAAAGCTAGGTTACTATATTCTTTTACTAATAGGAAGGTATTAGCACCTTAAGGCATTACAGGAGGGTTCTTCCATAGCCTTCCGCGTCCTTACTTTAGTGGTATTAGTAGCACTATGTTCTTATTATAGGCCTCTTACCCTTTTTCTCCTTTCTCTTTACTAGGCTTTACTATCTTCTCCGCACTAGGATTATTATAGTAAGGCTTAATAGATATTAACCTAAAGGTCTTTAGGCCTCTAGGCATATTAAGTATATAGCTTTCTCTAGTAATTACTAGTAGCTTATATAGACTTACTTATCCCTTACCTTCTTGCTAGACCTTAACCTTTAATCTAAGTAGTAGGCTAAGGGTCTTTAAGGTATCTAGGCTATTACGTTTAGTAAGGGCCTTATTAACCTTCTAGATAGCATAGAGTCTCTTAATCTCTTTAGTAGCCTTCTATACTATAATTATATACTATGTGATATTAGGCAATAGCAAGGACTTATTTATTATGCATAAGTAAGCTCTAAAGATAAGGAAGGTTAGGATAAGACTATTAGGGCCTATGGTGTTATTTAGGGCCTTAATTACTATTTAAAGGGTAATAGGTTTTAGTGTTGTAGGGCATTTACGTCTAATTATATTATAGGCTCTTTAGAGTGGCTTATAATACCTTTTAACCTTCCCTATGCTATAGTATGCCTTAATAAGGACTTCCTTAATTAAAATTAATATTAAAGCTGCGAATTATCTGAATTTATTACCATGGAAGTTTATTCTAGTGTCTGTGATAATAAAGTCTAGGGGGCCTAGGTAAGTATTAATCTAGTATATACAAAGGGCTTCCTAGGTTGTTTTTATAGAGATATTATTAAGGAATTTCGCTACGTTAAACGCTATAGCTATATCTATAGTATAGAGTGTAAGGTAGTTACTATCTAGGTAGAAAATATTTACTATTACTTTGTAATTAAAGCTATACTTATCCTTAGGGTGAACTTAAAGTAATTAGGGCTATCTACGTGCATTTAGCATTAGTAGCAGATTCTTATTAGCTCCCTAATAGCTTTAATATTAACATTATGCCCTAATTTATAGAGAACCTTGTGTAAGCATTGGATTAATGGATGTCTAAAGCAGTGGTATAATTACTATAGCTTGCCTTCTATAAGGTAGCTCTAAGTAACTGCTTCTTCTTTCTATGTAAGAAGCATCTAGGCGTGGCCCTATTTACGTATAACAGGCACTTTAATATTTCCTTGTTATAGCGTATTCTTAGAGATATTAAAGTTAATCTTTAGATAGTCTATATTATTAAGGGATAAGAGGAACAGAGTGTTTATAAGGATAACCTAAAAGAGGATGTTTCTAAAGGGAGTAGGCATATTAGCTGCTCTAAGCGTGATAATTAGGTCTCCTACGCTAAATCTAACTAATGCCTTCTTCTTTTTTGATTTATTAAGCTATAATATGGGTATTTAATATTATAAAGCAAGGAATTAAGGGTGCCCTGCTGTAGAGAACTTTATAGCTCCTGTATTAGGCATGATCCCTTAGAATATCGCATAGGAATAGCAATCTTCTAATATAAATATTACTAGGGCTTTGTTTACGAGTTCTTGCTAAAAGGGGTCTTCTTTGCTTAGACTATAGTAAGCTACTTGCCTTATTAGGAATTAAACCGTTCTCTTGCTATTAATCTAGGTTTTATAAGTAAAGAAGCTTATAGGTACTAGCCTATCTATATCATTAGGGCTGTTATTAAATCTGATACTCTTTATATACTAAGTGATTTTGTTATTAATAGGGGGTTAAGACTTATGTTCTCCCTTATACTAAGTGAGGAATAAATGATATGAGTTATTAGTTAAATTTGTAAGGTAGTGATTCTTAAAGCATTAAAACGCTTTCTTATAGTTCTCTTTAGGGTGCTTAGATAACTAGCATCCTTCCTTGCTACATATATAGCACTTCTTTATGCGGGGAGTACCTCCTCTTCCTTATGTTTTTAAGGGGTATTAGGTCTCTTTTCTATTCCTATTATATCTTTAGTTAGTCTAGAACTACTCTAGGGTTATAGCTTTAGTTAGGAACTATTAATGGTTTTTCTTCTCTTCTTTAATAAGACGAAGGGTTATTCTAATATGTTTACAGAACTCTTATAGTCTATCTAGCGGATTTATAATTACTTCTCTATACTCTAGAATACTATAATAGGCTCTAATAAGTTAATTCTAGAGTGCCCTTTTGGTTTAGCTTACTTTAGGCACTACTTATTATAAGATAGCTAGTTTTTCTATAAGTTTATTAAAGCATTTAATTATTAACTTACTTAGGTTATTATTTACTATTTCTTATAGTGAAGTGTTATTCTACTCTAGTAGATATCTTTGCTATATATCCTTGGTTTTGAATTATTCTCTTATATAGCTAATAAGCGTAGGGAGATCTTATAGTTATCTAGGTTTAGAGAGGTAGTCTGCATAGTATTATAGTGCTTTGCCTTTAAGTATAACCTTAAAAGCATAACTAGCTTATTTAGGCTAGATATTAAGTAACTCACACTTTCTATAGAATATTTAAAGCTTTAATTTAAGGATATTATAGTTATTAGCACTGTAGAGTTACTCTTTAGGGTATACCTTAGATAAGTTAATAATTTACTTTAGCAAAGGTCTCTAGGTTTATAGGGGTTCTCTAGGTGTTTCCCTTTGTATTTATAGAAGGGGTAGTAGGGTCTTTAGGAAGTAAGAGGGTAGCTTTATAGGTAGCACCCTTAGGGCTTGTTATTCCCTCTAATCCTCCTCTTCCTTATGTTAGGAAGGAGGAATTATAGCTTTTTAAGCTATGCTAATAGGGGCACTACTAGCCCTAGATAGCATAGGTTACCTTTATTAGTAACTCTCCTGCTTAGGGGTATTATTAGTAGTGTTACTAGGGTAATACTGCTAACTTGCCTTTAGTAAAGGTATAAGCAGGGGAGTTACCTATGGATGCTTACGAATGGTATCCTTGGGTAGTCTTAACTCTAGGTTAATTAACCTTCCTAGGGGAGATAGACTAGGCCTTCCTAGAGGGGATTAACTTAGTCTTCCTAGGGGAGTTTAGCTTATTAATTCTTTTAATAGTAATTATACTAATAAACAGGGTGATAGGGTAGGTTACCTAGTTCTAATATTACTATTGTCTAGTAAATTATAGAAGAACTCTTTGTTCTATAGGTTCTTTTGGAAGCCTATGTATTTCTTCCTAGCCTCTTTGATTTCTTTAAGAGTTTAAAATCGGAATTCTTTTTAGTTTACTACTTCTTTAAGGTTATTTACTATCTTAGTGCCTTTTCTAATAGTTATGTACACTCCGTTATAAAGGAGATAGTCTTGAAGTCCGTTCTATAAAAGGTCTCTCCCTTCTGTGAACTTATCCCTTAACTATTTATAGAAGTTATTGCTAAATTTAGAGAATAGTGTTCTTCTAAATAACCCTCGCTCCTTGTATTGCTTAGTCTTTATAAGGATATAGAGACTAATTTCCTTAGGTGTTTTTATCTCTTTATATTTAGAACTTCCTATTTATTAGAGTAGTTCTTTTGTGATATATTATTAAAGCCTTATAGAGATATAAGGGTATAGGTTAGTATAGATAGGGGTTTTTCCTTTATTAAGGTATTTATTATTATCTCCTATTTTAACGCCTTCTATAGTATTGTTATAGCTATTAGTCTTGCTAGGAACTCTGAATTAACTAGAGGTCCTAGATGGTCTAGGTGCATCTAATATTCTAATTAATTAAGGGAGGCAGATCTTGTGATGTAAGGAAAAAAATACAACTATGATTATGTAACGTGTTTCGGGTGTGAAGGATCGTGAGGCGAGGTGGTTAACTTTAAATACGTGATAGAACGCATAACAAAGAAAGATAAGGGGATAGCTTAGCTACTAGCGTTAAACCTTTCTTTATTATTTTAGAGTCCGTATAGATATAGATATTAATACTAAAGTAAGAAGAGAGCTATATTATACCTTTCTATTAGCATAACTTATTATTAAATGTGGCCCTCCTATTTCATAGGGCGAGTTATTATTAGATAAGCTACCTCTTCTAATTAACCTTGCTAATCTGTGGTGTTCGAAGACTACGTGGTTATCTATAAAGGTAACCACTAATTAGTGTTAGATTTACAGGGTATTGAATTTAATGTAATACAGTCGTAAGCCTGAAGAATAGTATTATTATTGATTATCTATTCTAGGCTACGTTGTCTGTTGTTATAATTAATTTAAGTTATTAGAAAAGAGAGGTAAAAAGCTAGAAGTTACGATACATAAAGGGAAAAGGGGTTGCGCGTTTATGTCCCCACATTTCCTAGCCAATCAACGTGCTGGGTTGTGAGTCACGTGTGGGGTCCGCGCGCGGCCTGAGCTTTTGCTAGGTAATTGCGGCTGCGACGCGCGATTGATATCACCTTTGTTCCAACACCTAAAGACTAAGGAAATAAAAAAGAAAATACTTATCTTATCTTAAAGGTATTATTATCTTATTAATTAGTAAAACTCCCTCCTTACCTAGGCTTAGTTTAACCTAGCTTTTATTTAGTTAGCCTTTAGGGTATCCTTAGCTATAAATATTACTATAATAAATATAACTAGTTTTAATATTACCCCTTTTATTAGCACTAGCCTTTTAGGTAGTTATAGTATAGCTTAATCTATATAATAAGTTATAAGTATTTTATTCTAATAAAACTAATAAGTTATAGGTAGGCTAAGCGTAATATATATAGAGATATATAATTAGTTTACTACGCTTCTTTAAGCTTTATTACCCTATTACTAAGATAAGATTTATTAATATTCTTAGATTACTAGGTTAAGTAATAAATTTCCTTTATATTACTACTAGTATTATTTATACTATCTTTCTATATTAGGTTTAACTTATAATTATATTCCTAGGTTATTAAAAGCTAGCTATTCTCTAGCTAGAAATAATATACCTTCTCCTTCTAGCTATCCTTCTCTTATATACTATTCTCTTACTAGGTCTCTTATTATACCCTCTCTTACTTATACTTCTTATACTAACTTTACCTATACTATCCTAGTTTTAGGCTATACCTAATATAAACTAGATAAATAACTTATTATACTATACTTATTACCTAGTAAAAAAAGTACTATAGCTATAGTAATAATAGTATAACTTTAGCTAGAGGTAATACCCTCCTATTTATTTTCTTTTAGTAATTAAGGTAATAACTTACTAGATAAGTATTCTTATTAAGTCATAGTAGTAAAATATAGTAAGTAAGTATTTAGGGTGCTTATAGGAGTCTTTATAGCTATATAAGTTTTCTAAAATTAATTTAGTTTATTATTAGTTTATATATTACCTTATTTTACCTTAAATTTATTAAGTGCTTATATTTTCTTTATGCTTTCTAGTAGCTCCTATATTAGTTAGGAGTATTTTACTTACTTAACTAAGATATTCTATTATCTTCCTTACCCCTATATATTTTAAGCTACTAGAATTTACTTAACTTAATATTCCTTTATAAGCTTATTATTACCTTTTACTAGGACTTATTTAGAATTTAGGTATAAGTCTTATAGCTATTAGCTTAGAAGCGGGTTTTTTACTATATATTTAATAAGGTTTATATAAAAAACCAGATAAATACCCCTTAGTATATTAAGTTAGACTATAAGAGAGAATAGTACTTTTATAACTATATACTTTATAGCTATTTAGTTAAGTTTCCTTAAGGGGTAGTTTATCTTTATATTCCTAAGTAATAGCTATACCTTATCCCTAACCTAAAAATATTTTACTAGGTATCTTAATACTAATATTATATCTTATTACTATTACTATATATAAGCTATTATAGCCTAAGCTAAATAAGTACCCTTTTAGAGATAGCTAAGGAAATAAATAGCTCTTCCCTTTAGTGTAGTTATAAATATAGGTATATTTAGTTAGGTTTAAATTAGTTTAAGATTATATTTATAAAGTAATTTCTTTAGGCTTACTTTAATAGCTAATAAGGTCCTATTATTAATTACTAGTTAATAAGTAGTAAGGTATTCTAGCTAGTTATACTATAAGAAAGAAATAGTAATATGTAAAATTACTTATACCTCCTAGTTTACTTATTTTATATTACTATTAGTCTAAGGATAGTGTAATATAAAGAGTAATTAATTTATCCTTACTAGGGAATATAATATTATCTAAAATTATTCTAACTAGTCTAAGCCTTAGTTTATAATAATAAACTAAGGGAATTCTCTAAACCTTTACTAAACTATCTTAAAGTATTTTATATAATCCTTAGCTTTTATAAAGGTTATAGCCTTAAGCTATATAAACTTTAATAGCTTATTTATAATAACTATAAGGTATTAAGGTTACTTAGGTAATAAAGCTAGTAAGTTTATTATAAAGTTAATAAAGATTTATAACTAAAACTAATTAGGGATTAGTAAGGGCTTTAGTAAGCCCTAGTATTACTAATAGCTCTTATAGTTACTAATATAGTAGTAATTATAAATAAATCTTACTATATTCTATAATATTCTATTTTAATAAAACTATTATTATAGAATTTAAAATATAGTATTATAGCTAGGGTAACCTATAACTAGTAAGTTATAACTTTATTAAATAAGAGTTATTATAAGGGGTTCCTAGGCTAGGACCTATATATGCCCCTAGAACTATAGTATACTATAAGCGCTTATAAAATAATTTATAACCTATTCTTTTATTATTACTTCTAGGGGAAACTTCCTAGTACTCTCCTAAATAGCTTTTAGTTATATACTATATATAAGGTTTAATATAATAGCCTAGTCCTAGAGGTTTTAAAGGTGCTTACTAGTAAAGAGAGCCTCCCTTACTAGAGGTAAGGATAATTAGTATATATATAAGGCTATAATAGGTTTATTTAGGTTTATTTTTAGTAATAGGGATAGTTATATAATTATAATTAGCTATAGAACCTATCCCTATCTTAAGGACTTCTTATATTAGTTCTATTCCCTCCTAGATAAGGCATCTAGATATTATGCTTATATACTAGGTTTATAATGTAAATAGAAATTAAATAGCGTAAGCGTGTTTACTTATTAAGCTTACTATTCTAATATTAGTCTTAGTATTATAAAGTACTTTAGGTTCTTATAGTTTATAAAACACTATATAAATATTTACTTTTATAAACTAATATACCTAGGAGAGAGAGCGTAGTATCTCCTTAATTAATAGGAGTAGATATTAATCCTATACTATAATCTTATTAAGTATATAATAGTTTATGTAAAACCACTATCCCTTATTTACTTTCTTTATAAGGAGGATAGGGGCTATAGCTAATAAGGAGCTAGTATAAATCTAGCCCTTATTTATTAGATTTATTATCTAGTGACAAACCTCTAATAACTAATCCCTTAGTATATTATATAGTAAGCCTTATAGGAGTGTTAGTTTAGATCTATCTAGATTCCTATATAAATATATATAATAATTAAGGGAATCCTTATATAATAGTAAGCTATTAGCTTCAGCCTTATTAAAAAGATTTACAAAGTTTACTAATTCCCTTAGTAATATAGCTATATTAAAGCTATCTAGTTTTATTTTAGGCACTATAATCTATAGTACTATTATTATTTCTTTAAGGCTTATAGCTATAAACCTTATTATAGTATCCCTTATCTTTTATACCTATTATGCCTTAGCTATATATAAGAAGCTAATAATCCCTTATACTAGGGCTTCCCCCCTATGCTTAGTAGCTTTTAAAATATAAAGGCCCTTTACTATACTAATTACTAGTTACTATTTTACTATATAAATTATAATATTATAGTACTCTAGCTATAGTATACTAAAGATAATATCCTAGGTAAAGCCTAGGATAATATATAGGTATACTAATAACTCCTACCTATTAATATTAATACTAGCTTATACTATATAAGTAATAAAGGAAAACTCCTCTCTTTATTATCTCTCTTTTCTCTTTATTTTTACTATAGTACACACTTACCTTTATTTTAGTAGTTATATAAGCTCTAGGCTAAGCTATCTTACTACTAATTTACTAATAGTACTATAGTAATTATAGCTATAATTAATCTAGATATTAATATAAAAATATATATTAAAAAGTACTAGGATTAAGAAAGGTAATTAGTTTATATATTAATCTATATCTTTATTTATATCTATAAACTAGCTATACTTATTTAAATCTATAGCTACTAGCTAGCCCCTTTACCCTTATATAAGACTTTACTTAAGGGCTACTTATTTTCTAAGGAGTTTATAGTAACCTCCTTATTTATACTTTCTATGTTTACCTTATGTAAGTTAATCTAGACCTTAGGTTAGTAAGGTAGGAGAAAGGTATATTCCTAGATATAATAGTCCTTAAATCCGTAATATAAGTAGTACCTCTTTTAGTAGTATTTAGTTAGTTTTACCTAAGTTACTTACTTAGCCCTTAGCTAATTTATATTTCTCTTT
The DNA here is from genome assembly GCA_019022495.1 of Epichloe hybrida. Classification (NCBI taxonomy): domain Eukaryota; kingdom Fungi; phylum Ascomycota; class Sordariomycetes; order Hypocreales; family Clavicipitaceae; genus Epichloe; species Epichloe hybrida. Next base: position 607,357 of record JAFEKR010000013.1, read on the forward strand.
AGGCCCTTATCCTTCTTATTTAGCTTATTTTACTTGCCTTATTAAGTTATTATAGCATATACTTTTATTATAAGTATATTACTATTATAGTTTATTTATTAAGGGGTAGGATAGCCTAGCTAAGGTTTATATTAGTTTTAAAACTTCTTCTCTAAGGTATAAGATTTAATATTAACTATAATACTATAATACTAAGTAACTATAATATAATATTCTATTTAGCTTATTTCCTTACTAATAGATATTTCTCTTATACACTTATTAAGTATGTGTTAAAGCTTAGCTAGCTTAATATCCTTAGTCTAATAGGTTCCCCTTACTAGGGAGAGTTTCTATTTAAAATAAATAAAAAACATCATAAATAGCTCTCTTATTCCTTATTTTATCTAGTTAAGTTCTATAAGGGCTATCTCTTATTTATAGGGATTTATATAAAGTATTTCTAAGTAAGTTAAGAAAGCTATAAGGTTATAGTTATTTATATAGCTTATCTTAAAGAATAATATAATCTAAGCCTAAACCTTAGGTAATAGGTTTTAGTAAATAAACACCTATTAGTCCTTATTAGACTTAATAAAGTCCTTATTTACCTCTAACTTATATATTATTAGGAACTTCTAGGTAGTAAATATAGCCTTATTACTATTATATAGGTTACCTATAGGAATTGGTTTTTAGTAAATTTATAATATAAGGGATAGTAAGGCTAGCCCCTAAAGTAAAATATAATCTAGATTAATTCTAGTAAGGTTTATTAAGGCGTTTAGTAAGAAGTTTTATTATATTACTAATTCTAGGTTTATATATATATATTATTATAGGCTCTTAATTACCCTTACTTACTATACTAGTATTAGTTAAAGCGTCTTAAACTAGGTATTCTAGGCTTTTAGTAGTACTATAGCTTTAGATAAGGGGGTGTAAGTTCCCTAGCTAGGTTAGTTATAAGGCTAAAGCGTGTCTATTAAGTCTATTATTATTTTCTTTATTTCTTTTAGTAGCTTTCTTTTTAGACTAAAGGAAGTCTCTTAATTATTATAGACTAGCCCCTTAGGTAACTATAATAAGGCATTAATATAGTATTAAGAGACTTAAGGAAGAGAAGGGAAAGGAGAAAAAGCTATCCTTAGTAGTGCCCCTTATACCCCCTTAGCTCCTTATGTAAGCCCCCCTTTCCTTACCTTACCTATTCCTACTTGCCCTTACCCTTCCTACTATACAGAAAATGCTTAGGCAAAGCCCAAGCCCTTACAAATATACATAATATAATTAGCTATATTAATTCGCTACCCTTACTTTTGCTTTACTTATGGATTTCGTATACTTTTCTAGTATCTAGACTTTCCCTCTCTTCTCTCTCTTTCCTAACTAGCTAACTAACTATTATTAACTTTAATATTATAGGATTATCCTACCTGCGCAAGCACCTTAGTGTAACTAACAGATAGACTAGAATATATAATAATTATGTACACTTTAGTTTACCCTAAAAACCCTTACATATAAGTTAATAGTATCTTATAAATCCTCCACTAATTAGTAGTTATCTCTATAAATACCACAGATTAGTAAGGTTTTATAGAAAAGGTATTAGTATTATAGACTTACCTTATAAAAAAGAAAGGTTACTCTAGATACTAATATACTAAGGAAGAAGTATATTCTAGCTTTTCTTTTACCTTAAGTAATTATACCTAGCTCTATACTAAATCTAAGCTTATTAGATTAATTAAGGCCTAGTTAGTAACTAACCTAACCTATCTTTAGTTATTTAATTAAACTTACTAAGGGGTAAAGATAATAGCTTTACTTATAATTCTTTAAACCTTTATAATTTCTTTATTTCTGTTAGTTACACTAAGGTGCCTGCGCAGGTAGGATAATCCCGTAATATTAAAGTTAATAATAGTTAGTTAGCTAGCTAGGAAAGAGAGAGAAGAGAAGGAAAGTCTAGATACTAGAAAAGTAAGCAAAATCTGTAAGTAAGGTAAAAAAGAGGGTAGTAAATTAACATAGCTAATTATATTATATGCATTACGCTAGACCTATAATTTAGTCTAGTCTTTAGCTATAATTAAACTAATAAAAATCTAAAGGATTTAACACTAGTAATCTCTTTTTTTCCTTTATAGCTAAAGAGCTTAAAAACATAATAGAAATTAGATTAAAGAAAAGTATATATAAGTAAATCCCTTAATAGGAATCCGCTACTCTAATTAGCTATTATAGCATTAGTTAATTAAATTAATTTATTAGTCCTTACTTAAGCTCCTATCCCCTAATATTATAAGTCTCTTTACTTATTCTTTAATATAAATTATTAATTTATTTAAATTAATTAAAGAGAAAAGTAATAAATTTAGTAATACTTTTATTATTATATCTGCTAGATTATTATTACTATTAATTTACCTAACTTCGTAAATCTTATACCTCTTGTATAATTAATAAAGAGCTATAATATTAATTATTAGTCTTTTCTTCTTTATAATTCCTAGCTTTATAAGGTATTTATATAATAAAAAAGAGTTAGTATAGAGAATTATAGGAATCTAAGGTATCTTTAATTAATTTGTAATCTAATATAAAGTTATAGAAATTACATAGGTAATATTTACGCCTTAAACTATACTATATAATTTTGTGGGGCTACGGAAGACTCAGCGTGGGAGTGAACAAGAAGTGAATTAACGCTACGCATCCGGATTCACTTTACCCTAGCCTAAAGCAAAGAGACTTAGAATAAGCATATTATTACACTAGAATAGGACTAGAAAGGGCTTATAAACACTTATTCTATATATTTTTTCTTTCTTTTTTTTTTAATAAGATAAGGCTAGTATAAGCTAGTAATAAACACTTATAATAGGAAACACACTAAGTAGCGCAGACTTATCATAGGGCTAGCGCTAGCTTATAAATAAATATAAGGGGGTTTTTCTTCCTAGTATAGGGTTTTCCCTTTTAACTTAGTAGTAGGAGTACTAGTGATAGCTATCTATAGAGCTAACTAGCGTAAATAATATATATATATATATATATATATATACTATATAATTTAGAGGTAAGCATGCTATAAGTAACTCTCTTACTCTTTATTAAGCTATATATAATAATATTACCTTTTATAATAAAGGTATTATTTATTGAAAAGTAGGGAGCTAGTTGCTAGCTGGTAACAGCTGTACAGGTGCAGGCTCTACGGTTAGGGACCGATAGGGCCATAACGTTAAATTAATTAACGTAATATAACGGAAGGTTATAATAGTTATTTACTAATAGAATTTAATCTAGATTACTTTTATAATATCTTATAATATAATAGAATTGATTTTAAATACGTTATATAAGCAATACAGCTGTTATTAGTTAAGAGAACTACCTATCTAGCTAGTTAAAAAGATTTTCTTTCTCTTATAGACTTACTAACCGTATTAGTGAATCCAGGCCACTAACGGGGTCTTACAGGCTACTTTTGATTTTCTATAAAATTTATTTATATGTAAAAACTAAAAAATCAACTCACCACTATACTAGCTAGTAACCTGTATGCACTAACTTTTAGTCTAAAAAATAACCTTGTATAAATAAAAAGCCCTGTCTTCTAGCTTTAATTTGCTATATATAAAACTTTTGTATAACCTTTAGTTAAAGAGAAAATCGCTATTAAAGATAGCTATAGGGTAAGTTATGTGTAGGGTAACCTGCTTACGTCACCCTAGCTTACGTCACCCTAGCTTACCTAATTACTAGTGGCGTGGTTGTAGCTACACTTGTAGCCACAATGTAATTGACTATTTAGTTATCCACACGGTCGGACGCAGCTGTCAGGCTTGCAATGCAAGCTAGTAATAAAAAGGTTCTTTAACTAGAAAAGGGCTAAAAATAGGTCTTATTTTTAACATTATTATCTTGCATTATCTTATTACTAATTATAATTACATATCTAATCTGTAAGCTTAAATCCTTATTATTAGTAAGTAATTTATTTATAAATATAAAAAGCTTTACCTCCTTAAGAACTAAAGGGATATATTATAGTCTATATTATTAATTCTTAATTTACTACTTAAGGTATTTATTAAGGTATATAATATCTTTAGTAAAGGGTTCTTAGTATTAAGCTATAATTAATAAGTTATAGGAAGCTTCTAGTTAACACATAGTTATAATATAGCTTCCTTAGCCTTATTATTCTATATAATCTTGCTTTACTATTAAGGATTAAGAATTAACTTTCTTAATCTTCTAACTTTAGCCCTTCTAGGTTAAGATTAATAAATTATTAGTATTTTAAGTTAAGATATAACTATTAAAGATAAGGGGACTCTTAGTAGTTAATTATTACTTTTCTTTAGCTATAAATTTAGCCTTCTAAAGCTCTTTCTTTTCTTTTTAGAAGAAGTTATTATTACTTAGGCTTAATATATTATTAGTTTATATTCTAATAATACTGAAGAGGTTTTTATTATTTAGGGCTATAATTAATAAGTAAGGATTATAGGTTAAGGTTATTATATTAAGGTTATCCTTATAGTAATAGAAGTATATTACTTACTAGTAAGTTCTAGCCTTTTTAATCCTATAAAGAGGTTTAATTAATTTAATTACAGTCCCTTCTAGAAAGAGATATATAATTTACTTTAGTAATCTCACGATAATTAGCCTTATTAGTATTATGCTTAATTAAGTATATGCTTATGTAATATTACGAATCTAAAGGTAAATTCCTATTTTTCTTAATAATAAAGTAATAGCTTTAATAAGTTATTAGCTTGCTTATTATATTATTAGTAATTATATTAGGATAAATTCCTTTCCTTTATTATTATAGCCTTATATAATAAGGTAGGATTTCTTATATAGTAAGTCTATTCCTTTGCCTTTAATCTCTCTTACTATATAAGAATTAAAGATTCTATAACCTCTATGCTTTACTAGGTTATACTTAATAAACTTAAATATATTATAAGCTTATTGTTAGTTTCACAGGGTATTGAATTCAATATAATAAGGTTGTGAGCCCGAAGAATAGTATTATCATTGATTTATCTATTCTAGGCTACGTTATGTGTGTAAAAAAGAGAAGTCAAAAGCTAGAATTTATGATAATAGAAGGAAAGGGGGCTACGCGTTTATAGCCTTATATTTCCTAGCTAATTAATAAGCTAGGTTATAGGTTACGTGCAGGGCTTACGCGTAGCCTAAGCTTTTGCTAGGTAATTGCGGCTACGACGCGCGATTGATATCACCTTTGTTCTAACACTTATAAAGCATTAATTTTAGCTTAATTAAATTACTTAAAGGGCTTTCCTAGGGTTATAATCTTCCTTTCTTAGTAAAGTTAAAAAGTAAGGTTTTAATTAGCTTCTTTCTTTACTATAAAGAATACTATACTTAGTATTCTTATAGCTTTAGCCTCTTAAATAAAGGCCTTTTCTTAATCTTTATTAATAAGTATATAGAGTTAAACTAGGCTAGTATTTTTCTTAAGATTATAAGCTTTTCTTTTTCTTACTTTTCTTCCTTTAGGGTAAGGTAATAAGTCTTTAACTTAATAGCTTCCCTTTAGAGCTATCTAGGCTTTATAAGCCTTTTCTTTAGACTTTTCTATACTTATAAATTAAACTATAAAGGCCTTTCTTAGTCTCTTTTATCCTCTCTTAGCTAGTGCTTATAACTCTTTATTTTCTTTTATTAAAGAATCTCTTTTAGTAGTAGTAGTTAGTTATATAGTTACTTCTTTCTTTATATTACTAGGCCTTATCTCCTATTACTTTAGTAAATTATAAGGCTTTATCTCTTACTACTTTAGTCTCTTTATAATATATAAGTCTTTATAATAAAGCTTTACTACTATAAAGTAAAACTTTACTAGGCTATAGGGTATATTAACTATATAAGTCTCTCTACTAGTAATAAGTAGCTTATAAGGGCTATACTAGCTACCCTTCTCTCTTTATATATATATATTAGCCTATAGGGGTAGCTAATATATAAGCGTAATATTAGGGCTATTCTAGGCTTTAAGGGTATTATAAACTTACTATAAAGCTAGATAATAGTAAACTTTATTAGTAGCTTTATAAATTACTTTAGTATATTAAATAATAAAGATACTTAGTAGTAACTTATCTATTATCTATAGGTAGCCTCTAAAGACTAGTAAGGTTAGGATAATACTATTTAGGCCTATAAAGTTATTAATAGCTTTAATAGCTATTTAAAGATATTATTATAGCATAAGTTCTATTCTAATTAAGTCTATAATAATATTATAGGCTTAGTATAGAGGTCTATAATATCTCTTAACCTTTCTAATACTATTATAGGCTTTAATTAGTATCTTATTAGTCTTAATTAATATTAGTTAAGTATAATACTTAAATTTAGTAGAAGTAAAGTTATTACTAGTATTATAGATAATCTACTCTAGAGGTCTAAGATAAGTATTAATCTAATATTCGCGGATGGTATCCTAGATATCTTAAGCATTCTACTTCTTTAAATTAAGGAATTAGGCTACTTAGAATAAGATTACTAAATTAATACTATAAAGCACTAGTTAGCTATTAATTTATATAATATTAATAATAATCTTATAGTTAAATTTATAGTTATCCTTAATTATAAATTTAAATTAACTAGGGGCCTTACTATATATCTAGTAATAGTAGTAAACTTTAGTTAATTTCTTAATTACCTAGTATTTAACTTTATAACTAGCTTAGTAAAGGATCTTTATAAGTTATTAAATAAAAAGGTAACTAAGCTAATAATATAATTAATAAATATCCCTTTCTAAAAGGTAAAAGGTAACTATTTCTTTTACCTTTAGTAACCACTAAGAATAACCTTATTATTATATAATAGGTATAGTCTTATTACCTTAGATAAGTATATTAGTAAGGTTATTAATCTTAACTTATATTTTATTTATATTAGTAATTAAGAAAAGAAAGGGAGTAGCTATATTAAGAATATAGAATTTAAGCTCTTTGAGTTTTATAAGTATATAAAGAATACCTCTTATAACTACTAATCTAGTGCTAAATATAATAATTTAAGGCTTATAAGGGATTACCTTTAATAAAGGTATTAATCTTAATAAAGCCTTTACTTATACCTTTCCTATACTTAATTTTCTTATAGCACTAGTATTAGGTATAATTCCTTTAAAAACCTCTTTAAAATAGTATTCTTTAGAGATATAGTAAATTAAGCCTTTATTATACTCTTATAGCTTATAAAGCTCTTACCTAAGGAATATATATTAAAAGGCTTAATTATTTAGGGTTATAAGAATATTAATTTTAGTAGTATTATAATTAGTCTATAGTCTCGAGTAGAAGAATTATATAATACTTAGATATATTATTAATAGTAGCTTCTCTATATTACTATTATTATCTTTAGCCTCTATATAAGCTAAAAGATATAATTCCTAATTCTAACCTAAGCCTTTATTAAGCTTATTATTATCCTACCCTTTATAGGAGGTAAGAAATACCTAGAATCTTTTCTTTAAAGGGGGTGTATAATATATTTTACTAGCTTACTAGTAATCCTTTTTTTTAACACTCTTTAGTAAAGTAATTAAAGAACTAGTAGCTACTATTACTATATATAAAGTAATGCTTAGTACTTAGCCTAAGGCTTTATTTATAATAGGTTCCTTTACTATAGGATTATTATCTATACTAATAATTAGTAAATATAGCCTTTAGAGAGTCTTCTTATTAGTACTAAAGGTATTAGAAGGACTTCTTATTTAATTCTATAATAGTAATTACTTTATAAAGGTCTTTAGTAAGACTTTTAAAGCCTAGGGAGTATATATATTTTACTATCCAATATTTAGGTATACTAGCTATAGTATTTAATATTTACTTATAGAGTTTAGTATTTACTATTTTAGTAAGGTATAGCTCTTAATAGATTTTCTTAAGGGTTAATAATATAATCTTAAGGTAATTAAGCTTACTTTTATTAAGGTTTTTCTTAATTATACTCTTTAATATTATATTACTTTATTTATAGTAGTAAAATTACTAGTTACTTTCTATCTTAAAGTATTAATAAATATAAGTAATTATCTCTTTATAGAAATAGTTATTTCTAAAGAGATAATTAAGGAAGTATTATTTAGTATTACTTATTAATATAATAAGGAAAGCTTTCTAATAATATATTTAAGGAAAGTTAATTTTATTATACTTATTTTTAAAGAGTATAATCTTTAGTATTAAGAAGTTATATAGCTTCTTACTATTATAGTTACTATTCTTATATATTTTTATAAGCTCTAAGATTTTCTTTATAATTTAATCTTTAGAGGGGAATTACTATAAAGGCATAATTTATTATAAATAAGAGTCTACTAGTTATTATTAGTAATAATTATTAGAATAAAGCTATCTATCTAATAGAGATTATTATAAGGGCTTTTATAAAGGTTTAGGTAATTTTAAGGGTTAAGGAAAGTGGATTTCTAGGGTAAGTTATTAGGATTATTAAGGTTAAGGCTCTAGGGGTTTAGAAGATTATAGTTATTCTTATAATCTTTCCTATAACTAAAGAGGTATTAAAGTTTAATAAAGCACTTCTTTAAGGGATACTAGGATTAAATATCCTAGGCCTTACTTAATAAGAACACTATAATCTTATAGAGAATTATATAATTCTCTAATAACTTCCTTTAAAGCCTTTTTAAAGGTATTTTTAGACTAGCCTTTAAAGTCTTCTTAAAATAATTCCTATAGGGTATTATCTCTCTAACCTTAATACTTACTAAGGTTAATAAATCTTATAATCTAGTTATTAAGCTTAAGCTATATAGTAATCTCTAGATTTAGTTTAATAAATTCTTTCTAATTATAAAAGAAGTTATAAGTAAGCTATCCCCTCCCGGGCACGAGGTAAAACTGCTTAAATTATAGATCTCTATTTTTCAACACCTTTTCCAAATATCTAGCCTTTTTCTCTAGCTTTTTATTTCCTTTCTTTTTCTTACTTTTCCTAAATTTCTTAATATTTTCTTTGGTTTTTTAAATTTCCTTTTTATCTAGAATTTCCTCGGATTTTTAGATAGCTATTAAGTTCTATAGCCTAGTAGTTATAGCCCCTAGCTTATAGTTACCCTTAGCCATACTATTTTCTAATTAGTTAGTTATTAATTAGTTAATTAGTAGCCCTTAACCTACCTGTGGATTCGAATTAGAGTGGAGTTAAGTGAGGATAAGTTGTGTTTTTTTTGGTTTGCCTTAGAGCTTTAAAGGATAAGTTATAAGATAGAAGAGATATAAAGAGATAGAATAAACATAGTTATAGAGAAAGGGGGAATTATATTAATTTATACTATAAGTAAAACTTAAATAGATTTAAGTTTAACTACGGTTACGAATTATAACTCTTATGTAATTATAGCTATAAAGTTTATTATAAACTTTATATTAACTTTTTAGCCCCTAAATTTATAGCTTAAAGCTTATTTCTTTTATATTTTACCTAACACTATAGTAATTATTAAATTTAGTTATTACATATAGCACTAGCTAGGTATTGCTAGTAATTTTATTAGTTCCTTGAAAATTAGATGCATTGGCCACAGCCAATGACCCCAAAAAAAATTAAAAATCAATTACCCTAAGGATAATTAGGATAAGTTCTAGGAATAGACCCTTATACTACTTTAGGACTTTATAAGCTATAATATATAAATAGCTATTTAACTAGAGAATATAAAGTAAAAGAAGGGTTAGAGTTTTATTAAGTTTAGTATTTACTTAGATTTACTAAAGAAATACTTAAAGTAAGCTCTAGAGAAAACCTATACCCTTATATTCTTTATAAAGTTACTTCCTAACTTATAAGATTATATTAACTTATATATAAATATTACTAGCCTAATATAAGAAGATATTATATAACTTACTTAGTAATTCTAGGAGGTAATATTAAAGAATAAGTAAAAGCTAAATAATTTAGAAGAGAAAGGCTTATATAAGGTAGCTTAATACTAAAGATATAATTCCTTATAAGGGTATTAGCTAAATAGGGATTAAAGAGATAAGAATAAGGATAAGGAAAAGACCCTAGCTACTTACTTAAATAATAATAAACTATAAGGAAAAAAGTATTACTATTATTATAATAGTATAAATTATCTTATTTATAATTATAATAAGCTAAAGAAAGACTAGTAAGAAAGCTAGGGAAACTCCTAGAGGTAAAAGTAAATACCCTTACCTTTACCTTAGATACTAAGGTACTAGTAAGACGCTAATTTTATATACTAGTTATTATTTATAAGCCTAAAGATATTAAAATAGTAGTAAATCTTAATAGTTACGCTAAGATTAATATTATAAGTACTTAATTTATATAGACTTATAAGCTTAATTAGGCTAAGGCTATAGTACCTATCTTAAAGGTAGTAAAGGCTTTTATAGTCCCTTAATATAGTATTTATAAGGTACTTATTATAATTAAAGACTTATAAGGTAAAAAGAAAGACCTTAAGTTACTATACATAGCTATTAATAAAGATTTAAGAGTAAAGGGAAGCCCTATATTAATTAGAATATATATACTTATAGAAAAATATATATATCTTTACTTATACTTATACGAATAGTAGTTTAAAAAGAGAAAAGTAACCCTTTTATTACTAACTTCTTATAAGTTTATAAAAGTAATATATAATAAGATAATAATATATACTATTATAAGTATTATAGAAGATAAGTTTATACCTCTTAAAGATAAAGATAAAGTAAAAGTATATAAAACTATTAAAAATATCCTAAAGAAACTATATAAGTTTAAAGATATATTTATATTAAATAAGGTAAGGAGTTTTTTATTAAAGAAGTTAACTAACTATATAATTAATCTTATACTAGAAGCTATATTCTTATGTAAACTAATTTATTCTCTTTTCTAAAGTAAACTTAAAAAGCTTTAGAAATATATTAATAATAATCTAAAGAAAAGCTAGATAAGACTCTTAAAGAGCCTAGTAAGTATACTTATTTTATTTATACTAAAGAAAAATAGAATACTTTAGCTATATATTAATTATTAAGGACTTAATAAAGTAATATAAAAGAATTACTATACTCTCCTCTTAATTTTAGAAATCCTTAATTAATACTAAAAGGCTTATTTCTTTTTAAAGATTAATATTAAGGATATATACTACTAAATTTATATTAAAGAGAGTAATAAGTAAAAGATAGCTTTTTATATATATTATAAGTACTATAAGTACCTTATAATACCTTTTAGGTTAACTAATACTTTAGTTACTTTTTAAAGCTATATTTATAAGGCATTTTATAAGCTAGTTAATACTATTTATATAGTATATTTAAATAATATCTTAATTTTCTTTAAGATAAAGAGAAAGTATACTAAATATATTAAGTAAGTCCTAGATTATATAAGGTTAGTAAAGTTATATATAAAACCCTTTAAGTACTTTTTCTATAAGAAGTTAGTAAAATTCCTAGGGTTTATTCTCTTTATTAATAAGATATTAATAAATACTTACTAAGTTAATATAATTAAAGAATAAAAGAAGCCTATAAGTTTTAAGAATATATTGTTATTTCTTAAATTCTATAACTTTTATTAATAGTTTATTTATAAATACTCTAGGATTATAATACCTTTTTATATACTAATAAAAGGTAGTTAAAATAGTATTTAAACTAAGAGGTTTATATTTAAAGAAAAGAAGTAATTAGTATTTAACTAGCTAAAAGATACCTTTTAGTAAGTATCTTTCCTTTAATACTATAACTTAAGTTAAGTAGTATATATTAAGATAAATAAATTAATTTTTATAATAATAGGAATTCTATCTTAGTAAGATAATAAGGGCTATTAGTATCTAGTAGCCTTTTAGTTAAGGAAGTTTATAAATACTAAATATAACTATAGTATAGCTTACTAAGAGTTACTTACTATAGTAAAGTTATTTAAATACTAGTAATATTATATTAAAGGTATAAAGATACTTATAGAGGTCTTATAAGACTATTATAACTTATAAACTTTTATAAGATAATAAAAGCTAAATAGAAGATAAGTATAATAGTATATATTTCTTTACCTTTTTTACTTTATAATTAAGTATAAACTAGAGAAAAGTAACCTTATAAATATATTATTAAGAAGGTTTAATTATAAGGGTAAACCTATATTAAATAAGGCACTCTTACTAAAGCTTAAAAGGAAAATAGTAAATACTTATATAGTAAAAGAAGAAGTACTAATATATTAAAGAAGCTATAGTATAATACAAGTCTTAAAACTTACTAAGGTAAGAGTAACCTAGGTAAAAGGCTAGTTAGCTATTATAAATTTAGTAATAAGTTAGCTAAATAAGGGTAATTTTAAGGAGAAAGTAATATATATTTAAGATACTAGTATAGTATAAGTAATTTAAGGGGTTATTATATTACTAAATCCTTACTAATTTATAGTAAATAAACTATTAGTATAACTATTATAAAAGGTATAAAACTAAGATTTAGATTTATAAAAGTATAAAGGTAAAGTTAACTCCTAAGTAAAAAGAAAAGAAAAAGCTAGTTTATAGTTATATAGTATAAGGGGTCTCCTAATATATAAAGACTAATTAGTTATTTTATAGAAGCTTATCTTATAATAAAAGCTTTTATAGTTACACTATAATAATTTACTAGTAAGTTACTTTAGGACTAAATATACTCTTAAGCTACTAAAATATTACTATTAGTAGCTAGTAATAAGTAAAGCTATTTTAGACTATATATCTAGCTATAAAGTATACTAATATATAGTAGCTAGGTAATATTACTTATATAGAAGCCTTAAATTACTACTAATACTAAGGTAACTATAGGTAAAGATTTTAATAGACTTTATTATAGGATTACTACTAGTATAGCTATATAAATCCCTCCCAGGCAAAAGGTAAAACTGCTTAAATTATAGATCTCTATTTTTCAACACCTTTTCTAAATATCTAGCCTTTTTCTCTAGCTTTTTATTTCCTTTCTTCTTCTTACTTTTCCTAAATTCCTTAATATTTTCTTTGGTTTTTTAAATTTCCTTTTTATCTAGAATTTCCTTAGATTTTTAAATAGCTATTAGGTTTTATAGCCTAGTAGTTATAGCCCCTAGCTTATAGTTACCCTTAGCTATACTATTATCTAATTAGTTAGTTGTTAATTAGTTAATTAGTAGCCTATGACTTACTTAGTGATGTAATAGATGTAGTGTGTCTGTTAGTTTGGAATTAGATTGGCTGTAATTAAGGATAAGTTATGTTTTTTTTGGTTTACCTTAGAGCTTTAAAGGATAAGTTATAAGATAAAAGAGATATTAAGAGATAGAATAAATATAGTTATAGAGAAAGGGGGAATTACGTTAATTTATACTATAAGTAAAACTTAAATAGATTTAAGTTTAACTATAGTTATAAATTATAACTATATCTTGTATAATTATAGCTACAAAGTTTGTTGTAAACTTTATATTAACTTTTTAGCCCCTAAATTTATAGCTTAAAGCTTATTCCTTAATGTTTTACTTAATACTATAGTAATTATTAAATTTAGTTATTATATGTGGCACTAGCTAGGTATTGCTAGTAATTTTTTTAGTTCCTTGAAAATTAAATGCGTTAGCCACAGCTAATGACCCCAAAAAAAATTAAAAATCAATAGCTATATAAATAAGAAACTAATATAATTCGATTAATTATAGACTAATTTACTAAGTACTTTATTTTCCTTCTTATGAAGACTATAATTAATATAGCTAAATTAGTAAAATTATTCTATAAGGAGATTAAGCTATAATTTAAAGCACTAAAGGGCATTATATTTAATAAAGGGTTAGTATTTATAAGCTAATTCTAGTTAAAGGTATATTACTAGTTATATATAAAGTAAAGGCTTTTAATAGTATTTTACCCCTAAACTAATAAGTAAAGAAAGAGAATAAATTAAGTACTTAAATATTACTTATAATATTTTATTAAAGAAAACTAATAGCTATAGCTAAAGCTACTTCTAATAGCCTAATTTATATATAATAATACTATTAATAAAATAATAAGCTACTTCCTTAACTATACTTTTATAAGCTATTTACTTAAATTTTACCTAGCTCTTAAGGGTAAGAGTAAGGAGAGAGAGGTTTTAAAAGCTTATATATATATTTAAAAGCTATATAAGATTAAGGAAAAACTAGTATATAACTAGGTAAGGGCTACTAAAGTATAAGTAAAGTACTATAAATAAAGATATTAGCTAATAACCTTAAAAAAAGAAAACTTAGTATTACTATTAGTAAAGAATATTAGGCTTAAGAATATAAAATAAAAGCTAAATCTAAGATTTATTAAGCTATTTTAAATACTTAATACTATAAGTAAATAAGTATATTAACTAGTATTACCTAATATGTATAGTTAACTATATAATATATTTTATATTAGCTTATTAAAGCTATAGAATTACTAGGAAAATACCCTAGATAAGGATATACTAATACCTAACCTTAAAGATAATAATAATAAGTTTAAAGTTAAAGAAGTTAGGGATTATAGGAAAATATATAAAGGTAATAAATACCTAGTAAAATAAAAGGGCTAGCTAAGTAAATATAATTAATAAGTAATATTAGAGAATATAAAAAGCACTTAATATATAATTTAAGCTTTCTACTAAAGTAAAATAAGTAAAAAGTATAGTAAAATATAAGTAAGTTATAAGTAATAAGGGATAAGGTAATTATAAAAAAGGCCTAGCCTTATTAGCTACTATTATACTCTAATTAAAACCCTTATTAAACTATTTACTAAATAATAAAAGAAAAGATACTTATAAGGAAGGGAGTCTTAAGGAAAACCCTTCTATAGTTACCTCTTTATATATTAAAATAATACTATTATAAAGAAAATACTTAGTATCCTTACTTTTATTCTCCTAAACTACTACTTTTATTACCTAGAAAAACTAGTACTTTACTACCCCTTAGGGTATAAATTCTAGATTATAATATTATAGCTATAAAGTTATTTTTTTCTTCTAGGAATTATAATATATAGTATAGTTTAGCTATAAAAAGTTAGTAAATAAGTAATAAAGAAAAAGTAATAACTTATAATCCCTAGGATAAGGGTAGGAAATATAGTAACTAAAAGTTACTAATATAAAATAATATACTAATTATATATAGCTAAAGTAACTTACTTAAGGAGTAAGTAAAGGTCTAGAGAATATATAATAAAATATACCTAATAAACCTTAGTAGCCCTAGTTAAACTAAAGAAAATATAATAAGCTATATTAGCATAATTAAACCCTAAAATAAGGTTTAAATAATAGGTGCTAAAATAGTAGTAAGTTACTTTTAAAAATATATAGTCTTTAGGGTTATTAGGAACCTAATTACTTAAGGTATTTATTAAAGTTTTTACCTAATTAAAGATAGTGGGAAAATCTAGGAAATCCCCTTATATAGTTAGTATTACTTAGAGAGATATAGGTAATTAGGGACTAAAAAAGTAAAGAATATAATATACTTACTATCTTATAAGTATTACTATATTTAATATACTAGATATAATACTTTAAATATTTCCCTTTAATAATAGTAGTTAGTATACTAGGGAATTAATAGTTAATCTACGGGATATTAGGCTTAGCTAGAGAATTCTTCTTAAAGTTTACATAACCTATATATAAATAATATATATAAGAATATCTTTTTAAATAAATATTAGGGATAGCTATAATAATAATACTCTTAATGCTTTTCTTATTTAATTTTATTTTAATAATAAGGTAAGTAATAAAGGTAAAGTTATAGTAACTAATAATATAATAGTATCTAAGGAAAAGTTAGCTATAGATAAGAAAGGGAAAAGTTAGTAATATAATAAGAAGTTAGAGGTAAATTTATACTTAAATACTAATATTATTTATTATTATTTTAGTATAGCTATTACTTAGTAAATAGCTATATAGTACTTACTAAAAGCTATTTAAAAGCCTAGCTAGAAGTAAGGGGGTAATTATAAGGCCTTACTTATAACACTAGCGCGCTAGCACACTACTAGGTAAGCACACTATACCCTAGGGCTAGGTTTATATAATACTAGTAAGTTACTAGCTATAAGCTAGTAACTTACACGTATAATACACTTAGACCTAGCAAGCTTTAGTTAATATATAGGTGCCCTTATACCTCTTGCCTAGCTATCCCTTTGTTCTCACAGAAATATAGGAAGTTACTAGGAAGTATTCCCCCTTTAAGAGGTAAATAGTAAAGAAAGACTTCTATAAAGACCTTTTTCCTATTAGCAGAGCTTTACATGTAGTGTAGTAAATGTAGTATTTTGACTTTCCTTGTAGTATGTAGTATAGTGAATTATAGTATAGTGTAGTATGTAATATAGTGTAGTAAATACTACACTACACTACAAATACTACATGTAGTATAAGGCTAAAAATAAAAGTGAGGCATATTAATATTTTATAATATTCTTTAGATTTTTTTTTATTAACTTAATATTATCTTTCTTTTTTATTAGAATTTAGTTATTTAGTTATATATCTTTAAAGTTTATACTTATTTAAACTATTAAGCTTATAATAGGAACAGGGTAGCTAAGTATAGTATTTTTAGTGATACTATATAACTCTATTCATTTCTTAAATTCTAAAGGTTATTTTATCTTTCTAGCTTTTTAATTAGATTTAATATTCATTTTAATATACTTTTTTTACTTTAAATCTAAGATTTACCCTCAAGAAATTATTTACTATTATATATAAATAAGATAATAAATCTAATAATGATATATTTATAAAGCTAAGCTATTTATAATAAATAGAATTTTTAACTTTATATTATAAAAGGTTTTCTAGCTATATATTATCTTTGAATATAATTATATTAACTTTTTAGGTTTTTTAAGTTAAAAGAAATGTAAAAACCCTTAAAAAAGCTTTAAAAAGGTAGCTAGAATATTATTCTTATAATATTAAGAGAAATGTAATATATTTTCCTTTATTACTAAAATGAGAAAAAAAAGCTTTAAAAGTAAGCTTAAGAATATATACTATTTTTAGCTTACTTACTTAGCTATATATTATACTAAAAAGTAGGTTTAAAAGTAAACTTTATTAACTATACCTTTTATTTACTAATAGTTTCTATGCTTTTTCTATAATTTAGTCTAAAGAAAAAGATATATTAATAAAAGTGGGTCTAAAGTGGGTCCTTATAATTATACCTCTACTTACTAATAACTTTTAGGCTTTTTCTATAATCTAGTCTTAGAAAAAGGAGGTATTAATAAAAGTAGGTCTAAAGTAAGTCCTTATAGCTGTCTTTTACTTAGTTAGAGTTTATACTTTTTTTTAATTAGGTATAGAATTATTTCTTAAAAAGAGATATTAAATTTATTATTCATATTACTACTATTACTACTATTACTACTATTATTATTATTTTAAAAAATATAAAAAAGAAAAGTATTTTATTTTATTAATATTTTTAAAAAGCTTAAAATACTAAGTAATTAAAAAGTATAGCTTTTTCTATAGTAATTTCCTTATACTTATTTATATTTATATTTTAGTTACTTATTTACTATTTAATTTTAATTAAACTTTAACACTAATAATATTATAAGTTAATATAATTTATTATAGCTTATAGTAGCTTATAAACTATAAGCTATTATAAGCTATTATAAGCTATTATAAGCTATTATAAGCTATTATAAGCTATTATAAGCTATTATAAGCTATTATAAGCTATTATAAGCTACTAAAAGCTATTATAAGTAATTATATTACTAAAAATTATAAATACTACAAATACTACAAAATACTACATGTAGTGTAATGTAGTAAAAAAATTCCCTTGTAGTGTAGTGTGTAGTGTAGTGTAGTGTGTAGTGTAGTGTAGTGTGTAGTGTAGTGTAGTGTGTAGTGTAGTGTAGTGTGTAGTGTAGTGTAGTATGTAGTGTAGTGTAGTGTAGTGTAGTATGTAGTGTAGTGTAGTATACCACACTACACTACAAATACTACATAATGTAGTGTAATGTAGTGCAAAGCTCTGCCTATTAGTATCCCTTTTTTTAAAGACTAACTAAAGTAACTAATTACTTTATAATATCCTTAATTCCCTTAATTACTATAATTACTCCTATTCTATTCCTAGATTCTATTATATTAATCCCTAAGTATACTAAGTATAAGGTAAAGGTATAATAGTATAGGTAATCCCCCTATTATAAGCCCTTAACTACAAGCCTAAACCCCCCTTACTTCCTTTCCTAGGATAAGGTATTATAATTCTCTTTTATAGCTTATAACTATAGTACTTTCTCTATAAGATTTAATTATCCTTATTCTCTCTTAAAAGATAAGCTAACCCTTATTAAAATAATTACTTAATCTTAATAAGTTTTATAATAATAAAAGTATTAAATATAGTGCTAAGGAATATAATATTCTTAATATTAAGCTTTTAACTTATTAAAGAAAGTATAAGATACTAGGAATTATATAAGAATAGTTAGGCTATAGTTTTAAGTTTATACTGAAAGAAAGACCTCTTAAGTACTTCCTAGAGAACGTTTGAGGCTAAGGAGACCCCTAAGATCTTTAAACTCTTATTTATAGAATTAGGTAAAAGTTGAAAATAGATAATATATATTAGAAAAACTATCTATTATAAGGAAAATTATAGCTACTTATAATTATCTAAGAGAACCCTAATAAATTAAAGATTAAATGCTTTGAACACCTTATAATAAAGCTTTTAAATCTCTAAAGGGTAAATCCTTATGGATTCTAGTTAGAATTAAACCTTTATAATTAAATTCTTAATACTTATAAAGGAGTCCAGAATATAGCGCTTATATTATTAATTCTCCTATTAATCTCTAATGCTTTTATAAATAAATAAGGATATTAATTAGTAAATCTAAAGCTTTAATTAATTAGTAGTAATTCCTTATAAAAGCTAATACTAAGGAATATTTTTAGACTAACTATAGATATAATAAGAAGGGTAAGGAAGCTTAATATAGTTTATTTATATTAAAAAGTAAGCCTTATTACTTAAAAAAGTATTATATATATAGTAAAGAAGGTTATTAGTTAATTAAGCACTTATATAAGAACTAGCAGAAGGTATTTTAATACTTTAAGAATTACTCTTATATAGACTTAATAGCTTCTTTATATAATATATTCCTAATATAATATAAAGGTAATAATAATTCCAAATTAGCTAAAGATAATAATATTAACTAATACCTAATAAAATTTAGTTTTAGAAAAGAAAATAATAATAGCTAAATACTTATAAGCTTCTTTATATATAGCACTACTTATAATAGTTATATAATTACTAAGATTCTTACTAGTAAAGTAATAACTTATACTCTAGCTAAGAAGGATTTATTTAATCTTTAAGGCACTAAGTAACTTAAAGGATAATATTTATTTAGAATATTTAAAGGTATTATAGCTAATATAAGTACTATAGAATATTTATTAGTAAGCTACCTTTAATCCTTAGCTTTATAAAGTATAATACTAACTATTATACTTAATAAGTTAAATACTAGGAAAGTAAAGATTAAATTTAGCCTTAGAGAACTAATTAAGGCACTTAGATTAATTAAAGTGCTAACTTTATTTAACATTATTCTCTTTTAAGTAATTCTTATAAACACTCCCTTTCTCTTATATCTTAATAATATAACTGTTAAAAATAAGACTTATTTTTAGCCCTTTTCTAGTTAAAGAACCTTTTTATTACTAGCTTGCATTGCAAGCCTAATAGCTACACTACAGCTGTTAATAGTCGCGAAGGTAGCTATTAATAGCTACGTTATAGTAGTTAATAGCTGTGTCTAACTATGTGAATAACTAATTAGTTAATTATATTATAGCTATAAGTATAGCTACAACTACGCTACTAGTAATTAGGTAAGCTAGGGTAATATAAGCTAGGGTAACGTAAGCAAGTTACCTTATATATAACTTACTTTATAGCTATCTTTAATAGTGATTTTCTCTTTAACTAAAGGTTATATAAAAGTTTTATATATAGTAAATTAAAGCTAGAAGATAAGGCTTTCTTTTTATATAAGGTTATTTTTTAGACTAAAAGTTAGTATATATAGGTTACTAGCTAGTATAGTAGTAAGTTAATTTTTTAGTTTTTATATATAAATAAATTTTATAGAAAATCAAAAGTAGCCTATTGGACCCCGTTAGTAGCCTAGATTTACTAATATAGTTAGTAGGTTTATAAGAGAAAGAAAATCTTTTTAACTAGCTAGATAGCTAGTTCTCTTAACTAATAATAGCTATATTACTTATATAACGTATCTAAAATCAATTCTATTATATTATAAGATATTATAAAAGTAATCTAGATTGAATTCTATTAGTTAATAACTACTATAACCTTCCGTTACGTTGTGTTAATTGATTTAACGTTACGGCCCTATTAGTCCCTAACCGTAAAGCTTGCACTTGTACAGCTGTTGCTAGCTGGCAACTAGCTCCCTACATTTCAATAATAACTTGCCTAAAGATTAATTTCTATATATTAAAGAATATTTTATAGTAAGGGAATATTAAGGTTCTTATTATATATAAATAAAGGTATATATAAATGCTTCTTAATAAAAAAGAAAGTATTAATTAAAGGTATCTTATAGAGATTAAGCTTTATTAATTATATTAATACTTTAAATACCCTTTAGTTTAATATCTTTATAATTTACTATATAAATTAAGGTATAAGGTTAAGTTTAAAGCTATTAAGAAGCTAACTAAGGTTTACTAGTAGTACTAATTATATATAGATAGCTTATATTAATTTAAATTTACTCTTTAGGATAAATATGCTTATAATTATAAAATTATTATAGATATTATATACATTAATAGTAACCACCTTATTCTATAAGTTATTTATGTAGCTATATTCTTTAATATAGCTAAATTCATTAAGGATATCTTTATAAAGACTACATAGGAAGCACTCTATCTTTACTAGATTAACGTCTATCTAGGCCCCTTAGATATAATTATTATAGATACGAGAATAACCTTTAGAGGTAAGGAATTTAAGTAGCTTATATTATTAATAGTAATTAAGATTAAAGATATCCCTATTAAGGCTTACTATAGTATTAGTAAGGTTAAGTAATATTATAAGCTACTCTAAAGAGCCTATAATATTATTAGAAAAGAATACCTAATAACACTAGAGCTTATAGTATTATAAATAGTAGTTAAAGCTATAAATAATACTATAGGATTAAATAGTCTTATGCTAATAGTCCTTGTTTTTAGCACGTATCCTTATATAGTTAAGGAATTACCTTTATTACTAAATATTATATAATAAGCCCTTATAATCTAACTAGTAATTAAGGAAGTTAAGCAAATTTATGCTTAGTAAAAGGTTAGTAATACCCTTACTATAAGAAATAGTTCTAATACCTCTATAATAATTAACCTCCTACTAGGATTACTTATATATATATAGCGTAAAGATAAAGAATAAAGAGGCCCTTATAAGCTATTAGCTATAAAAGGTAAAACCTATACTCTTAAGCTCCCTTAGGGCCTTAAAGCCTTTAGATTAATATTTATTAGGCCTTTTTATAAAGATTCTAATAAAAAGAGACCTCCTAAGAGCATAGAGAACTAAGATACCTCCTTATAACCTATAGCTACCCCTCCTATTAATCTCCTAAAGTAAGGACCTAGAAAACCTTAAAAAAACCTACCTATTATTACATCTAATATTAATTACGTAGATTAAATCAAAGATAAGACTAATATCTTTCTATTAGCTAAGGAAAGCTCTAATCTTAAGCTTATAATCTAATTATATAAGGAAGGAATTATTAAGATCCCTAGTAAACCCTTTAAGCTATTTACTAAAGCTAAAATTAATGCTTTAATTAAATAAGGTATATTTAAGTTTATTAAGTATAATAAAAAGAAGTATAGTAAAGTTTAAATCTTTAATTCTTATATTATTAATAAGGTAAAGGGTAAGATAACGGATTTATATAAGGAGTTAAGGCTTATAATCTAAGGTTATAGTAATAAAGAGAAGCTAGTAATTCTCACATAAGCCCTAATAATCTAATAAGCTAGCTAGTAATTAATCCTTATAATAACACTTGCGTTATTATTACTAGGCGTTATCCTCTAGCTTTGTAATATTATATAGGCCTATATATAAGCATAAACACTTCTTAGTTATATAATTCTAGCCTAAATCCCTATCTAAATCCATTACTTATACCTTATAAGTATAATAATATAAGTAATTAAGCCTTTATATAGTATTATAGAAGCTAGTACCTACTAGTAAGTAATATATTATTATTACTATAGAGAAATACTTTAGATAATAACCTTTATGTTTAACTTATACTTACTTATAATAATAAAGAAAAACCTAACCTTTATATATATAGGAATATAAACTAATAATATAATTAAACTATCTAACTATAAGTTCTCTTAATAAGAGAAAGATTAATTAAAAGCTACTTCTTTTACTACTAAACTAAAGTAAATCCTTTTTATAAGAAACTTACTAACCTTTGATAGTAGTATTATTACTCTTAAAGATAATATAATAACACTATAATAGAAAGGCTAGAGTAAAAAACTTTAATTAATCCTATAGATTAATTTAAAATAAGCATATATAGAATAATAAGCTTAAGGTATATATATTACCTTAATTTACTAGCCTAAAGCTTATTTTAACCTCTCTATTACTATATAATACTAAGACTTATTATCTTAAGATATAAAGAGCCTAAACTAATGAATTTAATAGTAAATTAATAATCTAGACTAAGGATTAAGGTTTATACTATTTAATCTTAAAAAAGTAAAGCTTTTTATATTTATAAATAGATAATTTACTAATAAGTAAGACCTTAATTCCTAGCTAGGATATATACTTATCCTAGCTAGTAAAGTCTAAAAGAAAGGTACCTTTATAATTTAAGAAAATATTATATACTATAGCTTTATAAAGAGCAAAAGAGTTATAAGAAGTATGCTTACCTCTAAGATCTATAGCATAGTTACTAGTGCTAATATAGCTTATATAATCTTAATAATACTTAGGTTAATTACTTATTAATTAAACCTCCTTATAATTCCTATTATTATCTATACTAATTTATACTCTCTATATAAATACCTTATTAAGCTTAGTACTATAAAAGAGAAGCACCTTATAATTAATATTATAGCTTTTTATTAATTATATAAGCGGCGCGAGATTTGTGAGATTAGATAGATTAATAGGGATAATAACCTTACTAATATATCTATAAAGGCATTACTAAATAAGGCATTTAAAAGGTTTATTATAAGTAATAAGGTAACTATTAGGATAGAAGGATAGGTTATGTAATTATAGCTCTTATGTTAATATAATAAGATTAAAGGTATTAAGATTAGGCTTACTTATTCTTATATAGGCTTATAGATTAAATATTATCTTTTATTATACTCTTTTCTCTTACTCTTTTCTTATAATATTATTTATAATTATTTAATCTTACTTATTTTGTTAGAACAAGCATGATATTAACAAGGCTACGCGCCTCTGATTAGCTAGGCGCGTTGCATCGCGGATTCACATGTCTAGCCTAACTATACTACGGTTAGCATTAGCATATATAGCCTCTTTACTAATAACCTTAATTAAGGCCCCTTTTCTTATAATAAATAGTATACTCTCTTTACTTCTATTTAATCTCTCTTTTACTTACTTTAAGAGACTAGAATATATAATAATTGTTAAAAATAAGACCTATTTTTAGCCCTTTTCTAGTTAAAGAACCTTCTTATTACTAGCTTGCTTTGCAAGTCTGACAGCTGCACTGCAGCTGTCAACGGTCGCGAGGGCAGCTGTCAATGACTATGTCGTAGCTGTCAACAGCTGCGACTGACCGTGTGGATGACTAATTAGTTAATTGCGTTATGGCTGTAAGTGTGGCTATAACCACGCCACTAGTAATTAAGTAAGCTAGGGTAACGTAAGCTAGGGTAACGTAAGCAGGTTACCCTACACATAACTTACCCTATAGCTATCTTTAATAATGATTTTCTCTTTATCTAGAGGTTATACAAAAGTTTCACATATAGCAAATTAAAGCTTAAAGATAAGGCTTTCTCTTTATATAAGGTTATTTTTTAGACTAAAAGTTAGTGCATACGGGTTGCTAGCTAGTATAGTAGTGAGTTAATTTTTTGGTTTTTATATACAAATGAATTTTGTAAAAAATTAAAAGTGGCCTGTAAGACCCCGTTAGCAGCCTGGATCCACTAATACGGTTAGTAAGTCTATAAGAGGAAGAAGATCTTTTTAACTAGCTAGATAGCTAGTCCTCTTAACTAATAACAGCCGCATTACCTGTATAACGTATCTAAAATCAATTCTATTACTCTATAAGATATTATAAAAGTAATCTAAATTAAATTCTATTAGTTAATAACTGCCATAACCTTCCGTTGCGTTGCGTTAATTAATTTAACGTTATAGCCCTATTAGTCCCTAACCATAGAGCTTGCGCCTGTATAGCTATTACTAGCTAGTAACTAGCTCCCTACATTTCAATAGGTTATGAGCCTGGCTCTATTACTATAGATTCCTTTTAGGTCACTTTATGTACAATTATAGAAGACTTCCCTTCTATAAAAAAGGAAGGACCTACGAGAAAGAAGCTTTTCCCTTCTATAAAAAGGAATCAATTGTGGCTACAGAAGACTTCCCTTCTATAAAAAAGGAAGGATCCGCGAGATAGAAGCTTTTTCCCTTCTATAAAAAGGAATAAATTTTAAATACAGAAGACTTCCCTTCTATAAAAAAGGAAGGACCCGCGAGATAGAAGCTTTTCCCTTCTATAAAAAGGAAAATGGATACTAAAGGAAAGGGAAAGGGACCTATAATCCCTAACCCTAGTGCGCAAGAGGTTCTAAATAACTAGCTAAAAGAGCAGGCTATTAAGCAACAAGTAACTATAGACTAGTTATTAGAGAAGCTAGAAAGCTTATCTATAACTATAAATAGTTGTATAGAGGGTGTGAAATCTAATAAGCCCGCTAGTTAGCAGCAAGATCAGCAGCCTATTTAAGAACAACAAGCTGAATCTAGCTCCGTATAAGCAACCTTTAATAATTTAATTATTAAGGAATTTAATAAGAGGGTTTATAGTTTCCCAGAGACTACTAGGCTTAAAGGAGCTGAAAATTTCGAACAATAGAAACAAGCCCTAGCTATCCAATTTAGAGCTTTAGGCATGCCTAATTTTCTAGATAATCCGGAGAGTTCTAGGGCGCTAGGGGATCTAGATTAAGCTATTATCCTTATGTTACTAAGGGATAGTTATACAGAAGGACCCCAAGCCGCTATAACTTAGCAAAAATCACCTAAAGAAGCCTATAATTTACTTGTAAGGCAATATTTACATAGCGTTGAAATCCAGAAGGGGTCCCTATATTTAGAATTTCATAACCTGAATTTTCAAGAGTTTAAGGGGACTCTAGAGTCCTTTAATACAGTCTTTAATAATCTACTAGCTAGATTATCAATTTCAGGGGTCCTGATTGCCCTAAAAGATTAGGTTAATCAATATCTTCAATCCCTAAAATCAACCTTCCCTCAGTAGGCTAAGAGGCAACGATTTAGCATGCGTACAAATAGGGCTATAGGGGCTCCCCTAGATGCCCTAAATCTTTAATTCTTAATGGCAGACCTTCTAGCAGAACAAAGGGATAAGTCATCTATAGTATCTAAAGCCCTGAATTATAGGGCTAAAAACCTTGAAAAGGGTGCCAAAGAAAAAGAAAAGGCCCCTAAGGATTAGAAGAAGAAAGGAGGCTCTAAAGAAAATAAGGGCTCTTCTAATTCTAATTCTTCTTCTAATAAGAAAAAGAAAAAGAAGCAAAAAGGTTAAAAATCAGATAAAAAGGATAATAAAGAGACCTCTAGAGAGGGATCTTTTATGCTAGGAAATTACAACCTTTCTAACGGTGCTCTTAAACCGTATAAGAAGCCTAGCCTTTATAAGACTAGTTATAAGAGCTCTAGTAATAGTAGCTCTGATTCTAGCTCTAGTGAATCGGATGATGAAAATCAAGAAATTAAAACCTTAAATGGTTTTAATTATTATAGTAAAGACATGAAAAAGGCCCTATTATATAATACAGGTTCGACTATACATATTGTTAATTCTAGGGAGGTCTTTAGGGATTATACCCCCTATAAAAAGGGGGAATCCGACCCTATTATAACTGGTGGTGGCCCTATTTACGCTAAGGGTCACGGTAGTGCTGTTTTTAAGGTCCTATATTAGAAAAATCCAGCTAAATATAGAACCTTAGTGCTTAAAGATGCGCTATATTTTCCTTAGCTTAATGTTAATATAGTTAGTGGACTTACGCACTATATATCTGGTGGTTGCCTTATAAAAAACCTACTTTATCTTAAAGATAGGTCTCTTATTGCAACCTTAGATATAGAAAAACATGGTTTTTTCTTCCACGTTAAAAACCAATCTACGCCTAAGTTATCTAAAGGGCCCTATAATAATTCGCATTATATCTGACCTTTTACCTACGCCGCTTTTAAGGGTCATAGCTATCCGATTAGCTACCCTATAGAGGTTCAAATTCCCTCTAAAAAGCCGGATTAGGCTTCTGATTTAGACGAAATCAACGAAAATAATAATGATATTGAAGAAATCGTACGGGATGATTTAGGGGAATTAGTCCCTTCTTCTTTGCCTATAGCCCTAGGTTAGGTCCCTTATAAATCTAAGGAAATAGATTTAGGGGTGTTAGAGGGCCCTAGTGGAGGAAAAGGGTCCCTAATACCTCTCTAAGAGGCCTATGGTTCTTAAGGGGCCTAGCAGGGGACTAGTGAAGAGGGCCCTAGTCTAGATCTTAATTCAGACCCTAAGGATCTTTAATATTAACGGTTGTTAGAACTAGCTGGCCTATGGCATGTACGATTAGGGCACCTAGGTCTTCCTTTGCTAAAGAAAACTAGCCTTATAACTAAAGGAATCCCTGATTTTTCTAAAATTAAGGATAAGGATTTTAGATGTATTGCTTGTGATCAATCTAAGGCAGTTAGAAGACCTAGGAAGTTAGCTATCCCTAACCCCCCTAGAGCTCTAGATCGAATAGAGGGGGATACGCTAAAAATCAGTCCTACGCCGTACAATAAACAGTCAATTTGCTTATTTTTAGTTAATCGAAAGACTAGATATAAGTGGGTTATCTTATTACCTAATAAGGAAGGCCTAACTGTTTATAAGGCTATCAAAGGCTTCTTCAGAGGGCTTAAAAATCAACTAGGTCAATATCCTAGGCACCTTCACTTCAATAGGGGCTAGGAAATTGATTCTAGTTATTAAGCTTAGTTGAATTCTAAAGGGATTAAATTTACGACTTCTAGTCCCTATATCCATGAGCAAAATGGATTAGCAGAACGTTTAATTCGTACTATTCTAGATTGATTAAGGGCTACTATCTAGTAGGCAAAATTACCGTTATTTTTATAGTGTTTTGTATTACCTATAGTTGTTAACCTAGTTAATATAACTGCTAATACCACTAAGGATGAAAGCCCTAAACAGCTGCTATCTAGGGAGCTAAATTAGCCTTATATAACTAATATTAGCAGTATTAGAGCTATAGGATCTTATTGTAAGATTCTAATCCCCCTGGAAAAACGACCTAAAGCCTAGAAGTTAGCAGCTAGGACTATCCCTGGAAGGCTTTTAGCTACACTAGGTTCTAACACCTACCTAGTGTACATCCCCTCTAAAAAGCTAGTTATAAAGACTAGCTTTATTAAGATTATAGAACCTATAGGCCCTGTTTCTAAAGGCTTACCTAGGATTTCTATAGGGGATAACCCTTTAGAGGGGGAAAATAATTTAGATTAATAATATCTAGATTAAGGTTCAAAGGATTACCCTATAGATAACATAGGTATCCCTGTAGGTCAAGAAAAACCACCTACAGGCCCTAAAGAACCCCCTAAAGGCTTAATTCTAGCGGATCCCATACAGGCGCAGCCTATAACTTAACTAGGAAATCAGATTTTGACTTCGGACCTTGATTTTGACAAAATTATCGATTTCAACCCTAATATCGACCCTATGGATGTTGATATTAGTTCCCCTTCTTCTCTAGATTTCATAAAAGAAATCTGCTTTAAGGTACAGGAGAAGCTAAAGGAAAAGAATCCTATTAGCCCTAAGCCTAAGACCTGGAAGCAGGCTATATCTAGCCCTGAAAGGGATAAATGGATAGAAGCCACGTATAAGGAATACAAATAGCTTCTAAAGGCTAGTACTTTTAAATTTATAAGGAAAGATCAAATCCCTAAGGGCTAAAAAGTACTAAAGAATAGGCTTGTTTATAAGCTTAAAAAGGATAAAGAAAATAATCCTTTAAAATATAAGGCTTAACTTGTTACTAAGGGATTTATGTAAATCGAAGGCCTAGATTACCTAGAGACCTTCGCTGCCATAAGTATTCCCCCTAGCTAGAGGATTTTACTAGCCCTAGTGGCTTGGAATAACTAGGAAATCAAATAAATCGATTTTATAGGAGCTTTTCTTAATAGTAAGCTACAACAACAGATTTATATAGTTATTCCAGAAGGGTTTATTAAATTCCTTGAGGCAAATCCTAAACTAGCTAAATTAGCTAGAAGTTTTGGCTGGAAACCTTCTAAAGATTAAGTAATTTTATTATAGAAGTCTTTATATGGCCTAAAACAAAGCTTAAGGGAATGGCAACAAGCGCTAATATTAGTGCTTAAATCCCTAGGATTTAACCCTTTAATATCTAACCTAGCTATCTTCTTTAATCCTTTAACCAAAACCTTCGTTATTACGTATATTAATAACTGTCTTCTAATTAGACCGGATTTATCTTATATCCAAAGGCTTAAAAAGGAACTTCATAAAGTCTATCTAATAGAAGATAGGGGGCCTGCTGAATTCTTCTTAGGGGTTTAAATCATACGAGATAGGCCTAATAGAATACTGAAAATTCATTAATCTTAGTATATATTAGAAGCCTTAAAACAATTTAATATGCTAGATAGTAAGCCTATTAGCATACCTCTTTAGCTAGGCGTTTTAGCTACGCAGACAACTAAGCTTTTAATAGCTAGCGAAATCAAGCTTTATCAGTACATTATAGGGACTATAATATACCTAATGTTGCTTACAAGGCCTAATACAGCTTTTACGCTACAGTGGTTATCTACTACACTAGCTAGCCCTTATATAGAACACCTAAAAGCAGCTAAAAATCTGCTAAGGTATCTATTAGGGACTAGATTCCTTGCTATTATCTATAGGGGAGACCCTAAAGGTTTAGTTAGCAAAAGCCTAATAGGTTATTGTGATAGTGATTTTACAGGGGATAAAAAGACCTCAAAATTAACCTATGCTTATCTATTTAAGCTAGCTAGCGGACCTATTAGCTAGAAATCAAAGAAAGCTAGTACAATAGCTCTATTAACACTAGAAGCTGAAGCTAATGCTATCTGCGAGACCTTCCGGGAGCTTTAGTGGCTTCAGGGCTTATTTAAGGAGCTAAAAACCCCTATTTCTCCCCCTATCCAGATATATTGCGATAATTAAGGCGCTATAACTACTGCTTATAACCCTGCTTTACATAGTTATACAAAGCATATATTACTAAAGTTTAACTATATTAGGTAATAGGTTTTAGAGGGTTTAGCTAAGATTAAATATCTAGATACGAAGTTAATGCCTGCAGATAGTCTTACGAAACCTCTTTCTAGACCTCTTTATTAGGCTTTTATTAAGCTTTTAGGGCTTAATAATTATTAAACTAATAACTAATTCCCTTTAATAGGGAACTAAAAACAACGTTAAAAAGGGAGCTATATTTAATAATAGCTAGGAATTCAAAAAGGGGGTCTTTTATTTTTCCTGTTTTTCCCTTTTATCTGTTATTATCAAAAGTTATTGTTTTTACCCTATAGTCTCTTTGTACACTTCTAATTGCTTTTAAATATAATTCTTTTGTAGAGGGGGTGTTAAAAATAAGACCTATTTTTAGCCCTTTTCTAGTTAAAGAACCTTCTTATTACTAGCTTGCTTTACAAGTCTAACAGCTACACTGCAGCTGTCAACGGTCGCGAGGGCAGCTGTTAATAACTGTGTCGCAGCTGTTAATAGCTGCGACTAACCGTGTGGATAACTAATTAGTTAATTGCGTTGTGGCTGCAAGTGTGGCCATAACTATACCACTAGTAATTAGGTAAGCTAGGGTGACGTAAGCTAGGGTGACGTAAGCAGGTTACCCTACACATAACTTACCCTATAGCTATCTTTAATAATGATTTTCTCTTTATCTAGAGGTTGTATAAAAGTTTTACATATAGTAAATTAAAGCTTAAAGATAGGGCTTTCTCTTTATATAAGGTTATTTTTTAGACTAAAAGTTAGTGCATACGGGTTACTAGCTAGTATGGTAGTAAGTTGATTTTTTGGTTTTTGCATACAAATGAATTTTGCGGAAAATCAAAAGTGGCCCGTAAGACCCCGTTAGCGGCCCGGATCCACTAATACAGTCAGTAAGTCTATAAGAGAAAGAAGATCTTTTTAACTAGCTACATAGCTAGTCCTCTTAACTAACAACAGCCGTATTACCCGTACAACGTATCTAAAATTAATTCTATTGCTCTATAAGATATCATAAAAGTGATTTAAATTGAATTCTATTAGTTAATAACTGCCACAACCTTCCGTTGCGTTGCGTTGATTGATTTAACGTTGCAGCCCTATTAGTCCCCGACTGTAGAGCTTGCGCCCGTACAGCTGTTGCCAGCTGGCAACTAGCTCCCTACATTTCAATAATAATTATATACACTTTAGTTTACCCTAAAAAGCTTATATATAAGTTAATAGTATTCTATAGATTCTATACTAATTAGTAGTTATCTTTATAAATACTATAAATTAGTAAGGTTTATAGAAAAGGTATTAGTATTAAGGACTTACCTTATAAAAAAGAAAGTACTACTCTAAGATACTAAATATACTAAGGAAAAAGTATATTCTACCTTTTCTTTTACCTTAAGTAACTATAACTAGCTTTATACTAAATCTAAGCTTATTAACTTAATTAAGGCCTAGTTAGTAACTAACCTAACCTATCTTTATTTATTTAATTAGTATATTTATTATATAAATAAACCCTTAGAAGTTTGTTTATTAAATAATTAAGGCCTAGTTAGTAACTAACTTAACCTATCTGTTAGTTACACCAAGGTCCTGCGCAGGTATAAGGGTAATCCCATATGATTGAAGTCGATGATAGTTAGTTAGCTAGCTAGGAAAGAGAGAGAAGAGAGGGAAAGTCTAGATGCTAGAAAAGTAAGCGAAATCCATATGTAAGGTAAAAGAGGGGGTGGCGAATTAATGCAGCTAATTATATTACGTGCATCACGCTAGACCCATAATTAGTCTAGTCTTTAGCCACGATTAAACTAATAAAGATCTAAAGGAATTAACACTAGTAGTCTCTCTTTTTCCTTTGTGGCTAAAGAGCTTAAAAACGTAACAAAAATGAGATTAAAGGAAAGTGTATACTAGTAAATCCCTTAATAGGAATTCGCTGCTCTAATTAGTTATCGTGGTATTAGTTAATTAAATTAATCCGTTAGTCCTTGCCTAAGCTCCTGTCCCTTAATATCGCAGGTCTCTTTACCTATCCTTTAATATAAATTATTAATTTATTTAAATTAATTAAAGAGGAAAGTAATGAATTTAGTAATGCTTTTGTTATTGCATCCGCCGGATTATTGTTGCTATTAATCCACCTAACTTTGTAAATCTTATGCCTCTTATATAATTAACAAAGAGCTATAATATTAATTATTAGTCTCTTCTCCTTTGTAGTTCCTAGCTTCATAAGATATTTATATAACGAAAAAGAATTAGTACAGAGAATTATAGGAATTCAAGGCATCTTTAATTAATCTGTAATCTAATATAAAGTTATGGAAATTGCGTAGGCAATATCTACGCCTTAAACTATGCTATATAACTTAAAGGCAAGCGCGCTATAAGTAACTCTCTTGCTCTTTATTAAGCTGTATGTAATGATGTTACCTTTCATAATAAAGGTATTATTATCTTGCATTATCTTATTACTAATCACAATCACGTATCTAATCTGTGAGCTTAGATCCTTATTATTAGCAAGTAATCTATTTATAAACATAAAGAGCTTTACTTCCTTAAGAACTAAAGGAATATATTATAGTCTATGTTATTAATTCTTAATCTATTACTTAAGGTGTTTATTAAGGTATGTAATATCTTCCCTAGAGAGTTCTTAGTATTAAGCTATAATTAATAGGTTATAGGAAGCTTCTAGTTAACATATAGTTGTAATGTAGCTTCCTTAGGCTTATTATTCCACGTAGTCTTGCTTTACTATTAGGGATTAAGAATTAACTTCCTTAATCTTCTAACTCTAGCCTTTCTAGGTTAATATTAGTAAGTTATTAGTGTTCTAGGTTAAGATATAACTGTTAAAGATAAGGGGATTCTTAGCGGTTAATTATTGCTTTTCTTTAGCTATAAAATTAGCCTTCTAGAGCTCTTTCTCTTCTTTTTAGAAGAAGTTATTATTGCTTAGTCCTAATGTATTATTGGTTTATATTCTAATAATACTAAAGAGATTCTTATTATTTAGGGCTATAATTAATAAGCAGGGATTATAGGTTAAGGTCGTTATATTAAGGTTATCCCTGTGGTAACGGAAGTATATTACTTACTAGTAGGTTCTAGCCTCTGTAATCCCGTAAAGAGGTCTAATTAATTTAATTACAGTCCCTTCTAGAAAGAGATATGTAATTTGCTTTAGTAATTTCATAATAATTAGCCTTATTAGCACTATGTGCGATTGAGTGTAAGCTTATGTAATATCATGAATCCAAAGGTAAATGCCTCTTTTTCTTAATAATAGAGCAATAGCTATAATAAGTTATTAGCTTGCTTGTTAAATCGTTAGCGATTACGTTAGGATAAATTCCTTTCCTTTGTTATTATAGCCTTATATAATAAGGTAGGATTTCTTGTATAGCAAGTCTATCCCTTTGCCTTTAATCTCTCTAACTATATAAGAATTAAAGATTCTATAACCTCTATGCTTCGCTAGGTTATACTTAACGAATTTAAATATATTATAAGCTTATAAAGCGTTAATCTTAGCTTAATTAGATTACTTAAAGGGTTTTCCTAGGGTTATAATCTTCCCTTCTTAGCGAAGTTAAAGAGTAAGGTTCTAATTAGCCTCTTCCTTTGCTATAAGGAATACTATATTTAGTATTCCTTTAGTTATAGCTTCTTAAATAAAGGCCTTCTCCTAATCTTTATTTATAAGTATATAAAGCTAAATTAGGCTAATGTTCTTCTTAAGGCTATAAGGTCTTCTTTTCCTTGCTTTTATTCCTTTAGGGTAAGGTAGTAAATCTTTAACTTAATAGCTTCCCTTTAGGGCCTTCTAGGCTTTATAAGCCTTTTCTTTAGACTCTTCCACGCTTATAAATTAGACTATAAGGGCCTTTCTTAGTCTCCCTTATCTTCTCTTAGCTAGTGCTTATAGCTTCTTACCTCCTTCTATTAGGGAATCTCTTTTAGTAGTAGTAGTTAGTTATATAGTTGCTTTTTCCTCTATATTATTAGGCTTTATCTCCTACTACTCTAGTCCCTTTATAATATATAAGTCTTTATAGTAAGGCTTTACTACTATAGAGTAAAACTTTACTAGGCCATAGGGTATATTAACTATATAAGTCTCTTTATTAGTAGTAAGTAGCTTATAAGGGCTATACTAGCTACCCTTCTCTCTTTACACACGTATATTAGTTTATAGGGGTAGCTAATATATAGGCACTATATTAGGGCTATTCTAGACTTTAAGGGCATTATAAACCTACTATAAAGCTAGATAGTAGCGGACTTTATTAGTAGCTTTATAAATTACTTTAGTATATTAAATAATAAAGATGCTTAGTAGTAACTTATTTATTATTTATAGGTAGCCTCTAAAGACTAGTAGGGTTAGGATAATACTATTTAGGCTTATAGAGTTATTAATTACTTTAATAGCTATTTAAAGATATTACTCTAGCGTAAGTTCTATCCTAATTAAGTCTATAATAATATTATAAGCTTAGCGTAAAGGTCTGTAATATCTCTTAACCTTTCTAATACTATTATAGGCTTTAATTAGTATCTTATTAGTCTTAATTAATATTAGTTAAGTATAGTGCTTAAACTTAGCGGAAGTAAAGTTATTACTAGTGTTATATATAATCTATTCTAGAGGTCTAAGATAAGTGTTAATCTAACATTCGCGGATAGCTTCCTAGATATCTTAAGCCTTTTACTTCCTTAGATTAAGGAATTAGGCTACCTAGAATAATATTACTAAATTAATAATGTAAAGTACTAGTTAGCTATTAATTTATATAATATTAATAATGATCTTGTAGTTAAATTTGTAGTTATCTTTAATTATAAACTTAAATCAACTAGGGGCCTTTCTATATATCTAGTAATAGTAGTAGACTCTAGTTAATTTCTTAATTACCTAGCGTTTAACTTCGTAACTAGCTTAGTAAAGGATCTTTATGAGTTATTAAATAGAAGGGTAACTAAGTTAATAATATAATTAATGGATATCTCCTTTTAAAAGGTAGAAGGTAACTATTTCTCTTGCTTCTAGTAACTACTAAGGATAGCCCTATTATTACACAATAGGTATAGTCTTATTACCTTAGATAAGTATATTAGTAAGGTTATTAATCTTAATTTATATTTTATCTATATTAGTAATTAAGAAAAGAAAGGGGGTAGCTATATTAAGGACATAGAATTTAAGCTCTCTAAGTTCTATAGGCATATAAAGGATTTCTCTTATAACTACTAATCTAGCGCTAAATATAATAATTTAGGGTTTGTAAGGGGTTACCTTTAATAAAGGTATTAATCTTAATAAAGCCTTTACTTATACCTCTCCTATAGTTAACTTTCCTGCGGCGCTAGTGTTAGGTATAATCCCTTTAAAGACCTCTTTAGAATAGTATTCTTTAAAGATATAGTAAATTAAGCCTTTATCACACTCTTATAGCTTATAGAGCTCCTACCTAAGGAATACATGTTAGAAGGCTTAATTATTTAGGGTTATAAGGATATTAACATTAGTAGCATTATAGTTAGTCTATAATCTAGAGCAAAAGAATTATATAATACTTAGGTGTGCTATTAATAGTAGCTCCTTTATATTATTATTATTATCTTTAGCTTCTATGCAAGCTAAAAGATATAATTCCTAATTCTAACCTAAGCCTTTATTAGGCTTATTATTATCCTACCCTTTATAGAAGGTAAGGAATACCTAGAATCTCTTCTCTAAAGGGGGTATATAATATGTTTTACTAGCCTACTAGTAGTTCTTTTCCTTTTAATATTCTTTAGTAAAGTAATTAAAGGACTAGTAGCTACTCTTACCGCATATAAAGCAACGCTTAGTGCTTAGCCTATGGCTCTATCTATAATAACTTCCTCTACTATAGGGGGATAATTACTATCTATACTAATAATTAGTAAACATAGCCTCTAGAGGGTCTCCTTATTAGTACTAAAGGTATTAGGAAGGCCTCTTATTTAATTCCATAATAGTAATTACCTTACGAAGGTCTCTAGTAAGACTTTTAAAGCCTAGGGAGTATATGTATTTCACTATCTAATATTTAAGCACACTAGCTACAGCATTTAAGGCCTGCTTATAGAGCTTAGTATCTACTATTTTAGCAGGGTATAGTCCTCTATGAATTTTCTTAAGGGTTAATAACGTAATCTTAAGGTAATTAAGCTTACTTTTATTAGGGTTTTTCTTAATTATATTCTTTAATATTATACTACTCTATTAGCGGTAATAGAATTACTAGTTACTTTCTATCTTAAAGTATTAACAAATATAGGTAATTATCTCTTTATAGAAATAGTTATTCCTAAAGAGGTAATTAAGGAAGTATTATTTAGCATTACCTATTAATATAATAGGGAAAGCCTTCTAATAATACGTTTAAGGAAGGTTAATTCTATTACACTTATTTTCAAAGAGCGTAATCTTTAGTATTAAGAAGTTATATAGCTTCCTACTATAGTAGTTACTATCCTTATATATCTTTGTAAGCTCTAAGATCTTCTTTATAATTTAATCTTCGGAGGTAAATTACTATAAAGGCATATTTTGTTATAAATGATAGTCCCCTAGTTATTATTAATAACGATTATTAGGATAAAGCTATTGATTTAATAGCGGTTATTATGGGGGCTTTTGTAAAGGTTTACGTAATCTTTAGGGTTAGGGAAGGTGGATTTCTAGGGTAGGTTATTAGGGCTATTAATGTTAAGGCTCTAGGGGTTTAGAAGATTATAGTCTCTCTTATAATCTCTCCTATAACTAAAGAGGTATTAAAGTTTAATAAAGCACTTCTTTAAGGGATGCTAGGATTAATGATCCTAGGCCTTGCTTAATAAGAACGCTATAATCTCGTAAAGAATTACGTAATTCTTTAATAACTTCCTTTGTGGCCCTTTTAAAGGTGTCTTTAGACTAGCCTTTAAAGTCTTCTTAGAATAATTCCTATAGGTTATTATCTCTCTAACCTTAATACTTACTAAGGTTAATAAATCTTATAATCTAGTTATTAAGCTTAAGCTATGTAGCAGTCTCTAGATCTAGCTTAATGGATTCTTTCTAATTACTAAAGAAGTTATAAGTAAGCTATTAAAGATATAAGGGTAACTTATGCTCTTAGGGTCTTTTAGGGGTAATAGTTAGAGCCTTACTATTACTAGTAGCCTTTACTCTTATGGAAGGTCTAGATTCCTCTACTATCTTTAACTATAAAAGGAATATTACTAATTTATTATTTTTACTACTAATTAAGCTCCTGTGTTTGCCTATTACTATTATAAGGTTCTTCTTTTGTATTTTAGGAGCGTTATTACTTTAATAAAATTAGAAGATTATAAAAATAGGAAAAATAGAAGAAAAAGTAGTAGGAGTAGCAAAAGTAGTAATAAGAATAAATTAATGAAGATAAAGAAAGTAATAGAAGTTCTAAAAGTAACTAGAAAATAATAGGAAAAGTAATAAAGGAATAATAGGAATTACTAGTTCCTATTTTTTATGAAAAGAAGGGATAGAGGTAATCTCTCTCTCTTACTAATAAGCATAGGGCAAATAGCACTAAGAGTAAAGGGGGCAAAAAATAAGTAGTAAATGCTTGTGAGGAGAGATTAAAGGTCTATTAGAAGGTAATATGTTAAAGGGAATTTATAGGTAAGTTAGCTAGCTTAGCTAAGGTTATTTAACATTAGGTTTAAAATAAATACCTCATAGTAATAGATTCGGTTAGTTAGTTAGTTTTCTCGTGATAGACAATAAAATTAATAATTAACAATAATATCCCAGATAGATATAATAAAGTTATATCCCTTAGCCCAAGGGTTAATAGATTAATTCCTTAGAAGCCTAATAAGCTTATAACTAGGATTCTAGTCTCTTCCTTTAGTACACTTATATAGTTATACCTCTTTACCGCAATAACTATTACAGTATAATAAGGGGTAGTAGTAGTAGTATCTATAGAAATATCTTTTCTTATAATACCTAGCTTATCTATAGTTATAAAGTTAACCACTAATTAGTGTTAGTTACACTAAGGTCCTATGTAAGTATAAGGGTAATCCTATATAATTAAAGTTAATAATAGTTAGTTAGCTAGCTAGGAAAGAGAGAGAAGAGAGGGAAAGTCTAGATGCTAGAAAAGTAAGCGAAATCCGTATGTGGGGCAAAAGAGGGGGTGGCGAATTAATGCAGCCAATCATATTGTGTGCATCGCGCCAGACCCACAATTGGTCTGGTCTTTGGCCACGATTAAACCGATGAAGATCCGAAGGAATTAACACTATCCTTAATTATTTAATTAAACTTACTAAGAGGTAAAAATAATAGCTTTACTTATAATTCTTTAAACCTTTATAATTTCTTTATTTCCTTAACCTCCTTATTTACTACTAATATTATAGTAAAATATTAAGATTAACTAAAGGGATTTAGAACCTAAGATATTCTTTTTAATTATAAATATACCTTCTCTCCTAAAGATACTAAAAAAGAAGTTAACCTATAAGTTATATTTTACTTTCTTAATTATATCTCCCCTAATTTATACTAGTATATTATATAATAAGTACTAGAGAATAAGAAATTATTTAATCTTAAAGTAAATACTACCCCTAAAGAACTTATAGCTTAGATTCTTATTAAGAAAGTAACTTATAAATATAAGAACTAATACTTATAAATACTATTTACTATTTTTAATAATAACTTTAGAGAATAAAACTAAGAGATATTTTAAGTAGTAAATCCTAAAGCTATAAAGAGTCTTTAAGACTTTCTTTTCTTTAGTAGTATTTATATAGACTTATAAAGTTATTATAAGATAATAGTCTTACTTAAAGATATTATTAACTATAATAAATTTTATAATTAGAAAGAAAAAGAAATATAGGAAGTTACTAGGAAGTATTCCCCCTTTAAGAGGTAAATAGTAAAGAAAGACTTTTATAAAGACCTTTTTCTTATTAGTATCCTTTCTTTTAGAGATTAAATAAAATAACTAATTACTTTATAATATCCCTAATCCCCTTAACTACTATAATTACTTCTATTTTATTCCTCAATTCTATTATACTAATCCCTAAGTATACTAAGTATAAGGCAAAGGTATAATAATAAAGGTAATTCCCTTATTATAAGCCCTTAACTATAAGCCTAGACCCCCTTTACTTTCTCTCCTATAGTAAGGTATTATAATCCCCCTTTATAGTCTAAAACTATAATACCCTTTCTATAAGATTTAATTATCCCTATCCCCCCTTAAGAGATAAGCTAACCCTTATTAAAGTAATTACTTAATCTTAATAAGTTTTATAATAATAAAAGTATTAAGTATAGTACTAAGAAGTATAATATTCTTAATATTAAGCTCTTAACTTATTAAAAAAAAGTATAAAATACTAGGTATTATATAAGAATAATTAGGCTATAGTTTTAAGTTTATACTAAAAGAAAGACCTCTCTAGTACTTCCTAGAGAACCTTTTAGGCTAAGAAAACCCTTAAAATTTCCTAACTTTTATCTATAAGATTAAGTAAAAGTTTAAGATAAATAATATATATTAGAAAAACTATCTATTATAAGGAAAGTTATAACTACTTATAATTATCTAAGAGAACCCTAATAAATTAAAGATTAAATACTTTAAAGACCTTATAATAAAGCTTTTAAATCTTTAAAAAGTAAATCCTTATAAATCCTAGTTAAAATTAAATCTCTATAGTTAGATTCTAAATACCTTTAAAGAAATCCTAAAATATAAGGCCTATATTATTAATTCTCCTATTAACCTCTAATGCTTTTATAAATAGATAAGGATATTAATTAGTAAATCTAAAGCTTTAATTAATTAATAATAATTCCCTATAGAAGCTAGTACTAAGAAACACTTTTAGACTAACTATAGGTATAATAGGAAAGATAAGGAAGCCTAATATAGTTAATTTATATTAAAGAGTAAGCCTTACTACTTAAAAAAGTGTTATATATATAGAAAAGAAAGTTATTAGTTAACTAAGTACTTAGAAAAAGACTAGAAGAAAGTATTCTAATGCTTTAAGAATTACTCTTACATAGACTTAATAGCTTCTTTATATAATATATTCCTAATATAGTATAAAGGAGATAATAATTCTAAATTAGCTAAGGATAATAATATTAACTAATACCTAATAAAACTTAGCTTTAGTAAAGAAGATAATAATAGCTAAGTGCTTATAAGCTTCTTTATATATAGGACTACTTATAATAGCTATATAACTACTAAGATTCTTACTAGTAAAGTAATAATTTATACTTTAGCTAAGAAGAATCTATTTAATCTTTAGGAACTAGATAAGGTACTAAGTATATTTATACTTAAAGGATAATATTTATCTAAAACCTTTAAAGGTATTATAGCTAATATAAGTGCTATAGGATATTTATTAGTAAGCTACCCTTAATTCTTAGCTTTATAAAGTATAATACTAACTATTATACTTAATAAGTTAAATACTAGGAAAGTAAAGATTCAATTTAGCCTTAGAGAACTAATTAAGGCACTTAGATTAATTAAAGTACTAACCCTATTTAGAATTATTCTCTTTTAAGTAATCCTTATAAATACTCCCTTTCTCTTATACCTTAATAATATAACTTACCTAAAGATTAATTTTTATATATTAGAGAATATTTTATAGTAAGGGAATATTAAGGTTCCTATTATATATAAATAAGGGTATATGTAAATACTTCTTAATAAAGAAAAAAGTGTTACTTAGAGTTATTTTATAAAGATTAAGCTTTATTAATTATATTAATACTTTAAATACCCTTTAGTTTAATATCTTTATAATTTACTATATAAATTAGGGTATAAGGTTAAGTTTAAAGCTATTAAGAAGCTAACTAAGGTTTACTAGTAATATTAATTACACGTGGATAGCCTATATTAATTTAAATTTACCCTTTAGGATAAATATACCTATAATTACAAAATTATTATGGATATTATATATATTAACGGTAACTACCTTATTCTATAGGTTATTAATATAGCTATATCCTTTAATATAGCTAGATTTATTAAGAATATCTTAGTAAAGACTACGTAGGAGGTACTTTATCTTTGCTAGATTAATATCTATCTAGGCCCCCTGGATTTAATTATTATAGATACTAGAATAACCTTTAGAGGTAAGGAATTTAAGCAGCTTACGTTATTAATAGTAATTAAGATTAAAGACATCCTTATTAAGGCTTACTATAGTATTAGTAAGGTTAAGTAATATTATAAGCTACTCTAAAGAGTCTATAATATTATTAGATAAGAATGCCTAATAACACTAGAGCCCGTAGCGTTACAAATAGTAGTTAAAGCTATAAATAACACTATAGGATTAAATAGTCTTATACTAATAGTCCTTATTTTTAGCGCGTATTCTTATATAGTTAAGGAATTACCTCTATTACTAGATATTACGTAATAAGCCCTTATAATCCAACTAGTAATAAAGGAAGTTAAAGCGTATTTATACCTAATAGAAGGTTAGTAATACCCTTACTATAAGGAATAGTCTTAATACCTCTATAACTATTAACCTCCTACTAGGATTACTTATATATATATAGCGTAAAGGTAAGGGATAGAAAGGCCCTTATAAGCTATTAGCTATAGAAGATAAAACCTACACTCTTAAGCTCTCTTAAGGCCCTAAGGCCTTTAGATTAACCTCTATTAAGCCTTTTTATAAAGATCCTAATAAAGAGAGACTTCCTAAGAGTATAAAGAACTAAGATACCTCCTTATAACCTATAACTACCCCTCTAGTTAATCCCCTAAGGTAAGGACCTAGAAGACCTTAAAAAAACCCTCCTATTATTATATCTAATGTTAATTACGTAGATTAAATAAAAGATAAGACTAATATCTTTCTATTAGCTAAGGAAAGCTTTAATTATAAGCTTATAATCTAATTATATAAGGAAGGAATTATTAAGACCTCTAGTAAACCCTTTAAGTAGTTTACTAAAGCTAAAATTAATACTTTAATTAAATAAGGTGTATTTAAATTTATTAAGTATAATAAAAGAGAGTATAGTAAAGTTTAAATTTTTAATTCCTATATTATTGTTATGAACTGGCCTTATAGCTACTGCATATAAGCGTTTAGAATGAGAATATTATTCTTATAGAAGAAAAAAGAAATTATACTAGTGGTTACATAGTATTCGGATATATAGCCCCTTATGCGTAGTCCGTGCATAGTCTATAATCTATATAGAGCCCTAACCTAGCTATACTAAGTACATATACTTTCTAGAGACTTTCTAGAGCTAGACTTAACCTAAGCTTATAGCTTAAGTCTATAATATACCCTTATACTTATCCCCCCTTCCTTACCTCTTAAAAAACTAAGCGTATATTAACGCTAAACCCTTATTATATAGCTATCTTAAAAAAACATAGTAAAGTAGTATAGGTAGCCTAGTGAGGCTAGTAAGCACTTAAGTAAGGTTATACCTTTGCTATATAAATCTAAAAAAATTTTTAGTATAGTAGTTACCTTACTTTACTTTAGCTCTATCCCTAATACTACTAGCTACCTCTTTTATCGCCCCTTATTACTAGCTATCTCCTTACTTTCTTTACTCTCTTAACTTTACCCTAACTTTATATTTTAACTATTACTTACTAAAATTAAACTTTACTTTAAATAACCCCCTTATTAGTAATTATCTAACCCCTTACTATATAATATACTACCCTTACTTACTCCTAGCTATTATTTATAAATATAAATAACCTATACTTTAATTAAAGCTTAACTTATTTATCTTAAAATATAAATAACCTATTCCCCTTTCTTTAATTTTATATCTTTTTACCTTTATATTATTATAATTCCTTCTCTTTATACTATTTCTTCCTTTATTTATTAATTATCCTATAACCTTAAAGTTTTTTTCTTATATTTAGTTTACTTCTTATTATAAGTAATATTATTTTCTCCTTAGTTTAACTTACTTCTAATATACCCTTTCCCTTTTCTTTACCTTCTCTTACCTTACCTAAGGGCACTTACCTTAGTAAGTATATTTTAGAGAGGGACTTTAATAATAAGGCCCTTTTTAATAGTAAGGAGTATAATTTCCTATATAGTTCTTATATAAATAATCTCTAGAATAAGGATAGCTTTAATTATACTTTAGGGCTAAACTAAGCTTATTACTATTACTATACTAGTTATTATATATATCTCTAGGAGAAGTACTTATATAATACTAACCTAAAACTTTATTATACCTTTAAGTATCTTAAAAACCTTATATATATAGGAAAAGCTATTAAGACTCTAGCTATACTATAGTTTACTAATAGTAAGGGGTAATATACTACCCTTATAAAAATTTTTATTTACTATTATAAATATTTTAATAGTATACTTACTATTACCTAAATTAATTTAGCTAAGGCCTAGCCCTTAGCTTCCTTCCTTATAGGTATAGCCTATACTTAAGGTACCTTTAAGGTATAGTAACTTATACTTACCTAGATAATACTTACTTACTAAGGTTATAATAACCTAGCTACTAAATTCTTCTATAGTATAAGAACTATAAATAATAACTTAGCTTAGTCTATCTTTACCTAGAAGGTAAGTAATACCTAAGTCTAATAAATAGCTAAAACTATTATAAAGCTAGCCTACACTATTACTAAGACTTACTAATAGCTTAATAACCCTAATAATACCCCCCCCTTTCCTAATTACTTTATACTATAGTAAAAACTTAGCGCTAAATTATGTGTGTACTAAAACTAAACTAGGTGCCTTAAATTTTTATAGCTAAATTAAAATATACTCTTTTAAGGCTATTATTTATCTATATATCCCCTTATTATAATTTAAATTAGTTAAGTACCTCTATATGTACTATACTTTCTAATAGCTTCTATATTAGTTATATATAGCCTTTTTATTTTACTAGGATATTTCTATTTAAACCCTTACCTAGTGTGTTTTTAGCTATAAGAATTTCCTTTACCTAATACTCTATAAGATTATTATTAGTATTTATTATAATAAGTTCTAGTAGTAAATGTTTATTAGCTAGTCTCTAGCTTAGTAATAGGTTATTCGCTGCCTACTAGACTAGGTTAATATAAAAGATAGGATATAGTCCCCTTAGGATATCTAATTTAACTATTAAAGGTATAGGAACCTTAAGCACCTTATACTTAGCTATAACCTAATCTAACTTCTTATAAGGATAGTTTATCTTAATATTATAAAGGCTAAGCTATATATAATCCCTAACCTAAAACTATTCCACTAGTCTATAACTACTATTTATTTTCTCCTACTATTATTACTAAATAAAAGCTATTATAGCTTATATTAAATCC
Source organism: Epichloe hybrida (assembly GCA_019022495.1). Lineage (NCBI taxonomy): Eukaryota > Fungi > Ascomycota > Sordariomycetes > Hypocreales > Clavicipitaceae > Epichloe > Epichloe hybrida. The sequence goes on from JAFEKR010000013.1 coordinate 651,607, forward strand.
GTACTATTCTTTAGATATTATAGGAAGGCTTAGGCCCTTCCCTTTGCTAATATAGTAGATAGCCTTATAGGGGATAAATCCTAAATTATAGCTATATTAAACCTATAAAGTGCTATATTCGCACTTATTCTAGTTACTAATAAATCTCTATTATTTAAGGCTAGCTAGCAGGCTAGTAAGTAATCTAGCTATTTAAACTAAGAGAATAATAATATTACGTGTAGTATAGCTTATACTTCCTAGCTAGCCCTTTTTATACCGCTATTTATCTAAGGGTAATATATAGTAAAAAGCAACTATTATATGCTAACTTTATTATAAAGCTTAGTCTAAAAATTGCTAAGCTAATCTAACCTATAGTCTATAATAATCTATATAGGGAACCTATAAAATTACTACTAGTAGTGTTTAAATTATTTTATATATGCCTTAGCTTCTATTAATATTATTACTTCTAACTAAATATACTTTTAAAGCTAGTTAGTAATTGATTTTTAATTTTTTTTGGGGTCATTGGCTGTGGCCAATGCATCTAATTTTCAAGGAACTAAAAAGATTACTAGCAATACCTAGCTAGTGCTATATGTAACAACTAAATTCAATAATTACTATAGTATTAAGTAAAATATAAAAGAAATAAGCTTTAAGCCATAAATTTAGGGGCTAAAAAGTTAATATAAAGTTTGTAATAAACTTTATGGCTATGATTACGTAAGAGTTATAATTCATAACTATATTTAAACTTAAATCTATTTGAGTTTTACTTATAGCATAAATTAATGTAATTCCCTCTTCCTCTGTGACTATGTTTGTTTTATCTCTCTGTGAGGCCCCACTCACAACACGGGTGCACCCCGCTAGCGCACCACGCTGTAGGGCTAGGTCCACGTAACACTAGCAAGCCACTAGCTATAAGTCAGCGACTCGCACGCATAATATACTTAGACCTAGCAAGCTTCAGTCAATATACGAACGCCCCCATACCTCTTGCCTAGCTATCCCTTTGTTCTCACACTCTCTATATCTCTTCTATCTTATAACTTATCCTTTAAAGCTCTAAGGCAAACTTAAACCCTAAAAAAAAACATAACTTATTCTTACTTAACTCCACTCTAATTCGTAATAAACGCACTGCATAATCTATAGGTAGGTTAAGGGCTACTAATTAACTAATTAATAACTAACTAATTAGAAAATAGTATAGCTAAGGGTAACTATAAGCTAGGGGCTATAACTACTAGGCTATAAAACCTAATAGCTATCCAAAAATCTAAGGAAATTCTAGATAAAAAGGAAATTTAAAAAACCAAAGAAAATATTAAGGAATTTAGGAAAGTAAGAAGAAGAAGGGAAATAAAAAGCTAGAGAAGAAGGCTAGATATTTGGAAAAGGTGTTGAAAAATAGAGATCTATAATTTAAGCAGTTTTACCTCGTGCCTGGGAGGGAGCTAGTTAGTAATAACTATAAGGAACTATAGGTAATCCTAGGCTTAAGCTAGAAGGTTAGTTATAAAGTTAATAGATATTTGTGACTAGTATTTGTCAGGTGGTGGAATTAGCTTTAATAAGCCTTATTATAGCTACTAGCTCTTTTGCCCTTTATAATAGTAGTAGTTTTATATAAACTAGGCTATATCCTATAATATACTATCCTAATAGAAGTCTCTTTAAAGCACCTTAAAGGTTATATTCTAGCCTAGGTAACCTAATAGGGGTAAGTTATAAATATGCTATATTAATATTATAGTTAGCGGCTCTTACTTAGGAACTTATATCTATTCTTAAAATTAAAGTGCTTCCTTTACACTAATCTAATAATTTATAATCTATTCCCTAGTGTTAGTAATGTCTAGAAACTTCCTAGCCCTTATTATTACTACATCCCTTTATAGCTTATAAGCTTTATCCTAAGCTACTAACTAATCCTATAAAGACTAAAGGTACTTATCTATAAATATTAACACGCTAGCAGGCAAATTCCTTAATATAGCTAGGCTACCCTCTAGGGAAGTCCTATCTATTACTATAATAAGTTTAAGGTAAATATATAGCTATTCCTCCTTAAAGAAGAATTTTATAGGGCTTGTTACTAACTAAATGATTAGTGCCTTTACCCTTTCCTTTTCTAGCCTATCTAGATAATACTATAATAATATATCTAGATGTTTTACTTAAGTGCCTAGTCTATAATATAAATAGAAATTAAAAAGTGCTAGAGTCTTTACTTACTATGCCTAATATTCTAATATCTCCCTTAGTACTATAAAGTACTTAAGGTTTTTATAGTCTATTAGTATTATAAATAGCTTACTTACGCTCCGTAGCTTTACTAACTATATCTTTAGATAAGAGATAATTACTAGTAACTCCTTATTATAGATTATATAATTCTACTAAGCTACTTATAATTAAGCTAAATAGTAAGCTACTAAATATAGAATACTATTATTACTAAACTAGAAGAGATACCTACCTAAAGCTATTCCTAAGTAATTTACCTCTACTAAAGTATCTCTTTTAGGATCCTACTAAGCTAGGATTAGGTATAATATAAAAGCTAACTTTAATACCTTAAAAGCCTTTTTATACTTCTTTAACTAGTAGAATAAGGCTCCTTTCTTTATTAAGTTAATAAGGGGGCTTACTATATCTAAGAAGTTTAGTATAAAATTATAATAGAAGTTAGTAAAACCTAAAAAGCCACAGACTCCCTAGACCCTAGTTAGTGCCTCCTAATTCTAAATTACTATAATTTTCTCCTTATCTAAATAAATAGCTTTCCCTACCTAGATAATAAACCTAAGGTACTTAACTTCTTTAGTTATAAAAATATACTTCTTAATATCTAGGTTTAGACTAGCTTATTATAGTCTAGATAGCACACCGCGGACCTTCTATATATAATCCTTTCATAATTTACCTAAGTATATAAGTATATTATTAAGATATATAGTAAAATACTAATTATATATCTAGCTTTATAAACTACTTTACCTTAGCTAAAGAATATAATATTTCTTTTACTAGTAGTAGTAGGTAATAGTCTTATTTTATAATCTTATTAAGCACGTAATAGTTCACGTAAAACCTTTAACTACTACTAGGCTTTTTTACTAGTAATACTAGAGCTATTACTAATAAGACGCTTACTTAAATCTAACCCTTATTTATTAAGTCTATTACTTACTTCTAGATTTCTAATAAATACTTCTAAGGTATATTATATAAAGGCGCCTATAGTAAGTTAGGTTTTTTTCTATCTATATTATATTTAAGGTAAATATAGTAGTCTAACTTCCCTTAGTATAGTAGTAAGGCACTTGCCTTACTCTCTAGAAATAAGTCTTTAAAGTCCTATAATACCTCTAGTAAGGAAGCTAAGAGCTCCTTCTCTATAGGCTTTAGGGTTATATTAATCTATAAGATAGATAAGATTTCCCTTAGGCTTATAGTGTAAAGCTAGATATTCTCCTTCTATCTCTTTGCTTATTATACTATCCTTATAAACATTAAACCTAGAATAAATACTATAAGCTAGTTAACCTTTCTATTAGTTATAGCCTATATAAGCAGCCTATTAGCTAATCCTACACACACATATTATCACGCTATATCTAGGCTAATTTCCTTCCATTTTATCTATAGTGTACCTAGGATTAGTTACCTTATTAGTCCTAGGATTATATATACTATAATTAGTATTTCCTAGCTATCTAAATCTAGCTAAAAACAAATAATATACGAGATATATAATTATTTCTCCTAACTCTCTTTTCCCCCTTATTTTATACTAATAGCTATATAAACTAACCTTTTAGTTATAAGAGAGAGGCATTCTAATTAAAGCTTTTAGATAAGGTATTTACTTATAGTAGTATAGTAGTTATAGCTAGTGTTAACTTAAGTATTTATAAAGGTAGTCTTATTAATTAAAGTAAAGACTAAGAAGGAAGCTAAGTCTATATTTCTCTAGATCTCCTTAAAGTCCTTATTAGTAATAACTATATACTATAAAGCCTCTTTATACTTCTTTCCTTTATCCCCTATTAAATAACTTAATAATAAGGTTATTCTTTTCCTAATTAATTTATAGACTTATTATCTAAGTTAATAGTAAGTATATTCTCTATATTATAAGTGTTAAAAAAGGACTTCTTTTATAGGTAAATAGTAGGATATAATAAGTATACTATAGTAAAGTGCTTAGAGAAGCTATATTATAAATATTAGCCTTTGTTATAGTATATGTTAAGTATATCCTAAGTAACCTACTTAGTATGCTTACTACCCTTCTTATTACCTAACTTTTAGTATTCTATAGAATTTCTAGAGCCTTACTAAGTCCTTACTATGCCTATAGAGTAAACATCTATTATTAGCGTATCCTTATCCTATAGCTTAGCTTTAATTAGGTTAGGCGTTAGATTACCTTGTTTCTATATATAGTGTTTTTCCTCTAGTTAATAGGATTTAATATCTAACGTAATACTTTAATAGTAAGCTATAGCTACTTTGTAATTAGCCCTAGGTATATCCTACCTAATACTATAGTCCCTTATTTACTTATTAAGCGCTATATATAACTTAGATAACTTTACTAAGTTTACTTACCTAAGCCCCCTAGCTAAGGCTAGCTTCTATTTAAAGTAAATATAGAAGTTACTAAACCTTTTATTCTATTGTTATATTAACTAGTTAAGTTCTATAATTACTATTTGTCACGACTATGGTAGGGGAGATATAAACGGAGTGAAGGCTAAGGTTCTTGGTCGTAGCTAGAGAGCTACTACTTAGGGGTAGGTGTATAAAGGTCTTAAACTCTAACCTCCTATATCTCTTATAAGTAGTCCTTATCTAAATACCTTACTACATGTATATAGCTATCTTATAGCTACTTAGTTATTCGCAAAACCTAAGGCTTATCTAAGGGCTTTATTATATAACTATCCTATCTATAGCCCCTTGGCCTCTATGCTCCTAATATGCTACCCCCCTAATATATAATTATCCTTAATTAAAAAGAGCTGCTTGGCTAGTGCGTGTATACTACGTATAACCTATGGCAGAGCATGTAATGTAATGTAATGTAATGTAATATTTAGGGTTTGGATGTAATGTGTAATGTAATGTAATGTAATGTAATGTAATGTGTAATTACATTACATTACATTACAAACATTACAAATGTAATATTAGGAGGAACAAAAGGTGGGGTATATTAATATCTTATAATATACTTTAGATTCTTCTCTATTAGATTAATATAGATGTTTTTATAATAGGTATTTTATTAAATTTACTATTAAATATCTTAATTTCCTATCTTTTAGACTATTAGTTATATCTTCTAGTATAGGGTATATATAGTAAGTTTATAAGGTTAATTAGATTCTTTAAATTTTTTACATATTATAAGATATTATATTAACTATATATCTATTTTCTTATAATTATATTTCTATTATTTTAAATAAGACTTTTTATTACTAAAAAATACCCTATATATCCCTTTTTAAATAATATAAAATAATATATTATAAATCTAAATAATTATATTAAGAAAATATATTTTAACTTTTATATACCTTATAATTAATATTATTTATATAATCTATATTTAGAATAATATCTATTTTTATAAATTTAATGTTTAACTTTTTTTAAATTTCTTTAATTTCTTTTTTTTCTTTTATAAAATATAGAAATAAAGTATAGGAATTTAAGAATAAAAAGTTTTAAAAAATAGTATAATTATATAATTAAATATCTTATTTAATATATATCATTTAAAAAAAGCTTTATTTACTAGATTTAAAATAATAAGGTTATTATATAGAATTAATATAGCTTATATTAAAAAGTGGGCCTTAAAGTGGGTCTTATTAATTATTATCCTTACTAATTTATAGCTTATTTGCTTAGATCCTTGATTCCTTATGATTTTCTATTAACAAGAAGGTATATCTTAAAGTAGGTCCAAAAGTGGGTCTAATTATTATCCTTACTAATCTATAGGTTATTTGCTAAGATATTTATGATTTTCTATTAACAAGAAGGTATATTTTAAAGTGGGCCTTGAAGTGGGTCTTATGAATTATTATCCTTACTAATTTATAGCTTATTTACTTAGATCCTTAATTCCTTATGATTTTCTATTAATAAGAAGGTATATTTTAAAATAGGTCTAAAAGTAGGTCCAATTAATAATCCTTACTAATTTATAGCTTATTTGCTTAGATATTTATGATTTTCTGTTAAAAAGAAGGTATATCTTAAAATTAGGCCTTAAAGTAAGCCTTACTAATAATAGTACTAATAGTATTAACTTCTTTATAGCTTATTTACTTAGATAGTAATAATTTTTTATAAAAGAAAGTATATCTTAAAGTAAGTCTAAAAGTAAGTCTTTTTAATTATAGTTATAACTTATATTTACTAATATACTTAGTTTTATACTATTTTTTATTAGAAAAAGTATATTTAAAACTAAGTCTTAAAACTTTTCTTAGAAGTAAGCTTAAAAAATAAGTTTTATTAGTTTAATTAGTCTTAATAGCTATAATTAAGGATAATATAATAAATAAACCTTAATTTATATTTTTATAAACCTAATATAAACTTACTTATAAGTAAATTAAGTTTATAACTATTTATTTCTAATTATCTAACCTTAATAATAAAAAATAAAAAATAATTATAAATAATTACAAATAATTACATATAATGTAATGTAATGTATAAAAGGGGGGTGTAATGTAATGTAATGTAATGTGTAATGTAATGTAATGTGTAATGTAATGTAATGTGATGCTCTGACCTATGGTAATGCCTATATTACTAGCTGTACTATTAGTACGCGGTATTACGTCCGCTTTAAATAATAAGATAGATATTGCGGGGTCCTAGGTAATCCTTCTTATAACCTCTAGATTATAAATAGCTACACACTTACTGTTTTATTACCTCTAATATGTATACCTCTATCTAGTGAGTTATTAGCACTAAGTGGATGGGCTACCTATGTTAAATTTTATAATTAGGTTAAATAGATAGGGTAATACGCGCTATTTAAAATAAATAACTTCTTATCTAATATTAGGGATATTATATTAATCTTACTAGGAGTTTATAGCTAGCGTGTGTATTTACTAGTGGCAGCTATAACTATAAATATTATAATTCCTAGATTAGCTATATATAGCATGTAAATTACTTAGGTGTCTAGGGCTAATATAAAAGAGGCTTACTTTCCCTTACTTCTATATACTTTTCTTCCCTTTATATTCTCCCTTAGTATTATAAGTTACCCTTACCTATAAGCTAGTAGCTTTATAGCTTCTCTTATAGTAGTTACTAATATCTTATAGCATTACTTTATTATTTATATCTGCCCTTATTTAAAATATCTAAATCCTCTTAAATACTAAAAGGTTAGTTACTTATCTTTTTGTCAGGAAGAGCTCCCTGAAGCATTGGATGTGTGGGCGAGGGGCGCGCATTGACTAGGATGAGACATCGGTGAAGACGAATATATCAGAAGTACCTCCGTAGACTAGTCATTACCATAGCGCACTATGTACCCTTTAGGTACAAAAGTCAGCTACTGTCTACACCTCTAATTAATCAAATTGAACACTTTTCATCATCTATCTACACCCCTACCTAACAGTTATGAGCCTAGGTGGTTTCTATTACCAAATTTTGTTATTATCTTTAAAGTATTAAGCTCCGTTAAATCAATTGAATTAACGCTTGCTAATATCACAAGATAAACGCCCTTATTATATTAATTAACAGTTAATTAACATATCCTACGCTTCCCTTATACAGTGTGTTCCCCTTTAACATATCTAAAGAAACTCTAAATATAGTGTTATTATTAAAGAAGGACTAGATTAAGTGGTTCGCGTAGATTAAGAATTACGTGGAATCTTATAGGGTCTAGGAGTATATTAACCTAAATAAGGTTAAATCACTTAAAGAACCTACAATGCCTGCGTACCTGCAAAGGGGTTAGAGACTAGAGATTACGGAGGATAACCCTAATGCTCTTAAGGATTAGAAGCTAGTATATAAAGATACGAAGGATTACTTTAATTTCGAATGTAAGGAGCTTTAATTTAAGCTTATAAAGTATTATAATCTAGCTAAACAAATACTAAAGATTAGGGAATACATTCATAAGACCCTTTTAAAGAATATTTAAGATTCCCTTGACTTTAACACTAAGGTTAAGGAGAAGAAGTCTATCTAATATTATATCCAAAGGATACTCTTGCTTCTTTGTAAGCAGTACAAGCTAAACATAAAGAAGATGCTAATCCTTACGGAGAACCGTTTAAATAATCATTTACAAGCTAAAGGTACCCGCGATTAGTATGAGTAGGCTATGATAATTGAAGTACTTTAGAGAAATTATCTAGACCTTAGAACCTAATGGACTAAAGAAATAATGCTATATAAGTTTATTACGCCTCTTTAAAGCAAATATAAGTTATTTTAGAAGAAGTAGAATAACTTACTTAACAAAGGGACGAAAATAAGCTTAATTAAAGCTATTGCCAAGTTCAAAAGGGACTATAAGGCCCCGCTAAAGGAACCTGTTAAAAATAAGACCTATTTTTAGCCCTTTTCTAGTTAAAGAACCTTCTTATTACTAGCTTGCTTTGCAAGTCTGACAGCTGCACTGCAGCTGTCAACGGTCGCGAGGGCAGCTGTCAATGACTGCGTCGCAGCTGTCAACAGCTGCGACTGACCGTGTGGATGACTAATTAGTCAATTGCGTTGTGGCTGCAAGTGTGGCTACAACCACGCCACTAGTAATTAGGTAAGCTAGGGTGACGTAAGCTAGGGTGACGTAAGCAGGTTACCCTACATATAACTTACCCTATAGCTATCTTTGACAACGATTTTCTCTTTATCTAGAGGTCGTACAAAAGTTTCACATATAGCAAATTGAAGCTTAAAGATAGGGCTTTCTCTTTATGCAAGGTTATTTTTTGGACCAAAAGTTGGTGCATACGGGTTGCTAGCTAGTATGGTGGTGAGTCGATTTTTTGGTTTTTGCATACAAATGAATTTTGCGGAAAATCAAAAGTGGCCCGTAAGACCCCGTTGGCGGCCCGGATCCACCGATACGGTCGGTAGGTCTATGAGAGGAAGAAGATCTTTTCAACTAGCTAGATAGCTAGTCCTCTCAACCAACAACAGCCGCATTGCCCGTACAACGTATCTAAAATCAATTCTATTGCTCTATAAGATATCATAAAAGTGATCTAAATTGAATTCTATTAGTTGATAACTGCCACAACCTTCCGTTGCGTTGCGTTGATTGATTCAACGTTGCAGCCCTATTGGTCCCCGACCGTAGAGCTTGCACCTGTACAGCTGTTGCCAGCTGGCAACTAGCTCCCTATATTTCAACAGGTTATGAGCCCGGTGGCGCAGTGGTTGGGCCCACTGCAGCGCTTAGTCGCCCACCACAGTAGAGCACTGCTCTGCGAGGCAAGGTTATGGGTTCGAACCCTGCCGAAAAAAAAAACTAAAGAAATTCAATTGCTAGTATAAGCCTAACCTCTAATAGGGCACCTGGATATACAATTCCAGGGGGAGTGTTAAAATATATTGTTAAAAATATATAAGGCTTTGTAATCCTAGGTTCAGTTGGATCGGTCCACTCTTTTAATTTCAACAGGTTATGAGCCCGGTGGCGCAGTGGTTGTGGCTCACTGTAGCGCGCATTAGCCCGCTCACCACCATAGTGGAGCACTGCTCTGCGAGGCAAGGTTATGGAACTTATAGGTTCGAACCCTGCCGAAAAAAAAAAAAACAACTAAAGAAATTCAATTGCTAGTATAAGCCTAACCTCCAATGGGGCACCTGGATATACAATTCCAGGGGGAGTGTTAAAATATATTGTTAAAAATATATAAGGCTTTGTAATCCTAGGTTCAGTTGGATCGGTTCACTCTTTTGATTTCAACAGAACCAAAGACTGCTAATGCTCTTATAAGCAATGGATCAAATAATTTAATAAAGCTAGAGAGGCCTAAGTGCCCTAGATGTATAAATCATAATATAAAGAATGCCTTAAAGTGGTAGGAATCCTATAATTCATTTAAGGCTCTTTATAAGCTAGAAGCTACTCTAAAGAACTAGGAAGTTAGGAAGAACTCTAAAGAGAATATTAAGAAGTATCTTAAGGCTAACCTATAGGAGAAATTAAAGGCTATAAATTAGAAGCTAGAGAAGAAGGGTAACGAGATTATTATACCTTTGTAAAACCCTACAAATGACTTAGTGGCTGTTACTCTAGGCGAAAAGTTAGCTAATGTATTATTGTTTATACGCTTTAAGCGCGTGGAATTATTAAAGGAAAGCGCGAATTTATTAAACGCTAGGAATAACTTAGAATTAAGAAGGAATATAGTTCTCTATAACTCTAGAGCGAATATTTATATCTTTAATAATATCTAATGGTTCAAATAATCTAAATTCGATGAGGATATAGCAATAGAGGTTAAGGCTAGCGGCATAATCTATGTGGCTTTAGGTTAAGGGCCTGTAAGCATATTTGTTATAGATCCTGTATTATAAAGAGAGAGAACTATTATATTAGAGTTAGCTCTGTTTATTCCTGAATTCCACGTTAATCTAGTATTAGCAACGATTATAATAAAAGCAGGCATCTTCTAGAATTAAAAGAAAGGATTTCTCTATAGAGGAAACTAGCCTATGGCTAGGGTATATAATATTAACGAGCTTTATGTGCTTTTAAGGCTATTGGAAGACTTAAAAGAGGCTAACGCTATATTAAGCAAAGCTCCTAGGCTACCTATAAGAGGAGATATAGATCTCTAGCATTGTAGAAGTGGTTATCTAGGCAAAAGGGCTTTTACAAAGCTTATAAACATGACTTTAGGCGTTAAATTAATGGGACCTAAGCTTATAGAGTGCGAGATCTATGCTATAAGTAAAGCTAAGCGCTAGAGATTGTAGGTTGCACCTGAAGGACTTCCTTAAGGACTAGGTTATAGGCTTTTAGTTAATCTAGAGTACTATAACTCTTCTTATTAGAATAGCAATAAGTATTGGTGTGTTTTTATATGCCTTATAACCTTAATATGATTCTTCTACTTGTTTAAATTAAAGGATAGGATTTATAATAGCTTCTGTATAATAGTAGCGTTTCTAAGCACTTAATTTAGGGTTTAGCTATGATTTTTGCATAGTGATATTAAAAAGGCCCTCTTTACGGAGAATATAAAGGATGAGATAGCTCTCGCGGGCATTATAGTCTATAATTCAGCTCCCTTAACACCTAGTTAGAATAGCAAGGCAGAGAGATCTAGGGGCATAGTTAAGCAGAAGGCCTGTATATTAAGTCTAGAGGCTAGATTCCCATTAGAACTTAATAATAAGATATTTAATACGGCGGTTTATCTATTAAATCGAATGCCTTTTAAGCATCATAGGAAATAGATTATACTATATGAACTTTAGTGGAATTAGGCTAGGAAAACCGTCCCTGCCTATTCGCAGATATTAGAGACCTAAAAGCCCTGAATTTCACACCTCTAAGCTTACAGATATAAAGCGTTTCCTATAATAACGAAAGCCCTAGAGTATATTAAATCAAACAACTTAATCCCTTAGTTAGAGCAGAAAGCTTATATCAGATACCTTATAGGTTATAAGGGTAAATCTTAGTATATTATCTAGGTTCTAACCCTTTATAATCGTAAGGTTATTGTATTAGCGTGTGTATAGTTTAATAAGGCTTTATTCTTTAAACTAGAAGAAAAGATTAAATTAGCCTAGACAGAGAAGATATTAATAATCACACTACTTAAAGAGCTTAAAGCTAAAGACCTTAATAAAGAAATTAGTTAAGACCTTATAGGAATAGACCTAGAAGAGGAGAATCACAACTTCTAGCCCTTAGTTACAAAGCAAGAAAACGATTAGTTTAAAGTAAAAACACTACCTTATATATTAGGGCAAGAAAGCGGCTATATTAGTGCTTTTCTAACCCCTCCTAACTTTTCTTATAAGGCACTAGTTACTATAAAAAACATAGAGCTTTAGGTATAAGGTAATAATACGCTATTTTATAAGATTAATAAATTTATAAGTAACATAATAGCTAAACACGCGGAGACTACTACGGAGACTAGTGAAATTACTACTAAGAGCGGTAAGACTATAGAGAATCATAGTCCCCGTAATAATAGTATTAATTTAAATAATATTATAACTAGAAAACATTAATAAAAGGATTTAAGGAAAGCTAGGTAAGTATAGTTTTCTTTTACTTTCTCTATGGCGCTCTAAGGAACTTAGTATAATTTATATATTAAAGATATGCCTCTAGAACCTGCCTATTATTACTAGGTAATAGCATCACTATATTGCAACCACTGGAAGGAAGTAATTATAAAGGAGCTTTTAAAGCTTCTATCCTTAAACTACTAGGAGAATATACCTAAGGAACTAATTAATCCTAATAAGCATAAGGAAATTATTAACCTTAGCTAGGTTTTTAAATATAAAACTGATAAAAAGGGTATAGTTATAGAGTTTAAGGCTTAAATAGTGGTATAAGGTAATTAATAACTAAAGGATAACCTTAACAACTACGCCGCAACGCTTACTTCTTAATCTCTACAAATGCTACTCGTAGTTTATTGCACAAATGATCTTAATACTTAATAATATAATGTTCAGAATGCCTTCCTACATGCAGAACTTGAAGAACCTGTCTTCTACAAGCCCCCAGAGAGTACAAACACGAAAGGTTATCTCTAGAAGATAATTAAAGCATTATATAGGCTATAGGAAGCTCCCTAATAATGGTTTCTTTATTTAAAGAGATTCCTTTTAGAGCTTAGCTTTATCTAAGGGAAAGAAAACCTATGTATCTTTATAAAGGATGATTTTATCCTGTTTTTCTACGTAGATAACATTATAGTGCTTTACCCTAACGGATCTAAAGCAGAATTCAAAGAATTACATAAGCGATTAATAAACAGCCTAGACATCAAGGACTAAGGTGAATTAAAGTGGTTCCTAGGCATTAAAATCATTAGAAATCGCGAAACTAAAGAGATATAGTTATCATAGGAATCATATATTTAAAAGATTACTTAGAAGTTCATTCCTAATATCATTAACAACAAGTTAAAAAGCTTAATTATAGCTCCTCTCCTAATAGCTATAATCTACCTAAATAACAACAAAGCTTCAGACAAAGAAATCAGCTACTACAGAGTAATTATAGGCTCTTTAGTGTACCTTTGCATTATTAGAAGACCTAATATAGCGTTTATAGCTTTAAAGCTAGCCTCTTTTATAATAAATCTGTTAGCAAAGCATATTAAGCTAGTATAGGGTGCTTTATTATATGCTTAGAACACGAAGAAGTTCTATTTGTGATATTCAGGCGCGGATAGCTTTAATACGTTATTTTCTAGCATAGATGCTTTACTTAGCGACAATCCTAAGACTCGGAAGTTAATGTAAGGCTATGTCTTTATTATATATAGCGCTGCGATTGATTAGAAGTCTAGAAGGTAATATTACGTGATGACTTTAAGCATAGAAGCAAAGCTCTTTGCCCTGAATTACAGTGTAAAAGAGCGTATTTCTCTTAGTAGGCTACTCTATGATATTAACGTATGCATTCTGCCGCTCTTAATTATCTAGTGTAATAACAAGCAGACAATCCGGATTACTAAATATATAGAAGGAAGGCTTTAAACCAGCCTTAAACACCTTAATATAAATCAGATGTGGATTCAAGAGCAGTGTGCAATAGGTAATATTAAGGTAAATTAGATAAAGACTTCTAAGATACTTGTAGATAGCTTTATAAAGCCTCTATTAGGTTAAATACATAGGGACTTCTGCTATAGAATTAGCATAAGGGAGATTCCTGCCTAATCATAACACTAGAGATTATTCATAATCTCTTCCTATGCCTTAGATTATTAGCTTTAATAGTTATCTTAGCTATAGGGGGTATATTAGGAAGAGCTCCCTAAAGTATTAGATATGTAAGCAAGGGGCGCGCATTAACTAGGATAAGACATCGGTGGAGACAAATGTATTAGAAGTACCTCCGTAGACTAGTCATTACCATAGCGCACTGTGTACCCTTCAGGTACAAAAGTCAGCTGCTGTCTGCACCTCTGATTGATCAAATTGAACACTTTTCATCATCTATCTACACCCCTACCTGACACTTTTACTTATAAGTTTCTTATAGTGTATTACTACTAACTTACTAGTAGTTAATAATATCTTTAATATAAGCTATTACTTTACTACTACTATCTCCCTTTAGTAAGAAGAATTCCTTAATATTTCCTTTAAAGTCTTCTAGTAAGAAGTATATAGCTTTAAAAATCTTAATATAAGTATAATATCTCTACCTCCTAGTGCTTACCTTACTAACTTATAGCTAGTAGTGCTAGTAGAATAAAGATTTCTTATATTTACTATATATAGTAAGTTATAATATAAGCTATTATACCTAAAGATAGTAATAGCTTAAAGCTATAATATATTATTAAGGGTAAATCTATCCTAACCTAATATACTAATTCTCTAAGTATAACTTTATTATTATCTTATTATATATTACTCCTAACTTACGTAAATAACTTAATAAAATACGCCTATTATATATATAATAATAAGGACTACGCTTGGGTTTATTCTCCCTTTCTTACTACTAATATATATACTAATATACTACTAGTATCCTACTTAGTTTACTTAGTTATACTATACGCTCTTTAAGCGTATTAATACTTATAGTAATCCTAAAGATAATCTATACTTTCTTAATAATATATATATCTCTTATTTCTATAACTTAGTTACTACTAATATACTACTAGTATCTAATATATATAAAGCGTAAACTTTATAATACACTCCTAATTACTAAAAATACTAATAAGCATAGTTAGGTAAGGCAAGCGTAACTTATAGCAGAAGTTATATATAAGGCTAATGCTAATAAATAAGTTACTATATTACTACTTAATAATACTATTAATCTAGAAGTCTAGATTAATATTTCTAATAGCTTATATTTTATTATATAAAACCTTCTATCTATATATATTTCTATGCTTTAGTTTATAGCTTTACTAACTTACTAGTAGCTTACTACTAATATATCCATGCTTCTTACTTATATTAGGCTGCTAGACCTCCTTAGCGAGCTTTGTACGTATGTGTATAGGGAGGGGGATTCCTCTAATAATAAGGATAAATCCTCTGCCTTTATTAGCATAGATAAGAATACTAGGGGCTAGATAGGTAACGTGTTAATGGAATAATTAGTATAAAGTAGCTATGAGTTAGGTTTCTAAGAATTTATCTAGATTTTTTTTTATATATATTACTACTACTATCTAAACTTTACTAAATATAACTCTGTGTTCACAAACTAGCTGCTTAGTTACTACTTATAATCCTTAATAATATCTATTATAATAAAATCTCTTTTCTTTACCTAAGAATTCTCTAAAGTATTATAGCCCTTTTATTTAACTAGGTATTTCTAATATCTCCTGTTGTAATAATATAATATAATTCTTTTAACTTTAAACTCCTACTTATTATCTATAATATTCTCTTATAGTAAGGATATATCTTCTATATTAGTTAGATCCCCTATAAATAGTTTAAGATTAGTAATATTAAAAATATTATATAGTTATGTACTAGGTAGTAGCTTTAGTTAGTATACTAAACTATAAGTTTTAATTACCTTTTTAATTTTATAAGGGCTTAGGTACTTTATACTTAGCTTCCTACTAGGTTACTATAAGTTAATATTCTTTATAAATAATAAAATATAGTTACTTACTCTAAACTTTATTAAGGTTTACTTCTTATTATAATATTTTATATACTAGGCCTATAAGTTACTTAGAAGCTACTTAATTACTATATATCTATCTCTTAGCGTAGTGGTATAAGTCTTTACCTAGTTCTTTACTATAGGGATATCTATAACCACTTACTATAATCCCCTAAGGTTATAGCCTTATAGCGCCTTAGCTAGGGTATAGTTATAAGTTAAATAAATACTTATATTATATATAAACTATACTATTAAAAGATTATTAGCCTAATTAGTCTAATTAAAGTAAGTAAAGGCTCTTAAATAATGCTTTAAAACTTAGTTTAAACGTTCTATCTAACTATTTATTTATAGGTAAAACGTAGTACTTAGTTACTAATTAGTTATAATAAGATAGCAAAAGGTTATCTAAAACCCACTAATAAAAGTTAAACTGTAGTCTATAATAACTAAGATTATATTATAGGTCTAATTTATATCTTTTATAGGTGGTAGCCCTATAATAAAATCTATTAATAATTCTTAAAAAGGCTAATTAGGCACTAGTAATATAGCTAGCTTACTATAAGGTTTATAGTGCCTTAGCTTTAAAGTCTAATAGCTTATATAAGTTTACATATATAACTTAGTGTCTTTCTTTATTATTAGCTAGTAATACTAACTTATAATCTAATAGAGGGTCTTGCTAACTCCCTAGTAGCTTACTACTAGGTTATTATAGGTAAGTAATAAAATTTCCTTTCTTATACCTACTAGAATAAAAACTTTATTTTAAAATATTAATAGCTTAGAGGGCCTAATAGACTATATTTATAATGCTTTAAGGTTACTACTCTTAAGTAGCTTCCTATAACCTATAGTAAAGTTATTACCTTACTATGCTTAAAATAATATAACTTAAATTAAAGTCTTTAATTTTACGTATATAGGAGATATATTATGTGTAAACTTCGAAGAGGTTTACTAGACTACCTGTATTCTTACTATAATACTACTATAAGTAGCTAGCTTATAGTGTGCTTTTAGACTTATAGATAAATTATAGCTAAATAGTGTTTTAAGAGAGTGCCTATACTACTTACTAACTACTAACCTAGCTAGACTCCTAACCTATAAGCTTACTAGACTTATAGAAATATTAATAAATATAGATAAGGCATAACCTTACTACTTATAATTAGCGGACCTAGTTAGCATACTACTTATAGGCTTTATAGGACTATTAGGTTTCTTAATAATATAATCAAGTTATATTTTCTTAAAGCCCTAGAGGCTAGCGTAGCCCTTATAGTATTCTTATAATACCCTATTAGCTACGCTAAGTAATATAATCTTAGGACCTATAACTATACTATTGCTTATATAGTATTCTTATTACTTAGCACTTATAAACTTAAATAAGAAGCTAGGTAGCTGTGAGGATATAACCTTTACCCTACGCTTCTTGCTAATATAATTTACTTTTCTTAATAAGGTATTAGCAGGATTTAACTTACCTATATAATATTTAATCCTAAAATTAAATAGATAGAGCTTATCTAACGCTATTACCTACCTGCTAGTTAGCTTTAGCTTTATAACTAGGTACTTGTGATTTAGATAGTTTATTATAACCATAATCTAATAAGTTAAATATATAAGGTAATATCTCTAGGCTTAAAATGCCTCTTAGATTGCTAATAACTTAGTGTCTAGGGTTAAGTAGTAAAGTTTAATATTAGTTAACTTCCTTAAAAAATACACTACTAGGTGCTAGTTACCTAGTACTAATATTATAAGTATAGCTTTAATTACATAACTAGATATGTCTATCTCTACTCTTAGTAAATAAAGTAAGTTAAAGTGCATTAAAATTAGTACCTCCTAGAACTTCTTTTAGAGTTCTTTAAATACTATAAGTTTACTAAGCTTTAGCTTAAACTTCACTAGTTAAATACCTTTTAGATAGTTTATTAGTAGGATTACTACCTTACTATACTATTTTATAAAGTATTAGTAAAACCCTATAAACTTAAGGAATAATTAAATATTAAATATATTACTAGGTATTAGCTAGGTTATAATAGCTTTAACTTATAATAGTTCTATCTTAATGCCTTTCTTAAATATAATAAAACCTAGGAACTTTACCTTTATAACTAAAAATTAGCACTTTTTAAGGTTAATATAAATGTCTATATCCTAAAGTCACTCTAGCACCCTTTTAATATGCTTTATGTGTCTTATAGGGTTACTACTATATATTAGGGTGTTATTAAGGTAAATAATGTAGAATTTGTCTATAAGCCCTTTAAGAGCATTATTAATATATTTCTAAAAAGTGGCTAGCGCATTTACTAACCTGAATGGTATTATAAGATATTTAAAGTGCCTATAGTAGTAATAGAATGCTATCTTCTACTTATTACCCTTACGGATATATAGCTAGTAGTATACCTCTTAAAGATTTAGTAATATAAAAATCTTTATACTTACTAATTAATTAAGGATTTTAGAGATTAGTAGTAAAGGGGCCTTATTTTTAATAGTAATCCTATTAAGGCCCTTATAATTTATATAAAGCCTTAATTTCCTTGATTTTTTTAGAACAAATAAAATTAGGGCTCTTACTAGGCTTATTAATCTTCTAATCTACCCTTTCTCCTATATACTTACTAGGTACTCCCTAAGCACTTCTAGCTCTTTTTTAGCTAGGTTATATATAAGTCCCTAGGGTAATTATTTTCCCTCTTCTAATTTAATTACATAAGTATAACTACCTAATTCTAGGAGCTTACTAGCTAGCTCCTTTAAAAACACGTCTATAAATTCTATATACTCTTCTAGAATTTACTATAAGGGTGTATTACTATCTATCTCTTATATAAATACTACTAATTCTTTATAAAACACTGCCTAGAGTACTATTACGCTTCTTAGTTTTTTCTTCTTTAATATATAAGTATATTTTACTACTATTACTATAACTATACTATAACTTAGGTTATTGCTTACTATATTACTTATTAATAAATTTTTATTAGTATTTTCTTTTATTACCTCTAGGTTAATTACCTTAATCTTAAATAATACTAGTAATAGTATAATAGAAGACTACTTTACTACCTTATATAATTATTACTTACTTACTATAAAAGTAATATAATCTTAGGTTATTAGAAACCTCTAGAAACCTTACTTTTAGTCTATTACTATAGGTTTATACTCTAGGGTCTAGTCTATCCCTAGAAGCATTCCCTCTCCTATATTAGTAATGTAGTAGCTAACTTAGTAAACCTTTATATAGCCTATACTATCTTTTACCTTAACTAGTTTCCATAGGATTCCCTAGTATAGGATCTTATCCTTACTTATACTTTCTAGTGTTATCTCTGTTTTTTTTATATTTTTCTAATCCTATTTTAATAATAATTTAGGGTGGATTATTAAATATTCCACGCCTATATTAAATAGCGCTAGTACTACTAACTAGTAGTTATCTTACTATAAGGATACTTATATTCTTATTCTCTTATCTATAGGTTTTTTTATAGTAAGACTATTATTCTAGGCCTAGGCTAAACTAATTAGAATTTTATTTAAGTCTAAGGTTTTATTACTACTATTCTTATACTTCTTAGTAATATACCTATTACTTTTATAAATTAAGTAATTTACTATATTATATTTATTTACACTATATCTAGGGCTACTATATTTATAGCACTTAAATAGTCTCTAGCTTATACTAGGTTACTATAAGCTTTACTATAAGTTATTTATAAGGAAGCTAGAGTATTATTTCTTATTATTCCTACCCTCCTTATTATAGTTTCTATTATAATTACTTAATATAAATATTATTATAACTTTAGCCTTTTTCCCTTAACCTTATAGGTAACTCTAAGATATTAGGAACTCTTAGCTAACTATATACTTCCTTATAGTATTATTTAAGCTATTTAGAAAAATTACTATTCTTAAGTATATAGGGATTTAGTTAGGTAATTTTGCTTTTACCTTTATCTAAAGTCTTAGGAAAGATTAAAAAGACTAATTACTTTTTTACCTAAGATTTAGTAGTGTCCTAGTAGCTTCTAAGCATTATATATCTTTATCTATTACTTTAGTATTTAGCTAGGATATAAATCTATTCTAGGTGTAAGCTAAGTAGTTAACTAACCTATTTACTATTATATAATATATTTACTATTACTTTATATTATTAGCTAAGTAGCTACTAGTATATATTACCTTTATTTTATTATCTTAAAAGGTTCTTAGGTCTAGCTTAAATAGTATATTTAAATCTACTAGGTATACCTATAGATTCTTATAGGTATTATCTTTATATATAAGTACCTTATACTATATCTTAATAAAGCTTTATAGGTATATATTTACTATAAACTTAGTATTAGGTAGGAAATCTAGAAATAGGGGAATTCTCTATATATTTATCTAAGGGGTAATTATAAGTTCTTTACTTAATCTAGCTAATTATAGGTTTACTTTTATTTTCTTAAGCTATACTTCTATATCTAAAATCTTCTTTCTTATATAAGTATTTTATAGCTTAGCTTATATAACCTTATATTACCTCTATAGCTTATCTAGATTATTATTACTACTAGATTTAGTATTACTACTTTAGTTAAGTAATATTTACTATACCCTTTTATATTTTATAGTTAGGGTATTCTAGTTACTACCTAGTTACTATAGAGTTAGGGCTTCCTTACTAGGTAGTATAGGTATGTTTTAGGTAAATATTCTATAGCTTCTTTATATTTAAATCTAGCTAATAATCTATTTTCCCTAAAGGGTTTAAGAGTTTAACTTATTATAACTATAGTAAGGGAGATATAAATAAAGTAAAGGCTAAGGTTCTTAGTTATAGCTAGAGAGCTACTACTTAGGGGTAAGTATATAAAGGTCTTAAACTCTAACCTCCTATATCTCTTATAGGTAGTCCTTATCTAAATACCTTACTATATGTATATAGCTATCTTATAGCTACTTAGTTATCCGCGGAACCTAAGGCTTATCTAAGGGCTTTATTATGTGACTGTCCCATCCATGACCCCTTGGCCTCCGTGCTCCTGACACTATTTCCTAGTAGTAAGGGTTATTAAATATTTCCCCTAGATAATCTAGAAGTCTAAATAAATAAAAGTCCTCTAGGTAGCCTTTCTTAAAGAAAGGTATAACCTATACCTAGACTTTAGGTAATAGATTCTAGTAAATAAAGTACTACTAATCCTAATTACTACTAATAAACTCCTTATTTACTAGCAGCTTATAAGCTATAAGGCCCTTCTAAGCTATAAATAAAACTCTATTACTATTAAAGGGGGGGCCTATAGGTAAGGGTTTTTGCTTAATTTAGGTTAGTATAAGTATTATATTTTGTAAATTAGCTAAGTACTAGATTTATACTACTTACTACTATACCTATTATTATAGGAGTGCTAACTTATTAGTGTCTATTATATCTAGTAGTAATAGTGTATTCTCTAGCTAGGTTATTTCTATAGTAAAGAATAATATATATTATAAACTAGCCTTATAGCTACTATATATAAGTATTTAGAATAAGAATATTATTCTTATAGAAGAAGAAAGGAATTATACTAGTAGTTACATAGTATCTAGATATATAGCCCCTTATACGTGGTCTATGCATAGTCTATGTAAAGCCCTAACCTAGCTACACTAAGTACGTATACTTTCCGGAGACTTTCCGGAGCCAGACTTAACCTAAGCTCATAGCTTGAGTCCATAATAATTATTAACAAGGTAAAGAGCAAGGTAATAGATTTATATAAGAAGTTAAGGCTTATAATCTAAGGTTATAGTAATAAAGAGAAGCTAGTAATCCTTACATAGGCCCTAATAATCTAATAAGCTAGCTAGTAATTAATCCTTATAATAATACCTACGTTATTATTACTAGGCCTTATTCTCTAGCTTTATAATATTATATAGGCTTATATATAAGTATAAACGCTTCTTAGTTCTATAATCCTAGCCTAAATCCCTATCTAAATTCGTTACTTATACCCTATAAGTATAATAATATAAGTAATTAAGCCTTTATATAGTATTATAGAAGCTAGCACTTACTAGTAGGTAATATATTATTATTACTATAGAGAAATACTCTAGATAATAACCTCTATGTTTAACCTATACTTACTTATAATAATAAAGGAAAACCTAACCTTTATATATATAAGGATATAGACTAATAATATAATTAAACTATTTAACTATAAGTTCTCTTAATAAGAGAAAGATTAATTAAAAGCTACTTCTTTTACTACTAAACTAAAGTAAATCCTTTTTATAAGAAACTTACTAACCTTTAATAGTAATATTATTACTCTTAAAAATAATATAATAATACTATAGTAAAAAGGCTAGAGTAAAAAGCTTTAATTAATCCTACTAACTAATTTAAAATAAGCGTATATAAAATAATAAGCTTAAGGCGTGTATATTACCTTAATCTACTAGCTTAAAGCCTATTTTAACCTCTCTATTACTATATAATACTAAGACTTATTATCCTAAGATATAAAGAACCTAAACTAATAAATTTAATAGTAAATTAATAATCTAAACTAAGGATTAAGATTTATACTATTTAATCTTAAGAAAGTAAAGCTTTTTATATTTATAAATAGATTATTTACTAATAACTAAGACCTTACTTCCTAACTAGGCTATATACTTATCCTAGCTAGTAAAGTCTAAAAGAAAGGTACCTTTATAATCTAAGGTAATATTATATACTATAGCTTTGCTAAGAGTAAAAGAGTTATAAGAAGTATACTTACCTCTAAGATTTATAGTATAGTTACTAGTGCTAATATAGCTTATATAATCTTAATAATACTTAGGTTAATTACTTACTAATTAAACCTCCCTATAATTCCTATTATTATTTATACTAATTTATACTCTTTATATAAATACCTTATTAAGCTTAGTATTATAAAAGAGAAGTGCCTTATAATTAATATTATAGCTCTTTATTAATTATATAAGCAATAAGAAATCTGCAAGATTAGATAGATTAATAGGAATAATAACCTTGCTAATATATTTATAAAAGCATTACTAAATAAGGCATTTAAGAGGTTTATTATAAGTAATAAAGTAACTATTAGGATAGAAGGATAGGTTATATAATTATAGCTCTTATGTTCATATAATAAGATTAAAGGTATTAAGATTAGGCTTACTTATCCTTATATAAGCTTATAGATTAAATATTATCTTTTATTATACCCTTTTCCCTTACTCTTTTCTTATAATATTATCTATAATTATTTAATCTTACTTATTCCTTAGTTCTTTTTTAATTATCTTATTAATATTATATATTAATAGTTATATTAAAAAGAGAGAGTTTCTAGTATTAGAATAAGTATAATATTAATAAGGCTACGCGCCTTTAATTAGCTAGGCGCGTTATATCGCGAATTCACATGTCTAGCCTAACTACGCCATAGTTAGTATTAGTATATATAGCCTCTTTGCTAATAACCCTAATTAAGGCCCCTTATCCTATAATAAATAGCGTACCCTTTTTACTTCTATTTTATCTCTCTTTTACTTACTTTAAGAGACTAGAATATATAATAATTATATACACTTTAGTCCACCCTAAAAACCCTACGCGTAGGTTAATGGTATCCTGTAGATCCTACATATTCCTTAGTTCTTTTTTAATTATCTTATTAATATTATTTATTAATAGTTATATTAAAAAGAGAGAGTTTCTAGTATTAGAATAAGCATAATATTAATAAAGCTACGTGCCTTTAATTAGCTAGGCATATTACATTACAGACTTACATATCTAGCCTAACTACGCTATAGTTAGTATTAGTATATATAGCCTCTTTACTAATAACCTTAATTAAGGCCCCTTTTCCTATAATAAATAGCGTACTTTCTTTACTTTTATTTAATCTCTTTTTTACTTATAAAGATAGACTAGAATATATAATAATTACATATACTTTAGTCTACCCTAAAAAACCCTACGCGTAGGTTAATAGTATCTTGTAGATCCTATAGTTATTTATTTATTATTTAAACTTAATTAAACTTTAACACTTATACTATTATAAGCTATTATAAGCTATTATAAGCTATTTTATTTCTAAATACTATAAATACTACAAAATACTATAAATACTACAAAATACTACAAGTACTAAATATAGTAAAAAATTTTTATTGTAGTGTAATATATAGTGTAGTGTAGTATGTAATGTAATGTAGTATGTAGTGTAGTGTAGTACAAAGCTCTGTATGGCAGTATGAATACTTTTCGCAAGTACGTGTAGTCCGTACGGTCTGTACACACCTCCGCGGCCGTGCCCGCCGGAGGACTGGAAGACCGGAAGACCGGAAGACCCAAATGTCGAGATTCCCTATGCAGCGCAACCCCCTACCCAGGTCATGCAGAAGTGGTTACCCGGCCCGGCATGGGAGTGATTGGTCCAGGGGCATACAGTAAATCTCGGCTGCAACAAAGTTAATCTTGTATCCAGGGTGGAGCCTCTAAGTCTAGATTAGGTAGGCAGTAAAGAATCTTAGCATATGCTAAGCATATGCTAAGCATATGCTAAAGACCACAGTGTATTAGTGCGAAGTTTATCAATTCGTCAATTCGTCAATTCGTCAATCAATTCGTCAATCAATTCGTTAATTAATTTGCTAGTTATAGGGGCTATAGGTAGTATATGCCCTATAATATAGTGCTATAACTTTGCATATGCTAGGCATATGCTATTCTGCCCGTCACAAGGCCCCACCCTGGATACGAGATCAACTTTGTTGCAGCCGAGATTTACTGTAACCCCTTGGTCCAGACATGTGCATTTCACACCGGAGAAAAGTTTGCAGCGGCTCGTGGATCAGACCCATGATAATGCCTCCCTTGTGCAAAGGTGTCGCAAGGCAATTAGTGGCCAGCTCCTCTTTTTTCGTGCAACAAACGGCAGTGAAAATGCAAAATCGGTGTAAAATTTGTGCACCGGCTCGTAAATCACACCCAAAGACCTCGCTTCGTTTGCTGATCAAACCTTTCATTGATCAGGTTCCCTGTTCATCTTTGCTCTTCTCTGATACATCTTGAAGCTTATATATAGCTTCCCTTTCCTTCTGATAGATTTCCTAGCTAGTCAATCATCATCTTCTCTTTTCATCGTTTGCATCATCATTTCACAGTTGTCCACCCTTTCGCAGCTGTTGCGACTGTCAGCCACCTTCACGTCAGCCCCAGCGTTGGTTGTTCTTCTCCCCCTTCTAACCCACCACATTATCTAATTTCTTGTTCGCCACCGCAGGGAATTTTGTTCTTTTTCTCTTCAATCATCACACCGTCAAGTCTGTGTCTTTTGCCCATTGTGACCATCGAGCTATTTTCTTTTTCCGTAAGTACATATGCTGCCTGGGTGACTCATAGCATGCGTGTGGATCGCTCTGATTAGACTTCAAACTCACTTCCATTTCTAAACCTTGTTGCCCTTTTTACTAACTATTTTGCAGAGTACAGCTTACTTTTATTCTCTTCTTCTCTCTCCTTCAGCAATCCCCTTTTTTCTCTTTGTGACACGATCCAGCTTTCCCGTCACTTCAAACAGCATAATGTCCATTCTCGCACCAGACGATCTTCAGGCCCTCGTGGAGAGTGGCTTGGCTACCAGATCACTCGAAAATGGTACATACGAACTGCACAAACGTCGCATGAATCGATCAAGTGACGAAGAGCACGCCAGTGTTCCTCTTATACCTATCACATCTCCTAACGCCAGACTTCACTTTACTACTATTCCTGCTAAACTTATTTCTGAAGCAACCCTACGGTATCTTGGATTTAGTAAGGCACGAGCATATCGCATCTGGAATATATGGAGAAACTGGCCTTATCCACGAGAAATCGATAACGATGATGATGGTGATCCAGCGGGGCCGATGACCTTCATCGATATTGTTCTTCTTCAACTTAAACCTGTCGATAAACTCGATGACTATTATGAGGATGATGCAGAGTGGTATTCTCTTATGAATGACTGTGGCATTAGCTACAAACTACAGATGGCTATAATGGACCCGTGCTTTACATCTATTCGTCGCACAAACTCATGCCTTTACTGGCTACGAGATACCATTGAGATGCGATATCTTGGGCTTCAAGAAATACAGGATGCATCAAATGAACGAGACATGGCAATTCGGCTTGCGCGTTCCCAACCTGGAGGACCTCAGCAGTGGGTTCCTTCTCCTGGGAGTCGATCAATATCTGGAACTATCCGAGAACGGGCAGGAAACTCAAGGCATACCTCCACATCACAATTTTCCTTAAGAGCTGCTAGGAGACAACCCGGGTATACGATTCTCTTTCGGGGCATAAGTCAAGTTCGGTTAACGAGTTTTCGGCAGAGTGAAGAACGTTTCAGGGTTTCCGAATTAATGTCCCGCCCGCCAACCGACTTTTTATGGGGTTCAACGGGAGGCTACTTTGCTCTGGATCGAGATGTCGCGATAAGGTACGCCCAGTACGCAAAAAAACGCGATGAGAATACCTCAGCTGTACTACTACAGTTTAATGTCCCGAATTCTGCTATTGAATCTCTCCCAGAAGATCAACTTGCCATGATTCATTGGGACCCAAGTGGAAACGATAAAACTTGGGAGAAACTAGTCTATTATAGTCGAAATGAAGGATCAGGTCCAAGGGCATTTGGAGAAATTGCCCTAAGAACAACTCTGTTAATTGGAACTATTGCAACAAAGCCAAATAGTTTCTATGGAAGGATGAGGAGCTATGAAGAGATTACTGAAAACTGTGTGATGAGAAACAAGGAAGGACGACCAGCAGTACAGTATGTCTTTCATGGCGATCATGGTAAAAATTTTTTGGAGGAACATTTGATTCCGATTATGCAGGATTTTCCGGTTACAAGTGCAGAGTTAGCAGCCTTGAGGTTACTGTAGTTGACAGTTAGCAAGTGTCCTAATCGTTTGCTTAATATCAATGTGGCTTGTTGTTTTACTTTCCCTGCTTTCCTCGACCTATCCTCCAAATTCCACATTAGCACTATGTTGCACAAGTCGTCGTTGATCTGCTGTTGTAGGTAGAGCTTTAAATGGGAGAGAGGCAGAAAACGTGTAGCGTTGGGTGAAAATGGTTATGCCTTGTCGCTCATCGCGTGATGTGGGAGCTAAAGTCGTCCTATAATAATTCAGGTAATAATAATAGTTAATGACTCTTTACTTTAGCTATATATATATTATTTACGCTAGTAAGCTTTATAGATAGCTATTACTAGTACTCTTACTACTAAGTTAAAAGGGAAAACCCTATACTAAGAAGAAAAACTTATTTATATTTATATTTAAGCTAGTGCTAGCCTTATAATAAGTTTATATTACTTAGTATATAGCTTATTATAAGTGCTTATTACTAGCTTATACTAGCCTTATCTTATTAAAAAAAAGAAAGAAAAAATATATGAAGTAAATATTTTTAAGCTTTTTCTAACCTTATTTTAAGTTTTTTTACTTTAGGCTAAGGTAAAGTAAATCTAGGTTTATAATATTAATTTAATTTTTATTTACTTTTTTACTAACTTTTTTATAGCCTTACGTTTTAGCTAACTTTAGCTTATTCTTATTTTATAAGTCTAATAAAGTCTAAGTACTTAGTTTTATTTAGTTATTATAAAAAAAGAGTAGTTATAGCCTTAGACTAGCATAATCCTAGGTTAAAGATACTTATATATTGATTTTTAATTTTTTTTGGGGTCATTAGCTGTGGCTAATGCATCTAATTTTCAAGGAACCAAAAAAATTACTAGCAATACCTAGCTAGTGCTATATATAATAACTAAATTTAATAATCACTATAGTATTAAGTAAAATACAAAAGAAATAAGCTTTAAGCTATAAATTTAAGGGCTTAAAAGTTAATATAAAGTTTATAACAAACTTTATAGCTATGATTACATAAGAGTTATAATTCATAACTATAGTTAAACTTAAATCTATTTAAGTTTTACTTATAGTATAAATTAACGTAATTCCCTCTTCCTTTATAACTATGTTTATTTTATCTCTTTATATCTCTTCTATCTTATAACTTATCCTTTAAAGCTTTAAGGCAAACTTAAACCCTAAAAAAAAAACATAACTTATCCTCACTTAACTTCACTCTAATTCAAAACTAAAAAACACACTACACTTATAATCTATAGGTAAGTCAAGGGCTACTAATTAACTAATTAATAACTAACTAATTAGAAAATAGTATAGCTAAGGGTAACTATAAGCTAAGGGCTATAACCACTAGGCTATAGAACCTAATAGCTATTTAAAAATCTAAGGAAATTCTAGATAAAAAGGAAATTTAAAAAACTAAAGAAAATATTAAGGAATTTAGAAAAAGTAAGAAGAAGAAAGGAAATTAAAAGCTAGAGAAGAAGGCTAGATATTTAGAAAAGGTGTTGAAAAATAAAGATTTATAATTTAAGCAGTTTTACCTCGTGCCTAGGAGGGGAAGCTACTTATATATTATTAGATTTATTAATTATATTATACTTTATTTTTAAGTAAGTTATTTAAATTATCCCCCTCTCTTTCTCTTTAAGTATAAGAAAAAGCTTTTCTTTCCTTAGGGTTTTGGTGTTTTTTCTCTTTTTATATTAAACTTTCTATAGGTTTTTCTTTTTTTTTCTAACTATTTAAGGCTATTCTAGGCTAAAGTTAAATTATTTACTAATATTAATTATAGATTAAAAGTAAATCTAGTATAATAACACTAAAGTCTATAAGTTCTTAAGTCTTGCTATATTTCTAGCTTTAACTTACCTAGGAATTTATAAAATATAAGGACATCCTAAGGAAGTCTATAATTACTAAGTAATATATATAAGTTATAAAAAAGGTCTTATTTAAGTTATATTTACTTTTATTCTAGGCCTATTTTATTATAAATTTATACTAGCTTAGTACTTTGAAAGATATGTAGTGTATCTCTTATAAATCTTACTTAGTTTAGAGTTCTAGGTATTAATGTTAAATCCTTCGGACCTTCAAGTCTTGTTTGGTTTAATCGTGGCTAAAGGCTAGGAGAGATATGTTACGACTAAGGTTAGGGAGATATAAATAAAGTAAAGGCTAAGGTTCTTAGTTATAGCTAAAGAGCTATTACTTAAGGGTAAGTATATAAAGGTCTTAAACTTTAACTTACTACATACCTTATTAGTAATCCTTATTTAAATACCTTATTATATATATATAGCTATCTAATAAATTAATTAAGGCCTAGTTAGTAACTAGTCTAAACCTATCTTAATTTATTTAATTAGCGTGTTTATTATATAAATAAACCCTTAGAAGTATATTTATTAAATAATTAAGACCTAGTTAGTAACTAGTTTAAACCTATCTTTAGTTATTTAATATAACTTACTAAGAGGTAAAGATAATAGCTTTACTTATAATCCTTTAAATCTCTATAATTTCTTTGTTTCCCTTATCTTCTTACTTACTACTAATATTATAGTAAAATATTAAGATTAACTAAAAGAATTGAAATTATAAAATATTCCTTCTAATTATAAATATACCTCCCCTCTTAAGAATACTATAAGAGAAATTAATCTATAAGTTATATTTTACCTTCTTAACTATATTCCTTTTAATTTATACTAGTATACTATATAATAAGTACTAGAAAATAAGGAATTATTTAATCTTAAAGTAAATACTACCCTTAAAGAACTTATAGCTTAAATACTTATTAAGAAAGTAACTTATAAATATAAAAACCTATACTTATAAACCTTATTTACTATCTTTAATTATAACTTTAAAGAATAAAACTAAAAGATATTTAAAATAGTAAATCCTAAAGCTATAAAAATTCTTTAAGACTTTCTTTTCTTTAGTAGTATTTATATAGACTTATAAAGTTACTATAAGATAATAATCTTACTTAAAGATATTATTAACTTTAATAGATTTTATAAAGAAAATAAAGAAAAAATATAGGAAGTTAAAAGAAAGTATTTTACCTTTAAATGGTAAATAGTAAAAAAAGACTTTTATAAAGACTTTCTTTTTATTAATATCCCTTTTCTTAAAGATTAACTAAAGTAACTAATTACTTTATAATATCCTTAATCCCCTTAACTATTATAATTACTCCTATTTTATTCCTAAATTCTATTATACTAATTCCTAAGTATACTAATTATAAGGTAAAAGTATAATAGTAAAGGTAATTCTCTTATTATAAGCCCTTAAATATAAGCCTAAACCCCCCTTACTTCCTTTCTTATAATAAGATATTATAGTCCCTTACTACCCTCCTAGGCACGAGGTAAAACTGCTTAAATTATAGATCTCTATTTTTTAACACCTTTTCTAAATATCTAGCCTTCTTCTCTAGCTTTTTATTTCCTTTCTTTTTCTTACTTTTTCTAAATTCCTTAATATCTTCTTTAGTTTTTTAAATTTCTTTTTTATCTAGAATTTCCTTAGATTTTTAAATAGCTATTAGGTTCTATAGCCTAGTAGTTATAGCCTCTAGCTTATAGTTACCCTTAGCTATACTATTTTCTAATTAGTTAGTTATTAATTAGTTAATTAGTAGCCCTTAACTTACCTATAAATTGTGTAGTGTATTTATTATAAATTAGAGTAGAGTTAAGTAAGGATAGATTATGTTTTTTTTTAGGGTTTAAGTTTACCTTAGAGCTTTAAAGAATAAGTTATAAGATAAAAGAGATATAAAGAGATAGAATAAATATAGTTATAGAGAAAGGGGGAATTATATTAATTTATACTATAAGTAAAACTTAAATAGATTTAAGTTTAACTATAGTTATAAATTATAACTATATTTTATGTAATTATAGCTATAAAGTTTATTATAAACTTTATATTAACTTTTTAGCCCCTAAATTTATAGCTTAAAGCTTATTCCTTTTATGTTTTACCTAATACTATAGTAATTATTAAATTTAGTTATTATATATAGTACTAGCTAGGTATTACTAGTAATCTTTTTGGTTCCTTGAAAATTAGATGTATTGGCCACAGCTAATAACCCCCAAAAATATTAAAAATCAAAAAAAAAAAAACAAATAGTCCCTTACTATACCTTAAAACTATAGTATTTCCTTTATAAGAGTTAACTATTCTTATTTTCCTATAAGAAATAAGCTAACCTTTATTAAAGTAACTATATAATCTTAATAAGTTTAATAATAATAAAAGTATTAAGTATAATACTAAGGAGTATAATATTCTTAATATTAAGCTCTTAACTTATAAAAGAAAGTATAAAATACTAGGTATTATATAAGAATAGTTAAGCTATAGTTTTAAGTTTATACTAAAAGGAAAACCTCTTTAATACTTCTTAAAAAACCTTTTAAGCTAAGGAAACCCTTAAAATCTCCTAACTCTTATTTATAAGATTAAGCAAATATTTAAGATAGATAATATATACTAGAAAAACTATCTATTATAAGGAAAATTATAATTACTTACTATTATCTAAGAAAACCCTAATAAATTAAAGATTAAGTACTTTAAAGACTTTATAATAAAGCTTTTAAATATCTAAAGGGTAAATCCTTATAAATCCTAGTTAGAATTAGACCTTTATTATTAGATTCTAAATACCTATAAAGAAATCCTACAATATAAGGCTTATATTATTAATTCTTCTATTAACCTGTAATACTTTTATAAATAAATAAGAATATTAATTAGTCAATCTAAAGCTTTAATTAATTAATAGTAATTCCTTATAAAAGCTAATACTAAGAAATACTTTTAAACTAACTATAAATATAATAGCAAGGGTAAGGAAGCCTAATTGTGAGGCCTACCTATAACACTAGTGCGCTAGCGCACCACCTAGCAGGCACACTACGCCCTAGGGCTAGGTTTACGTAATACTAGTAAGCTACTAGCTATAAGCTAGTAACTTATATATATAATATACTTAGACCTAGTAAGCTTTAGTTAATATATAAGCGCCGCTTATATCTCTTACCTAGCTATCCTTTATTTTTATAATTCTAAAGCTTCTTTTACTAATTACCTAAGAGTAATATAAGGGGAAAAACTACTTAATTTACTAAAGTAATACTATATATTCCCTAGGACTTACTAAATAAGGGTAATACTATAGCTAGTAATATACTATATTTTATAAAATTTTTATCTAAGACTAAACCCTTTATTATAAGAGTAAAAAAGATGGTAATTTAAGAATAAATTACTTATTTAAAATAACTTAAAGAACTATAAGAATAGAAATAAAAACTTACTAACTTACTATAACTTTATAAGGAGGGAAAGCTAATAAAAAAGGGTTAAAAAGCTAGTATATCCTTAAGTTTTAGTAATTAAGAAGTTAAGGTTTAAAATATTATAAAACTCTAATACCTTATAAACTTATAAAAGTATAAGATATAGCTAAATAACCTTAACTATACCTTTAAGAGAGTAAAGAAAAAGTATTATTATAATAACTAAAAAATTCTCTTTTTACTTAACCATATATATATAAACTATTAGGCTAGATAGGACTAATATATTAGAGAATAACTAGCTAATAGCTATAATTACCCTAAGAATAACTAGGATAAGTTCTAGGAATAGACCCTTATATTACTTAAGGACTTTATAAGCTATAATATATAAATAACTATATAACTAGAGAATATAAAGTAAAAGGAGGGTTAAAGTCTTATTAAGTTTAGTATTTATTTAGATTTACTAAAGAAATACTTAAAGTAAGCTTTAAAGAAAACCTATACCCTTATATTCTTTATAAAGTTAATTTCTAACTTATAAGATTATATTAACTAATATATAAATATTACTAAGCTAATATAAGAAAATATTATATAACTTACTTAGTAATTCTAGGAGGCTATATTAAAGAATAAGTAAAAGCTAAATAACTTAGAAAAGAAAGGCTTATATAAAATAGCTTAATACTAATAATATAATTCCTTATAAGGGTATTAGCTAAATAAAAACTAAAGAGATAAGGATAAGGATAAGAAAAAAACCCTAGTTACTTACCTAAATAATAATAAACTATAAGGAAAAAAGTAATACTATAATTATAGTAATATAAAGTATTTTTTTTATAATTATAATAAGCTAAGGAAAGACTAGTAAAAAGGCTAGGGAAACTCTTAGAGATAAAAGTAAATACCCTTACCTTTACCTTAAATACTAGGGTACTAGTAAAATACTAATTTTATATACTAGTTACTATTTATAAGTATAAAAACATTAAAATAGTAGTAAATCTTAATAGTTATACTAAGATTAAGATTATTAGTACCTAATTTATATAGACTTATAAGCTTAATTAAGCTAAGGCTATAGTACTTATCTTAAAGGTAGTAAGGGCTCTTATAGTCCCTTAATATAGTATTTATAAGGTACTTATTATAATTAAAGACTTATAAGGCAAAAAGAAAGACCTTAAGTTATTATATATAGCTATTAATAAGAATCTAAGAGTAAAGGAAAGCCCTATATTAATTAGAATATATATACTTATAGAAAAATATATATATCTTTACTTATACTTATAAGAATAGTAGTTTAAAAAGAGAAAGATAGCTTTTTTACTACTAACTTCCTATAAGTTTATAAAAGTAATATATAATAAGATAATAATATATACTATTATAAGTATTATAAAAGATAAGTTTATTTCCCTTAAAGATAAAGAGAAAGCAAAAGTATATAAAACTATAAAAAATATCCTAAAGAAACTATAAGAGTTTAAAGATATATTTATATTAAATAAAGTAAGAAGTCTTTTATTAAAGAAGTTAACTAACTATATAATTAATCTTATACTAGGAGCTATACCCTTATATAAACTAATTTACTCTTTTTTCTAAAGTAAACTTAGAGAGCTCTAGGAATATATTAATAATAACCTAAAGAAAAGCTATATAAAACCCTTAAAAAGCTTAGTAAGTATACTTATTTTATTTATACTAAAGAAAGATAAAATACTTTAGCTATATATTAACTATTAGGGACTTAATAAGGTAATATAAAATAATTACTATACTCTTCCCTTAATTTTAAAGATTCTTATTTAATACTAAGAGGCTTATTTCTTTTTAAAGATTAATATTAAGAATATATACTACTAGATTTATATTAAAGAGAGTAATAAGTAAAAGATAGCTTTTTATATATATTATAAGCACTATAAGTACCTTATAAGGGGAATCACGTCAATTTATGCTATGAGTAAAACTCGAATGGATTTGAGTTTAACTGCGGTCGCGAATTATAACTGTATCTTACGCAATTATAGCCACAAAGTTTGTTATAAACTTTATATTAACTTTTTAGCCCCTAAATTTGTGGCTTAAAGCTTATTTCTTTTATGTTTTACCTAACACTACGGTGATTATTAAATTTAGTTGTTATATATAGCACTAGCTAGGTATTACTAGTAATTTTTTTAGTTCCTTGAAAATTAGATGCATTAGCCACAGCCAATAACCCCAAAAAAATTAAAAATCAATAAGTACCTTATAATACCTTTTAAGTTAACTAATACTCTAGTTACTTTTTAAAGCTATATTTATAAGGTACTTTATAGGCTAGTTAATACTATTTATATAGTATATTTAAATAATATCTTAACTTTCTTTAAGATAAAAGAGAAGTATACTAAATATATTAAGTAAGTCTTAAAGTATATAAGGTTAGTAAAGTTATATATAAAACTCGTTAAGTACTTTTTTTATAAGAAGTTAGTAAAATTCCTAGGGTTTATTCTCTTTATTAATAGAATATTAATAAATACTTACTAAGTTAATATAATTAGAGAATAAAAAAAGCTTATAAGTTTTAAGAATATATAGTTATTCCTTAGATTTTATAACTTTTATTAATAGTTTATTTATAAATACTTTAGGATTATAATACCTTTTTATATACTAATAAAAAGTAGTTAAAATAGTATTTAAACTAAGAGATTTATATTTAAAAAAAAGGAGTAGTTAGTATTTAACTAGCTAAAAGATACCTTTTAGTAAGTGCCTTTACTTTAATAATATAACCTAAGTTAAGTAGTATATATTAAGATAAATACCTTAATTTTTATAATAATAAGAATTCTATCTTAGTAAGATAATAAGGGCTATTAGTATTTAATAGCTTTTTAGTTAAGGAAGTTTATAAATACTAAATATAACTATAGTATAGCTAACTAAGAGTTACTTACTATAGTAAAGTTATTTAAATACTAGTAATACTATATTAAAGGTATAAAAATACTTATAAAGGTTTTATTAAACTATTATAACTTATAAACCTTTATAAGGTAGTAAAAGCTAAATAGAAAATAAGTATAATAGTGTATATTTCTTTACTTTTTCTATTTTATAATTAAGTATAAACTAGGGAAAAGTAACCTTATAAATATACTATTAAGAAAGTTTATTTATAAAGATAAACCTATATTAAATAAGGTACTTTTACTAAAGCTTTAAAAGAAAATAATAAATATTTATATAGTAAAAGAAAAAGTACTAATATATTAAAGAAGTTATAGTATAATATTAGTCTTAGAACTTACTAAGGTAAGAGTAACCTAAGTAAAAGGCTAGTTAGCTACTATAAATCTAGTAATAAGTTAGCTAAATAAAAGTAATTTTAAGGAGAAAGTAGTATATATTTAAGATATTAGTATAATATAAGTAATTTAAGGGGCTATTATATTACTAAATCCTTACTAATTTATAGTAAATAAACTATTAGTATAATTATTATAAAAGGTATAGGATTAAGATTTAGATTTATAAAAGTATAAAAGTAAGGTTAACTCCTATATAAAAGAGAGGGAAAATGCTAGTTTATAGTTATATAGTATAAGAGGTTTTTTAATATATAAAGACTAGGTAGTTATTTTCTAGGAGCTTATTTTATAATAAAAGCTTTTATAACTATACTATAATAATTTACTAATAAGTTACTTTAGGACTAAATATACTTTTAAGCTACTAAAATATTACTATTAGTAACTAGTAATAAGTAAAGCTATTTTAGACTATATATCTAGCTATAGAGTATATACTAGTAAGTAATAGCTAGAAGGTATTACTTATATAAAAGCCTTAAATTATTACTAATACTAAGGTAACTATAAGTAAAAATCTTAATAAACTTTATTATAGAATTACTACTAGTATAGCTATATAAGTAAGAAACTAATATAATCCTAGTAATTATAAACTAATTTACTAAGTACTTTATCTTCCTTCCTATAAAGACTATAATTAATATAATTAAATTAGTAAAGTTATTTTATAAGGAAATTAAGCTATAATTTAAAGTACTAGAGAGTATTATATCTAATAAAGGGTTAGTATTTATAAGCTAATTCTAGTTAGAGATATATTACTAGTTATATATAAAGTAAAGGCTTTTAATAGTATTTTACCCCTAAACTAATAAGTAAATAAAGAGAATAAATTAAGTACTTAAATATTACTTATAATATTTTATTAAAGAAAACTAATAGCTATAGCTAAAGCTATTTCTAATAGCCTAATTTATATATAATAATACTATTAATAAAATAATACTATTAATAAAATAATAAGCTACTTCCTTAACTATACTTTTATAAGCTATTTACTTAAATTTTACCTAGCTCTTAAGGGTAAGAGTAAGGAGAGAGAGGTTTTAAAAGCTTATATATATATTTAAAAGCTATATAAGATTAAGGAAAAACTAGTATATAACTAAGTAAGGGCTACTAAAGTATAAGTAAAGTACTATAACTAAAGATATTAGCTAATAACCTTAAAAAAAGAAAACTTAGTATTACTATTAGTAAAGAATATTAGGCTTAAGAATATAAAATAAAAGCTAAATCTAAGATTTATTAAGCTATTTAAAATACTTAATACTATAAGTAAATAGGTATATTAACTAGTATTACCTAATAAGTATAGTTAACTATATAATATATTTTATATTAGCTTATTAAAGCTATAGAATTACTAGGAAAATACCTTAGATAGGAATATACTAATACTTAACCTTAAAGATAATAATAATAAGTTTAAAGTTAAAGAAGTTAAGAATTATAAGAAAATATATAAAGGTAATAAATACTTAGTAAAATAAAAAGGCTAGCTAAGTAAATATAACTAGTAAGTAATAGTAAAAGATATAGAAAGTGCTTAATAAATAATTTAAGCTTTCTATTAAAATAAAATAAGTAAGAAGTATAGTAAGATATAAGTAATTTATAAGTAATAAGAAATAAGGTAATTATAAAAAAGGCCTAGCCTTATTAGCTATTATTATAATTTAATTAAAAACCTTATTAGACTATTTACTAAATAATAAAGGAAAATATACTTAAAGAAAGCTAAGTTTTATAGGAAACCTATAGATTATAGTGCTTATATAAGATAATACCTTACTATTTTAAATAAAATACTTAGTATTATTCTTATTCTTAGTAATTACTTACTATATTATAAGGTAATACTAGTGTTTTACTATAGTTTAGGGAATATACCCTAGATTAGAGAACTATAATTATAAGATTATTTATATATTCTAAATAGTAAGATATTCCTAATAATCATCCTATAAATTATTAGTAAATAGGTAATAAAAGGGGGATAAATAAGGTAAGTAAATCTTATAATTCTTAGAGTAAGAGTAAGATATATAGTAACTAAAAGTTATTAATATAAAATAATATACTACTAGTAAGTAGTAAAAGTAAACTATACTTAATTATAAGTAAAAGGCTAGTAAATAAAGGAGAAAATAATATACTTATTATATCTTTATAGTACTAGTTGAACTAAATATAATTTAGTAAGCTATATTTATATAATTAAAGGTAAGTATAAGAGATAGTATATACTTAGTAAAATAGAAGTAAGTCTTCTCTAGAAAGATAAGGCCTTTTACTATAATACTAGTATTCTTAGTATTTATAAGAGTTTAGATTTAATTTAAAATAGTAAGAAAATTAGTAAAATTACTCTTTATTATTACTATTACTTATAAACAAATAGTTAGTAATAAGAAAGTAAAATATAAGGGAGAAGAAGCTAACTTACCCCCTTATAAGTATTACTATAGTAAATATATTAAATATAATATTTTATAAGCTTAGTATATTTATTATTAATAATTAAAACATAAGGGAATTAATAGTTAATCTAAGGTAAGGTAAGCTTAGCTAAAGGGCTTCTTTTAAACTTAGAGTAGCTTATATATAAATAATATATATAGCTATAGTTTTTTAAGTAAATAGACTTATTTTCTATAGTAAAAAGCTTAGGAATAATAAAGGTAATAGTATAAGGAAACTAAAGGTATAATAAAATCTAGAAAGGTAATTCTTAAAGTTAAGAGAGAAAAAAGTATATAATATAGTAGGAAGCTATAAGTAATTTAAAGATAAAGATAAGCTACTAGTTATTATTATTTTAATATTAACTACTACCTAGTAAGTAACTATATACTAGCTAGTAAAGGCTATTTAAAAGCCTAGCTATAAGTAAGGGAATAATTATAAGGCTTACTTATAATACTAGTATACTAGCATATTACCTAGTAAGTATACTATGCCCTAGGGCTAGGTTTACGTAATACTAGCAAGATACTAGCTATAAGCTAGTAACTTGCACGCATAACACACTTAGACCTAGCAAGCTTTAGTTAATATACAAGCGCCCCTTATACCTCTTGCCTAGCTATCCTTTATTCTCACACTAATATAGTAATTTAAATTAAAGAGCAAGCCTCCTTACTTAAAAAAGTATTATATATATAGTAAAGGAAGTTATTAGTTAACTAAGCACTTAAATAAGGACTAGAAGAAAGTATTCTAATACTTTAAGAATTACTTTTATATAAACTTAATAGCTTCTTTATATATAAGACTACTTATAATAGCTATAGAATTACTAAGATTCTTACTAATAAAGTAATAACTTATACCTTAGCTAAGAAAAATTTATTTAATTTTTAAAAACTAAATAAAGTATTAAGTATATTTATATTTAAAGAATAATATTTATCTAAAACCTTTAAAAGTATTATAGCTAACATAAGTACTATAGGATATTTATTAGTAAGCTACTTTTAGTTCTTAGCTTTATAAAGTATAATACTAATTTTTGAAATGTAAGGAGCTAGTTGTTACAACTGTGGTAGGGGAGATATAAACGGAGTAAAGGCTAAGGTTCTTAGTTATAGCTAGAGAGCTACTACTTAGGGGTAGGTGCATAAAGGTCTTAAACTCTAACCTCTTATATCTCTTATAGGTAGTCTTTATCTAAATACCCTACTATATATATATAGCTATCTTATAGCTACTTAGTTATCCACAAAACCTAAGGCTTATCTAAGGGCTCTATTATATAACTATCCTATCTATAGCCCCTTAGCCTTTATGCTCCTAATATACTACCCCCCTAATATATAATTATCCTTAATTAAAAAGAGTTACTTAGCTAGTGTGTGTATACTATATATAACCTATGTAATGCCTATATTACTAGCTATACTATTAGTACGTAGTATTATATTTACTTTAAATAATAAGATAAATATTAAAAAGTCCTAGGTAATCCTTCTTATAACCTTTAGATTATAAATAGCTACACACTTATTACTTTATTACCTCTAATATATATGCCTTTATCTAGTAAGTTATTAGCACTAAGTAAACAAACTACTTATATTAAATTTTATAATTAGGTTAAATAGATAAGGTAATACGCGCTATTTAAAACAAATAACTTCTTATCTAATATTAGGGATATTATATTAATCTTACTAGGAGTTTATAGCTAGTGTGTGTATATACTAGTAATAGCTATAACTATAAATATTATAATTCCTAGATTAGCTATATATAGCGCGTAAATTACTTAGGGGTCCTAGGCTAATATAAAAGAGGCTTACTTTCCCTTACTTCTATATACTTTTCTTCCCTTTATATCCTCCTTTAGTATTATAAGTTACCCTTACCTATAAGCTAGTAGCTTTATAGTTTCTCTTATAGTAGTTACTAATATCCTATAGTATTACTTTATTATTTATATTTACCTTTATTTAAAATATCTAAATCCTTTTAAATACTAAAAGGTTAGTTACTTATTTTTTACTTATAAGTTTTTTATAGTATATTATTACTAACTTACTAGTAGTTAATAATATCTTTAATATAAGCTACTACTTTACTACTACTACCTCTCTTTAGTAAGAAGAATTTCTTAATATTTTCTTTAAAGTCTCCTAGTAAGAAGTATATAGCTTTAAAAATCTTAATATAAGTATAATATCTTTACCTCCTAGCGCTTATCTTACTAACTTATAGCTAGTAGTGCTAGTAGAATAAAGATTCCTTATATTTACTATGTATAGTAAGTTATAATATAAGCTATTATACCTAAAGATAGTAATAGTATAAAGCTATAATATATTATTAAGGGTAAATCTATCCTAACCTAATATACTAATTCTCTAAGTATAACTTTACTACTATCTTATTATATATTACTCCTAACTTACGTAAATAACTTAATAAAATACGCCTATTATACACATAATAATAAGAACTACGCTAGGGTTTATCCTCCCTTTCTTACTACTAATATATATACTAATATACTACTAGTGTCCTACTTAGTTTACTTAGTTATACTATATACTCTTTAAGTATATTAATACTTATAGTAATCCTAAAGATAATCTATACTTTCTTAATAATATATATATCTCTTATTTTTATAACTTAGTTACTACTAATATACTACTAGTGTCTAATATATATAAAGTGTAAACTTTATAATACACTCCTAATTACTAAAAATGCTAATAAGTATAGTTAGGTAAGGCAAGTATAACTTATAGTAAAAGTTATATATAAGGCTAATACTAATAAATAAGTTACTATATTACTACTTAATAATACTATTAATCTAGAAGTCTAAATTAATATTTCTAATAGCTTATATTTTATTATATAAAACCTTTTATTTGTATATATTTCCACGCTCTAGCTTATAGCTTTACTAACTTACTAGTAGCTTACTACTAATATATTTATGCTTCTTACTTATATTAGGCTACTAGACCTCCCTAGTAAGCTTTATACGTATATATATAAGGAGGGGGATTTCTCTAATAATAAGGATAAATCCTTTACCCTTATTAGTATAAGTAAGAATACTAGGGACTAGGCAGGCAATGTATTAATAGAATAATTAGTGTAAAGTAGCTATAAGTTAGGTTTCTAAGAATTTATCTAGATTTTTTTTATATATTACTACTACTATCTAAACTTTACTAAATATAACTCTATATTTATAAACTAGCTACTTAGTTACTACTTATAATCCTTAATAATATTTATTATAATAAAATCTCTTTTCTTTACTTATAAATTCTCTAAAGCATTATAGCCTTTCTATTTAACTAAGTATTTCTAATATCTCCTATTATAGTAATATAATATAATTCTTTTAACTTTAAACTCTTACTTATTATTTATAATATTTTCTCGTAGTAAGGACATATCTTTTACGCTAGATAAGTCCCTTATAAATAGCTTAAGATTAGTAATATTAAAAATATTATATAAATGCGTTCTAAGTGGTAGCTTTAATTAATATGCTAATTTATAAGTACTAATTACCTTTTTGATTTTATAAGGGCCTAGATACTTTACACTTAGCTTCTTACTAGGTTACTATAAGTTAATATTTTTTATAGATAATAAAATATAATTACTTACTTTAAACTTTATTAGGGTTTGCTTCTTATTATAGTGTTTTATATACTAGGCCTATAAGTTACTTAGAAGCTACTTAATTACTATATATCTATCTCTTAGCATAGTAGTATAAGTCTTTACCTAGTTATTTACTATAAGGATATTTATAACTACTTACTATAGTCCCCTAGGGTTATAGCCTTATAAGACCTTAGCTAGGGTATAGCTATAAGTTAAATAGACGCTTATGTTATACGCAAACTATACTATTAAAAGATTATTAGCCTAATTAGTCTAATTAAAGCAAGCAAAGGCTCTTAAATAATGCTTTAAAACTTAGTTTAAACATTCTATCTAACTATTTATCTATAGGTAAAACGTAATACTTAGTTACTACTTAGTTATAATAAGATAGTAAAAGATTATCTAAAACCCGCTAGTAAAAGTTAAACTATAGTCTATAATAATACCTTCTAAGGCAATATAATCCCTAAAAATATACCCTAGGAATATAGTAGCTAACCTATTACTAGTTATCCGCGTTAAAACAGGGATATAAATACTATATTTTATAAAATAGTCTATAATAACTAAGATTATATTATAAGTCTAATTTATATCTTTTATAGGTAGTAGCCCTATAATAAAATCTATTAATAATTCTTAAAAAGGCTAATTAAGCACTAGTAGTATAGCTAGCTTACCATAAGGTTTATAGTGCCTTAGCTTTAAAGTCTAATAGCTTACGCAAGTTTATATATATAACTTAGTATTTTTCTTTATTATTAGCTAGTAATACTAACTTATAATCTAATAGAGGGTCTTACTAACTCCCTAGTAGCCTACTACTAAGTTATTATAAGTAAGTAACAAAATTTCCTTTCTTATACTTACTAAAATAAAAACTTTATTTAGAAACATTAATAGCTTAGAAAGCCTAATAGACTATATCTATAATGCTTTAAGGTTACTACTTTTAAGTAGCTTCTTATAACCTATAGTAAAGTTATTACCTTACTATACTTAAAATAATATAACTTAAATTAAAGTCTTTAATTCTACGTACATAGGACACGCGTTATATATAAACTTAAAAAAGGTTTACTAGACTACCTATATTCTTACTATAATACTACTATAAGTAGCTAGCTTATAGTATGCTTTTAAACTTATAAATAAATTATAGCTAAGTAGTATTTTAAGGGGGCGCTTACACTACTTACTAACTACTAACCTAGCTAAACTCCTAACCTATAGGCTTACTAGACTTACAGAAATATTAATAAATATAGATAAGGCATAACCTTACTACTTATAATTAGCAAACCTAGTTAGCGTACTACTTATAGGCTTTATAAGACTATTAGGTTCCTTAATAATATAATTAAGTTATATCTTCTTAAAACCCTAAAGGCTAGTATAGCCCTTATAGTGTTTTTATAATAAACTATTAGCTATACTAAGTAACGTAATCTTAAAACCTATAACACCACTATTACTTATATAGTATTCTTACTACTGTGTGCCGTAAGATGCGCGCCCAAAAACGCAATCACGATGACAAGTGCTAGGGTTCAGGGATGGGAGTATCACAACAAGGAATAACAATATTAGTCATCTAGGTAATAGGATTATTTAATCTATAAAGGGACTGCTTATAGACAGACTCTTTAATAGCAATTTACGCACCCTACGAGATTCTTAAGATTACCCTAAGTTTGCTTTACCTAAGATTATACCTATATTTACTATAAGATAAATTAAGAAAATACCTTCCCTTATTTATTTAAGACATTACTTCTCATCTAACAGACTATTTGATCTTAGATATCTCTGCATAACAAGATAGTCCTTACTATTATTATAATTAATACCGTTAAGTTAATTAACCCCTCTATTATGTGTAGGCTCTAGAGCTACTCGCGATCATAGTGTGAGAATAGAGGGATAGCTAGGCAAGAGGTATGGGGGCGTTCGTATATTGACTAAAGCTTGCTAGGTCTAAGTGTGTTATGTGTGCGAGTTACTAACTTATAGGTAGTAACTCGCTAGTGTTACATGGACCTAGCCCTAGGGCATGGTGCGCCCGCCTAGTAGTGTGCTAGCGCGCTAGTGTTATAAGTAAGGCCTTATAATTACCCCCTTACTTTTAGCTAGGCTTTTAAATAGCTTTTAGTAAGTACTATATAGCTATTTACTAAGTAATAGCTATACTAAAATAATAATAAATAATATTAGTGTTTAAGTATAAATTTACCTATAACTCCTTATTATATTACTAACTTTTCCCTTTCTTATTTATAGTAAACTTTTCCGTAAATACTATTATATTATTAGTTACTATAACTTTACCTTTACTACTTACCTTATTATTAGAATAGAATTAGATAGGGAAAGCGTTAAGAGCGTTATTATTATAGCTATTCCTAATATTTATTTAAGAGAATATTCCTGTATATATTATTTACACATAGGTTACGTAAACTTTAAGAAGAATCCTCTAGCTAAGCCTAATATCCCTTAGATTAACTATTAATTCCCTAGTGTGCTAACCGCTATTATTAAAGGAAAACATTTAAAGCATTATATCTAGTGTGTTAAATATAGTAATACTTATAAGATAGTAAGTACATTATATTCTTTACTCTT
This sequence comes from Epichloe hybrida, assembly GCA_019022495.1. NCBI lineage: Eukaryota > Fungi > Ascomycota > Sordariomycetes > Hypocreales > Clavicipitaceae > Epichloe > Epichloe hybrida. The sequence continues at coordinate 695,967 of JAFEKR010000013.1, forward strand.
TTAGTCCCTAATTACCTATATCTCTCTAGGTAATGCTAACTATATAAGGGGATTTTCTAGATCTTCTTACTACCCTTAATTAGGTAAAAACTTTAATAAACGCCCTAAGTAATTAGAACCCTAATAACCCTAATAATTATATATTTTCTAAGGTAACTTGCTACTATTTTAGCACCTATTATCTAAACTTTATTTTAGGGTTTAATTATACTAATATAGCTTATTATATTTCCTTTAGTTTAACTAGGGCTACTAAGGTCTATTAGGTATGTTTTATTATGTATTCTCTAGACCTTTACTTACTCCCTAGGTAGGCTGCTTTAGCCGCGTATAATTAGTATATTATTTTATGCTAGTAACTTTTAGTCACTATATATCCTACCCCTGCCCTAGGGATTATAAGTTATTACTCCTTCTTTGCTACTTATTTGCTAACTTTTTTAGCTAAACTACACTATATATTATAATTCCTAGAAGAGAAAAATAACTTTATAGCTATAATATTATAATCTAGGATTCATGCCCTAGGGGGTAGTAAAGCACTAGTTTTTCTAGGTAATAGAGGTAGTGGTTTAGGAGAATAAGAGTAAGGGCGCTAAGTACCTCCTTTATAATAGTGTTATTTTAACATATAAGGGGGTAACTATAGAAGGGTTTCCTATAAGACTCCCCTCCTTATAGGTATCTTTTCTTTTATTATTTAGTAAATAGTCTAATAAGGGTTTTAATTAGAGTGTGATAGTAGCTAATAAGGCTAGGCCTTTTTTATAATTACCTTATCCCTTATTACTTATAACTTACTTATATCTTGCTATGCTTTCTACTTGTTTTGCTTTAATAGAAAGCTTAAATTATATGTTAAGCGCCTTCTATATTTTCTAACGCTACCTATTAATTATATTCGCTTAGCTAGCCTTTCTATTTCACTAGGTATTTATTACCTTTATATGTCTTCCTATAATCCCTAACTTCTTTAACTTTAAACTTATTATTATTATCTTTAAGGTCTAGTATTAGCATATCCTTATCTAGGGCGTCTTCCTAGTAATTCTATAGCTCTAATAGGCTGACATAGAACATGTTATATGGTTAGCTATACTTATTAGGTAGCGCTAGTTAGTACGCTTATTTGCTTATAGCGTTAAGTATCTAAAATAGCCTAATAAATCTTAGGTTTAGCTTTTATTTTATGTCCTTAAGCCTAATATTCTTTACTAATAGTAGTACTAAGTCTTCTCTTTTTAAGGTTATTAGCTAATATCTCTAGTTATAGTACTTTGCCTATACTTTAGTAGCCCTTGCCTAGTTATATACTAGTTTCTCCCTAACCTTATATAGCTTTTTAATATACGTATAAGCCTCTAGGACCTCCCCCTCTATGCTCTTACCCTTAAGAGTAAGGCAAAACTTAGGTAAATAGCCTATAAGAGCGTAGTTAGGGGAGTAGCCTATTATCCTATTAATAGTATTATTATATATAAATTAGGCTATTAGGAGTAGCTTTAGCTATAGTTATTAGTTCTCTTTAATAAAATATTATAGGTAATACTTAAGTATCTAATTTATTCTCTTTATTTACCTATTAGTTTAGGGGTAAAACACTATTAAAAGCCTCCGCTTTATATATAACTAGTAATATACCTCTAACTAGAATTAGCTTATAAATACTAACCCTCTATTAGATATAATGCCCTCTAGCGCTCTAAATCATAGCTTAATCTCCTTATAGAATAACTTTGCTAATTTAGCTATATTAATTATAGTCTTTATAGGAAGGAAGATAGAGTACTTAGTAAATTAGTCTATAATCACTAGGATTACGTTAGTTTCTTGCTTACCTAGCTATACTAGTGGCAAACCTATAATAAAGTCTATTAAAATCTCTGCCTATAGTTACCTTAGTATTAGCAGTGATTTAAGGCTTCTATAGGGGCAGTGCTATCTTACTATCACATGCTAGTATACTCCATAGCTAGATATATAGTCTAAAATAGCTTTACTTATTACTAGCTACTAATAGTAACATTTTAGTAGCTCTAGAGTATATTTAGTCCTAAAGTAACTTACTAATAGATTATTATAGTATAGCTATAGAAGCTCCTATTATAAGATAGGCTCCTATAAAATAACTACCTAGTCTTTATATATTAGGAGGCCCCTTACGCTATATAACTATAGACTAGCTTTTCCCCTCCCTTTTACTTAGAAGTTAACCTTACCTCTATGCTTTTATAAATCTAGATCTTAGTCCTATGCCTTCTATAGTAGTTACACTAATGGTTTATTTACTATAGATTAGTAAGGATTTAGTAATATAATAGCCCCCTAAATTACTTATACTATACTAATATCTTAAATATATACTACCTTCTCCTTAAAATCACCCTTATTTAGCTAACCTATTACTAGATTTATAGTAGCTAACTAGCCTTCTACCTAGGCTACTCTTACCTTAGTAAGTTCTAAGACTAGTGTTACACTATAACTTCTTTAATATATTAGTATTTCTTCTTCTACTATATAGATATCTACTATTTTCCTTTAAAGCTCTAGTAGGAGCGCCTTATTTAACATAGGTTTGCCCTTATAATTAGACCTTCTTAATAGTGTATCCATAGGGTTACTCTTCCTTAGTCTATGCTTAATTATAAAATAGAAAGGGCAAAGGAATATATACTATTATACCTATCTTCTATTTAGCTTCTACTACCTTATAAAGGTTTATAGGTTATAATAGTCTAATAGGACCTTTATAAGTATCTCTATGCCTTTAATATAATATTACTAGTATTTAAATAACTTTACTATAGTAAGTAGCTCTTAATTAGCTATACTATAGTTATATTTAGTGTCTATAAACTTCCTTAACTAAAAGGCTACTAGATACTAACAGCCCTTATTATCTTGCTAAGATAGGATTCCTACTATTATAAAAATTAAGGTATTTATCTTAATACGCACTACCTAACTTAGGTTATAGTATTAGAGTAAAGGCGCTTGCTAAAAGGCATCTTTTAGCTAGTTAAACACTAACCACTTCTTTTTACTAAATATAAACCTCCTAGTCTAGATGCTATTTTAACTGCCCTTTATTAACGCATAAAGAGGTGCTATAATCCTAGAGTATCTATAGATAAACTATTAGTAAAAGTTATAAAACCTAAGAAATAACTATATATCCTTAAAACTTATTAGCTCCTTCTATTCTTTAATTATATTAACCTAGTAAGTATTTATTAATATCTTATTAATAAAGAGAATAAACCCTAGGAATTCTACTAATTCCTTATAGAAAGAGTACTTAGAGGGTTTTATATATAACTTTACTAACCTTATACATTTAAGGACTTACTTAATATATTTAGTGTGCTCCTTCTTTATCTTAGAGAAGATTAAGATATTATCTAGATATACTATATAAATAGTGTTAACTAGCCTATGTAGCGCTTTATAGATATAACTCTAGAAAGTAGCTAGGGTATTTATTAACCTAAAAGGTATTATAAGGTACTTATAGTGCCTATAATATATGTAAAAAGCTATCTTCTATTTATTACCTTCTTTAATATAAATTTAGTAGTACATATCCTTAATATTAATCTTAGAAAAGAAACAAGCCCCTTAGTATTAATTAAGGATCTCTAAAATTAAGGGGAGAGCGTAGTAATTCTTTTATGTTACCTTATTAAGCCCTTAATAGTTAACATATAGCTATAGTATTCTATCCTTCTTTAGCATAAATAGGATAGGCGTGCTTACTAGGCTTTTTAAGGGTCTTATCTAGCCTTTCTTTAGGTTATTATTAATATATTCCTAGAGCTCTCTAAGTTTACTTTAGGAGAGAGAATAGATTAGTCTATATAAGCAGAGCATTGTTGTATTGTATTGTATTGTATTTTTTGGCCCTTCGATGTATTGTATTGTATTGTATTGCCCTATGTATTGTATTGTGTATTGTATTGTATTAAAAATACAATACAATACAATACAATACATACAATACAATGTATTGTTAGGGAAAAATATAAGTGGGGTATTATATAAATTCATTATATAGTAGATTTTCTAAATAATCTAATTATAGTATTCTTATTTTTATATATAATTTAGTTATTTATTTAAAAATCTATTAAGTTTTAGCTTATTTAGAAAAGTAAGCTTATTTAAAATATATAATATCTTAGTAATATTCTTTTATATCTATTTTAAAAAATGATTTTTTCTTAATATATTAAGGGTCTTTTTATTCTTATATCTATTTTCTATGATTTATTATAATTATTTATTATATAAAAATACATTATAATACAATACAATACAATACAATACAATACATTACAATACAATATAATGTATTATTAAAAAGGTAAGGTAGTATATATACTTATTATATAGTAGATTTTTCATATAATCTAAATAAGATATCCTTAAATTTTTATACTATTTAGGTATTTAGTTATAGAATTATAAAGTTTTAGCTAATTTAGACTATTAAGCTATATATATATATAGGGTAGCTATAAATAGTATTATCTAAACTTAACTTATAGTAATATTTATTCTTTATATTTTAAAGGTTATCCTATCTTTCTAGCTTCTTTATAGGATTTACTATGCATTTTAATATAGTATTTTTGCTTTAAATATAATATTTACCCTAAAGAAATAATTTATAATTCTAAATAAATAAGATTAAAACTCTAATAAAAATATACTTATATATATAAGGAATTTATTATAAAGAGAAAATTAAAATTTATTTAATAAATACTTCTTTTACTATTAAGCTATTTTATTATAATTATAATAAATTATATTAGCTTTGAACCTTTTTTAAACTAAAAGAAAAGGAAAAAACCTAGGAAAAGCTTATAAAGAAAAGTTAAAATATTATATAAAGAATAATCATAATATATATACTATTTTTTTAATATTAAGTAAATAAATAAATAAGCTTTAAAAGTAAGTTTAATTATTTATACTACTTTTAGCTTACTTACTTAGTTATATAGTGTTTCTTAAAGTAGGTCTAAAAGTGGGTCTTATTAAACACTAAAAACCAAGTATAATCCCTTTTTATAGTTATATAACTTTAGCTAAGAAGAGAAGGATATATAAAAGTGGGTCTAACAGTGGGTCTTGTTAAACACTAAAAACCAAGTATAATCCCTTTTTATAGTTATATAACTTTAGCTAAGAAGAGGAGGATATATAAAAGTGGGTCTAACAGTGGGTCTTGTTAAACACTAAAAACCAAGTATAATCCCTTTCTATAGTTATATAACTTTAGCTAAGAAGAGGAGGATATATAAAAGTGGGTCTAAAGTGGGTCCTATTAGTTATACTAGAAACCTAGTATTATCTCTTTACTTAGTTATATAATTCTAGCTAAAAAGAAATATATATACAAAAGTGGGTCTAAAAGTGGGTCCTATTAGTTATACTATAAACATAATAATCTCTTTACTTAGTTATGTAATTTTAGTTAAAAAGAGAGAAATATACTAAAGTAAGTCTTATAGTTATATTAGGACTTACTTTCTATTAGTATAAAATTATAAATAGTATAATATTAAAAACATAAAAAAGAAAGGAATTTTATTTTATTAATATTTTAAAAAACCTTTAAATACTAAATAATTAATAAGTCTAGCTTTTTCTATAGTAATTTACTTATAAATACTTATATTTATATTATATTAATTTATTACTTATTTATTTTTAATTAAACTTTAACACTAATAATATTTTAAGTTATATAAGTAATAGAAGTAATATATATATATAAGCTATTATAAGCTATTATATTAACTATATATACCTTATAATTAAGGAATTTACTTAAAACTAAAAAAAAGAAAAAAAAATACAAAACAATACAAATAATACATGTATTGTATTGTATTGTAAAATTTTGGATGTATTGTATTGTATTGCAATGCTCTGTATATAAGGGTATAGCTCCTAGTATAAGATTAATTATGTAGTTAGTTAACTTCTTTAATAGGAGGCTCCTTACCTTATCTAATATAAATATATCTTTAAATTTATATAATTTCTCTAGGATATCTTTAATAGTTCTATATGCTTTTGCCTTCTCTTTATCTTTAAGAGGGATAAACTTATCTTCTATTATACCTATAATAGTATATATAATTATCTTATTATACGTTACCTTTATAAACTTACAGGGAGTTAGTAGTAAAAAGGCTACCTTTCTCTTTTTAAACTACTATTCTTATAAGTATAAGTAAAGATATATATATTTTTCTATAAGCGTGTATATTCTAATTAATATAGGGCTTCCCTTTACTCTTAGGTCCCTATTAATAGCTATATATAGTAACTTAAGGTCTTTCTCTTTACCTTATAAATCTTTAATTAAAATAAGTACCTTATAGATACTATATTAGGGAACTATTAAAGCCCTTACTACCTTTAAGATAGGTATTATAGCCTTAGCCTAATTAAGCTTATAAGTCTATGTAAATTAGGCACTTATAATATTAATCTTAGCATAACTATTAAGATTTGCTACTGTTTTAATATCTTTATGCCTATAGATAGTAACTAGTATGTAAAATTAGCATTCTACTAGTACCCTAGTATTTAAGGCAAAGGTAAGGGCTTTTACTTTTACCTCTAGGAGTTTTCCTAACCCTCTTACTAGTCTTTCCTTAGCTTATTATAATTATAAATAAGGTGCTCTATACTACTATAATTAAAGCACTATTTTCTTCCTTATAGTTTATTATTATTTAGGTAGGTAGCTAGGGTCTTTTTCTTATTCTTATCCTTATCTCTTTAGTCCTTATTTAGCTAATACCCTTATAAGGAGTTATATCTTTAGTGTTAAGCTACCTTATATAGCCCCTTCTCTTTTAAATTATTTAGCTTTTACTTATTCTTTAATATTACCTCCTAGAATTACTAGGTAAGTTATATAATATCTTCTTATGTTAGACTAGTAATATCCGCGTGTAAGTTAATATAATCTTATAAGTTAGGAAGTAATTTTATAAAGAATATAAGAGTATAGGTCTTTTCTAGAGCTTATTCTAGGTATTTCTCTAGTAAATCTAAGTAAATACTAAACTTAATAAGACTCTAGCCCTCCTTTTACTTTATATTTTCTAGCTACATAGCTATTTATATATTATAACTTATAAAGTCTTTAAGTAATATAAGGGTCTAGTCTTAGAACTTATCCTAGTTATCCTTAGGATAATCCTAACTATTAGCTAGTTATTCTTTAATATATTAGTTTTATCTAGCCTAATAGTTTATATATATATAGTTAAGTATAAAGAGAATCTTTTAGTTATCCTAGTAATACTTTTTCTTTACCCCCTTAAAGGTATAGTTAAGGTTATTAAGCTATATCTTATACTTCTATAGGTTTATAGAGTATTAGAGTTTTATAATATTTTAGACCTTAACTTCTTAGCTACTAAGGCTTAAGAATAAACTATTCTTTTAGCCCCTTTTTACTAGTTTTTTATAAGATTATATTAAGTTAGTAAGCTTCTTTTCTTAATCCTATAGTTCCTTAAGTTACTTAAGCTAGGTAATTTACTCCCTAACTACTATCTCTTTTATTACTATAGTAAAGAGTATAGCTTTAGATAGGGTTATAAAATATAGCATATCCCTAGCTATAGTATTACTATTATCTAGCTAATTCTAAGTAATATATAGCATAGGTTTAGTAAATTAGGTTATTCTCCCCCTTATATTACTCTTAGGTAGCTAGTAGGAGAAGCTTTAGAATTATAAAAATAAAGGGATAGCTAGGTAAGAGGTATAGGGGTGTTTATATATTAACTAAAGCTTACTAGGTCTAAGTGTGTTATGCGTGTGAGTTACTAACTTATAGGTAGTGACTTACTAGTGTCACGTGGACCTAGCCCTAGGGCGTGGTGCGCCCGCCTAGTGGTGCGCTAGCGCGCTGGTGTTGTGAGTAGGGCCTCACACATAGGCTAGCATCATGTCTTTTAGGGTGTTATTTTCCGCTTAACAAAACTAGTAGAGAAACGTAGTCTTAAACCCCTAGGACTTCCGCTTTCTATTTAATTTACTACAGACTAAGATTAATTAAAAGCGTGCTTTTTTAGCTATAATCCATAGCTAATACCAAACCGTTTACATAAAGACCCCCTTATTTTATTATTCCTTATAACGTAACATAGACTAGAAGCCTAGCCCTAGACTATATAAGGGCTAAGGCGCTAGCTTTAGACTAGTTAATCTAGAAGAACTAAGCTAGATTAAGAATAGGAGACTATATTCTATAGAGGCGTTAAAAGGGAGGCTAGCTAGCTTAGGAAAGTATATTATAAATACTAGCTAAACTATTACCCCCTTACTAAGAAATTTTAAATATAAGAATATAGAATAGGAACCGCTATCTAGCGTTATAAACTATTTAATCTTAGGACCTATAGCTAATTTCATAATTATTTAGCTATGCATTAGGGTCTTATAGTTAATTACAAAGAGCTATATAATCACACTCCTAATTTTCGCTTATAGACTATTTATAACTATGGATATTACCCTCCTAGAAGATTTCTTTCTAAAGATTCTTTTAATTACTAAAGTTTTTATTTAAGTACTTATCTATTTATAAGATTAATTAGAAGTACTATTACTAGACTCTATATCTAATTATTTTCCTTTATATTCTTACTAGCTAAGTAAAGCAGGATTAATTAAGCTACTAAGCTATCTAAAGGATACTCCAGAGCTATTAATACTAGAACCCCTAGTTGCTAGTAAGGAACTATCTAATCTTGAAATAGTTTCCACGCTAATATATTCCTACTCTAATAATTAATTAGAGAAGGACCCTAATAGTAAAGGAAAATCTTCTAGATCTCTTAATAGGCTTAATGCTAAATCTTTTGTAAAGATCCTTAGAGAAATAATAGCTTACTAGACTTCCCTTATTATAATATAGAATAGGTATAATATTTAGTAGTTTATAGGGGAAAATATAGTAGATTTTATTAAGAACTTTAAAGCTAAGATAAAGGTAATATATATCCCTAAAAAGGATTAGTAAAAAATGCTTAAATGCGATGTTAACCCCTAGGTCTAATAGGTAGTTAAGATGCTAATAGCATTACGCACTTAGGAAGAGTTAAAGAATAAAATGCTTCTTTAGTTTAATACTATAAACTAGGATTAAATAGAAAGCGCTTAAGGATAACTTAAAAACCTTAACCTAATATAACCAAAGTCTATTAAGGAAACCTATTACTAGCTATAGAAGCATTAAGCTTTAATATTAAACATAGACCTTATAGAATAGAGAACTACTATAACATAGTCTAACTACATCTATAAGGCCCTCCTAGAGTATTTAATCTTAAGCTTTATGGATTAAAAGGGGTTTACTTATAAAGAAATTCTAGTTATAAAGTATAAACCACTTTAGATAGAGCTTAATATATATGTTTATATATAATTAGAGCTTAGACATAGGGACCCTGAAATCTCTAACTTAGGAGGGTACCTATTAGATAATATAGAGTTAAACCTAAGGAGTTAGAAACTATTTAATCTGCTTACTCTTAGTAATTATTAGACTAACTAAGGGAACTACCTAGCGTAAGCTAAGTCTTTAGGATATAATAAGAAGATTATTACCTTTAATAATAAGGTAATAAAGGACAAAGGTCCTAAGTTAGCTAAATACTAAGATTAAATAGATAATTTAATAAAGTAGCTAGCTAAGTTAAAAATTATAGTTATAGCCTAAGTAGGAAAGGAAATTAATATTATAAAGTAGCTTAAAAAGAAGTATAATAGTAACCCATAATACTAGTAACGAAATTACTAGCTAAATAGCATTAGATTATTTAATTAAGATAAGGACCGCATTTTTGAAATTAATGCAATAGGTAGACGAGGCCACTAGTTAAACCGTTACTATTACTATAATAATAAGTCTTACTTGGCTATAAAGTGTAACATATTAGGGTTTAATAAGATATCTAAATTCGCTATCTATAACCTAGCTATTTGTATTTTAGTAATTAGGGATAACATAAGGCGCTAAATAATACTACTTATTTTACTCTTAAAGTTCCTTTAGATTAGTAGCTATACGCGTAGGCTAGCTATGTTTTAGGTTAAATACTTTCTAGATAGTAAGGTTACTTATATAATCCCTAGGATTAAGGAACGCAGTCCTTGTGGAGGTAAAAGCTAGGATATATTATTAGATAAACAAGAAATATTTAATTAAATAGAAAGCTAGTTTAACCCTGCTAAATACTATCTAGAAAGGGAGGTTTAGGTAATGTTAATCTTATAAAGGGAGTCCTTAGGTATAGTCTTAGCTATTATGTTTAAGAAGGTATTTATAGAAGAAGAGAAAGTAAAGGACTATAATAGAAAGATTATTGTTACGTGGCGAAATGAACTCAGCCACTAACAAGAAGGATAAGAACGAGTTTAGCATTATAGATAGAGGAATTAACTTACTTCTAATATCTGAACCTGCCCCTAAGAGTAGCTTTTATAAGTGAACTTAGCATAACTTATGAACCTACGAATTCGTTAGCCCCTCTAATGGATTCGACCTAACAACGTGCAAAGCTAGCACGTAACAAGTGGTAGCAATTAGAGATTCTTTTATTACGTATCTCTAGTAACCTAGATACAATACTTATATATCTAAAACCAATTGTCTATAGTGTTAATATAGAGAACTAAACACTTTTAACACTTTCCTAGTTACTAAGAGCAAATTATGCCTTATTTATTAGTTCTAGACTTTTAATAATGCAAATCCGGATTTTAAATATTAAAAACAAAAACTTGTTAGGATTAGTGATTAGAAGGACTTATATAAACTTACACGCTATGAATTCGATAATGGAATTGTAAGGAGATAAGAATAGCTAATATCTTAGGAGCTACCTATTCACTAGAATCTAATTAATATGTAAACTATATATATTATTTAGAATTAAGTTAGGAACTATATCTCTAAGGCTAAATCTAAAGGATTCCTTAATAATTCTGCTAAATCAGAAGGAAGCGAAGCTTTAAGGCAATAATCTAAAAGCATTACTAGTATTATAAATAGCAATACTATAACTAGAACTAAAAGGAGCATAGAGACAGGTAAAATTAATAAAGGAAAGGGGATTATAAACTACCCTAAAAACAACACTACTAGTCTAAGCATAATAGAGATAGGCAAAATTAATAAAGGAAAGGGGATCGCAAACTACCCTAAAAATAATACCACTAGACTAAGCATAGAACCCCCTAGCCCTCTAACTAAGCTAAACCTAGAGAATTTATAGCTAAAACCTTTAGGAAACGTGTTAGAACTAGGAGAAACACATGCTAGGGTAAATAAATATAATACTACATGGCTCTTATAGGGAATAATAGAGTAGCAATAGGCTATGTAATAAGCTATATTAAGCTAGGTAGTAAATAGAATAGACTGTCTAGCGTTAAGATTAACATCTAAAATCAGAGGTTTATAGAGTGCTACTACCTTAGTAGGTTTAATACCATTAGTGTAAAATCCTACGCAGAGGATAGTATATTTACTAAGCGACTAGGGTTAACACGATAGTCACTTGGATACTTGGTCCGGACTAATAGTATAACCGATAATACTGCTATACTAGCAAGGAATCTAATAGTAGTAGTTAAATCCGTATAATCCGCCATAGCTAACCCTATATTAACTAGACTAGGGATAGCACATTAATCCTAGTTATTAAGGAAGAGCGGATCTAGCGTTAGATTAAGACTAGTATAATTAATGAATAGAGGTAATAGAATGAAATGCGGATTTAACATGGAAAATCACGGATATAGGATATTTTAAGCCTTATAATAAACTAGAAGAAGCTAGTACTAACCTTATTACTCATGATAGGAAATAGACTATCTTTTATAATATTAAATTATAGGTCTAGGCTATTAAAGACTACTTGTATTATACTAACCCTAGCTAATAAGATATTATCTAAAAGAAGATCTAGATGCTATTCTAAGGAGACGCAATAGTATGGTATAGATAACATCTTAATACAAACGAATGAGCCACTATATTTAATAATATATTATTAGTATTTACTACAGTATGGAAGGAATTTGGTATTTAAGTGTAGGATGTAATAGCGTAGCTTGATAAGGCAAAGTACACTAAAGAAGATATCCTTAATAAAGTATCTTTTTATAAATTTATATTAAAAATTTTCTAATATATAAGAGCTAATAGCAAAATAACTAACTATTAGCTTCTAATACATTTATGCCTTAAGCTCTATCTAGGATTATAATAGATATGTCTAATGCTAACTTATAAGGATATAAGATTAGCATATATTACTATAGTGGATAATAAGAGATGCGACCTGCGTAATTACCTACGTAGTAAAGGATAAGGAAAAGGCAAAAAGAGTAAAGGAAAGCTTAAAGTCTATTTTAATATAGATATATCCGATAGTGAGTTAGAAGATAATAAAAATAAGATGTAAGCTAACTAGAATAGGCTAATAAATACGTGATTCTAGCCTAGAAATCTATAATACTAATGGGATAATAGGAACTAGCAAGGATCCTTAGGATTTTTCTAACCTAGGCTATATTAGCAAAATTAACTTACTAAAGGGTAAAACTAAAGGCCTTAGTGGAATAAAACTTAAGAGAATTAAGGGGAGTGACCTAGTTTTAACTAAAGCTAGTAAGAAAGGGCGTAAGATTAACTAGAAGAATAATATTCTTAAAGCTAAGGACCTTTAGGCACTAGAGGCTAATAGTAACCTAGGTATTATTAACACTAGGAAAAACCGCTTACTAAGGAAAAGAAGTATGCCTATATTATAGTATATAATAATAATTCTAACGCATAATAGTATAAAACTTATCTCTAGGAATGCGGTTACTATATAGCTAAGGAAGGAGAGGTCTCTGATAAGGAGAATAATAAATCTAGAATATAGGAATCTAACTTTATTAAAACTTATTTTGCGAAAAACGGCGGCAAAGAAGTGGATATAGTAATTACTAAAACGGAAGTAGTTAAACTAAAACGACTCACACCTAGATAAGTAATTAAAGCTATTGTAAGACCTTAGGAGGTTAAATATAATAGGAAAAGAGTAAATACATATTTAAAAATTCCTCTTAAATTCAATGATAAAGGTAAGAATTATTAAATCTACCTTAACACTAGGATATTGTTAATATTAGCGGATAAGGCGTGGTTATAGCAAAACAGGTTAAATATAAAATAGAGAACACAGGAACCAAAGCTAGTATTTAGAGTGTAATCTTCCTTTTTTATTACTAAAACAGCTATATTTAATTTTTATCTCCTAGGAGTAGCATGTAAAATAGAAATTACTAGATATTTTATAGTTACGGCGGATATAATACTAAATCTAGGCCCTAAACTACTACTTAGAATAAACTTTCTTTATAAGTATGGAGCGAAAATCAATTTTGTATGTCCTAGAGTAGTTTTTAGGTTAGTTTATAATATAATAGTGGAAGTAGAAATATTCTAACTAATAAGTAAAGTTCCACACTAATAGGTTATTATAGCTTATATAGTAATAATTCTACTAAAGACATAGTTAACTATAGTAGTTAGTTAGAAGGAGGCATAGGAGAACTAAGAGATAAGCGTGTACTATGTATAATTATATTTAAAGTTTTTTCCTAATATATTAATTACTAGATCTAGCTAGAAACAGATAGTGGCGTATAACCTAACGGACAAAACCATTACTATTAGCAAACATTAGAAGGTTGCATGTCTAGTGGCAGCGAGCGAGGTTAATACTAATTATCTAGTTAATAATTCTTTTGTATATTATACTTATTTTAGTAAGGATATTATAGAGACTATAGGAGAAGAGAATAAGAAGGAGAATAAGTTAGATAAAGAAAATAATAAGTTTAATCTAAAAAAGGTTAACGTAGGAGTACTATTATATAGAATCTTATGCCTAGAGGAGATCCTATATGTTATTAATTACTTTAGAGTATAAGTTACTAATATTAACTAGGACATAGTAAGTAAGTTTATTGAATTAATAGATAAATACAACGTTTATTAAGACAGAGGTATTATGCCTATGCCTAAGGACTAGAAAATAAGAATTAACCTTGTTAAGGGATAGTAATATTAAATAAGGCTAATTAGACCTTACTAATTAGGGGGCTAGGACGCGAGCAAACTTAACGAAGTATATAATAAATTGCACTTAAAGGGCAAGATATTATATTTAGATGAACTAGTGGCTATAGCGTGCCTAGCGTTTATAGTGTGGCGCGAAACTAGCTAGGAAAAGAAAGAAAGGGTAGTAATTAATATAAGGCCACTTAATAATGTAGTAATGCCAGATATATACCCTTTACTAGACTAAAGCGACATTATGAATAATATATATAGTAAGAAGGTTTTCTTACTTTTTAATAGAACGGGATTTTTCTATTAGTTACTAATTAGGAGGGACTATTAAGCCCGTATAGTAGTTATATTGAATCGAGGCCTTGAGGCGTTAAATGTGGCACTAATGGGATTTAAAAATTCCCTTACTTTTGCCTAAAGGTTTATAGACTAACTTTTCCAAAAGTATAAGTATTTTATTTAAGTTTATATTAATAATATTATCGTTTTTTTGGATAATATTAAGGATTATTTAAATTATCTTAGCATTATGCTTAAGATCCTTAAAGAAAACAGGATAATAATTATAGTAAAGAAATCGTTTATTAGCTATCCCGCTATCTAGTTGCTAGGTTTTGTTGTTAATAGTAATGAAATTACTAATACTAATAATAGACTTAAAGTATTTTAAAAAATGATTTTCCTAAGCAATCTATTAAGCCTTAAAACCTTTATTAGGATAGCTAGATTCCTTTATAATGGGTCCCATGGTTTGATATATAAATTTAACTATTATAGGAGCGAAAGACTACGCTATTAAGAGAGTTCTATAAAAAGGATAAGAAAATCACTAGTATTTTAAAACTAGTATAGAAATAAAAGACGTAATAGAAGATGTTTTTGCTAATAGTAAATAAGAAAAAGGCTTTCGAAGATATTAAAGCGTTCCTAAGCGAGAAATAGATGTTATGGCACTATGACCTAAAGAAACCGCTTTTCCTTAAAATTAATGTATATAAGAAAGGATTTAGCTTATATGCCTTCTAATTATAAGATAAATAGGATAGTTAAAGTATCCCTAGGAAAGATATTACCAATAACGGGATTTAGCTAATCTTATTTCTCTCTAGGGTAATATTACGTGCTAAGAAATAGTATGGTTTGATAGAAGTAGAGATAGCCGTAATTACATAGAGCGTTAGGAAACTCCAAAAAATAGTTTAATCTAATAGTGTAGTAGTTAATATATTAACTAACTATTCTCTAGCTAAGGGTATTATTAAACACACCTCGCTATTAATAATAGATCTAGATAAGGCTAATCTAAAACTAGTAAAAGTTGTGAATTATTTATTATAATTTAATCTTAGGGTGACGCATATGCTAGGAACGTTAAATATTGTCCTAGATGCGCTTTCTAGGCTACTAGTGGAGGTAACCTATAGAGAGATAGCGTAGAAGAGTTAATATAATGAATTAAAGGTAAGTGTGTATTTCGCAAGTGAGGAATACATTATAATAGTAATTATAGATGATGAACTTAAGGCTAGAATTATATTAGGATACTAGCTAGACTAAAAATTCAGCTGAATTATCTTAGCTATAAAAGCCTATTAGGAAAGGCAAGTAGTAAGGGATGCTAGAGTTAAACTAAGAATTCCTTTATATAGATAGGATTTGCGCGAAGATAGTTTACTATACTACTATAGCGGGGATGGATTTTTCTGGCTTTGTATTCTAATAACTAAGGTTAAATCTATCTTACATCTAGTACACAATAACTGATACTATTTTGGAATCGCTAGAATAGTAGTAGAGTTATAATTAGTTTGTTTTCCACGTATAAGCTAGTAAATTCGTGAGTATATTACCTATTATATAGTGTGTTAGGAAAACGCTATTAATTAGTTAAAACCGCCTAGGGAGTTATAACTATTATAGTTAAAGCTAACACCTTTTTATATAATTTTACTTAATTTTGTGATAGATATGCTAGAAGTGTTAGCCACGAATACTATATAGCAAATAGAGGGGTATACTATATATAATTTACTATGCCTAGTGAATTGTCTATTTAGTAAGAGAACTCTTCTAATACTAGGGTATACTATATATCTAGTGGAAATTTAGGCGGAACTACTTCTCTATGCCTTATATATTATAAACTAGGGATTGCTAAGATAAATTATTAGTAATAGAGACCTAAAGTTTATATTTAATATGTGAAGGGAGATATTTAGGTATATAGGAGTTAAACTCCTTATAGGCATAGTATATTACCCTTAGATAGATAGAACTGCGGAAAGGAAAAATTAGATAGTGATAATTATAATATAATATTATATAGTAATAGACCTAGATATAACATAGATATTGTTACTACTAGCACTATAGTATTAGCTAAATAACACTATAGCTATAGGTATAAGGTAGGCTCCTAATAAGCTACTATATGGTTTCTGTCCGCTAAGTATTGTTAATTTACTCTCTCTAAATAACATAACTAACACTAGATCTAATGTAAATAATATTGCGGTACTACGAAAATTATACTAGCATAAGGCCTAATTAGTGATTATAATGGCAGCTGCGCTTACTAAAATTTGATATAATAATTGCTATAAACTAGTTAATATTAATAAAGGAGACATAGTATATCTATGACTGCATAAGGGATATGAATTACCTAGTAAACCAAAGAAGAAATAGTCCTTATAAAGGGTAGGGCTATATAAGGTATTAGAAAAAGTGAATCCCTTAGTATATTAATTAGATTTCCCTCTAAATTCGCGTGTGTATCTAGTAGTATTAGCTATGTAGATTTAGAAGCTAGCCTAAGGAAAAGACCTATTTAAGAGAGAAAAGGCAGCTCCTCCGCTAATTACGTTTAATAATTTATAGGAAGCGGACTATTAGGAAATTAAGAGAATTTATGGCTATTAGATTAAGATTTTTAAGCAAACTAAAACATTAAGAATTAAATTCCTTGTTAGATAGAAGGGCTACACTGCTAAGGATAACTAATAGATTATAGAAGACGAAATAAGGATTAATGCAGCGGAGATAGTAGAGGATTATCTTAAGAAGAACCCGATTAATTAGGTAAGGGAGTATGTAAAGAAAGGCCTTAAACCTCCTACGGAATAATAATATTAAAGGAAAGGTGTGATAATAAGGGGCGAATTCGATGTGTTAGCACGGAATTGTTATATCCTCCTATATATATTATTTATCGCGTTAGCTAAGGGTAACCTACTTAACTTGCATCCTATAACATCTTATAATACCTTTACATTCCTAGCGTAGCTAGATTCGGTGCGTGCGCATGTAATTTTATTTAATGTTAATATTTCCTATTACCTTATAAAGCTATTTAATAACCATATAGTTATATTTTCTTAACTCTTGTATTCTTTATACCTTATAATAACCCCTAATACTTACGCGAACTTAGTGTAGTTAGATTTAGTACCTATGTAGTTATATTCTTTGAATTATTATATTTTCTATATTTTATAATAACCCTAATACCTACGTAAACTTAGTGTAGTGAGATTTAGTATAAGCATATATAATCTTATAAAGCTTTCTTTCGCTATGTAGCTAAGTTATATAAATTTAGTAATATAAGAAGAATAGAGTTTCATAAGCTATTAGAAGTGGAAGAGTATTATCTAGAGGAGATAAAGAAGTGTAATAGTTATAAGAGGTTTTGTATAATATATAGAAACGCTCCCTCTAAGCTTAAATATAAAGCTTATGTAATTAATTATAACCTACTCTATTACCTAGGTAAAAGACTAGACTTTGTTTTATTTAATAATAAGTTAGATATATATAACTAAATAATTTACAAGCAAATACATGTGGTGTACCTATGTATTTAGTGCCTAGCTTTAATATGCTAAAATTAAATAGTTAAAGAATTAGTATATATAGATTTAGTATAATACTTAGTTGATTCCTGCGAAGAAAAGGTGGCATATAAATAATAGGTAGATAACCTTCTACGTGAATTAAGCATAGTAGTTATTTTTAAAGAACTAAAGCGGTTACGCTATATGTTAAAGTTAGTACTAGAATTTCACTAATTTTAAGAGTTTACGAATCCGCTAAAGCAAATTATAATCTTACGCTAATAATAGTATCTAGTAGGCTTAATAATGGTATAAGATAAATTGAATAAGCTATTATAGGTAGCTACAGGTGGTGTGGAAGATGTTAAAGCTATTACTACTGCTATTAAAAAGGTAGCTAGAATAGAGCCCTTATTATAAGATATGGATAGAAAAAACGACGGCAGCGAAGATTACCTAGCTATAGCGCTAGATTTAGAGGTAGAAAGATAAGAAAGTAATTAGGTGTTATAGTAACTACTAGAAAATAATTAGGAATAAATTTAGAAACGAGAATAGTAGGCTCTAAGCGAAGTAGCTTAAAAGAGCGATAAACTTATTTACATAACTAAGGAAAATAATAGTAGTAAAGAGGAAGTTAACTACTAGGATAGTGATAAGAGTGGTAATAATATAGAGAAAATTAACCTTACTTAATTAAGCAATAAGAACGCTAAATGTAAAGTTAACGGTAATAATAATAAAGGATCTAAACCTAAAACTAGATCTAGCAGCGATAGAGAATCTGACTTTGTAGGGTCTAAGGGCAAGGAAAAAGAACTTAAGACTAAATTTAAAGATAAAATTAATAATATGCCTGCTAAATACCTTATTATACTATTATAGGTATATAAGCAAATTAGAAAACTTAATTTTTAATTACTATTTACTAGATTTAGAAAACTAGGATCTAGATTAGAGAATTACCTACTAATGCTAAAGATTAGATTAGTAGCGTATAAAAGAGTAATAGAGGAATTTAACGCTAAATATAAAGGAAAAGATATTAAATTAATTAACTTTAGTAGCTTTAGGCACACTATAGTAGGCTAGAAGGTAAGTGTATAGGATGTCTGCTATGTAATATAGGCTTATGCTTATGAATTCACCTTAAATAGTGCTACTATAGTAGCTAATGGATTAGAGGTGGATTTAAGGGATGCCTACTTTATGTTATAGTAGAACGTAGTAATCTAGATCTTTACTATTTTTAACAAATAATAGGCTGCTTTAAGCGCATAATAGCAGGTAGCGTAATAAGCAGGGAAACTAGCGCATTGATTAATAGTGAATCTACTAGAGTATGGAGTAACTAGATGAGTAAAGAATTAGGTAAAAACAGTAGTAGTAGCTTATTATAATAGTGTTATAGTTAAACATAGCCGCTAATATACTACCTATAATAGTATAGCATTACTTCTGCTATAAGCAGACTTACTAGCTTTAAGATTTATAGATAAATACAGAGGGGTAAATAGTATGATCGCAGGAGGACTTACTAGTATTAGAAGGATAGATCTACTTTGTATTAAGATAAGGAGGACGTTAGTAATGATTAAATTAGCTAAATTCTAATAGAATAAAGAAAGAAACAAGGAGCATAAGATAAGTAAAATCAATAATTTAATTAATAAGATTAATAAGATAGACACTAAATTTAAAGCGGTGGAAAACCTTACAAAAGATATAAATAAAGATATTAATAAATATAAGACTAAAGTAGTAGAACTAGAGGAAGTAGTAAAGGAGAATATAATATTAATAACTAAAAAGTTTATCTAGGTATTAGAGATACTAAGGGACTAAAAAGGAAGAATCCTAAGCTTAGAATTAGGTGAAATATTAAAGGAATTTCATAATTAGGTTATTAATCTAAAGCGTAATATAATTAATAAAAAAGAGCATAAGAAAAAGATAGCAGAGTTAGCAGCTATAGTAATAGAACTATGTGATAGGATTAATCTTTAAGTAATATTTATTAATAGGCTCTTACTAGAGTAGAAGAAGCTTAAAGAAGATATAAAAATAGTAAAATTAGTCACTATAGAACTAATTTTAATAGTCTTAAGTCCGGCGGAATCTAGACTACAAATGCTAAAGAAAAGTGTTATAGAGCTATGGTCTATAATAGCCGCGCTAGAAATAGCAGATAAGCGCACTAAATTAGCTAGGGTATAAGTATAAAAGGATACTCTAGCGCTAGAAATACTACGCGGAAAGTCATAAACACTAGGATTAGCTAATAAAGTTAAATTAATAAATAAGCAAGCATATATAAATACTCTAGTGCTAGAAATGCTAATAAAGAGATAGAGACTAACTAAAAAATTAGAACTAAAGCCAAAAGTAGCTTAAGTAGTTTCGTGTCTAGTGACACTATGTATATAGGTGGATAAGCTAGCGAATAAAAACGCGACTAAGGAAGATAAATTTATAGGGTTACTAGACTAACTTAATAAATATAAAGAAAGGGGCGTTTTTATTTAATAATAAGGAAAACTTAAGCATGATTATAGAAGGTAAAAAGGACATTAGAGCGAAGGAATTTAGTAAGTAAAGGAAGGAAAAAAATAATTTGGAAAAAAGGGATAAGAATATAGAGCGAAAAGGAATAAGTGGTTATGGAATTAAGAATTCATCATTTAATATAATAATTCTAATTAATATTATCTAAGGAGTATGGCAGTTATGTATTTGGCGATAAATATAATAAATTTGCTTTCCTTTGTTTTCACTTCCGTTACTAGGAGGAAATTATTTTACTTTATTATAGATGCTAAATTAGACTAGGGTTTAGCTAGTTATAACTAGGATAGTTGTCTTTTAAGGCGTGCCTAGCACTTATTACGTAGCGAAATAAACTTAGCTACTAACAAGAAGGATAAGAACAAGTTTAGCATTATAGATAGAGGAATTAACTTACTTCTAACATCTGAACCTGCCCCTAAGAGTAGCTTTTATAAGTGAACTTAGCATGACTCACGAACCTACGAATCCGTTAGCCCCTCTGACGGATTTGACCCAACAACGTGCAAAGCCAGCACGTAACAATTATAGCTATTAGGGAATAAGTAGTAAAGCGCCCGTAAGTTAAAGATATTACAGAAGAAAACAAACAAAATTATTAAGGCTATAAATAACCTAGATAAGGCAATAATGCCTTAAATAAGGGAAAGAAAGATCCACTAGGTATGGTTAGGTAAAGGATTTTAGATTAACTATACAATAAGGTCTTCTAGAAGAAGCTTAGAGTACCCTTTTAAGATATTTACTATATTATACTAATACTAGTAAAAGTAGTTAGTAATAAGTGTCTCCTATAAGCAAAAGGCGTTAAAGATATTCATTATTATAATAGGGATATACTAGGGCCTATACCACCTTTAAGAACATTTAGGGTTAAAACAACTCTAAGACTAATTAATCTAGAGAACTAAATTAATTCTATTATCTAGATAATAAAGAATGCTCTTAAAGAGAATAAGAGAAATAAAGCAAAGGCTAAGGTGAATCCGCTAAAGATAGCCCTAACGCCCCTACTAGAAATTAACACTACCCTATAGGAAAGGATTTAGGAAAGGCTTAGAACTTAAGTGTAATAGGATAGACCTTAATAGAATCTAATTAATTCACCTAAAGTAAACTTTATACTTAATATAATTATAAAACCATAAGCTATAGTTAACTAGTTATAGGATTTACTATACTTATAAGTTTATCTAGATAACCTAGAAGGAGAGCTTCTCCTAGGGCTTATTAACATAGGCTTATAAGGAAATATAATTACTAAAAGCACAACTAGACGCTTAGGTTTGAAAATCTATCCTATAGACGTAATAAACACCACTTTATTCTCCTTATATAGGATTAAGATAATTAAGGAGGTTTAGATAAAGCTATATCTAGGAAACATCTAGATACTTACTAACTTCTATGTTAGCCTAGACTCCATTAATGTAAGCCTAATTCTAGGAATACTATTTTTCAAGCTATTATAAATATAGTTTAACTATTTAAGAAGTAGTAAACTCTTTATCTAGTGCTACTTTAGAGATATTATTATTATCTTAAGAGTTATAGGAAGCATCTAATGGCAATACACTAATATGTAACTAGCCTAGTAACTTACTATTAATATTATTATGTTTAGCTATCCTAAAGTAAAGGAAGAGAAAGATTAAATAGTTTATAAAGGGTTAGAAGTAGAAATAGGTAATAATAAAGTACTAATCCCTATTATAACTAGAGAAGGGACTAATATTTTCTAAGAAGTTATTAAGGATATAATAGTAAACTATAACTAATAACTTAAAGCGGTTACAGAGGATTTCTAACCCCTAAGGTAACTAAAACCACCTAATCTTATAATAAACACGATGTATAAACGCAAAGCTAACAAGATTTATCTATATAATAATGTGCTTTCTAATAGGTTAACCCTAGAAGGAGACCCTAAATAGAAGATAAAGAAATAGGAAGAAGCAAAATCGCGTTTAGATACATCTAGGAAATATAATAAGTATATCACTAGGAGATTTAGTAAGAACCTGTAAGGTTTTAGAATAACCTAGGAATAGCTAGATTAGATAGTTAAGGGGGTGTAAGAATATTTAATATAAGAAGAAGTTAATATTTTTAAGGAAATCCTTTATAACTAAGAAGCAGCGCTAGCATAGGACTTATCTAAGTATAGAAAAGTTAACTTACTAGTAGCACCACCGTAAGTTATTAAGGTTATTAAGCATAAGGCATAGTAAGCTAGTTCTATCCTAATACCTCTTAGGTTATAAGGGAAACTAGTTAATCTATTAAAGAAGAAGTTAAAGTATAGGTATCTAGAAGAAAGCTATAGTTCTTATAGGAACCCCTACTTTCTTATTATAAAGAAGGACAAAGGGATTTGCCTAATCCTATTAGCTACTAAGTATAATAAAGTTACAATATATAACACGCTAATCCCTTAAGGAGCGAAGGTATTTAGCAAGAGCTTTATAATATATAAGATCTTATTTATTATTAATCTCTTATTAGGATATAATTAAGTGAAATTAGCGGAGAGAAGTAAAGACATAACTACGATTTCTACTATAATTAGCTTTTTACAACTTTACTACCTACTATAGGGAGCTACTAACTTAGTAGCCTAATTTATTAGGATTATTAGCTAAATCCTATTTAACTTAATCCCTAAGATTTACACACTCTTTCTAGATAATATTACCATTAAGGGGCTAACCATAATATATAATAAAGAAGTAATTATACCTAGAGTACACAGATATGTAATAGAGTATTTGATTAATATTAACAAAGTTTTGGTTAATATTAAACTCTCCGATTACATAGCTTTAGCAGCTAAGTTAAAATTCTACTAGAAGTTAGCTAAAATTATGGGATTCATGTGTAGGATAAATAGACAAAAACTAACTAAGGCAAAGATTATAAAGATTCTAGACTAGAAAGTTTGCTAAGATCTATTAGAAGTGTAATCTTTTATTAGATTAATAGGAGTTTACTATATTTAGGTTAAACACTACGTATAGAAGGCAAGACTACTAGTAATTTTACTATAGAAGATAACAAAGTAGGAATAAGGACTAGAGCAATAAGAAGCTATAGATATTTTAAAGAAAGCAATAACTATAGCCCTAGTTCTTATTTCACTTAATCTTAGACTAGGCTTTAGGGAAATTATCCTTATAGTAAACGTAAGCTTGCTAGGATAGGGAGTAGTATTACTACAAATCATTAATAGTAAACGCTATCCTATTTAATACAAGAGCAGTATCTAGACCCTTACTAAGGCTAAGTATAACACCACTAAAAGAGAATACTAAGTAGTTATTTATCCATTAAGAAAACTACGAATTTACCTCTATAGAGTTCCCTTTATATTAGAAACAGATTCACAAGTCCTAGTGCACTAGCTTAACGGAGCTATTAATAATATACCTAGAGCTCTTATTATGTAATAGATAAGCTACATACTACTGTTTAATTTTTTAGTATAATATATCCCTAGCAAGAAGAATAGAATTGCTAATACCTTGTCTAGAAAAGGCCCTAGACTATTAGATTAATTAGATTAAGAAGTTAAAGGAGATATTAAAGACTTTATTAACCTATATCTTAATAGTGTTAAGATAAAAGAGAATAGTAAGAAGGACTATTCGTAGGAGATGCAATAGGTAATTAATTTCTTATCTACCCTTTAAAGACTAATTAATCTTAGTACTAGGGACTACAGGAAGCTTTGTAATAGAGTAAAGAAGTTTTACCTAGAAAATAGATACCTATATATATATTATTTACGCTAGTTAGCTCTATAGATGGCTATTACTAGTACTCCTACTACTGAGTCAAAAGGGAAAACCCTATACTGGGAAGAAAAACCCCCTTGCGTCAATAGATACCTATAGAAAAGACTAATAGGAATTATAAAAGAACTAGCGTTAGTTATTAATATTCCTAAGCAGTAACGCGTAATAGTTAAAGCTATTCATAAAGAACTTAGTCATAAAGGCATTAAGGTAGTCTTCTAAGTAATAAAACAGTAGTACTAGTAGAAAGGACTCTAGAACATAACTTAAGAGATACTAACCTATTATAAGATATATTAAAAGTTTGCGCCTTAGTAACCTTAAGAACTATCTATACTAGTTATACTAGGGAACTTAATAAGCAAGATCTATATTAACACTTAGTACCTTCTAATTAATTATAGATATAAGTATCTCTTAGAAGCTAGGTGTAACTTAATAGGGTAGGTGGAGGCTACACTAGTTAGAAATGTAATAGTACTAGTAATTAGAAAATTCCTATTATTATGAATTAGTAGGTTTAGACTTTTTTAGTTCGTAGTCTATAATAGAGGTCCTAAGATATAAGGAAATCTTAAGGAAGTACTTATAGATATTAGTATTAAAGGAATCTAAATATCTAGGTATAACCTAAAGGCAAATTCTCCTATTAAAGCTAGATACTAGTCCCTTACGTCTGCTTTAGTAAAATTAGGAGGGTTAAATAGCTAATAGGTAAAGCACCTTAATAAAGCCCTTCTTATAAACTACACTACTATTTGCGAATTACATAGGAAATCCGCTTTCTATTTAATCTATAGATAGGAACTAATCTTACTATTAGAAGTTAAGTTTCTAACCTAGAGGCTAATTAACTAGGAAGCAGTTACTACTAGTTAGGACTTATTTAAAGCTTAAGTCTAAATACTTAAAAGGAAAGCAAAGGATATTAGGAAAGCAAGGAAAAAGGTATTTAACTTTAGGAAGTAACTTATAAACTAAACTAATAAGAACTAAGCCACCTCTCTTAGGAAGGATTAATTAAAACTAGGGGATCTTATTCTAGTATATAATATTAGAAGGAATATTAATATATCCACTATAAAGAAACTTATAATAAGATAGAACGGACCTTTCTAAATCTATAAGCAAGTACTAATTTCTAGAGCCTATTATCTAAAAACACTAGATAGGGTTTACCTTATGAAAACTATTTTAAGGGACTATATTAAAAAGTTTATTCTAGATATAGAAGGTTAGTAAACTTTAATAGTAAATATATAGTTATATACTCCTTAATAACACTAGGTAAGGGAGGAGACTACTAATAACTATAATTAAGAAATTGCTATAATTATACCTTTAGTAGCTTAATATAATATATCTAATCAAATAGTTAATAAAGAAGGGATAAGTTTATGTCTTAAGGAAGAGGTTAAGCTCCTACCTTAAAGGAGCCTATATTATAGGATTAAGGTATAGCTACCCTACTTAATAGAAGAATAGAAGAAAGAATATAAAGTATATTCTCTAATATACTAAGGAGTGTATAAGATTAAACATTATTTTCCTTTGTTTTTATTTTAGGAACTAAGTAAAGTTTTATTCTAATACTAGAGATTAAGTAATTAAGGTATAAGTCTATTAACTATAGGACTACTTACCCCTTTCCTTTTTTCTTTTATTTCCCTAAAATCCTATACTATAAACTAAATTTATTTTCTTTGATTTTCTCTATTATTTATAAATAATTTAGGAAGGGAGAAGGCATATTTACTGCTAAGTAAGGAGAGTTATTAGAATTAATAGTGTTTAGATTAAGCAGAAGGGTCTTTACTACTTTAGCAAACTACTCTTTTCCTAAGAAAAGCATAAGAGATTTCTCTTAGGAAGACTAAAGGTAATACCTAGAAGTAAAGCGCTATTTATAGCTAGCCATATAAAACCAATTCTAGATATAATTACTACATATACCTTTACTAACCCTAGAAAGTAAGATATAGCTATAGAAGGGGAAGCACATATGCTTACTAAAGAAGGTAACATACTATATATATAAGTTTAAGTAGTTAGTATAGAAAATACTATTTAATTTACTAAATATAAATACTAGTAAAGCATAATAATGCTTAGGACGCTATAAAAGAGCGTATAAGAAGTACCTATTAGGATAAGCTATCTTAGTAGGAATAAGGACTAAGTAATAATATTTATTTTTAATAGTAAGGGCTAAGATATTATCTACTTTAGTATAGCTTCTTATAAAATCCTTTAGTAATTTAGTTCTCTTTATAGTAGTAATTAGATAGGGAGGAGCCCCTTCTAGGGAATTTTTAGAAGGTTAGAGGGTAATCTCTATATATAAAGGAACACTACTATTACTAATATTAATCCTGCCCTAAACCTAGAAGGCAAAAAGGAACTTATACTATAAAACAGAAGTTATTAGCATTAGCCTAAATATAAGATTAAATAATCTTTAAAATACCTATATAGTCTCTACTAATAAACAGAGGAAAGAACTTAGCGTGGTTAGACTAGTCTATAGTCTTTATTACTAAAAGCTTAACTTCTAGGATGCTTGCCCTTATAATAGTAGTAATATTAGGAAGTTTTTAATGGTTTTTGTTAAGAGATTTAGCTATAATTAATTAATTAGGGTAATAATATAAAGAGTAATAAGTTAAGGAGCATAAAGAAAAAAAAAGAAAAAGGGTTAGAAAAGCCTTAAACTATAGGATGCTATATATAATAAGCGTTAGTACCTAATAAGCAAGCAGGCTACCTATAAGTAATTCATAATAGTAAGGTCTAAATTATAGTAACCACTTAATCTCCATAGATAGATGCCTTATAATAGATACTAGCAGCTAATAGAGAGAGAGGAGGAGGCAACTAGTGATAGCTGCTAATAACTACTCTTAAAATTAATAAAGACTATAAGAATAGAATTAAGGCCATAGGAACCACTTAATCTGACCTACTTCTTATATAAGTATATATTCTCTTAACCTTTAAAGTTTTTACTTATACTACCCTTATTCCTAAAATCCTTTCTAACTATACTAATTTAAAAATCTAATAGGTAGCTACTATATCCTTTCCTACTATAATAGTTATTTTATCTATCCTAGAACCTTTTAATCTTACCTAGTAAAATAAAATAGTATAGAGAGTCTATTATAAATAAGGGTAATTATACTAAAGTAAATAGCGACACTATTGCTTACTTTCCTTATAGCAGGTGCCTTACTATATACTATATTTATATTTTAATATATAAATTAGAAAGCCCTTTCTTTAAAGGAATTAAGGAAGGTACTATAGAAATTAATTTAGTTAATCTCTATAGGTAGTAGCTACCTTTATTTTATTTACAAAGAGACTAGCCATAGCCTTTGCTAAGATTTAAAGTTTACTAGGATAGCGACGATTTTAACCTAGTAACACTAATTAGGCTAGGATAGATAAATATATAATAGCGTAGTTATTTAATAAATGTTTACGAATTCCTAAGAAAGGCTTATAAGACTCTAAGCAAAGACTAGCTTAACTAGTTTAAGCTAATAGTAATAGGGAGGATCATAAAGCGCGGGCTTAAAGTAATAGTAGTAGTACTACCCTAAATATTTAAAGTTAGCAAGATAGAAGATTTTAATATAGATATATTACGATAATTAATTAGTTTAAAAGCTAGAAGACTCTATATTACCTATTAGCCTATTAATATTAAGTATAGCTATAGTTATAACCCTATTAACCTCCACTTATATATAAGTAATCAATGCCTTATTATAGGATTCACTTTCTTTACAAACTATTAGACTACTTTTATGTTTAATAGGAAATAAGGATATCTATACTATTTTAATAGTATAGATAAGGGACGAATAACTTAGTTCGCTAACTTTGTATGTAAATAGGGGCAGATTATATAGCTTATGAATTACCCCTTTGATTTTAAAGTAATTATAGTCCTAGTGACGGAGTAGAAAGGAAACTAGGAATACAGGTATATATACCTAGGGTTCCTTCTCTAGATAATCTGCTGTTAGGTTAGTTACCAAGCAATTAATCTGCTATTAAAAGATTAAAATGTACCAAATAAGTATAATATCAAGTTTGAATAACTACACACTTTTAAAGGAGACTTAACTATTAACTAACGCTTTAAACTATACCTTAAAGACTAGATAGTAACTAATAATATCCTAGACCTAAAGTATAGCTATATAAAAGCACTTAAAAAAACTATAAGAGTTCTGTAAAATATAGCTATAAATAAACTTAGAATAGGAGATTAATTACTAAGGGAATTATTATACTAGAAGGACTTTAACCTCTAATACTTAATATAACACATAGCGAAATGCTTAATACCTTACTTTGTAACCTAGATAGTTAGTAAAGGACTCCCTATTAGCGCTATACTTATGCCTTAGAAGCTTTAAGTTACTAATAAGAGTTATCTAATTAAATAGTATACTAATATAGTAGGCATAATAAGCTTTGTGTGTAGGATTTCTAGTAACCTATAGCTTATATCTTTACTAGCAACCCTAAAGTCTTTAATATTAGTATATAAGAAATACTATATAATTAGGAAAGACAAATATAGTAAGACACTAGAGGAGTTTTACCCCTAGTTAAACTAGAGAAGCTAAGATTAAGTAAAAAGGGAAGTTATTATTTATTACAAGCATCTTTATTAGTGTTATTATCCGTTATTAGATAAGAAGCAATGCTAGCATCCTTAGCTTTAAAGCTTAAAGCACTCTAATAAGGAAGATAAGATTAAATATCTAATACTACTAAATAAGCTCTCTAAAAATAGCAAGTAATAATAAGTAAGCTACTATAATTAGATATAGAAGACTAGCTAAGGTTGCCGTAAATCCATAGAGTTATTAGATAAGAGTAAGTGTATAGCTATAGAACCTTAGCTAAGTAAGTAGAAGAAAAGATAATTTAATAACTACTTAGAGATATAGAATAAGCTATAATAATTAATCTCCTTCCTTTCCTTAGGATATAAAGAGTAGCATAAAGAAAAATTATTATATATCTACTAATATTATTTATATACATATCCGTAGTACTACCTAGCCTAGTCCCTCGTGGAATATAAGCTAAGATTATTAAAGCCTGCTAATAGGAGAAGAAGCGCGCCTAAGGATTATTTAATTAACGCGAAACCTAAGAAAAGAGAGTAGCATAGTAGGATATAAAGTGCTTTACTATCTATACCCTATTGCTAATATTACTTACCACATACCCGTAAACACTAAAGACACTAAAGCTCTCTTAAGAAATAAGGAATTTAAGTCTCTAGCTAGGGAGGTCTTATTTACCTTCTCTTTTTCTCTCTTTACTTTATATAATTTTCTTTTTTTTTTCCTTTCTTCCTTATATCTTTACCTTTTTTACCTTTCTATCCTTTTAGTTTTCTCTTTTACTTACCTTAATACTCCTATTTCCTTACTATATAAGATTTAGCTATATAAGATTAATTAGCCTAGGTCTATATATAATAGATTAAATAGTTCCTCTACCCTTTTTATATAAGATTAGTTACTAACTACACTTATAAGGCGCTTTTAGGTTTTAGTATGTATAACTAGTTAGGGGTAACTAGTGCACACCTAGGGAGGTGTTATATACTATAAGATACACGCCTAAAAACACGATTATAATAATAAGTGCTAGGGTTTAGGGATAGGAGTATTATAATAAGGGATAATAATATTAGTTATCTAGGTAATAGGATTATTTAATTTATAAAGGGACTACTTATAGATAGACTCTTTAATAGTAATTCACGCATCTTACGAGATTCTTAAGATTACCCTAAGTTTACTTTACCTAAGATTATACTTATGTTTACTATAAGATAAATTAAGAAAATACCTTCCCTTATTTATTTAAGATATTACTTCTAATCTAATAGACTATTTAATCTTGGATATCTCTGTATAATGAGATAGTCCTTACTATTGTTGTGATTAATACCGTTAAGTTAATCAACCCCTCTGTTATGTGTAGGCTCTAGAGCTACTCGCAATCGTGGGCCAGCATCGTGTCTTTTGGGGTGTTGTTTTCCGCTTGACAAACTACTTAGCATTTATAAACTTAAATAAGAAGCTAGGTAGCTATAAGGATATAGCCTCTACCCTATGCTTCTTACTAATATAATTTACTTTTCTTAATAAGGCATTAGTAGGATTTAACTTACTTACATAATATTTAATTCTAAAATTAAATAGATAGAGCTTATCTAATACTATTACCTACTTGCTAGTTAGCTTTAGCTTTATAGCTAGGTACTTATAATTTAAATAGTCTATTATAACTATAATCTAATAAGTTAAATATATAAGGTAATATCTCTAGGCTTAAAACGCCTCTTAGATTACTAATAACTTAGTGTCTAGGGTTAAGTAATAAAGTTTAATATTAGTTAACTTCCTTAAAAAATACACTACTAGGTACTAGCTACCTAGCACTAATATTATAAGTATAGCTTTAATTATATAACTAGATGTATTTATCTTTACTCTTAGTAAATAAAGTAAGTCAAAGTACACTAAAATTAATGCCTTCTAGAACTTCTTCTAGAGTTCTTTAAATACTATAAGTTTACTAGGCTTTAGCTTAAACTTTACTAGTTAAATACCTTTTAAATAGTTTATTAGTAGGACTACTACCTTACTATACTATTTTATAAAGCATTAGTAAAACCCTATAAACCTAAGGAATAATTAAATATTAAATATACTACTAGGTATTAGCTAGGTTGTAATAGCTTTAACCTATAATAGTTTTATCTTAATGCCCTTCTTAGATATAATAAAACCTAGGAACTTTACCTTTATAACTAAAAATTAGCACTTTTTAAGGTTAATATAGAGGTTTATATCCTAAAGTCACTTTAGCACCCTTTTAATATACTCTATGTGTCTTATAGGATTACTACTATATATTAGGGTATTATTAAGGTAAATAATATAAAATTTATTTACAAGCCCCTTAAGAGCATTATTAATATATTCCTAAAAAGTAGCTAGCGTATTTACTAACCTAAATGGCATTATAAGATATTTAAAGTGCTTATAGTAGTAATAAAATACTATTTTCTACTCATTACCCTTATGGATATATAGCTAGTAGTACGCCTCTTAAAGATCTAGTAATATAAAAATCTTTATACTTACTAATTAATTAAGGATTTGAGAGATTAGTAGTAAAGGGGCCTTATTTTTAATAGTAATCCTATTAAGGCCCTTATAATTCATATAAAGCCTTAATTTCCCTGATTTCTTTAGAATAAATAAAATTAAGGCTCCTACTAGGCTTATTAATCTTCTAATTTACCCTTTCTCCTATATACTTACTAGGTACTCCCTAAGCACTTCTAGCTCTTTTTTAGCTAGGTTATATATAGGTCCCTAGGGTAGTTATTTTCCCTTTTCTAATTTAATTATATAAGTGTAACTACCTAATTCTAGGAGCTTACTAGCTAGCTCCTTTAAAAACATATTTATGAATTCTATATACTCTTCTAGAATTTACTATAAGGATATATTACTATTTATCTCTTATATAAACACTACTAATTCTTTAGAAATACTACCTAGAGTGCTATTATACTTCTTAGTTTTTTCTTCTTTAATATATAAGTATATTTTACTACTATTACTATAACTATACTATAACTTAGGTTATTACTTACTATATTACCTATTAATAAATTTTTATTAGTATTTTCTTTTATTACCTTTAGGTTAATTACCTTAATCTTTAGTAACGCTAGTAATAGCGTAATAAAAGATTACTTTACTACCTTATATAATTATTACTTACTTACTATAAAAGTAATATAATCTTAGGTTATTAGAAACCTTTAGAAACCTTGCTTTTAGTTTATTACTATAGGTTTATACTCTAGGGTCTAGTCTATCCCTAGGAGTATTCCCTCTCCTATATTAGTAATATAGTAACTAACTTAGTAAACCTTTATATAGCCTATGCTATCTTTTACCTTAACTAGTTTATATAGGATTCCCTAGTGTAAGATCTTGTCCTTACTTACGCTTTCTAGTGTTATCTTTATTTTTTCTATGTTTTTCTAATTCTATTTTAATAATAATTTAGGGTAGATTATTAAATATTCTATACCTATATTAAACAGCGCTAGTATTACTAACTAGTAGTTATCTTACTATAAGGACACTTATATTCTTATTCTTTTATCTATAAGTTTTTTTATAGTAAGACTATTATCCTAGGCCTAAGCTAAACTAATTAGAATCTTATTTAAGTCTAAGGTTTTATTACTACTATTCTTATACTTCTTAGTAGTATACCTATTACTTTTATAAATTAAGTAGTTTACTATATTATATTTATTTATGCTATATCTAGGGCTACTATATTTATAGTACTTAAATAATCTCTAGCCTATACTAGGTTACTATAAGCTTTACTATAAGTTATTTATAGGGAAGCTAAAGTATTATCTTTTATTACTCTTACTTTCCTTATTATAGTTTTTATTATAATTACTTAATATAGATATTATTATAACTTTAGCTTTTTTTTCTTAACCCTATAGGTAACTCTAAGATATTAGGAACTCTTAGCTAACTATATACTTCCTTATAGTATTATTTAAGCTATTTAGAAAAATTACTATTCTTAAGTGTATAGGGATTTAGTTAGGTAATTCTACTTTTACCTTTATTTAAAGTCTTAGGAAAGATTAAAAAGACTAATTACTCTTTTACCTAAGATTTAGTAGTGTCCTAGTAGCTTCTAAGCACTATATATCTTTATTTATTACTCTAGTATTTAGCTAGAATATAAATCTATCCTAGGTATAAGCTAAGTAGTTAACTAACCTATTTACTATTATATAATATATTTACTATTACTTTATATTATTAGCTAAGTAGCTACTAGTATATACTACCTTTGTTTTATTATCCTAAAAGGTTCTTAGGTCTAGCTTAAATAGTATATTTAAATTTACTAGGTATACTTATAAATTCTTATAGGTATTACCTTTATATATAAGTACCTTATACTATATCTTAATAAAGCTTTATAAGTATATATTTACTATAAACTTAGTATTAGGTAAGAAATCTAGGAATAAGGGAATTCTTTATGTATTTATTTAAGGGGTAATTATAAGTTCTTTACCTAATCTAGCTAATTATAGGTTTACTTCTATTTCCTTAAGCTATGCTTCTATATTTAAGATCTTCTTTCTTATATAAGTATTTTATAGCTTAGCTTATATAACCTTATATTACCTTTATAGCTTATCTAGATTATTATTATTACTAGATTTAGTATTACTACTTTAGTTAGGTAGTGTTTACTATACCCTCTTATATTCTATAGTTAGGGTGTTTTAGTTACTACCTAGTTACTATAAAGTTAGGGCTTCCTTACTAAGTAGTATAAGTGTGTTTTAGGTAAATATTCTATAGCTTCTTTATATTTAAATCTAGCTAATAGTTTATTTTCCTTAAAGGGTTTAAAAGTTTAATTTATTATAACTATAGTAAGCGAGATATAAATAAAGTAAAGGCTAAGGTTCTTAGTTATAGCTAGAGAGCTATTACTTAGGGGTAAGTATATAAAGGTCTTAAACTCTAATCTCTTATATCTCTTATAGGTAGTCTTTATTTAAATACCCTACTATATACACATAGCTATCTTATAGCTACTTAGTTATTTATAAAACCTAAGGCTTATCTAAGGGCTTTATTATGTGACTGTCCTATCCATGGCCCCTTGGCCTCCGTGCTCCTAACACTAGTTGCCAGCTAGCAACAGCTATACAAGTGCAAGCTCTATGGTTAGGGTCTAATAAGGCCGCAACGTTAAATCAATTCACGTAACGTAACGGAAGTTTATAGTAGTTATTAACTAATAGAATTTAATCTAGATTACTTTTATAATATCTTATAAAGTAATAAAATTAATTTTAAATATGTTATATAGGTAATGCGGCTATTATTAGTTAAGAGAACTAGCTATCTAGCTAGTTAAAAAGATTTTCTTTCTCTTATAGACTTACTAACTATATTAGTAAATCTAGGCTACTAACAGGGTCTTATAGGCTACTTTTGATTTTCTATAAAATTTATTTATATATAAAAACTAAAAAATTAACTTACTACTATACTAGCTAGTAACCTATATGCACTAACTTTTAGTCTAAAAAATAACCTTATATAAAGAGAAAGCCTTATCTTCTAGCTTTAATTTACTATATATAAAACTTTTGTATAACCTCTAGTTAAAGAGAAAATCGCTATTAAAGATAGCTATAGGGTAAGTTACGTGTAGGGTAACTTACTTATGTTACCATAGCTTACGTTACCCTAGCTTACCTAATTACTAGTAGTATAGTTATAGCTATACTTGTAGCTATAACGTAATTTACTAATTAGTTATTTACATAGTTAGACGTAGCTATTAATAGCTATAATATAGCTATTAATAGCTACCTTTGCGACTATTAATAGCTATAGTGTAGCTATTAGACTTACAAAGCAAGCTAGTAATAAGAAGGTTCTTTAACTAGAAAAGGGCTAAAAATAGGTCTTAATTTTAACACCCCCTTTACAAAAGAATTACATTAAAAGCAATTAGAAGTGTATAAAGAGACTATAGGGTAAAAAACAATAACTTTTAATAATAATAAAATAAAAGGGAAAAATAGGAAAAGATAAAAGACCCCCTTTTTGAATTCCTAGCTATTATTAAATATAGCTCCCTTTTTAACGTTATTTTTAGTTCCTTATTGAAGGGGAGTTATTAGTTTAGTAATTATTAAGCCCTAGAAGCTTAATAAAAGCCTAATAAAGAGGTCTAGAAAGAGGTTTCGTAAGACTGTCTACAGGTATTAACTTTGTATCTAGATATTTAATCTTAGCTAAACCCTCTAAAACCTATTACTTAATATAGTTAAACTTTAGTAAGGTATGCTTTATATAACTATATAAAGCAAGGTTATAAGTAGTAGTTATAGCGCCTTAATTATTGTAATATATTTAGATAAGGGGAGATATAGGGGTTTTTAGCTCCTTAAATAAGCCCTAAAGCTACTAAAGCTCCTAGAAGGTCTTGCAGATAGCGTTAGCTTTAGCTTCTAATGTTAATAAAGCTTTTGTAATAGCTTTCTTTAATTTCTAGCTAATAGGTTTGCTAGCTAGCTTAAATAGATAAGTATAGGTTAATTTTAAGGTCTTTTTATCCCCTATAAAATTACTATTATAATAACCTATTAAGCTTTTGCTAGCTATACCTTTAAGGTCTCCCTTATAGATTATAGTAAGGAATCTAGTCCTTAATAAATACCTTTGTAGATTTTTAGCTCCTTTTAGGTGCTTTATATAGGGGCTAGCTAGTATAGTAGATAACTACTATAACGTAAAGGCTGTATTAGGCCTTGTAAGTAATATTAGGTATATTATAGTCCTTATAATACACTAATAAAGCTTGATTTCGCTAGCTATTAAAAGCTTAGTTATTTACATAGCTAAAACGCCTAGCTAAATAGATATACTAATAGGCTTACTATCTAGTATATTAAATTGTTTTAAGGCTTCTAATATATACTAAGATTAGTGGATTTTTAGTATTCTATTAGGCCTATCTTGTATGATTTAAACCCCTAAGAAGAATTTAGCTAGGCCCTTATCTTCTATTAGATAGACTTTATAAAGCTTCTTTTTAAGTCTTTAGATATAAGATAAATCTAGTCTAATTAGACGGTAGTTATTAATGTATATAATAATAAAGGTTTTAGTTAAAGGATTAAAGAAAATAGCTAGGTTAGATATTAAAGGGTTAAATCCTAGGGATTTAAGCACTAATATTAGTGCTTGCTACCACTCCCTTAAGCTTTGTTTTAGGCTATATAAAGATTTCTATAATAGAATTACTTAATCTTTAGAAGGTTTCTAGCTAAAACTTTTAGCTAATTTAGCTAATTTAGGATTTGCTTTAAGGAATTCAATAAACCTATCTAGAATAACTATATAAATCTGTTATTATAGCTTACTATTAAGAAAAGCCCTTATAAAATTGATTTATTTGATTTCCTAGTTATTCTAAGCTACTAGGGCTAGTAAAATCCTCTAGCTAGGGGGAATGCTTATAGTAGCAAAGGTCTCTAGGTAATCTAGGCCTTTAATTTACATAAATCCCTTAGTAATAAGTTAAGCCTTATATTTTAAAGGATTATTTTCTTTATCCTTTTTAAGCTTATAAATAAGCCTATTCTTTAGTACTTTTTAGCCCTTAGGGATTTAGTCTTTCCTTATAAATTTAAAAGTACTAGCCTTTAGAAGCTATTTGTATTCCTTATATATAGCTTCTATTTATTTATCCCTTTTAGGGCTAGATATAGCTTGCTTCTAGGTCTTAGGTTTAGGGCTAATAGGAATCTTTTCCTTTAGCTTCTCCTATACCTTAAAGTAAATTTCTTTTATAAAATCTAGAGAAGAAGGGGAACTAATATTAATATCTATAAGGTTAATATTAGGGTTAAAATCAATAATTTTGTCAAAATCAAGGTCCGAAGTTAAAATCTGATTTCCTAGCGGAGTTATAGGCTGTGCCTGTACGGGATCCGCTAGAATTAAGCCTTTAGGGGGTTCTTCAGGGCCTATAGGTGGTTTTTCTTAACCTACAGGGATACCTATGTTATTGTCAGGAAGAGCTCCCTGAAGCATCGGATGTGTGGGCGAGGGTCGCGCATTGACTAGGATGAGACATCGGTAAAGATAAATGTATTAGAAGTACCTCCGTAGACTAGTTATTACTATAGCGCACTATATACCTTTTAGGTATAAAAGTTAGCTACTATCTGCACCTCTAATTAATCGAATTGAACACATTTTATTATTTATTTACACCCCTACCTAACAGTTATAAGCCTAGGTGGCTTCTATTACTAAATTTGTTATTATCTTTAAGGTTATTAGCTCCGCTAGATTAATTGAATTAACGCTTGCTAATATCACGAGATAAACGCCCTTATTGTATTAATTAACAGTTAATTAATATATCTTATACTTCCCTTATATAGTGTGTTCCTCTTTAATATATTTAAAGAAACTCTAAATATAGTATTATTATTAAAGAAGGACTAGATTAAGTAGTTTATATAGATTAAGAATTACATAGAATCTTATAGGGTCTAGGAGTATATTAACCTAAATAAGGTTAAATTACTTAAAGAACTTATAATACTTATAAACCTATAAAGGGGTTAGAGACTAGAGATTATAGAGGATAACCCTAATGCTCTTAAGGATTAGAAGCTAGTATATAAAAATATAAAGGATTACTTTAATTTTAAATATAAGGAGCTTTAATTTAAGCTTATAAAGTATTAGGATCTAGCTAAATAGATACTAAAGATTAGGGAATATATTTATAAGACCCTTTTAAGGAATATTTAAAATTCCCTTAACTTTAATACTAAGGTTAAGGAGAAGAAGTCTATTTAATATTATATCTAGAGGATACTCTTACTTCTTTGTAAGTAGTATAAGCTAAATATAAAAAAGATACTAATCCTTACGGAGAACTATTTAAATAATTATCTGCAAGCTAAAGATACCTATAATTAGTATAAGTAGGCTATAATAATTAAAGTACTTTAGAGGAATTATCTAGACCTAGGGACCTAATAGACTAAAGAGATAATACTATATAAGTTTATTACGCCTCTTTAAAGTAAATATAAGTTATTTTAGAAGAAATAGAATAACTTGCTTAACAAAGGGATGAAAATAAGCTTAATTAAAGCTATTACAGAGTTTAAAAGGGACTATAAGGCCCTGCTAAAGGAACTAAAGACTACTAATACTCTTATAAGTAATAGATTAAATAATTTAATAAAGCTAGAGAGGCCTAAGTGCCCTAGATATATAAATTATAATATAAAGGATACCTTAAAGTAGTAGGAATCCTGTAATTTATTTAAGGCTCTTTATAAGCTAGAAGCTACTTTAAAGAACTAGGAAGTTAGGAAGAACTCTAAAAAGAATATTAAGAAGTATCTTAAGGCTAACTTATAGGAGAAATTAAAGGCTATAAATTAGAAGCTAGAGAAGAAAGGTAATAAGATTATTATGCCTTTTTAAAACCTTACGAATAACTTAGTAGCTATTACTCTAGGTAAGAAGTTAGCTAATGTATTATTATTTATACACTTTAAGCACGTAAAATTATTAAAGGAAAGCGTGAATTTATTAAATGCTAGGAATAACTTAGAATTAAGAAGGAATATAGTTCTTTATAACTCTAGAGTAAATGTTTATATTTTTAATAATATCTAATGGTTTAAATAATCTGAATTTAATAATGATATAGTAATAGAAGTTAAGGCTAGTAGTATAATCTATGTGGCTTTAGGTTAAGGGCCTGTAAGTATATTTATTATAGATCCTGTATTATAAAGAGCGAGAACTATTATATTAGAGTTAGCTTTGTTTATTCCTAAATTCCATGTTAATCTAGTATTAGTAATAATTATGATAAAAGTAGGTATCTTCTGGAATTAGAAGAAGGGGTTTCTTTATAAAGGAAATTAGCCTATAGCTAGGGTATATAATATTAATAAGCTTCATATGCTTTTAAGGCTATTAGAAGACCTAAAAGAGGCTAACGCTATATTAAGCAAAGCTCCTAGGCTACTTACAAGAGGAGATATAGATCTCTAGTATTATAGAAGTAGTTATCTAGGTAAAAGGGCTTTTATAAAGCTTATAAACACAACTTTAGGCGTTAAATTAATAGGACCTAAGCTTAAAGAGTGTGAGATTTATGCTATAGGCAAAGCTAAGCGCTAGAGATTATAGGTTATACCTAAAGGACTTCCTTAAGGACTTAGTTATAGGCTTTTAGTTAATCTGGAGTACTATGACTTTCCTTGTTAGAATAGTAATAGGTATTGGTGTGTTTTTACATGCCTTATAACCTTAATATAATTCTTTTACTTATTTAAATTAAAGGATAGGATTTGTAATAGCTTCTATATAATAGCAGCGTTTCTAAGCACTTAATTTAGGGTTTAGCTATAATTTTTATATAGTAATATTAAAAAGGCCCTCTTTATAAAGAACATAAAGGATAAGATAGCCCTTGCAGGTATTATAGTGTATAATTTAGCTCCCTTAACACCTAGTTAGAATAGCAAAGCAAAGAGATCTAGGGGCGTGGTTAAGCAGAAGGCCTGTATGTTAAGTCTAGAGGCTAGATTCCTATTAGAACTTAATAATAAGATCTTTAATATAGTGGTTTATTTATTAAATTAAATGCCTTTTAAGCATTATAGGAAATGGATTACACTATATAAACTTTAGTGGAATTAGGCTAGGAAAACTATCCCTGCCTATTCACAGATATTAGAGATCTAAAAGCCCTTAATTTTGTATTTACAAGCCTATGGATGTAAAGCGTTTCCAATAATAACGAAAGCTCTAGAGCATATTAAATTAAATAACGTAATCCCTTAGTTAAGTAGAAAGCTTATATTAAATACCTTATAGGTTATAAGAGTAAATCTTAGTATATTATCTAGGTTCTAACCCTGCGTAATCGTAAGGTTATTATATTAGCATGTGTACGGTTTAATAAGGCCTTATTCTTTAAACTAGAAGAAGAGATTAAATTAGCCTAGAAAGAGAAGATATTAATAATTATATTACTTAAAGAGCTTAAAGCTAAAGACCTTAATAAAGAAATTAGTTAAGACCTTATAGGAATAGACCTAGAAGAGGAGAATTATAACTTTTAGCTATTAGTTATAAAGTAAGGAAACGATTAGTTTAAAGCAAAAACACTACCTTATATATTAGGGTAAGAAAGTAGCTATATTAGTACTCTTTTAACCCCTCCTAACTCTTCTTATAAGGCACTAGTTACTATAAAGAATATAAAGCTTTAGGTATAAGGTAATAATACGCTATTTTATAAGATTAATAAATTTATAAGTAATATAATAGCTAAACACACGAAGACTACTGTGGAGACTAGTGAAATTACTACTAAGAGTAGTAAGACTATAGAGAATTATAGTCCCTGTGATAATAGCATTAATCTAAATAATATTATAACTAGAAAATATTAATAAAAGGATTTAAGAAAAGCTAGGTAAGTATAGTTTTCTTCTGCTTTCTTTGTAGTATTCTAAGGAACTTAGCATAATTTATATATTAAAGATATACCTCTAGAACCTGCCTATTATTACTAGGCAATAGCATTACTATATTATAACTACTAGAAGGAAGTAATTATAAAGAAGCTTTTAAAGCTTTTATCCTTAAACTACTAGGAGGATATACCTAAGGAACTAATTAATCCTAATAAGTATAAGGAGATTATTAACCTTAGCTAGGTTTTTAAATATAAAACTAATAAAAAGGGCATAGTTATAGAGTTTAAGGCTTAAATAGTAGTATAAGGTAATTAATAGCTAAAAGATAACCTTAATAACTACGCTATAATACTTACTTCTTAATCTCTATAAATGCTACTTATAGTTTACTACGTAAATAATCTTAATACTTAATAATATAATATTTAGAATGCCTTCTTATATATAAAACTTAAAGAACCTATCTTCTATAAGCCCCTAGAGGGTATAAACGCGAGAGGTTATCTCTGGAAAATAATTAGAGTATTATATAAGCTACGGGAAGCTCCCTAATAATGGTTTCTTTATTTAAAGAGATTCCTTTTAAAGCTTAGCTTTATCTAAGGAAAAGAAGACCTATATATCTTTATAAAGGATAATTTTATCCTGTTTTTCTATGTAAATAATATTATAGTGCTTTACCCTAACGGATTTAAAGTAAAATTTAAAGAATTACATAAGTAATTAATAAATAGCCTAGATATTAAGGACTAAGGTAAATTAAAGTGGTTCCTAGGCATTAAAATCATTAGAAATTACAAAACTAAAGAGATGTAGTTATTATAGGAATTATATATTTAAAAGATTGCTTAGAAGTTTATTCCTAATATTATTGACAACGAGTTAAAGAGCTTAATTATAGCTTCTTTTCTAATAGCTATAATTTACCTAAATAATAACGAAGCTTTAGACAAAGAAATTAGCTACTACAGAGCAATTATAAGCTCTTTAGTGTACCTTTGTATTATTAGAAGACTTAATATAGTGTTTATAGCTTTAAAGCTAGCCTCTTTTATAATAAATCCGTTAGTAAAGTATATTAAGCTAGCATAGGGTGCTTTATTATACGCTTAGAATATAAAGAAGCTTTGTTTATAATATTTAGGCGCGAATAGCTTTAATACGTTATTTTCTAGTATAGATGCTTCACTTAGTGATAATCCTAAGACTTAGAAGTTAACGTAAGGCTATGTCTTTATTATATATAGCGCTATGATTGATTAGAAGTCTAGGAGGTAATATTACGTAATAACTTTAAGTATAGAAGCAAAGCTCTTTGCCCTAAATTATAGTGTAAAAGAGCGTATTTCTCTTAGTAAGCTACTTTATAATATTAATATATACGTGCTACTGCTCTTAATTATTTAGTGTAATAATAAGTAAATAATCCGGATTACTAAGTATACAGAAGGAAAGCTTTAAACTAGCCTTAAGCACCTTAATATAAATCAAATATAAATTCAAGAGTAATATACAATAGGTAATATTAAGGTAAATTAAATAAAGACCTCTAAGATGCCTATAGATAGCTTTATAAAGCCTTTATTAAGTTAAATACATAGGGACTTCTACTATAGAATTAGCTTAAGGGAGATTCCTGCTTAATTATAATACTAGAGATTATTTATAATCTCTTCCTATGCCTTAGATTATTAGCTTTAATAGTTATCTTAGCTATAGGAGGTATGTTAGGAAGAGCTCCCTAAAGCATTGGATATGTAGGCAAGGGTTGCGTATTAACTAGGATGAGATATTAGTGGAGACAAATGTATTAGAAGTACCTCTGTAGACTAGTTATTACTATAGCGCACTGTGTACCTTTTAGGTACAAAAGTCGGCTGCTATCTGCACCTCTGATTGATCGAATTGAACACTTTTTATCATTTATCTACACCCCTACCTGACAGTTATCTATAGGATAATTGTCAGGAGCACGGAGGCCAGGGAGACATAGACAGGATAGTTATATAATGGAGCCCTTGGATAAGCCTTAAGTTATATAGATAACTAAGTAGCTACTAGATAGCTAAATATATGTAGTAAGGTATTTAAATAAGGACTACCTATAAGAGATATAGGAGGTTAGAGTTTAAGACCTTTATGTACCTACCCTTAAGTAGTAGCTCTCTAGCTATGACTAAGAACCTTAGCCTTCACTCCGTTTATATCTCTCCCACCACAGTCGTGACAATAATCCTTTGAACCTTGATCTAAATTTTATTAATTTTTATTTTCTAGATTATTTTCCCCCTCTAAAGGGTTATCCCCTATAGAAATCCTAGGTAAGCCTTTAGAAACAGGGTCTATAGGTTCTATAATCTTAATAAAGCTAGTCTTTATAACTAGCCTTTTAGAGGGGATATATACTAGGTAGGTGTTAGAACCTAGTGTAACTAAAAGTCTTCTAGGGATAGTCCTAGCTTCTAACTTCTAGGCTTTAGGTCGTTTTTCCAGGGGGATTAGAATCTCACAGTGAGATCCTATAGCTTTAATACTGCTAATATTAGTTATATAAGGCTAAT
This sequence comes from Epichloe hybrida, assembly GCA_019022495.1. NCBI lineage: Eukaryota > Fungi > Ascomycota > Sordariomycetes > Hypocreales > Clavicipitaceae > Epichloe > Epichloe hybrida. The sequence continues at coordinate 739,064 of JAFEKR010000013.1, forward strand.
TTAGCTCCCTAGATAGCAGTTGTTTAGGGCTTTTATCCTTAGTAGTATTAGCAGTTATATTAATAAGGTTAATAACTATAGGTAATATAAAACACTATAAAAATAATAGTAATTTTGCCCACTAGATAGTAGCCCTTAATTAATCTAGAATAGTACGAATTAAACGCTTTGCTAATCTATTTTACTTATGGATATAAGGACTAGAAGTTATAAATTTAATCCCTTTAGAATTTAACTAAGCTTAACAACTAGAATCGATTTCTTAGCCCCTATCAAAGTGAAGGTGCCTAGGATATTAACCTAGTTAATTTTTAAGCCCTTTAAAGAAGCCTTTAATAGCCTTATAAATAGTTAGGCCTTCCTTATTAGGTATTAAGATAACCTACTTATATCTAGTCTTTTAATTAACTAGAAATAAGTAAATTAACTGCTTATTGTATGGCATAGGGCTGATTTTTAGCGTATCCCCCTTTATTTAATCTAGAGCTCTTAGGGGGTTAGGGATAGCTAACTTCCTAGGTCTTCTAACTACCTTAAATTAATCATAAGTAATATATCTAAAGTCCTTATCCTTAATTTTAGAAAAATTAGGGATTCCTTTAGTTATAAGGCTAGTTTTCTTTAGTAAAGGAAGACCTAAGTGCCCTAATTATATATACTATAGGCTAGCTAGTTTTAATAACTATTAATATTAAAGATCCTTAGGGTCTAAATTAGGATCTAGACTAGGGCTCTCTTAACTAGTCCCCTGCTAGGCCCCTTAAGAACCATAGGCCTCTTAGAGAGGTATTAGGGACCCTTTTCCTTTACTAGGGCCCTCTAATACCCCTAAATCTATTTCCTTAGATTTATAAGGGACCTAATCTAGGGCTATAGGCAAAGAAGAAGGGACTAATTCCCCTAAATCATCCCGTACGATTTCTTTAATATTATTATCATTTTTGTTAATTTCGTCTAAATCAGAAGCTTAATCTAGCTTTTTAGAGGGGATTTGGACCTCTATAGGGTAACTATAACCCTTAAAAGTAGCATAGGTAAAAGGTTGGATATAATGTAAGTTATAGGGCCCTTTAGATAACTTAGGCGTAGATTAGTTTTTAATGTAGAAGAAAAAACCATGTTTTTCTATATCTAAGGTTATAATATAAGACTTATCTTTAAGATAAAGTAGGTTTTTTATAAGGTAACTACTAGATATATAGTGTGTAAGTTTACTAACTATATTAAAATTAAGCTAAGGAAAATATAGCGTATCTTTAAGCACTAAGGTCCTATATCCAGCTAGATTTTTCTAATATAAGACCTTAAAAATAGCACTACTGTGACCCTTAGCGTAAATAGGGCTACCACTAGTTATAATAGGGTTAGATTCCCCCTTTTTATAAGGGGTATAATCCCTAAAGACCTCCCTAGAATTAACTATATGTATAGTTAAACCTATATTATATAATAAGGCTTTTTTTATATCTTTACTATAATAATTAAAACTATTTAAGGTTTTAATTTCTTGATTTTCATTATCTGATTTACTAGAGCTAGAATTAGAGCTACTATTACTAGAGCTCTTATAACTAGTCTTAGAAAGGCTAGGTTTCTTATATAGTTTAAGAGCACTATTAGAAAGGTTATAGTTTCCTAGTATAATAAATCCCTTTAGAGAGGTCTCTTTATTATCCTTTTTATTTGATTTTTAACCTTTTTATTTCTTCTTTTTCTTCTTTTAATTAGAAGTAAAATTAGAATTAGAAAAGCCCTTATTTTCTTTAAAGCCTTCTTTTTTCTTTTAACCTTTAGGGGCTTCCTTTTCTTTAGCACTCTTTTCTAGGTTTTTAGCCCTATAATTTAGGGCTTTAGATACTATAAATAATTCATCCCTCTGCTTTGCTAGAAAGTCTGCTATTAAAAATTAAAGATTTAAGGTATCTAGGGGAGCCCTTATAGCCCTATTTATATATATACTAAATCATTACCTCTTAGCTTACTAAGGGAAGGTTAATTTTAGGGATTAAAGATATTAATTAACCTAATCTATTAGAGTAATCAGGACCCTAGAAATTAATAATCTAGCTAGTAGATTATTAAAGACTATATTAAAGAACTCTAAAGTCCCCTTAAACTCTTGAAAATTCAGGTTATAAAATTCTAAATAAAGGAACCCCCTCTAGATTTTAATGCTATATAAATATTGCCTTATAAGTAAATTATAGGCTTCTTTAGGTGACTTTTGCTAAGTTATAGCGGCTTAGGGTCCTTCTGTATAACTATCCCTTAATAACATAAGAATAATAGCTTAATCTAGATCCCCTAGTGCCCTAGAACTCTCTGGATTATCTAGAAAATTAGGTATGCCTAAAACTCTAAATTAGATAGTTAGGGCTTGTTTCTATTGTTTAAAAATTTTAGCTCCTTTAAGCCTAGTAGTCTCTAGGAAACTATAAACCCTCTTATTAAATTCCTTAATAATTAAATTATTAAAGGTTGCTTATACGGAGCTAGATGTAGCTTATTATTCTTAAACAGGCTACTAATCTTGCTGCTAACTAGCGGGCTTATTAGATTCCACACCCTCTATATAACTATTTATAGTTATAGATAAGCTTTCTAGCTTCTCTAATAACTAGTCTATAGTTACTTGTTACTTAATAGCCTGCTCTTTTAGCTAGTTATTAAGAACCTCTTGCGCACTAGGGTTAGGGATTACAGGTCCCTTTCCCTTTCCTTTAGTATTTATTTTCCTTTTTATAAAAGGGAAAAGCTTCTATATTATATTAAAATTCCTTTTTATAGAGGGGAATTACTTCCTTTTTCGCATATCCTTCCTTTTTTATAGAAGGGAAGTCTTCTATAGCTATAATGAATTCCTTTTTATAGAAGGGAAAAGCTTCTATCTCGCGGATCCTTCCTTTTTTATAGAAGGGAAGTCTTCTATATTTATAATTAATTCCTTTTTATAGAAGGGAAAAGCTTCTATCTCGCGGGTCCTTCCTTTTTTTATAAAAGGGAAGTCTTCTATATTTATACATAAAGTAACCTAAAAGGAATCTATAGTAATAGAGCTAGGCTTATAACCTATTAAAATATAGGGAGCTAGTTACTAGCTAGCAATAGCTATACAAGTGTAAGCTCTATAGTTAGGGACTAATAGGGCTATAATATTAAATTAATTAATTTAACGTAACGGAAGTTTATAGTCGTTATTAACTAATAGAATTTAATCTAGATTACTTTTATAATATCTTATAGAGTAATAGAATTGATTTTAGATACGTTATACAGGTAATATAGCTATTATTAGTTAAGAGAACTAGCTATATAGCTAGTTAAAAAGATTTTCTTTCTCTTATAAACCTACTAACTATATTAGAGAATCTAGGCCACTAGCAGGGTCTTGCAAGCTACTTTTAATTTTCTATAAAATTTATTTATATATAAAAACTAAAAAATTAACTTACTACTATACTAGCTAGTAACCTATATATACTAACTTTTAGTCCTAAAAATAACCTTATATAAAAAGAAAGCCCTATCTTCTAGCTTTAATTTACTATATATAAAACTTTTATATAACCTTGAGTTAAAGAGAAAATCACTATTAAAGATAGCTATAGGGTAAGTTATGTGTAAGGTAACTTACTTATATTACCCTAGCTTACGTTACCCTAGCTTACCTAATTACTAGTAGCATGGTTATAGCTATACTTATAGCTATAATGTAATTAACTAATTAGTTATTTACACAGTTAGACGTAGCTGTTAATAGCTATAATATAGCTATTAATAGCTACCTTCGTGACTATTAACAGCTGTAGTGCAGCTGTTAGACTTGCAAAGCAAGCTAGTAATAAGAAGGTTCTTCCCCTCCCGGGCACGAGGTAAAACTGCTTAAACTATAGATCTCTATTTTTTTAACACCTTTTCTAAATATCTAGCCTTCTTCTCTAGCTTTTATTTCCCTTCTTCTTCTTACTTTTCCTAAATTCCTTAATATTTTCTTTAGTTTTTTGAATTTCCTTTTTATCTAGATTTTCCTTGGATTTTTAGATAGCTATTAGGTTTTATAGCCTAGTGGTTATAGCCCCTAGCTTATAGTTACCCTTAGCCATACTATTATCTAATTAGTTAGTCGTTAATTAGTTAATTGGTAGCCTATGACTTACTTAGTGATGTAAGGAATTGGATTAGCTGCAATTAAGGATAAGTTATGTTTTTTTTTTAGGGTTTAAGTTTGCCTTAGAGCTTTAAAGGATAAGTTATAAGATAGAAGAGATGTAAAGAGATAGAACAAACATAGTTACAAAGGAAGGGGGAATTATGTTAATTTATGCTATAAGTAAAACTTAAATAGATTTAAGTTTAACTATAGTTATAAATTATAACTCTTACGTAATTATAGCTACAAAGTTTGTTGTAAACTTTATATTAACTTTTTAGGCCCTAAATTTGTGGCTTAAAGCTTATTCCTTAATGTTTTACCTGTTACGACTATAGTAGGAGAGATATAAACAGAGTGAAGGCTAAGGTTCTTAGTTATAGCTAAAGAGCTACTACTTAGGGGTAAGTCTATAAAAGTCTTAAACTTTAACTTCCTATATCTCTTATAAGTAGTCCTTATCTAAATACCTTACTATATACATATAGCTATCTAGTAGCTACTTAGTTATTTATATAACCTAAGGCTTATCTAAGGGCTTTTGTTATAGACTCGAGCTGTGAGCTTGGGTTAAGTCTAGCTCCGGAAAGTCTCCGGAAAGTATGCGTACTTAGTGCGGCTAGGTTAGGGCTTTACATAGACTATGCATAGACTACGCATAAGGGGCTATATATCTAGATGCTATATAACCACTAGTATAATTCCTTTCTTCTTCTATAAGAATAATATTCTTATTCTAAATGCTTATATATAGTAGCTATAAGGCTAGTTTATAATATATATTATTCTTTACTATAGAAATAACCTAGCTAGAGAATATACTATTACTACTAAATATAATAGATACTAATAAGTTAGCACTCCTATAATAATAAGTATAGTAGTAAGTGGTATAAATCTAGTACTTAGCTAATTTACAAAATATAGTACCTATACTAACCTAGATTAAGCAAAAACCCTTACCTATAGGCCCCCCCTTTAATAGTAATAAAGTCTTATTTATAGCTTAGAAGGGCCTTATAGCTTATAAGCTACTAGTAGATAAGGAGTTTATTAGTAGTAATTAGGATTAGTAGTGCTTTATTTACTAGAACCTATTACCTAAAGTCTAGGTATAAGTTATACCTTTCTTTAAGAAAGGCTACCTAGAGAACTTTTATTTATTTAGACTTCTAGACTATCTAGGGGAAATATTTAATAACCCTTACTACTAGGAAATAGTAATTATAGAACTTAACTAGTTAATATAATAATAAAATAAGAGGTTTAGTAACTTCTATATTTACTTTAAATAGAAGCTAGCCTTAGCTAGGGGGCTTAGGTAAGTAAACTTAGTAAAGTTATTTAAGTTATATATAGTGCTTAATAAGTAAATAAGGGACTATAGCGTTAGGTAAGATATACCCTAGGCTAATTACATAGTAGCTATAGCTTACTATTAAAGTATTATATTAGATATTAAATCCTATTAACTAGAGAAAAAACACTATATATAGAAATAAGGTAATCTAATACCTAACCTAATTAAAGCTAAGCTATAGGATAAGGATACACTAATAATAAATATTTACTTTATAAGTATAGTAAGGACCTAGTAAGGCTCTAGAAATTCTATAGGACACTAAAAGTTAGATAATAAGAAAGGTAGTAAGCGCGCTAAGTAAGTTACTTAGGATATACTTAACGTGTATTATAATAAAGGCTAATGTTTATAATATAGCGTCTCTAAGCACTTTACTATAGTATACTTATTATATCCTACTATTTGCTTATAAAAGAAGTCCTTTATTAATGCTTATAATATAAAGAATATACCTACTATTAACTTAGATAATAAGTCTGCGAATTAATTAGGAAAAGAATAACCTTATTATTAAGTTATTTAATAAGGGATAAAGGAAAGAAGCATAGAGAGGCTTTATAGCATATAGTTATTACTAATAAGGACTTTAAGGAAATCTAGAGAAATATAAACTTAGCTTCCTTCTTAGTCCTTACTTTAATTAATAAGACTACCTTTATAGACGCTTAAGTTAATACTAGCTATAACTACTATACTACTATAAGTAAATACCTTATCTAAAAGCTTTAATTAAAATACCTCCCTTTTATAACTAAAAGGTTAGTTTATATAGCTATTAGTGTGAAATAAGGGGGAAAAGAGAGTTAGGAGAAATGATTATATATCTTGCATATTATTCGTTTTTAGCTAAATTTAGATAGCTAGGAGATACTAATTATAGCATACGTAATCCTAGGACTAATAAGGTAACTAATTCTAGGTATACTATAGATAAAACAAAACGAAATTAGCCTAGATATAGCGTAATAATATATATGTGTAGGATTAGCTAATAGGCTACTTATACAGGCTATAACTAATAAAAAGGTTAACTAGCCTATAGTATTTATTCTAGGTTTAATATTTATAGGGATAGTATAATAAGCAAAGAGATAAAAGGAGAATATCTAGCTTTACGCTATAAGCCTAAGGGAAATCACATCTATCTTATAAATTAATATAACCTTAAAGCCTATAGAGAAGGAGCTCTTAGCTTCCTTACTAAAGGTATTATAGGACTTTAAAGACTTATTCCTAGAGAGTAAGGCAAGTGCCTTACCACTATACTAAGGGAAGTTAAACTACTATATTCGCCTTAAATATAATATAAATAGAAATAAACCTAACTTACTATAAGTGCCTTTATATAATATGCCTTAGGAGTATTTATTAGAAATCTAGAAGTAAGTAATAAACTTAATAAATAAGGGTTAGATTTAAGTAAGCTTCTTATTAGTAGTAGCTTTAGTATTACTAGTAAAGTAGCCTAGTAATAGTTAGAGGTTTTATGTAAACTATTACGTGCTTAATAAGATTATAAAATAGAACTATTACTTACTATTACTAGTAAAAGAAATATTATATTCTTTAGCTAAGGTAAAGTAGTTTATAAAGCTAGATATATAATTAGCATTTTACTATATATATATTACTAAGGGCAAGGAATACTAGATAGCGTTTTAGATAAGGTTTGGCTTATTTAAATAGCTAGTATGCCCCTTCAAGCTAGTAAGCGCGCTAGTAACTTTCTAGAGGTATATTAATAGCATATTAAGCAGTATCCTTAGTAATTATATTACTATATATCTTAATAATATGCTTATATACTTAGGTGGATTATAGAAGGATTATATGTAAAAAGTCTATAGTGTGCTATTTAGACTATAATAAGCTAGTCTAAACCTAGATATTAAGAAGTGTATCTTTATAACTAAAGAAGTTAAGTATCTTAGGTTTATTATCTAGGTAAGGAAAGCTATTTATTTAGATAAGGAGAAGATTATAGTAATTTAGGATTAGGAGGCACTAACTAGGGTCTAGGGAGTCCGTGGCTTTCTAGGTTTTACTAACTTTTATTATAATTTTATACTAAACTTCTTGGATATAGTAAGCCCCCTTATTAACTTAATAAAGAAAGGAGCCCTATTCTACTAGTTAGAGAAGTATAAAAAGGCTTTTAAGGTATTAAAGTTAGCTTTTATATTATACCTAATCCTAGCTTAGTAAGATTCTAAAAGGGATACTTTAGTAGAGGTAAATTACTTAGGAATAGCTTTAGGTAAGTGTCTCTCCTAGTTTAGTAATAATAGTATTTTATATCTAGTAGCTTACTATTTAGCTTAATCATAGGTAGCTTAGCGGAATTATATAATTTATAATAAGGAGTTACTAGTAATTATCTCTTATCTAAAGGCATGGTTAGTAGAGCTATAGAGCGTAAGTAAGCTATCTATAATACTAATAGACTATAAGAACCTTAAGTACTTTATAGCACTAAGGGAGATATTAAAATATTAGGCATAGTAAGTAAAGACTCTAGTACTTTTTAATTTCTATTTGCGTTATAGACTAGGCACTTAAGCGAAACGTCTAGATATATTATTATAGCGTTATCTAGATAAGCTAGAAAGGGAAAGGGTAAAGGTACTAATTATTTAGTTAGTAATAAGCCTTATAAAATTCTTCTTTAAGGAGGGATAGCTATATATTTACCTTAAACCTATTATAGTAATAGATAGGACTTCCCTAGAAAGTAGCCTAGTTACGTTAAGGAATTTGCTTACTAGCGTGTTAATGTTTACAAATAAGTACCTTTAGTCTTTATAGGATTAGTTAGTAGCTTAGGATAAAGCTTATATGCTATAGAAGGATATAGTAGTAATAGGGGCTAGGAAGTTTCTAGATACTACTAACACTAGGGAATAAATTATAGACTATTAGATTAGTGTAAAGGGAGTACTCTAATTTTAGGGATAGACATAGGTTCCTAAGTAAGAGCCACTAACTATAATATTAATATAGTGTGTTTATAACTTACCCCTATTAGGTTACCTAGGCTAGAATATAACCTTTAAGGCGCTTTAAAGAGACTTTTATTAGGATAGTATGTTATAAGATGTAGCCTAGTTTATATGGAACTACTACTATTACAGAGGGTAAAAGAGCTAGTAGTTATAATAAGGCTTATTAAAGCTAATTCCACTACCTAATAAATACTAGTTGTAAATATCTATTAACTTTATAACTAACCTTCTAGCTTAAGCCTAGGATTACTTATAGTTCCTTATGGTTATTACTAACTAGCTTTTAAAGTATGTCTAGTTAGAAGTAATAATATTAATAGAAGCTAAGGCATGCGCGAAATAATTTAAATATTACTAGTAGTGATTTTATAGGTTCCCTATATAGATTATCACGGACTATAAGTTAGATTAGCTTAGTAATTTTTAGACTAAGCTTTATAATAAAGTTAGTATATAATAGTTACTTTTTACTACGCACTACCCTTAGATAGATAGTGGTATAGAAAGGGCTAACTAGGAAGTACAAGCTATATTACATGTAATGTTATTATTCTCTTAGTTTAAATAGCTAGATTACTTACTAGCCTGCTAGCTAGCCTTAAATAACAGAGATTCATTAGTAACTAGAATAAGTGCGAATATAGTACTTCATAGGTTTAATATAGCTGTAATTTAGGATTTGTTCCCTATAGGGCTATTTACTATATTAGCAAAGGGAAGGGCCTAAGCTTTCCTATAATATCTAAAGAATAGTATAGATTTAATATAAGCTATAATAGCTTTTATTTAGTAATAATAGTAGGAGAGGATAAATAGTAGTTATAGACTAGTGGAATAGTTTTAGGTTAGGGATTATATATAGCTTAGCCTTTATAATATTAAGATAAACTATTCTTATAAAAAGTTAGATTAGGTTATAGCTAAGTATAAGGTGCTTAAGGTTCCTATACCTTTAATAGTTAAATTAAATATCCTAAGGGGACTATATCCTATCTTTTATATTAACCTAGTCTAGTAAGTAGTAAATAACCTATTACTAAGCTAGAGACTAGCTAATAAATATTTACTACTAGAACTTATTATAATAAATACTAATAATAATCTTATAAAGTATTAGGTAAAGGAAATCCTTATAGCTAAAAACATACTAGGTAAGGGTTTAAATAGGAATATTCTAGTAAAATAAAAAGGCTATATATAACTAATATAGGAGCTATTAGAAAGTATAGTATATATAAAGGCACTTAACTAATTTAAATTATAATAAGGGGATATATAGATAAATAATAGCCCTAAAAGAGTATATTTTAATTTAGCTATAAAAATTTAAGGCGCCTAATTTAGTTTTAGTATATATATAATTTAGCACTAAGTTTTTACTATAGTATAAAGTAATTAGGAAGGGGGGGGGGGTATTATTAAGGTTATTAAGCTATTAGCAAGTCTTAGTAATAGTGTAGGCTAGCTTTGTAATAGTTTTAGCTATTTATTAGACTTAGGTATTGCCTACCTCCTAGGTAAAGATAGACTAGGCTAAGTTATTATTTATAGTTCTTATACTATAGAAGAATTTAGTAGCTAGGTTATTATAACCTTAGTAAGTAAGTATTATCTAGGTAAGTATAAGTTACTATACCTTAAAGGTACCTTAGGCATAAGCTATACCTATAGGGGAGAAAGCTAGGGGCTAGGCCTTAGCTAGATTAATTTAGGTAGTAGTAAGTATACTATTAAAATATTTATAATAATAAATAAAAAATTTTATAAGAATAGTATATTACCCCTTATTATTAGTAAACTATAGTATAGCTAAAGTCTTAATAGCTTTTTCTATATATATAAGGTTTTTAAGATACTTAAAGGTATAGTAAAGTTTTAGGTTAGTACTATATAAGTGCTTTTCCTAAAGGTATATATAATAACTAGTATAGTAATAGTAATAAGCTTAGTTTAGCCTTAAAGTATAATTAAGGCTACCTTTATTCTAGAGATTATTTATATAAGAACTATATAGGAAATTATACTTCTTACTATTAGAAAAAGCCTTATTATTAAAGTTCCCTTTTAAAATATACTTACTAAGGTAAGTACCCTTAGGTAAGGTAAGAGAAAGTAAAGAAAAGGGAGGGGGTATGCTAGAAGTAAGTTAAACTAAGGAGAAAATAATATTACTTATAATAGGAAGTAAACTAAATATAAGAAAAAAACTTTAAGGTTATAGAATAATTAATAAATAAAGGAAAAAATAGTGTAAAAAGAAGGAATTATAATAATATAAAGGTAAAAAGATATAAAATTAAAGGAGAGGGAATAAGTTATTTATATTTTAGGATAAATAAGTTAAGCTTTAATTAGAGTATAAGTTATTTATATTTATAAATAATAGCTAGAAGTAAGTAAGGATAGTATATTATATAGTAAGGGGTTAGATAATTACTAATAAGGGGGTTATTTAAAGTAAAGTTTAATTTTAGTAAGTAATAGTTAGGATATAAAGTTAAGGTAAAGTTAAGAGGGTAAAGGAGGTAAGGAGATAGCTAGTAATAGGGAGCTATAAAAGAGGTAACTAGTAGTATTAGGGGCGGAGCTAAAGTAAAGTAAGGTAACTACTATACTAAAAAATTTTTAGATTTATATAGTAAAGGTATAACTTTACTTAGGTGCCCACTAGCCTTAGGCTACTTATATTACTTTATTATGTTTTTTTAAGATAACTATATAATAAAGGTCTAGCGTTAATATACGCTTACTTTTTTAAGGGGTAAGGAAGGGGGGATAAGTATAGGGGTATATTATAGACTTAAGCTATAAGCTTAGGTTAAGTCTAGCTTTAGAAAGTCTCTAGAAAGTATATGTACTTAGTATAGCTAGGTTAGGGCTCTACATAGACTATGCATAGACCGCGCACAAGGGGCTATATATCCGAATGCTATGTAATTACTAGTATAATTCCTTTCTTCTTCTATAAGAATAATATTCTTATTCTGAATGCTTATATGCAGTAGCCATAAGGCCAGTTCATAACAGCTTTATTATATAACTATCCTATTTATAGCTCCCTAGCCTTTATACTCCTAATATACTACCCCCCTAATATATAATTATTTTTAATTAAAAAAAGCTACTTAGCTAGTGTGTATATACTATATATAACCTCTATATATAACCTATAGTAATATCTATATTACTAGCTATACTATTAGTATATAGTATTATATTTACTTTAAATAATAAGATAGATGTTATAAGGTCCTAGGTAATCCCTCTTATAACCTCTAGATTATAAATAGCTATATACTTACTACTTTATTACCTTTAATATATATATCTCAATCTAATAAGTTATTAGTACTATATAAGTAAACTACCTATATTAAATTTTATAATTAAGTTACATAAATAAAGTAATATATACTATTTAAAATAAATAGCTTCTTATTTAATATTAGGGATATTATATTAATCTTACTAGGAGTTTATAGCTAGTATATATATTTACTAGTAGTAGCTATAACTATAAATATTATAATTCCTAGATTAGCTATATATAGTATATAAATTACTTAGGGGTCTACGGCTAATATAAAAAAGGCTTACTTTCCCTTACTTTTATATACTTTTCTTCCCTTTATATTCTCCTTTAGTATTATAAGTTACCCTTACCTATAAGCTAGTAGCTTTATAGCTTCTTTTATAGTAATTACTAATATCTTATAGTATTACTTTATTATTTATATCTATTCTTATTTAAAATATCTAAATCCTCTTAAACACTAAAATATTAGTTACTTACCTCTTACCTATAAGCTCTCTATAGTATATTACTACTAACTTACTAGTAGTTAATAATATTTTTAATATAAGAGATTACTTTATTACTAGTACTATCTCTTACTAATAAGAAAAATTCCTTAGTATTTTTTATAAAGTCTCCTAGTAAGAAATATATAACTTTAAAAATCTTAATATAAGTATAATATCTTTACTTACCTAGCGCTTACCTTACTAACTTATAGCTAGTAATACTAGTAATATAAAAATTCCTTATATATACTATATATAGTAAGTTATAATATAAGTAATTATACCTAAGAATAGTAATAGTATAAAGCTATAATATTTTATAAAGAGTAAATCTATTCTAATATAATATACTAATTCTCTAAGTATAACTTTACTACTATCTTACTATATACTATTACTAACTTATATAAGTAACTTAATAAAATATATATATTATTTATATAATAATAAAGACTATACTAGGGTATATCCTCCCTTTTCTTATTACTGATATATATACTAATATACTACTAGTATTTTACTTAGTTTACTAGGCTATATTATATACTTTTTAAGTATATTAATACTTATAGTAATCTTAATAATAATTTATACTTTCTTAATAATATATATATATCCTATTTCTATAACTTAGTTACTACTAATATACTACTAGTACTTAATATATATAAAGTATAAGCTTTATAATATACTTTTTATTACTAAAAATACTAATAAGTATAGTTAGGTAAGGTAAGTATAATTTATAGTAAAAGTTATATATAAGGCTAATACTAATAAATAAGTTACTATATTACTACTTAATAATACTATTAATTTAGAAGTCTAGATTAATATTTCTAATAGCTTATATTTTATTATATAAAACTTTCTATTTATATATATTTCTATACTTTAGCTTATAGCTTTACTAACTTACTAGTAGCTTACTACTAATATATTTATACTTCTTAGTTATATTAAGCTACTAGACCTCCTTAGTAAGCTTTATATATATATATATAAGGAGGGGGATTTCTTTAATAATAAGAATAAATCCTTTACCTCTATTATTATAGCTAAGATTACTAAGGAAGTAATATATTAATAAGGTAATGAGTGTAAAGTAGTTATAAGTTAGGTTATTTAAAGTTTAAGAAATTATCTAGATTTTTTTTTATATATTATTACTACTATCTAAACTTTACTAAATATACCTTTATATTTATAAACTAGTTACTTAATTACTACTTATAATTCTTAATAATATTTATTATAATAAAATCTCTTTTCTTTACCTAAGAATTCTCTAAAGTATTATAGCCCTTTTATTTAACTAAGTATTTCTAATATCTCCTATTATAGTAATATACTATAATTCTTTTAACTTTAAACTCTTACTTATTATTTATAATATTCTCTTATAGTAAGAATATATCTTTTATACTAAATAAGTCCCTTATAAATAGCTTAAGATTAGTAATATTAAAAATATTATATAAGTATATTCTAGGTAGTAGCTTTAATTAATATACTAATCTATAAGTACTAATTACTTTTTTAATTTTATAAAGGCTTAAATACTTTATACTTGGCTTTCTATTAGGTTACTATAAGTTAATATTCTTTATAAATAATAAAATATAGTTACTTACTTTAAACTTTATTAGGGTTTACTTCTTATTATAGTATTTTATATACTAGGCTTATAAGTTACTTAGAAGCTACTTAATTACTATATATTTATCTCTTAGTATAGTAATATAAGTTTTTACCTAGTTATTTACTATAGGAATATTTATAACTACTTACTATAATCCCTAAGGGTTATAGCCTTATAGCACCTTAGCTAAGGTATAGCTATAAGTTAAGTAAATACTTATATTATATATAAACTATACTATAAAAAGATTATTAGCCTAATTAGTTTAATTAAAGTAAGTAAAGGCTTTTAAATAATACTTTAAAACTTAGTTTAAATATTTTATCTAACTATTTATTTATAAGTAAAATATAATACTTAGTTATTACTTAGTTATAATAAGATAGTAAAAGGTTATTTAAAACTTACTAGTAAAAGTTAAACTATAGTTTATAATAATACTTTCTAAAGTACTATAATCCCTAAATATATACTTTAGGAATATAGTAACTAACCTATTACTAGTTATCTATATTAAAATAAGGATATAAATACTTATATTTTATAAAATAGTTTATAATAACTAAGATTATATTATAGGTTTAATTTATATCTTTTATAAGTAGTAGCTCTATAATAAAATCCATTAATAATTCTTAAAAAAGCTAATTAAGCACTAGTAGTATAGCTAGCTTACTATAAGGTTTATAGTACCTTAGCTTTAAAGTCTAATAGCTTATATAAGTTTATATATATAACTTAGTATTTTTCTTTATTATTAGCTAGTAATACTAACTTATAATCTAATAGAGGGTTTTACTAACTCCCTAGTAGCTTACTACTAGGTTATTATAAGTAAGTAATATAATTTCCTTTCTTATACTTACTAGAATAAAAACTTTATTTTAAAATATTAATAGCTTAGAGAGCCTAATAAACTATATTTATAATACTTTAAGGTTACTACTCTTAAGTAGCTTCCTATAACCTATAGTAAAGTTATTACCTTACTATACTTAAAATAATATAACTTAAATTAAAGTCTCTAATTTTATATATATAAGATATATATTATATATAAACTTAGAAAAGGTTTACTAGACTACCTATATTCTTACTATAATATTACTATAAGTAGCTAGCTTATAGTATACTTTTAAACTTATAAATAAATTATAGCTAAGTAGTATTTTAAAGGGGTACTTATATTACTTACTAACTACTAACCTAGCTAGACTCCTAACCTATAGGCTTACTAGACTTATAGAAATATTAGAAAATATAGATAAGGTATAACCTTACTACTTATAATTAATAAACCTAGTTAGTGTATTACTTATAAGCTTTATAAGACTATTAGGTTTCTTAATAATATAATTAAGTTATATTTTCTTAAAACCCTAGAGACTAGTATAGCCTTTATAGTATTTTTATAATAAACTATTAGCTATACTAAGTAATATAATCTTAGAACCTATAACTATATTATTACTTATATAGTATTCTTATTACTTAGTATTTATAAACTTAGATAAAAAGCTAGGTAACTATAAGGATATAGCCTTTACCTTATGCTTCTTACTAATATAATTTACTTTTCTTAATAAGGTATTAGTAAGATTTAACTTACTTATATAATATTTAATTCTAAAATTAAATAAATAAAGCTTATCTAATACTATTACTTACTTATTAGTTAGCTTTAGCTTTATAACTAAGTACTTATAATTTAAATAGTTTATAATAACTATAATCTAATAAGTTAAATATATAAGGTAATATCTCTAGGCTTAAAACGCCTCTTAGATTACTAATAACTTAGTGTTTAGGGTTAAGTAATAAAGTTTAATATTAGTTAACTTTCTTAAAAAATATATTAATAAGTACTAGCTACCTAGCACTAATATTATAAGTATAGCTTTAATTATATAACTAAATATATTTATCTTTACTCTTAGTAAATAAAGTAAGTTAAAGTATACTAAAATTAGTACCTCTTAGAACTTTTTCTAAAGTTTTTTAAATACTATAAGTTTACTAAGCTTTAGCTTAAACTTTACTAGTTAAATACCTTTTAAATAGTTTATTAGTAAGACTATTACCTTACTATACTATTTTATAAAGTATTAGTAAAACTTTATAAACCTAAGGAATAATTAAATATTAAATATACTACTAGGTATTAGCTAGGTTATAATAGCTTTAACCTATAATAGTTTTATCTTAATACCTTTCTTAGATATAATAAAACCTAGGAACTTTACCTTTATAACTAAAAATTAGTACTTTTTAAGGTTAATATAAAGATTAGCATCCTGTCAGGAGCACGGAGGCTAGGGAGCCATGGATAGGACAGTCACATAATAAAGCCCTTAGATAAGCCTTAGGTTACATAAATAACTAAGTAACTACTAGATAGCTATATATATATAGTAAGGTATTTAAATAAGAACTACCTATAAGAGATATAGGAGGTTAGAGTTTAAGACCTTTATATACTTACCCTTAAGTAGTAGCTCTCTAGCTATAACTAAGAACCTTAGCCTTTACTTTATTTATATCTCTCTTACTATAGTTATAATAAGTTAAACTCTTAAACCCTTTAGGGAAAATAAACTATTAGCTAGATTTAAATATAAAGAAGCTATAGAATATTTACTTAAAATATACTTATACTACCTAGTAAGAAAGCCCTAACTTTATAATACCTAGGTAGTAACTAAAATACCTTAACTATAGAATATAAAAGAGTATAGTAAACACTACCTAACTAATATAGTAATACTAAATCTAGTAATAATAATAATCTAGATAAGCTATAAAGGTAATATAAGGTTATATAAGCTAAGCTATAAAATACTTATATAAGAAAGGAAATCTTAGATATAAAAGTATAGCTTAAGGAAATAGAAATAAACTTATAATTAGCTAGATTAAGTAAAGAACTTATAATTACCTCTTAGATAAATATATAAAGAATTTCCTTATTCCTAGATTTCTTACTTAATACTAAGTTTATAGTAAATATATACTTATAAAGCTTTATTAAGATATAGTATAAGGTACTTATATATAAAAGTAATACCTATAAGAATCTATAAGTATACCTAGCTAATTTAAATATATTATTCTAGCTAGACTTAAGAACCTTTTAGGATAATAAAACTAAGGTAATATATACTAGTAGCTATTTAGCTAATAATATAAAGTAATAGTAAATATATTATATAATAGTAAATAGGTTAGTTAATTACTTAGCTTATACTTAGGATAAATTTATATCCTAGCTAAACACTAAAGTAATAAATAAAGATATAAGGTACTTAGAAGCTACTAGGATATTACTAAATCTTAGGTAAAAAAGTAATTAGTCTTTCTAATCTTTCCTAAGACTTTAAATAAAGGTAAAAGTAAAATTACCTAAATAAATTCTTATATATTTAAGAATAGTAATTTTTTAAAATAGCTTAAATAATACTATAAGAAAGTATATAGTTAGCTAAGAGTTTCTAATATTATAAAGCTACTTATAAGGTTAAAGTAAAAATACTAAAGTTATAATAATATTTATATTAAATAATTATAATAAAAACTATAATAAGGAGGGTAAAAGTAATAAAAGATAATACTCTAGCTCCCTTATAAATAACTTATAGTAAAGCTTATAGTAACCTAGTATAAGCTAGAGACTATTTAAGTACTTTAAATATAGTAGCCCTAAATATAGTATAAATAAATATAATATAATAAATTACTTAATTTATAAAAGTAATAAGTATATTACTAAGAAGTATAAGAATAGTAGTAATAAAACCTTAGACTTAAATAAGATTTTAATTAGTTTAGCTTAGGCTTAGGATAATAGTTTTACTATAGAAAAACTTATAAATAAAAGAATAAGAATATAGGTATTCTTATAGTAAGATAACTACTAGTTAGTAATACTAGCGCTATTTAATATAAGTATAGAATATTTAATAATTTACCCTAAATTATTATTAAAATAGGATTAAAAGAATATAAAGAAAATACAGATAATACTAGAAAGTATAAGTAAGAATAAGATCTTATACTAGGGAATTCTATATAAACTAGTTAAGGTAAAAGATAGTATAAGCTATATAAAGGTTTACTAAGTTAGCTACTATATTACTAATATAGGAGAGGGAATACTCCTAGGAATAGACTAAACCTTAGAATATAAACCTATAGTAATAAACTAGAAGTAAGGTTTCTAAAGGTTTTTAATAACTTAGGATTATATTACTTTTACTATAAGTAAGTAATAACTTTATAAGGTAGTAAAGTAATTTTTTATTATACTATTACTAGTATTACTAAAGATTAAGGTAGTTAACCTAAAGGTAATAAAAGAGAATACTAATAAAAATTTATTAATAAATAATATAGTAAGTAATAACCTAAGTTATAGCTTAGTTATAGTAATAGTAATAAAATATATTTATATATTAAAAAAGAAAAAACTAAGAAGTATAATAGTACTTTAGGTAGTATATTATAAGGAGTTAGTAGTATTTATGTAAGAAATAAATAGTAATATACCCTTATAGTAAATCCTAGAAAAGTATATAAAATTTATAAATATATTTTTAAAGGATTTAGCTAGTAAGCTCCTAGAATTAGGTAGTTATACTTATATAATTAAATTAAAAAAAGGAAAATAACTACCCTAGGGACTTATATATAACCTAGCTAAAAAAGAGCTAGAGGTACTTAAGGAGTACCTAGTAAGTATATAGGAGAAAAGGTAAATTAAAAGATTAATAAGCCTAGTAAAAGCTTTAATTTTATTTATTCTAAAAGAATTAAGGAAATTAAGGCTTTATATAAATTATAAAGGCCTTAATAAGATTACTGTTAAAAATAAGGCCCCTTTACTACTAATCTCTAAAATCCTTAATTAATTAGTAAGTATAAAGATTTTTATATTACTAAATCTTTAAGAGATATACTACTAGCTATATATATTTCTTACTAAGAGACTTTATAAGAAATACTAAGGAATTCTTCCTATTAGTAAGAGATAATACTAGTAGTAAAGTAGTCTCTTATATTAAAGATATTATTAATTACTAGTAAGTTAGTAGTAATATACTATAAGAAACTTATAAGTAAGAGGTAAGTAACTAATATTTTAGTATTTAAAAGGATTTAAATATTTTAAATAAGAATAGATATAGATAATAAAGTAATATTATAAGATATTAGTAATTACTATAAAAGAAGCTATAAAGCTACTAGCTTATAAGTAAGGGTAACTTATAATACTAAGAGAGAATATAAAGGGAAGAAAAGTATATAAAAGTAAGGGAAAGTAAGCCCCTTTTATATTAGCCCTAAACCCCTAAGTAATTTATATACTATATATAGCTAATCTAGGAATTATAATATTTATAGTTATAGCTACTACTAGTAAATATATACACTAGCTATAAACTCCTAATAAGATTAATATAATATCCCTAATATTAAATAAGAAGTTATTTATTTTAAATAGTATATATTACCTTATTTATTTAACTTAATTATAAAACTTAATATAAGTAGTTTACTTACTTAGCACTAATAACTTATTAGATAAAGGTATATATATTAGAGATAATAAAGTAGTAAGTATATAGCTATTTATAATCTAGAGATTATAAGAGAGATTACCTAGGACTTTATAATATTTATCTTAGTAGTTAAAGTAAATATAATACTATATACTAATAGTATAGCTAGTAATATAAATATTACTATAGGTTATATGTAGTATACACACACTAGCTAAGTAGCTTTTTTTAATTAAGGATAATTATATATTAAGGGGGTAGTATATTAGGAGTATAGAGGCTAGGGAGCTATAGATAGGATAGTTATATAATAGAGCCCTTAGATAAGCCTTAGGTTATATAGATAACTAAGTAGCTACTAGATAGCTATATGTATATAGTAAGGTATTTAGATAAGGACTACCTATAAGAGATATAAAAGGTTAGAGTTTAAGACCTTTATATACTTACCCCTAAGTAGTAGCTCTCTACCTATGACTAAGAACCTTAGCCTTCACTCCGTTTATATCTCTCCCACTACAGTCATAACACATCCTAAAGTTACTTTAGCACCCTTTTAATATACTTTATATATCTTATAGGGTTATTACTATATATTAGGGTGTTATTAAGGTAAATAATATAAAATTTATTTATAAGCCCCTTAAGAGTATTATTAATATATTCCTAAAAAGTAGCTAGTATATTTATTAACCTAAATAGTATTATAAGATATTTAAAATGCCTATAGTAGTAATAAAATGCTATCTTTTACTTATTACCTTTATAGATATATAGCTAGTAATATACCTCTTAAAGATTTAGTAATATAAAAATCTTTATACTTACTAATTAATTAAGGATTTTAGAGATTAGTAATAAAGGGGCCTTATTTTTAATAGTAATTCTATTAAGGCTTCTATAATTTATATAAAGCCTTAATTTCCTTAATTTTTTTAGAATAAATAAAATTAAAGCTTTTACTAGGCTTATTAATTTTCTAATTTACCTTTTCTCTTATATACTTATTAAGTACTCCCTAAGTATCTCTAGCTTTTTTTTAGCTAAATTATATATAAGTCCCTAAGGTAATTATTTTCCTTTTTCTAATTTAATTATATAAGTATAACTACTTAATTCTAGGAGCTTACTAGCTAAATCCTTTAAAAATATATTTATAAATTTTATATACTTTTCTAGGATTTACTATAAGGATATATTACTATTTATTTTTTATATAAATACTACTAACTCTTTATAATATATTACCTAGAGTGCTATTATACTTCTTAGTTTTTTCTTTTTAAATATATAAGTATATTCTATTACTATTACTATAACTATACTATAACTTAGGTTATTACTTACTATATTATTTATTAATAAATTTTATTAGTATTCTCTTTTATTACCTTTAGGTTAATTACCTTAATCTTTAGTAATATTAGTAATAATATAATAAAAAACTACTTTATTACTTTATAAAGTTATTACTTACTTATAGTAAAAGTAATATAATTCTAGGTTATTAAAAACCTTTAGAAACTTTACTTTTAATTTATTACTATAAGTTTATATTTTAGAATTTAGTTTATCCCTAGGAGCATTCCCTTTTCTATATTAGTAATATAGTAATTAACTTAGTAAACTTTTATATAGCCTATACTATCTTTTACCTTAACTAGTTTATATAGGATTCCTTAGTATAAGATCTTATTCTTACTTATACTTTCTAGTATTATTTCTATTTTCTTTATATTCTTTTAATTTTATTTTAATAATAATTTAAGGTAAATTATTAAATATTCTATACTTATATTAAATAGCACTAGTATTACTAACTAGTAGTTATTTTACTATAAGAATACTTATATTCTTATTCTCTTATTTATAGGTTTTTCTATAGTAAGACTATTATCCTAAGCCTAAGATAAACTAATTAAAATCTTATTTAAGTCTAAGGTTTTATTATTACTATTCTTATACTTCTTAGTAATATACTTATTACTTTTATAAATTAAGTAGTTTACTATATTATATTTATTTATACTATATTTAAGGCTATTATATTTAAAGTACTTAAATAGTCTTTAGCTTATACTAAGTTACTATAAGCTTTACTATAAGTTATTTATAAGAAAGCTAAAGTATTATTTCTTATTATTCTTACCCTCCTTATTATAGTTTTTATTATAATTTATTAATATAAATATTATTATAACTTTAGCCTTTTTACCTTAACCTTATAAGTAGCTTTATAATATTAGAAACTCTTAGCTAACTATATACTTTCTTATAGTATTATTTAAGCTATTTAGAAAAATTACTATTCTTAAGTATATAGGAATTTAGTTAAGTAATTTTACTTTTACCTTTATTTAAAGTCTTAGGAAAGATTAGAAAAACTAATTACTTTTTTACTTAAGGTTTAGTAATATTCTAGTAGCTTCTAAGTACCTTATATCTTTATCTATTACTTTAGTATTTAGCTAGGATATAAATTTATCCTAAGTATAAGCTAAGTAGTTAACTAACTTATTTATTATTATATAATATATTTACTATTACTTTATATTATTAGCTAAATAGTTACTAGTATATATTACCTTAGTTTTATTATCCTAAAAGGTTCTTAAGTCTAGCTAAAATAGTATATTTAAATTTACTAAGTATACTTATAAATTCTTATAAGTATTACCTTTATATATAAGTACCTTATACTATATTTTAATAAAGCTTTATAAGTATATATTTACTATAAACTTAGTATTAAGTAAGAAATCTAGAAATAAGGGAATTCTTTATATATTTATCTAAGAGGTAATTATAAGTCTTTTACTTAATCTAGCTAATTATAAGTTTACTTTTATTTCCTTAAGCTATACTTTTATATCTAAGATTTCCTTTCTTATATAAGTATTTTATAGCTTAGCTTATATAACCTTATATTACCTTTATAGCTTATTTAAATTATTATTATTACTAGATTTAGTATTACTATATTAGTTAAGTAATATTTACTATACTCTTTTATATTCTATAGTTAAGGTATTTTAATTACTACCTAGGCATTATAGAATTAAGGCTTTCTTACTAAGTAATATAAGTATATTTTAGGTAAATATTTTATAGCTTCTTTATATTTAAATTTAGCTAATAGTTTATTTTCCTTAAAGGGTTTAAGAGTTTAACTTATTATAACTATAGTAAGGGAGATATAAATAAAGTAAAGGCTAAGGTTCTTAATTATAGCTAGAGAGCTATTACTTAAGGATAAGTTTATAAAGATCTTAAACTCTAACCTCCTATATCTCTTATAAGTAATCCTTATCTAAATACCTTACTATATATATATAGCTATCTAGTAGCTACTTAGTTATCTATATAACCTAAGGCTTATCTAAGGGCTCTATTATGTGACCGTCCTGTCTATGGCTCCCTAGCCTCCGTGCTCCTAACATTACCAAACACTATAGTGATTATTAAATTTGGTTGTTATATGTGACACTAGCTAGGTATTACTAGTAATTTTTTTAGTTCCTTGAAAATTAGATACATTAGCCACAGCTAATGACCCCCAAAAAAAATTAAAAATCAATAAGAAGGTTCTTTAACTAGAAAAGGGCTAAAAATAGGTTTTATTTTTAACATTTATAATATAAGTAATACCTCTTTTAGTAGTATTTAGTTAGTTTTACCTAAGTTACTTACTTAGCCCTTAGCTAATTTATATTTCTCTTTAAGCTCTTATTCTTTTTATTTAGCTTATTTTACTTACCTTATTAAGTTATTCCAGTATATACTTTAATTATAAGTATATTACTATTATAATTTCTTTATTAGGAAGTAAGTTAGCTAAGCTAAGGTTTATATTATTTTTAAAACTTTTTCTTTAAGGTATAAGATTTAATATTAACTATAATACTATAGTTGTTAGTTACACCAAGGTCCTGCGCAGGTATAAGGGTAATCCCGTATGATTAAAGTCAATGATCGTTAGTTAGCTAGCTAGGAAAGAGAGAGAAGAGAGGGAAAGTCTAGATGCTAGAAAAGTGAGCGAAATCTATATATAGGGCAAAAGAGAGGGTAGCGAATTAATGCAGCTAATTATATCGCGTGCATCACGCTAGACCTATAATTAGTCTAGTCTTTAGCTATAATTAAACTAATGAAAATCCAAAGGAATTAACACTAGTAGTCTCTCTTTTTCCTTCGTAGCTAAAGAGCTTAAAAACGCAATAAAAATCAGATTAAAGGAAAGTATACACTAGTAAATCCCTTAATAGGAATCCGCTGCTCTAATTAGCTATTATAGCATTAGTTAATTAAATTAATCCGTTATTCCTTGCCTAAGCTCCTGTCTCCTAATATTATAGGTCTCTTTACCTATCCTTTAACATAAATTATTAATTCGTTTAAATTAATTAAAGAGGAAAGTAATAAATTTAGCAATGCTTTTATTATTATATCCGCTAGATTGTCGTTACTATTAATTCACCTAACTTTGTAGATCTTATGCCTTTCGTATGATTAATAAAGAGCTATAATATTAATTATTAGTCTTTTCTCCTTTATAGTTCCTAGCTTTATAAGATATTTATATAATAAAAAAGAATTAGTATAGAGAATTATAGGAATTTAAGGCATCTTTAATTAATCCGTAATCTAATGTAAAGTTATAGAAATCACGTAAGCAATATCTATGCCTTAAACTATACTATATAACTCAGAGGCAAGCGCGCTATAAGTAACTCTCTTACTCTTTATTAAGCTATATGTAATAATATTGCCTTTTATAATAAAGGTATTATTATCTTGCATTATCTCATTGCTAATTATAATTATATATCTAATCTATAAGCTTAGATCCTTATTATTAGCAAGCGATCTATCTATAAACACAAAGAGCTTTGCCTCCTTAAGGACTAAAGGAATATATTATAGTCTATGTTATTAATTCTTAATCTACTATTTAAGGCATTTATTAAGGCATGTAATATCTTCCCTAGAGGGTTCTTAGTATTAAGCTATAATTAATAAGTTATAGGAAGCTTCTAGTTAATATATAGTTATAATATAGCTTCCTTAGGCTTATTATTCTATATAGTCTTACTTTACTATTAGGGATTAAGGATTAACTTCCTTAATCTTTTAACTCTAGCCTTTCTAGGTTAATATTAGCGAGTTATTAGTGTTCTAGGTTAAGATATAACTATTAAAGATAAGGGGATTCTTAGTAGTTAATTATTGCTTTTCTTTAGCTATAAAATTAGCCTTCTAAAGCTCTTTCTCTTCTTTTTAGAAGAAGTTATTATTACTTAGTCCTAATATATTATTAGTTTATATTCTAATAATACTAAAGAGATTCTTATCATTCAGGGTTATAATTAATAAGCAGGGATTATAGGTTAAGGTTATTATATTAAGGTTATCCCTATAGTAATAGAAGTACATTACTTACTAGTAGGTTCTAGCCTTTATAATCCTATAAAGAGGTCTAATTAATTTAATTACAGTCCCTTCTAGAAAGAGATATACAATTTGCTTTAGTAATCTCATAATAATTAGCCTTCTTAGCACCGTGTGTAATTAAGTGTAGGCTTATGTAATATTACGAATCTAAAGGTAAATACCTCTTTTTCTTAATAATAGAGTAATAGCTATAATAAGTCATTAGCTTGCTTGTTAAATCGTTAGCGATTGCGTTAGGATAAATTCCTTTTCTTTATTATTATAGCCTTATATAATAAGGTAGGATTTCTTATATAGCAAGTCCATCCCTTTGCCTTTAATCTCTCTAACTATACAAGAATTAAAGATTCTATAACCTCTATG
The DNA here is from genome assembly GCA_019022495.1 of Epichloe hybrida. NCBI lineage: Eukaryota > Fungi > Ascomycota > Sordariomycetes > Hypocreales > Clavicipitaceae > Epichloe > Epichloe hybrida. The sequence goes on from JAFEKR010000013.1 coordinate 764,394, forward strand.
CTTCACTAGGTTATACTTAACGAATTTAAACACATTATAAGCTTATAAAGCGTTAATCTTAGCTTAATTAGATTACTTAAAGGGTTTTCCTAGGGTTATAATCTTCCCTTCTTAGTAAAGTTAAAGAGTAAGGTTTTAATTAGCCTTTTCCTTTACTATAAGGAATGCTATATTTAGTATCCCTCTAGCTATAGCTTCTTAAATAAAGGCCTCCTCCTAATCTTTATTTATAAGTATATAGAGCTAAATTAGGCTAATATTCTTCTTAGGGCTATAAGGTCTTTTTTTTCTTACTTTTATTCCTTTAGGGTAAGGTAGTAAGTCTTTAACTTAATAGCTTCCCTTTAGGGCCTTCTAGGCTTTATAAGCCTTTTCTTTAGACTCTTCTATGCTTATAAATTAAACTATAAGGGCCTTTCTTAGTCTCCCTTATTTTCTCTTAGCTAGTGCCTATAGCTCTTTACCTTCTTCTATTAGGGAATCTCTTTTAGTAGTAGTAATTAGTTATATAGTTACTTCTTCCTTTATATTATTAAGCTCTATCTCCTACTACTCTAGTCCCTCTATAATATATAAGTCTTTATAGTAAGGCTTTACTACTATAAAGTAAAACTTTACTAGGCTATAAGGCATGTTAACTATATAGGTCTCTCTATTAGTAGTAAGTAGCTTATAAGGGCTATACTAGTTACCTTTCTCTCTTTATATATATATATTAGCTTACAGGGGTAGCTAATATATAGGCGCTATATTAGGGCTATTCTATACTTTAAGGGTATTATAAACCTACTATAAAGCTAGGTAGTAGTAGACTTTATTAGTAGCTTTATGAATTACTTTAGTATATTAAATAATAAAGATACTTAGTAGTAACTTATCTATTATTTATAGGTAGCCTCTAAAGACTAGTAAGGTTAGGATAATACTATTTAGGCCTATAGAGTTATTAATTACTTTAATAGCTATTTAAAGACATTACTCTAGTATAAGTTCTATCCTAATTAAGTCTATAATAATATTATAAGCTTAGCGTAAAGGTCTATAATATCTCTTAACCTTTCTAATACTATTATAGGCTTTAATTAGTATCTTATTAGTCTTAATTAATATTAGTTAAGTATAGTACTTAAACTTAGTAAAAGTAAAGTTATTACTAGCATTATATATAATCTATTCTAGAGGTCTAAGATAAGTGTTAATCTAATATTTGCAGATAGTATCCTAGATATCTTAAGCTTTTTGCTTCCTTAGATTAAGGAATTAGGCTACCTAGAATAATATTACTAAATCAATAATATAAAGTACTAGTTAGCCATTAATTTACACAATATTAATAATAATCTTATAGTTAAATTTGTGGTTATCTTTAATTATAAACTTAAATTAACTAGGGGCCTTTCTATATATCTAGTAATAGTAGTAGACTTTGGTTAATTCCTTAATTACCTAGTATTTAACTTTATAACTAGCTTAGTAAAGGATCTTTATAAGTTATTAAATAGAAGGGTAACTAAGTTAATAATATAATTAACAAATATCTCCTTCTAAAAGGTAGAAGGTAACTATTTCTCTTGCTTCTAGTAACCACTAAGGATAGCCTTATTATTATATAATAAGTATAGTCTTATTACCTTAGATAAGTATATTAGTAAGGTTATTAATCTTAACTTATATTTTATCTATATTAGTAATTAAGAAGAGAAAGGGGGTAGCTATATTAAGGATATAGAATTTAAGCTCTCTAAGTTTTATAGGTATATAAAGGATTCCTTTTATAACTACTAATCTAGCGCTAAATATAATAATTTAGGGTTTATAAGGGGTTACCTTTAATAAAGGTATTAATCTTAATAAAGCCTTTACTTATACCTCTCCTATAGTTAACTTTCCTATAGCGCTAGTGTTAGGTATAATCCCTCTAAAGACCTCTTTAGAATAGTGTTCTTTAGAGATATAGTAAATTAAGCCTTTATTACACTCTTATAGCTTATAGAGCTCCTGCCTAAGGAATATATGTTAGAAGGCTTAATTATTTAGGGTTATAAGGATATTAATATTAGTAGTATTATAATTAGTTTATAATCTAAAGCAAAAGAATTATATAATACTTAGGTGTGCTATTAATAGTAGCTTCTCTATATTATTATTATTATCTTTAGCTTCTATATAGGCTAAAAGATATAATTCCTAATTCTAACCTAAGCCTTTATTAGGCTTGTTATTATCTTACCCTTTATAGGAGGTAAGGAATACCTAGAATCTTTTCTTTAAAGGGAGTGTATAATATATTTTACTAGCTTACTAGTAGTCCTTTTTCTTTTAATATTCTTTAGTAAAGTAATTAGAGAACTAGCAGCCACTCTTACTATATATAAAGCAGCGCTTAGTGCTTAGCCTAGGGCTTTATCTATAATAACTTCCTTTGCTATAGGGGGATAATCACTATCTATACTAATAATCAGTAAATATAGCCTCTAAAGGGTCTCCTTATTAGTACTAAAGGTATTAGAAGGGCCTCTTATTTAATTCCGTAATAGTAATTACCTTACGAAGGTCTTTAGTAAGACTTTTAAAGCCTAGAGAGTGTATATATTTCACTATCTAATATTTAGGCACACTAGCTATAGTATTTAAGGCTTACTTATAGAGCTTAGTATTTACTATTTTAGTAAGGTATAGTTCTCTGTGGATTTTCTTAAGGGTTAATAATATAATCTTAAGGTAATTAAGCTTGCTTTTATTAGGGTTCTTCTTAATTATATTCTTTAATATTATACTACTTTATTAGTAGTAATAGAATTACTAATTACTTTCTATCTTAAAGTATTAATAAATATAGGCAATTATCTCTTTATAGGAATAGTTATTCCTAAAGAGGTAATTAAGGAAGTATTATTTAGTATTACCTATTAACATAATAGGGAAAGCCTTCTAATAATGCGTTTAAGGAAGGTTAATTCTATTATACTTATTTTTAAAGAGCATAATCTTTAGCGTTAAGAAGTTATATAGCTTCCTACTATAGTAGTTACTATCCTTATATATCTTTATAAGCTCTAAGATCTTCTTTATAATCTAATCTTTAGAGGCGAATTACTATAAAGGCATATTTTATTATAAATAATAGTCCCCTAGTTGTTATTAATAATAATTATTAGGATAAAGCTATTAATTTAATATTAATTATTATAGGGGCTCTTATAAAGGTTTACGCAGTCTTTAGGGTTAGGGAAGGTGGATTTCTAGGGTAGGTTGTTAGGGCTGTTAATGTTAAGGCTCTGGGGGTTTAGAAAGTTATAGTCTCTCTTATAATCTCTCCTATAACTAAAGAGACATTAAAGTTTAATAAAGTACTTCTTTAAGGGATACTAGGATTAAATATCCTAGGCCTTGCTTAATAAGAACACTATAATTTTATAGAGAATTATGTAATTCTCTAATAACTTCCTTTATAGCCCTTTTAAAGGCGTCTTTAGACTAGCCTTTAAAGTCTTCTTAGAATAATTCCTATAGGTTATTATCTCTTTAACCTTAATACTTACTAAGGTTTATAAATCTTATAATCTAGTTATTAAGCTTAAGCTATATAGTAGTCTCTAGATCTAGCTTAATAGATTCTTTTTAATTACTAGAGAAGTTATAAGTAAGCTATTAAAGGCATAAGGGTAACTTATACTCTTAGAGTCTTTTAGGGGTAATAGTTAAAGCCTTACTATTACTAGTAGCCTTTACTCTTATAGAAGGTCTAGATTCCTTTACTATCTTTAACTATAAAAGGAATATTACTAATTTATTATTTTTACTACTAATTAAGCTCCTATATTTACCTATTACTATTATAAGGTTCTTCTTTCGCATTTTAAGAGCGTTATCACTCTAATAAAATTAGAAGATTATGAAAATAGGAAAACAAAAGAAAAAGCAGTAGAAGTAGTAAAAGTAGTAATAAGAATAAATTAATAGAGATAAAGAAAGCAATATAAGTTCTAAAAGTAACTAGAAAATAATAGGAAAAGTAATAAGGGAATAATAGGAATTACTACTTCCTGTTTTTTATAAAAAGGAGGGAAAGAGGTAATCTCTCTCTCTTACTAATAAGCATAAGGCAAATAGCACTAAGAGTAAAGGGGATAAAAAATAAGTAGTAAATGCTTGTAGGGAGAGATTAAAGGTCTGTTAGAAGGTAATGTATTAAAGGGAATTTATAGGTGTGTTAGCTAGCTTAGCTAATGTTATTTAATATTAGGTTTGAAATAAATGCCTTATAGCAATAGATTCGGTTAGTTAGTTAGTTTTCTTATAATAGATAATAAAATCAATAATTAATAACAATATCCTAGATAAATATAACGAAGTTATATCCCTTAGCCTAAGGGTTAATAGATTAATTCCTTAGAAGCCTAATAAGCTTATAACTAGGATTCTAGTCTCTTCCTTTAGTATACTTATATAGTTATATCTCTCTACCACAATAACTATTACAGTATAATAAGGGGTAGTAGTAGTAGTGTCTAAAGAAATATTTTTTCTTATAATACCTAGCTTATCTATAGTTATAAAGTTAACCACTAATTAGTGTTAGTTACACTAAGGTCCTGCGTAGGTATAAGGGTAATTCTATATAATTAAAGTCAATAATCATTAGTTAGCTAGCTAGGAAAGAGAGAGAAGAGAGGGAAAGTCTAGATACTAGAAAAGTAAGCGAAATTCGTATATAAGGTAAAAGAGGGGGTAGCGAATTAATGCAGCCAATTATATCGCGTGCATCGCGCCGGACCCACAATTGGTCTGGTCTTTGGCTACGATTGAACCGATGAAGATCCGAAGGAATTAACAATAGTACTAAGTAATTATAATATAGTATTTTATTTAGCTTATTCCCTTACTAATAAATATTTCTCTTATATACTTATTAAGTATATATTAAAGCTTAGCTAGCTTTATATTCTTAGTCTAATAGGTTTCTCTTACTAAGAAGAGTTTCTATTTAAAATAAATAAAAAATATAGTAAATAGCTTCCTTATTTTTTTTTTATTTAGTTAAGTTTTATAAAAGCTATCTCTTATTTATAAGGGTTTATATAAAGTATTTCTAAGTAAGTTAAAAAAGCTATAAGGTTATAGTTATTTATATAACTTATCTTAAAGAATAATATAATTTTAGCCTAAACCTTAGGTAATAAGTTCTAGTAAATAAATACTTATTAGTTCTTATTAAACCTAATAAAGTTCTTATTTACCTTTAACTTATATTATATTAGGAACTTCTAGGTAATAAGTATAGCCTTATTACTATTATATAAGTTACTTATAGGAATTAGTTTTTAGTAAATTTATAATATAAGGGATAGTAAGGCTAGCCTTTAAAGTAAAGTATAATTTAAATTAGTTTTAGTAAGGTTTATTAGGGTATTTAGTAAGAAGTTTTATTATACTACTAATTCTAGGTTTATATATATATATTATTATAAGTTTTTAATTACCCTTAATTACTATACTAGTATTAGTTAAAGTATTTTAAACTAGGTATTTTAAGCTTTTAGTAGTACTATAGCCTTAGATAAGGGGGTATAAGTCCCCTAGCTAGGTTAGTTATAAGGCTAAAGTATATTTATTAGGTTTATTATTATTTTCTTTATTTCTTTTAGTAACTTTCTTTTTAGACTAAAGAAAGTCTCTTAATTATTATAAACTAGCCCCTAGGTAGCTATAATAAGGTATTAATATAGTATTAAGAGACTTAAGGAAAAGAAAGAAAAGAAAAAGAGGCTATCCCTAGTAGTACCCCTTATACCCCCTTAGCTTCTTATATAAGCCCGTCTTTTCTTACCTTACTTATTCTTACTTGCCCTTACCCTTCCTACTATACGGAAAATGCTTAGGCAAAGCCCAAGCCCTTATAAATACTACTAATATTAGTTATATAAGGCTAATTTAGCTCCCTAGATAGCAGTTATTTAGGGCTTTTATCCTTAGTGGTATTAGCAGTTATATTAATAAGGTTAACAACTGCAGGTAATATAAAACACCATAAAAATAACGGTAATTTTGCCTACTAGATAGTAGCCCTTAATTAATCTAGAATAGTACAAATTAAACGCTTTGCTAATCCATTTTGCTTATAGATATAGGGACTAGAAGTTATAAATTTAATCCCTTTAGAATTTAACTAAGCTTAACAACTAGAATCAATTTCTTAGCCCCTATCAAAGTAAAGGTGCCTAGGATATTAACCTAGTTAATTTTTAAGCCCTTTAAAGAAGCCTTTAATAGCCTTATAAACAGTTAGGCCTTCCTTATTAGGTAATAAGATAACCTACTTATATCTAGTCTTTTAATTAACTAGAAATAAGCAAATTAACTACTTGTTATATAGCGTAGGACTAATTTTTAGCATATCCCTCTCTATTTAATCTAGAGCTCTAGGGGGTTTAAGGATAGCTAACTTCCTAGGTCTTCTAACTACCTTAGATTAATCACAAGCAATATATCTAAAATCCTTATCCTTAATTTTAGAAAAATTAGGGATTCCTTTAGTTATAAGGCTAGTTTTCTTTAGTAAAGGAAAACCTAGGTGCCCTAATTATATATACTATAGGCTAGCTAGTTCTAACAACTATTAATATTAAAGATCCTTAGGGTCTAAATTAGGATCTAGACTAGGGCCCTCTTTACTAGTCCCTTGCTAGGCCCCTTAAGAACCATAGGCCTCTTAGAGAGGTATTAGGAATCCTTTTCCTTTACTAGGGCTCTCTAATACCCCTAAATCTATTTCCTTAGATTTATAAGGGACCTAACCTAGGGCTATAGGCAAAGAAGAAGGGACTAATTCCCCTAAATCATCCTATATAATTTCTTTAATATTATTATTATTTTCGTTGATTTTATCTAAATCAGAAGCCTAATCTAGCTTTTTAAACGGAATTTAAACCTCTATAGGGTAACTATAACTCTTAAAAGCAGCGTAGGTAAAAGGTTAGATATAATACGAGTTATTATAGGGCCCTTTAGATAACTTAGGCGTAGATTAGTTTTTAACATAAAAGAAAAAACCATGTTTTTCTATATCTAAGGTTATAATATAAGACTTATCTTTAAGATAAAGTAGGTTTTTTATAAGGTAACTACTAGATATATAGTATATAAGTTTACTAACTATATTAACATTAAGCTAAGGAAAATATAGCGTATCTTTAAGCACTAAGGTCCTATATCTAGCTAGATTTTTCTAATATAAGACCTTATAAACAGCACTACCATAACCCTTAGCGTAAATAAGGCTACTACTAGTTATAATAGGGTTAGATTCCCCCTTTTTATAAGGGGTATAATCCCTAAAGACCTCCCTAGAATTAACTATATATATAGTTAAACCTATATTATATAATAAGGCCTTTTTTATATCTTTACTATAATAATTAAAACTATTTAAGGTTTTAATTTCTTGATTTTTATTATTTAATTTACTAGAGCTAGAATTAGAGCTACTATTGCTAGAGCTCTTATAACTAGTCTTATAAAGGCTAGGCTTCTTATATAGTTTAAGAGCACTGTTAGAAAGGTTATAATTTCCTAGTATAAAAGATCCCTCTAGAGAGGTCTCTTTATTATCCTTTTTATCTAATTTTTAACCTTTTTACTTCTTCTTTTTCTTCTTCTTATTAGAAGTAAAATTAGAATTAGAAAAGCCCTTATTTTCTTTAAAGCTTTCTTTCTTCTTTTAACCTTTAAGGGCTTCCTTTTCTTTAGCACCCTTTTCTAGGTTTTTAGCCTTATAATTCAGGGCTTTAGATACTATAAATAACTTATCCCTCTATTCTACTAGAAGGTCTACTATTAAGAATTAAAGATTTAAGGTATCTAGGGGAGCCCCTATAGCCTTATTTATACGCATGCTAAATTATTACCTCTTAGCTTACTAAGGGAAGGTTAATTTTAGGGATTAAAGATATTAATTAAGTTAATTTATAGGAGCAATTAGGACCCTAGAAATTAATAATCTAGCTAGTAAATTATTAAAGACTATATTAAAAGACTCTAAAGTCCCCTTAAATTCTTAAAAATTTAGGTTATAAAATTCTAAATATAAGGACCCCCTCTAGATTTTAACGCTATATGAATACTACTTTATAAGTAAATTATAGGCTTCTTTAGGTAATTTTTACTAAGTTATAGTAGCTTAGGGTCTTTCTATATAACTATCCCTTCATAACATAAGGATAATAGCTTAATCTAGATCCCCTAGCGCCCTAGAACTCTCCAGATTATCTAGAAAATTAGGTATACCTAAAGCTTTAAATTAGATAGTTAGGGCTTATTTCTATTATTCGAAATTTTCAGCTCCTTTAAGCCTAGTAGTCTCTAGGAAGCTATAAACCCTCTTTTTAAATTCCTTAATAATTAAATTATTAAAGGTTACTTATACGAAGCTAGATTTAGCTTAATTTTCTTAAATAGGCTGCTAATCTTACTGCTAATTAGCAGGCTTATTAGATTCCACACCCTCCATACAACTATTTACAGTTATAAATAAGCTTTCTAGCTTCTCTAGTAACTAGTTTATAGTTGCTTATTACTTAATAGCCTGCTCTTTTAGCTAGTTATTTAGAACCTCTTACACACTAGGGTTAGGGATTATAGGTCCCTTTCCCTTTCCTTTAGTATTTATTTTCCTTTTTATAGAAATAAAAAGCTTCTATCTCGCAGGTCCTTCCTTTTTTATAGAAAGGAAGTCTTCTATAGCTATAATTAATTTCTTTTTATAGAAGGGAAAAGCTTCTTTCTTACAGGTCCTTCCTTTTTTATAGAAGGGAAGTCTTCTGTATTTATACATAAAGTAACCTAAAAGGAATTTATAGTAATAAAGCTAGGCTTATAACCTATTAAAATATAGGGAGCTAGTTGCTAGCTAGCAATAGCTATATAAGTGTAAGCTTTACAGTTAGGGACTAATAAGGCTATAATATTAAATTAATTAATATAATATAACAGAAGTTTATAGTAGTTATTAACTAATAGAATTTAATCTAGATTACTTTTATAATATCTTATAAAGCAATAGAATTGATTTTAAATATATTATATAAGTAATGCGGCTATTATTAGTTAAGAGAACTAGCTATCTAGCTAGTTAAAAAGATCTTCTTCCTCTTATAAGCTTACTAACTATATTAGTAAATCTAGGCTACTAACAGGGTTTTATAAGCCACTTTTAATTTTCTGTTAAATTTATTTATATATAAAAACTAAAAATTTAACTCACTACTATACTAGCTAGCAACCTATATACACTAACTTTTAGTCTAAAAAATAACCTTATATAAAAAGAAAGCCCTATTTTCTAGCTTTAATTTACTATATATAAAACTTTTATATAACCTTTAGTTAAAGAGAAAATCGCTATTAAAGATAGCTATAGGGTAAGTTATATATAAGGTAACTTGCTTATATTACCCTAGCTTACCTAATTACTACTAGCATGGTTATAGCTACACTTGTAGCTATAATATAATTAACTAATTAGTTATCTATATAGTTAGACATAGCCAGAGCATGTAATGTAATGTAATGTAATGTAATATTTAGGGTTTGGATGTAATGTGTAATGTAATGTAATGTGTAATTATTACATATTACATTACATTACATTACAAACATTACAAATGTAATGTTAGGGGAAAATAAAAGTGGGGTATATTAAGATCTTATAATATTATATGGATTTTTCTTTATTAAGTTAATATTAGTGTTAATTTAATTACTCTTTTAGTTTATTTACTATAAATTATTTAAGTTTCCTTAGTTTTAGATTATTAGTTATATATTAGGGTGTAGGGTATACTATATAGGTTTAAGACTAGAATAAATTCCTTGAATTTTGTTTTATATTATATGATTTTAAAATACTAATAAATCTAATTTCTAAGATTTAATATTATATTATTTAACCTAAGTATTTATTTTACTACATAATACCCTATATATACTTTAAAATTTAATATAAAATAATATATTATAAGTCTAAATAATTATATTAAGGACTAATAAAGAAATCTTTAAAAAGCCTATATTATTAGAAGTAAATTAATTTAAGATAGAATATAAAATCTAATTTTATAAAGTTAATAAATAAATATTATACTTTTTAAAATAAAAGTTTATTTCTTTTTAGTAAAGAAAATTAAAAAGCTTATAAGTTATATAGGTTTATAAGAATTTAAAGCTATAAAATAATAATATAGTTTATTTAAGGTATAAATAAAAATTAAGTATATAATAGGGTTTATTTATAATATAATTAACTTCTTAATAGCTTATTTACTTAGATATATATGATTTTCTCTTAAAAATAAAGTATATATAAAAGTAGGTCTAAAGTGGGTCTAAAGTGGGTCTAACTAATAATACTATTAACTTCTTTATAGCTTATTAGCTTAAATATTTATGATTTTCTCTTAAAAAGGAAGTATATATAAAAGTGGGTCTAAAGTGGGTTTAACTAATAATACTATTAACTTCTTTATAGCTTATTAGCTTAAATATTTATGATTTTCTCTTAAAAAGGAAGTATATATAAAAGTGGGTCTAAAGTGGGTTTAACTAATAATACTATTAACTTCTTTATAGCTTATTAGCTTAAATATTTATGATTTTCTCTTAAAAAGGAAGTATATATAAAAGTGGGTCTAAAGTGGGTCTTACTAATAATGCTATTAACTTCTTTATAGCTTATTAGCTTAAATATTTATGATTTTCTCTTAAAAAGGAAGAATATATAAAAGTGGGTCTAAAGTGGGTCTTACTAATAATACTATTAACTTCTTTATAGCTTATTAGCTTAGATATATATGATTTTCTCTTAAAAAGATAGTATACTTAAAAGTAGGTCTAAAGTGGGTCTAACTAATAATAGTATTAACTTCTTTATAGCTTATTTACTTAAAAGTAAGTTTTTAATATTTTTCTAAGAAATAAGCTTTAAAAGTAAGTTTTATTAGTTTTATAAGTTATAATTAAGATTAGTATAGTAATTTAACCTTAATCTATATTTTTAGAACCCTAATATATACTTTTCTAATTATTTAAGTTATTTCTTACTATTAATTTCTAATTACTTAACCTAAATGTTAAAAAATAAAAAATAATTACAAATAATTACAAATAATTACATGTAATGTAATGTAATGTGTGAAAGGGGGGTGTAATGTAATGTAATGTAATGTGTAATGTAATGTAATGTGTAATAATTACATTACATTACAAACATTACACAATGTAATGTAATGTAATGTGATGCTCTGGACATAGCTATTAATAGCTATAATATAGCTATTAATAGCTACCTTCGCGACCGTTAACAGCTGCAGTGCAGCTGTTAGACTTGCAAAGCAAGCTAGTAATAAGAAGGTTCTTTAACTAGAAAAGGGCTAAAAATAGGTCTTATTTTTAACAAACCTTACTAATGTATTTACAAAGGCATTACTAAATAAGGTATTTAAGAGGTTTATTATAAGTAATAAAGTAACTATTAGAATAGAAGGATAAGTTATATAATTATAGCTTTTATATTAATCTAATAAGGTTAAAGGTATTAAGATTAGGCTTACTTATCCTTATATAGGCTTATAAATTAAATATTATCTTTTATTATATCTTTTTCCCTTACTCTTTTCTTATAATATTATCTATAATTATTTAATCTTACTTATTTCTTAATTCTTTTTTAATTATCTTTTTAATATTATTTATTAATAGTTATATTAAAAAGAGAGAGTTTCTAGTGTTAAAATAAGTATAATATTAATAAGGCTATATACCTTTAATCAGCTAGGCGCGTTATATTGCAAACCTACATATTTAGCCTAACTACACTATAGTTAGTATTAGTATATATAGCCTCTTTGCTAATAACCTTAACTAAGGCCCTTTTTTCTATAATAAATAGTATACTCTCTTTACTTCTATTTCATCTTTTTTTTACTTACTTAGATAGACTAGAATATATAATGATTATATACACTTTAGTTCACCCCGAAAACCCTACGCGTAGGTCACAAGTATCCTGTAAATCCCATAGTTTTATTATATTGATTTTTAATCTTTTTTAGGGTTATTGGCTGTAGCTAATGCATTTAATTTTCAAGGAACAAAAAAAATTACTAGCAATACCTAGCTAGTGTAATAATTAATAACCAAATTTAATAATTACTATAGTGTTAGTGTTGATTCCTTCGGATCTTCATCGGTTCAATCGTGGCCAAAGACCAGACTAATTGTGAGTCTAGCGCGATGCACGTAATATAATTAGCTACATCAATTCACCACCCCCTCTTTTGCCCCACATATAGATTTCACCTACTTTTCTAGTATCTAGACTTTCCCTCTCTTGTCCCTCTTTCCTAGCTAGCTAACTAACTATTATTAACTTTAATTATATAGGATTCCCCTATTACTTACGTAGGACCTTAGTATAACTAACACTAATTAGTAATTAACTTTATAACTATAAATAAGCTAGGTATTATAAGAAAAGATATTTTTATAGACACTACTACTACTACCTCTTATTATACTATAATGGTTATTATGGTAGAGAGGCATAACTATATAAGTATACTAAAGAAAGAGACTAGAATCCTAGTTATAAGCTTATTAGGCTTCTAAGGAATTAATTTATTAACCCTTAGGCTAAGGGATATAACTTCGTTATATTTATCTAGGATATTATTATTAATTATTAATTTTATTATCTATTATAAGAAAACTAACTAACTAACCGAATCTATCACTACGAGGCATTTATTTCAAACCTAACATTAAATAACCTTAGCTAAGCTAGCTAATATACCTATAAATTCCCTTTAATACATTACCTTCTAATAAACCTTTAATCTCTCCTTATAAGTATTTATTACTTATTTTTTGCCCCCTTTACTCTTAGTGCTATTTACCCTATGCTTATTAGCAAGAAAGAGAGATTACCTCCTTCGCTTCTTTTTATAAAAAACAGGAAGTAATAATTCTTATTATTTCCTTATTACTTTTCTTATCGTTTTCTAGTTACTTTTAGCACTTTAATTACTTTATTTATCCTTATTAATCTATTCTTATTACTACTTTTACTACTTTTTCTTTTGTTTTTCCTATTTTTATAATCTTCTAATTTCATTAGAGCAATAACGCTCCTAAAGTGTAAAAGAAGACCTTTATAATAGTAATAGGTAAACACAAGAGCTTAATTAGTAGTAATAACAATAACTTAATAGCATTCCTTTTATAATTAAAGATAGCAAAGAAATCTAGACCTTTTATAAGAGAAAGGGCTACTAATAATAGTAAGGCTCTAATTATTACCCCTAAAAGACCTTAAGAGCATAAGTTACCCTTATATCTTTAATAGCTTACTTATAACTTCTTTAGTAATTAAAAAGAATTTATTAAGCTAAATCTAAAGACTACTACGTAGCTTAAGCTTAATAACTAGATTATAAGATTTATTAATCTTAGTAAGTATTAAGGTTAGAGAGATAATAACCTATAGGAATTATTCTAAGAAGACTTTAAAGGCTAGTCTAAAGACACCTTTAAAAGGGCTATAAAGGAAGTTATTAGAGAATTACATAATTCTCTATAAGATTATAGCGTTCTTATTAAGTAAGGCCTAGGACATTTAATCCTAGTATCTCTTAAAGAAGTGCTTTATTAAACTTTAATACCTCTTTAGTTATAGGAAAGATTATAAGAAAGACTATAATCTTCTAAACCCCTAGAGCCTTAATATTAATAGCCCTAATAACCTACCCTAGAAATCTACCTTCCCTAACCCTAAAGACTACTTAAACCTTTATAAGAACCCTTATAATAATCCCTATTAAATTAATAGCTTTATCCTAATAATTATTATTAATAATAACTAGTAGACTATTATTTATAATAAATTATACCTTTATAGTAATTCCCCTCTAAAGATTAAATTATAAAGAAGATCTTAGAGCTTATAAAAATATATAAGGATAGTAACTGCTATAGTAGGAAGCTATATAACTTCTTAACGCTAAAGATTACGCTCTTTAAGAATAAGTATAATAGAATTAACCTTTCTTAAACACATTATTAAAAGGCTTTCCCTATTATATTAATAAGTAATACTAAATAATACTTCCTTAATTACCTCTTTAAGAATAACTATTCCTATAAAGAAATAATTACTTATATTTATTAACACTTTAAGATAGAAAGTAACTAGTAATTCTATTACTATAAATAGAGTAGTATAATATTAAAGAGTATAATTAAGAAAAACCCTAATAAAAGCAAGCTTAATTACCTTAAAATTATATTATTAACCCTTAAGAAAATCTATAAAGGCTTATACCTTACTAAAACAGTAAATACTAAGCTCTATAAGCAAGCATTAAATACTATAGCTAGTGTGCCTAAATATTAGATAGTAGAATATATACACTCCCTAGGCTTTAAAAGTCTTACTAGAGACCTCCGTAAGGTAATTACTATTACGGAATTAAATAAGAAGTTCTCCTAATACCTTTAGTACTAATAAGAAAACCCTCTAAAGGCTATATTTACTAATTATTACTATAGATAATAATCCTATAGTAAAGGAAGCTATTATAGACAAAGCCCTAGGCTAAGCACTAAGCGCTACTTTATATATAGTAAGAGTAGCTACTAGTTCTTTAATTACTTTACTAAAGAGTGTTAAAAGGAGAAAGACTACTAGTAGGCTAGTAAAATATATTATATACCCCCTTTAGAGAAGAGATTCTAGGTATTTCTTACCTCCTATAAAGGGTAGGATAATAATAAGCCTAATAAAGGCTTAGGTTAGGATTAGGAATTATATCTTATTAACTATATAAAGGCTAAAGATAATAATAATAATATAGAGAAGCTACTATTAATAGCATATCTAAGTATTACATAATTCTTTTACTCTAGACTATAGACTAACTATAACACTACTAATATTAATATTCTTATAACCTTAAATAATTAAGCCTTTTAATATATATTCCTTAGGTAAGAGCTCTATAAGTCATAAGAGTGTAATAAAGGCTTAATTTACTATGTCTTTAAAGAACACTATTCTAAAGAGGTTTTTAAAGGGATTATACCTAATACTAATACTACAAGGAAATTAAGTGCAGGAGAGGCATAAGTAAAGGCTCTACTAAGATTAATACCTTTATTAAAGGTAATCCCCTATAAACCCTAAATTATTATATTTAGCGCTAGATTAGTAGTTATAAAAGAAATCCTTTATATGCCTATAGAACTTAAAGAGCTTAAATTTTATATCCTTAATATAGCTACCCTCTTTCTCTTCTTAATCACTAATATAGATAAGATATAAGTTAAGATTAATAATCTCGCTAATATACTTATCTAAGGTAATAAGACTATACTTATTATATAATAATAGGGCTATTCTTAGTGGTTACTAGAGGTAAAAGAAATAGTTACCTTCTACCTTTTAGAAGGAGATATCTATTAATTATATTATTAGCTTAGTTACCTTTCTATTTAATAGCTTATAAAGATTCTTTACTAAGCTAGTTATAAAGTTAAATGCTAGGTAATTAAGAAATTAACTAAAGTCTACTACTATTACTAGATATATAGCAAGGCCCCTAGTTAATTTAAGTTTATAATTAAAGATAACTATGAATTTAACTATAAGATTATTATTAATATTATATAAATTAATAGCTAACTAGTGCTTTACATTATTAATTTAGTAACCTTATTCTAGGTAGCCTAATTCCTTAACCTAAAAAAGCAAAAGGCTTAAGACATCTAGGACGCCATCCGTAAATATTAGATTAATACTTATCTTAGACCTCTAGAATAGATTATCTATAATACTAGTAATAACTTCACTTCCGCTAAATTTAAGCATTATGCTTAACTAATATTAATTAAGACTAATAAGATACTAATTAAAGCTTATAATAGTATTAGAAAGGTCAAGAGATATCACAGATCCTTACGCTAAGCCTATAACATTATTATAGACTTAATTAGAATAGAACTTATACTAAAATAATATCTTTAAATAGCTATTAAAGCTATTAATAACTCTATAAGCCTCAATAGTATTATCTTAACCTTACTAGTCTTTAGAGGCTACCTGCGGATAATAGATAAGTTACTACTAAGTGTCTCTATTATTTAATATACTAAAGTAATTCATAAAGCCACTAATAAAGTCTACTATTATCTAGCTTTATAGCAAGTCTATAATACCCTTAAAGCCTAGAATAGCCTTAATATAGCGCTTATATATTAGCTACCCCTATAAGCTAATATATATATATAAAGAGAGAAGGGTAGCTAGTATAGCCCTTATAAGCTGCTTACTACTAATAGAGAGACCTATATAGTTAATATACCCTGTGGCTTAGTGAAGTTCCACTCTATAGTAGTAAAGCCCTATTATAAAGACCTATATATTATAAAGGGACTAGATTAGTAGGAGATAAAGCCTAGTAATATAAAGGAAGAAGTAACTATATAACTAACTACTACTACTAAAAGAGATTCTCTAATAGAAGAAGGTAAAGAGCTATAGGCACTAGCTAAGAGAAAATAAGGGAGACTAAGAAAAGCCCTTATAGTTTAATTTATAAGTATAAAAGAGTTTAAGGAAAAGGCTTATAAAGCCTAAGTAGCCCTAAAGGGAAGCTATTAAGTTAAAGACTTATTACCTTACCCTAAAGGAATAAAAGTAAGGAGAAGAAAAGCTTATAATCTTAAGAAGAATACTAGCCTAGTTTAACTCTATATACTTATTAATAAAAATTAAGAAAAGGCTTTTATTTAAGAGGCTATAGCTATAGGGATACTAAATATAGCATTTTTTATAGTAAAGAAAAAGGCTAATTAAAACCTTACTTTTTAACTCCACTAAGAAGGGAAAATTATAACCCTAGGAAAGCCCTTTAAGTAATCTAATTAAGCTAAAATTAACGCTCTATAGGCTTATAATATATTTAAATTCGTTAAGTATAACCTAGTAAAGCATAGAGGTTATAGAATCTTTAATTCTTGTATAGTTAAAGAGATTAAAGGCAAAGGAATAGACTTACTATACAAGAAATCCTACCTTATTATATAAGGCTATAATAACAAAGGAAAGGAATTTATCCTAATGTAATTACTAATAATATAACAAGTAAGCTAACGCCTTATTGTAGCTATTGCTTTGTTATTAAGAAGAAAAGGTATTTACCTTTAGATTCGTAATATTACATAAGTATATACTTAATGAAGCATAATACTAATAAGGCTAATTATTATAAGGCTACTAAAGTAGATTATATATATCTTTCTGGAAGGGACTATAATTAAATTAATTAAACCTCTCTACAAGATTACAAAGGCTAGAACTTACTAGTAAGTAATGTACTTTTATTATTATAGGGATAACCTTAATATAATAACCTTAACCTACAATCCCTACTTATTAATTATAGCCCTAAATAATAAGAACCTCTTTAGCATTATTAGAATATAAACTAATAATATATTAGGCCTAAGTAATAATAACTTCTTTTAAAAAGAAAAGAAAGAGCTTTAGAAAGCTAAATTTATAGCTAAAGAAAAGCAGTAATTAACTACTAAGACTTCCCTTATCTTTAATAGTTATATCTTAACCTAAAACACTAATAATTTATTAATCTTAACCTAGAAGGGCTAAAGTTAGAAAATTAAGGAAGTTAATTCTTAATCCCTAATAGTAAAGTAAGATTATATAAAATAATAAGCCTAAGGAAGCTATATTATAACTATATATTAACTAGAAGCTTCCTATAACCTATTAATTATAGCTTAACACTAAGAACCCTTTACTAAACATATTATATATCTTAATAAACGCCTTAAGTAATAGATTAAGAATTAATAACATAGACTATAATATATTCCTTTAGTTCTTAAGAAGGCAAAGCTCTTTGTATTTATAAATAGATTACTTACTAATAATAAGGATTTAAGCTCACAGATTAAATACGTAATTATAATTAGCAATAAGATAATGCAAGACGATAATACCTTTATTATAAAAGGCAATATTATTACGTATAGCTTAATAAAGAGTAAGAGAGTTACTTATAGCACGCTTACCTCTAAGTTATATAGCATAGTTTAAGGCGTAAATATTACTTACGTGATTTCCATGATTTTATATTAGATCACGGATTAATTAAAAATACCTTAGATTTCTATAATTCTCTATACTAACTCTTTTTTATTATATAAATACCTTATAAAGCTAGGAACTACAAAGGAGAAAAGACTAATAATTAATATTATAGCTCTTTATTAATTATACAAAAGGCACGAGATTTACGAAGTCAGATAGATTAATAGCAATAATAATCTAGCGAATGTAATAATAAAAGCATTACTAAATTTATTACTTTTCTCTTTAATTAATTTAAATGAATTAATAATTTATATTAAAGAATAGGTAAAGAGACCTATAATATTAGGAGACAGGAGCTTAGGCAAGGACTAATGGATTAATTTAATTAACTAATACTATAATAGCTAATTAGAGTAGCGGATTCCTATTAAGGGATTTACTAATATACACTTTCCTTTAATTTACTTTTTATTACGTTTTTAAGCTCTTTAGCTATAAAGGAAAAAGAGAGACTACTAGTGTTAATTCCTTTAGATTTTCATTGGTTTAAACTTAGCTAAAGACTAGACTAATTATAGGTCTAGCGCGATACACGCAATATAATTAGCTACATTAATTTGCCACCCTCTCTTTTACCTTACATACGGATTTCGCCCACTTTTCTAGCATCTAGACTTTCCCTCTCTTCTCCCTCTTTCCTAGCTAGCTAACTAACTATCATTGACTTTAATTATACGGGATTCCCCTATTACCTGCGCAGGACCTTGGTGTAACTAACAGTTAGGTAAAACATAAATAAAGAAATAAGCTTTAAGCTATAAATTTAGGGGCTAAAAGGTTAATATAAACTTTATAATAAACTTTATAGCTATAATTACGTAAGATATAGTTATAATTTGTAACTATAGTTAAACTTAAATCTATTTAAGTTTTACTTATAGCATAAATTAATATAATTCCCCCTTCCTTTATAACTATGTTTGTTTTATCTCTTTACATATATCTCTTTTATCTTATAACTTATCCTTTAAAGCTCTAAGGTAAACTAAAAAAAAACATAACTTATCCTTAATTATACCTAATCTAATTTAAAATTAACAGACACACTACATCTATTGCATTACTAGGTAGGTTATAGGCTACTAATTAACTAATTAATAACTAACTAATTAGATAATAGTATAGCTAAAGGTAATAAAAAAGACACTATACTATTTAAAATATTAAATAATATAGTAAAAGAGAAGAAAAGTAAAGGGAAAAAAAGGGAAAATAAATTTAATCTTAAGATAATTAATAGTATTTATAATATAAGGGAAAAGATACTTAAAAAGAAGGGTAAGCCTAATAATAAGCTTTATAAGGTAAATAAAAAGAAGTTAAAGGAATAGGGTATTAGGGTGTAGTAAGTTAAGCAGTTTTACCTTGTACTTAGGAGAGAAGTTTTATTATATAGTTTAGTTTAGAAAAGCTTTACTTTAAAGACTATACTATCTTAGTATATCTTATTAGTATTTTTTATTTTAGCTAGGCTTAGTATTAAAGTAATTCTTTAAGTATTTTTACCTTAGGATTATCTTATTATTACTTTAACTATATTTACTTTATAAGCTTTTTTAATTTCTATTACTAGGTTCTTAATAAAGGTATATTTAGTTAGAAATCCTTTAATAATAATACTAAGTATATAGTAATAAAGGGCCACTTCTAGCTTAAATGCTTTAAGGATCTATTTTTAGTTTTCTTTGTGTTAGGTAGCGTTTCCTTCGAAGGTGATGATTGTGTCCTTGCTAGGGAGTCTTCTAGCTGCCACTGCTGTGGCCTAGCCAAGTTATATAGTATAGTTTAAGGTATAGATATTACCTATATAATTTCTATAACCCTTTACTAGATTATATATTAATTAAAAATTCCTTAAATCCTTATAATTCTTTATACTAACTCTTTTTTATTATATAAATACCTGATTAAGCTAAGTATAATAAAGAAGAAAAGGCTAATAATTAATATTATAGCTCTTTATTAATTATATAAAAGGCATAAGATTTATAAAGTTATATAAATTAATTATAATAATAGTCTAGTAGATATAATAATAAAGGTATTACTAAATTTATTTCTTTTTTCTTTAATTAATTTAAATTAATTAATAATTTAGGTAAAAAGTTAGGTAAAGAGACTTATAATATTAAGGGATAGAAGCTTAAATAAGGACTAATAGATTAATTTAATTAACTAATACTATAATAGCTAAGTAAAGTAGTAAATTCCTATTAAGGGATTTACTTATATATACTTTCCTTTAATTTAATTTTTATTATATTTTTAAGCTTCTTTAGCTATAATAAAAAAAAGAGATTACTAGTATTAAATCCTTTAGATCTTTATTAGCTTAATTATAGCTAAAGACAAGACTAATTATAAGCCTAGTAGGATATATATAATATAATTAGCTATATTATTTTACTACCCCCTTTTTTACCTTACTTATAGGTTTTACTTACTTTCCTATTATTTAGACTTTCCCTCTCTTCTCCCCCTTCTTAGCTAGCTATCTATTATTAACTTTAATACTATGGAATTATCTTATAACCTACGCAGGCACCTTAGTGTAACTAACAAGTTTTATAAGGTATTAAATTTAATATAATAAAGTTATAAGCCTAAAGAATAGTATTATTATTATTTATTTATTTTAGGCTATATTATATATATTTAAAAAAGAAGTTAAAAGCTAAAAGCTATAATACTAAAGGCAAAAGAGGTTATATATTTATAGCCTTATAATTCCTAGCTAATTAAGAGGCTAGGTTATAAGTTCTATATAAGGTGCGCGCGTAGCCTAATCTTTTGCTAGGTAATTACGGCTGCGAGGCGTGATTAATATCACCTTTGTTCTAACAAAATGAGTGCGCTGAATTTCAGATGACTGCGCTGACTTGGGGTGTGATCCACGAAAACTCTGCTAAGTTAGCAGAGTGCATAACGATACATAAGGGACGTGCTATACATTTTTAGCTATAAATTTACATAGAAAGTTAAAGAATTAAGTTTACTTTATATTTACCCTTATTTATAATATATTACACTAGCAAGGGGCGCGTAAATACCTATAATAGGATTAGATACTAAGAATAAAGGGAATTTTACTATTTTTTAGCTCTTGTTTTTGTAGGGAGTAAATCACTTTATAAACTTTATAAGGAGGATTATAATAAAGTTAGCAAAGCGCTATAATGACTTTTCTTAGGGATTATGACCTCTTATTTAGCTATCGCTGAATTCGCTTGTAAATTGATAGATAGATAGATTGATTGATTGATTGATTGATTGATTGATTGATTGATTGATTGATTGATTGATTGATTGATTGATTGATTGATTGATTGATTGATTGATTGATTGATTATATTTGTCAGGAGGGCTTCAGACACAAAGGCGGTGGAAAAAAAGCCACAAGATCTAAGCTCAGACTATACAAAGTAGCTTTCGCTATGTGGCACGTGACTTCAGGCAAAGATGTGATTAGAAGGGATAATTAAAGGCAGAATAAGTAATTGAATTAATCTGATTTTATTGTACAAATAGAAAGGCAAAAGCTTCTTTTTTATAGAGAGAGCAGCCGTAGTAAACCTTATATACTTCTTTTCTAAGATTACATATTTATTTAAGGTGTAGTTTTAGCTTCCCTAATACGTTCGTACGCGCATAACGCATATAATTAGTTATATTACCTACTACTAGGTAACACACCCCCTAATTAGTGTTAAGGCTATTAAGACTACTAATTATTATATTAACTAGTGGATATATAGTATTATTATTATAAGTAAACCTAATATAAAGTTAAAGTAAGCTTTCTTACTTTTACTCCCTTACTTCCTTTTTTTAAAGGCTTTTCTAATATAGTATTTATAAGCTTTTTTTTCTTACCTTTATAATATACTTTCTATTAACTATCCCTATATTTTAATTAATATATCTTTTTATATAGTAAAATAAGCTAAGAAAAAGGCTTACTCTTAGGAAAGCTTAATTACTCCTAAGTATAAGCTTTATATTACTTAAACTTTATTATTAAATTATATTCTAGGTCTTTATATAACTTATAATACTTAAGTTCTTTCCTTAGTGTGCTTTAAGTAGCTTACTAGTAAGTTATTATCTCTTATAATTATAGTAAGAGGGTATTTTAAGTATACTTCTTTATAAACCTTATATTCTCTAAGAGGCTAGGTAAGAGGTAGTATAAGGTATAATTCTTTATATAGTTTATAGAAGTTACTTATTTATACTATACTTTCCTTTCTTAACTTATAAGTACTAACTTTATAGCCTAATAAACCTATACCTTATAGTGCTTTATAAAATATACCTTATAATAGGTGTGTTTAAGTAAGTATTATAGGTAAGGGTAACTTAGGTTATTACTATAAGGTTAGGTTTAAATAATCTTAGAGATATTACTTATATAAGGTTAGTAATTACTATTATAAACTATTATATAATACTTATATTCCCCTTGCTAAGTAAATATTATTAGCGCTAAATAAGGACTCTAAGGTAAGGTATATTTTATTTCTTTTTCTTATGCTTTTTCTAAATAACTTATATAAATAGTAAAGTATTACTATAAGGCTTTATAACTTTAATTAGAACTTATTATAAAGCTAGACTTTATATATAAAGAAGTTATTACTTTAAGCACTAGGGCTATTAATACTACTAGGGGCTTTTTAGTAAAGGCTAATAAAAAGGTAACTAAGGTAATAGCCTATCTTAAGGAGGTTATTTACTTTCTTATATAAGTCCTATCCTTTTTCTTTATTAGAATAGTATTTATATATATGTTTTTATATAGTAATGTTTTAAAGTTTATGTTTTACTAATCCTATTTACCTTAGTAGTGCTTTACTTACTAAGAAGGGAGCTTTCTTATATTTCTAGGGTAATTAATTTTATACCCCCTTATTAATATTCCTATGCTTCCTTAGTAACCTATATGCTTTAAATGTTATATAGTATATGTAAATTTACTAACCTAAGTATTAATCTAAAGTGTTTAAATTGCTCCTAATTTAATACCTTAGTGAATTTATTAGTAAGCATTTTAGCTATTAGTAAATACATAATCTTAAAGCTTCCTTTCTTAAATTCTTGCTTTAACTATATATTATAAATATTAATATAACGTAGTTAAGTGTTTAATTACTTACTCTTATTTAATATAAGCTAAATTGTTTATTAATTATTATAATTAATAACCTAATCTCTATAGGTATTAAATTTAATATTTCTAAATAGGTATTATAGACTTATAGTCTCCTTTACTACTTATTATAAAGTAAGTAATTTAGCTTTTATTATAAATATAGTTATAGTTATTTAGCATATAGCTTTTTAAATAATTAGTTTACTAAAGAGAGTAATTAGGTATTCTTATAATGATTTATATATTTTAAGATTATTTATAAATAAAGTGTTACTTAAGATCTAAAGAGCTTAAAGTTTAGTGCTTATACTAAAGTATAGCGTAAGTTTATATATAATAAGCAAATAGTAAATAGCTTAGTCTATAGCCTTTATATGCTTTAGTTTTAGATTTATAAGGTATTATAATAGCTTTACTACTATAAAGGTAATATCTAGTCTAATTATAATTATAGTGTATAGGATTAATCTAATCTTCTCTTAGTAAATCTTTATTACTTACTTCTTTACTTTACCTATAAACTTATAATACTTTACTACTAGGATTAGTATAGTAAGGAAAGTGCCTTTTCTTACTTAGCTAAATTTCTCCTTAATCTTACTAATATATACCTTATAACTAAGATATACCCTTTACTATGGTTAGTCTCTAATAATCTAGATCCTAAGAAAAAATCCTGCCTCCCCTTTTTTATCTAATTTATATGCCTTCTTTAGTCCCTTAGAAATCTAGTTAGTGGTTTTCTTATTATCCTTATAAAAAGCTATAAGAATATTATCTATAAAGAATATAAGGAAAATAGTCTAATCTTTTATATAGAATAAGTAAGGCTTCTCTTAGCTTAATTTAAGCCTAAGCTTCTTAAGAGACTTACTTAGTTCTTTAAACTAAAGCTATAGAGAGTCCCTTAATCTATATAAAGCCTTAAGTAATTTTATATACTCTCTAAGTACTATAAAGCTATTAGGAAGTTTATATATTATAGGAATTCTCTTTTTTCTATATTCTATATAAAGGAAAGTATTCTTAATATTATACTATTTAGTTTTTAAATTAAACCTAGTAACTAGCGCTATAAATATATAGAACGCGTACGTAGTAAGTGTTATAGTATAGGTGTGTTTAATTATTAAAGTTTCCTAGAGATCTTTACATATGTATAAACGCGCCTTATAATAGATTAATATCCCTTTCTTATTAAACTTATAAGAAAACACTTATTTTAGTAGTAAAGGCTTTAATTAAGCTACTAAATACTTTATTTACTACTATATTCCTTGTTTTTTTAGCTTATTAATCTCTTTATTTATTATATTAATTTATTTCTTCTTAAGAGAATAATCCTTTACTTTTTTCTATAACTTTAGAGGTTTAGTAAGGTCTAATTAATAGATAGTCCTTACTTTTCTCTTTAGTTTAAGGAGTAATTTACTTTCCTTATTATAATACATATTAATTACTAAAAACACTATTTTATAGCTCTTAAAATCCTAATCTCCTAGAAAGAGCTTATAAGAGTCTTTATCCTTAGTTTTCTTAAACTCTAAAAAGAGATTTTTTAAGTCCTAGAGGCTATTAATAAAAGCTTTATTAGGTTCTTTTCTTTTTCTTCTTACTAGTAAAGTATATAAAGAAATCTAGCCTTACTTTTTTTTAGTTTGTAATCTTAAGCTAGTCCTTATACCTTCTTATATTATAACTATTCTAAGGCTTTTTTCTATAATCTCTAACTATATAGCTAGAGCTCCCTTTAAGCTTTCTATATAAGTAGCTAATCTAGTATTTACTCCTATAGGTTTATCTTATTACTAGTTTACTTTAGTTCCTAGCTTAGGTAGTTAATTACTTATTAAGTTATTAATAACTTAGTCCTTAGTATTATATACTTAGTATTCTAGAACCTTATAAAAACATTAGCTCTCCTAAGCCCTTATAGTAATATCCTACTTATTACTTATTAAATCTATTATTATATTACTTCCTTAAGTATATAAATCTAAAGCTTTATACTTTATTTTACTTTACTAAGTATTTAAATTAGGAGTCTCTTACTCTTTAATTAGAGAATCTAGTAATAGCTAAGGTGTTTAAAGTCTAATATTCTTATTAAAATAAATAGCTTTACTTTCCTTTCATTATAATTAAGAAGTCTATAAGGTATTTACCTCTAAGTTTAAACTCTTAGTTTATTTTATTTAAAGTTTAATTAGTGTAAGGAAAAGATTTAATTTATTATCTAATTTAGTGTTAATTTTAAGGGCTTAGAATTACGCTTTAAGCTTATTAATTATAAGCTTAATTACGCTCTCCTATGCTATGTTATAAAAAATTAACTTATTAAATATAATGTTCCTTATTATTATAACCTTTCCTAGGTTTAGGATTTAAATATAATAAATATTAGAAGTAAAATACCTAATAAGATATTTAATATAACCGCTAGGATATATCTTATAGAACTATTTATGTTTATTAGCTTTATAATCCCTTTCTAAAGGATAGGCGCAGTAGCTATATATATATAACTTACTCTAATCTAGCCTTAGGTTAGCTATAAGCTTTTAAATTAGTAGTTAAGTATTATTATAAAACTAGCTCTCTAGAGTCTTTAGTAGTGTTTTTTACTTAGATTATTAAATAGGACTAATATTATATAAGTATACTACTACTTATATACTCTCTAACTATAGGTTTAGTAGTAGCCTTATACCTATAAGTATTATATTTAACTATAGTATAATTATTTACCTTACCCTCTTTACTACTTTATTTAGTTTATAAGTATATAGTAGCGTAAGCTTTAAATTAATACCTTACGAGCGTGCTTATGTTTAAAAGATTATATTAGTAAATTAGCTAATAATAGCTCCCTTATAATCTTACCTAATCTTTGTAATTAATAGTCTAAATTACCTTATAACCTATTATTTAAAGTAAATAAGTATATTAAATACTATTACTTATAACTTATTAGGTAATATATAAACCTAAATTATACCTAAGAACTTATCTTTTATAACTAATAACTAGTTTATACTATTATAACTAGTTTTATAGTCTTAAAGGTCCTAATAGATTCTCTAGAATAGCCTTAGTAATATATATTTTAGTAGTTTTCTTAAAATAACTTAGTAAGTATAAACTAGAGTATATATCTTATAGTTTTTATGCTTTATTCTATATAATTATACTCCCCTTATATAAGTATAACTCTTAGCTAGAGTATCCCTTCTAAGGTAGCTAGAATATAAGTGCTAAAGTTCTTTAGGGTTTGCTTATATAAGGCGTAGGTCTTTGCTTAGGTAATCACGCTATAAGTATTATTTATTATTATTTTCTTCTAAATTAATTATTAAGAATATTACTAGTACTATAGTTAAATTTACTAATTACTTAGGATTATTATAAGAGGAAAGAGGCTTATATTAAAGGAAAATAATATTATACTTTCTTTAAAGCTTAGCTAATAATAAGCTCTTATAGTAAGGTCTAATATATAAGAAGTAGTTTGCTTTATAATACTAAATGCCCTTCTTCTAAAGAAAGCTCTCTAATATAATATTTATATAAAATTCTTTTACTAATATAATATTTTATAAAGTAAGGTTTTCTATAAGTTCTCCCTTTAGCTTATTAAAGATATTTCTAATTATATAAGTGCCTCTTCCTATAATCTAGAAAGAGATTATTCTAGCTTTAAGGTAATTATTAATAGTCTTTTTAAAGGTTCTAGGCTTAAAGTAACTTATATTATTAATAATATAAAGAGCACTATAATTATTAAAGAGAGTGCTCTCTAAGAGTATATACTTTATATTCTTTAGTATAGTATAGCTTCTCTTTAAAGAAGCTATACTCTTAAGAATCTTAGGGTTAATAATTACTATAGTCATAGTACTAGGTAATTTCTCTTCTTTATAATCTTTAATACCTTTTACTATTTACTTATTCTTTATAACCTTAGTGTGTAAGTTTTTTTATTTTATACTCTTATAGTATTTCTTAACCTTCCTATAGTTAATCTTTATAAAGAGTTTAAATCCTTAAACCTTTTTACTAGTTACTATATAGTATTAGGTATAATATACTTAGGGAGACTAAAAGTAAGAATTTAGTGCTTTACTTATTTAGTATAAGTACTTCTTAGGACTATTATTTTTCTAGTCTTACTTCTTATTACTTTAGTTAAAATATTTCCTAAGTATAGTTATAAAGCTCCCTTTATTAAAGTTAGCATATATAGTTTATATTACCTTATAGTATTATATATACTTAGCTATAATACTTATAAGAGTAATATCCTTAGGAAGAGAGTCTAAGGTTTATACTAGCTATATAATCTTAGTTTTTACTTATTTAGGGTTAAAGTATACTCTAACTACTATAATAAAGTTATAAATTATATTAGAACCCTAAACTTTATTAATCTTATATATTAAGGCTTTCTAGTATAACTTCCCTTATTACTTATTCTAATACTTAAATTAAATATTTATATATTTAGTATTATTAAGGTATACTATATACTTAGCTATAACTTTTGCTTTAATAATAACTTAGCTAGGTAAGAACTTTTTCTTAAGTTTAATAGAAATTTAGTAAAAAGTTAGCTTCTTATTATTAGTATTTCCTTTCTTAATCTTATTAATTACTATTATATAAGTATTAGGATTAATAGTGCTAGTAATCTAGATTTTAATAGTTCTCTCTCTAGACTTAGTTACTTTATATACTTAATACTTAGTTATATACTTATAAAAAAGAAAGGAAAAAGCCTCTTAGAAAGTAAGCTTAGTTTTCTTATTTTCTTAGTTTTTTATAATAAAAGCTTTATAAGCCTCTAGTATAATTATAAAAGGCTTTATAAGATAGTTAGTATTAAGCTTTAGAAGCTAAGGATTAACTCTTTTCTAAATCTCTTAGCTTTAGGTAGCTTATTTTAATACTTTATACTATTTCTTTTACTTATTAAATAAAACTAACTTAATATTAGTCTTAAGACTTAGGTAAGGAGAAGTTAAGGTATTTATTATAAGTATAAATTAGTAAGTAAGGTATAGTATATATATAAGTCTTATATATAAGGATTTTTAGTAGAGTTATAAGTATATACTTTCTAAGCTTATAACTTTTACTATATAGTATATAACTTTAGGTAAAGATATAATTAGAAGGGATAATTAAAGGTAAAAGAAGTAATTAAATTAATCTAATTTTATTATATAAATAAAAAGATAAAAGCTTCTCTTTTATAGAGAGAGTAGCTATAGTAAACCTTATATACTTCTTTTCCAAGATTGCATATTTATTTAAGGTGTAGTTTCAGCTTCCCTAATACGTTCGTACGCGCATAACGCGTACGATCGGTCATATTACCCGCTGCCGGGCAACAGTAGCCGCCCCATAGTGATCCACATACAAGTTGTACTGCGGGTCGTCCCTGCTAACTTAGCAGAGTTTTCGTGGATCACACCCTTGGATCACACCCTTGTTACGGCTTGCGCCAGCCGGAGATTCCGCGCTTATAAGAATATGTAAGGGTCTGGCGAATTTATGCGAAAAGACGAGTTGTTGAATCAAGTATAAATAGCGCTAGTGCCCTCTTGGTAAAATCAACCAACAACGCCCACTAGCTCTCCCAACCCCAAACGCCAACACCCATCCGTACCTTGCCATCCAGAATCAGCGTCGACCACCAAGCCATGGATAATAAGAGTCAAGCCGAGGTCTCGTTCAGCAAAGAAGTGTTTCGTCTCCGAGCCGAGTATGAGCATCGTCGCGTTACCACTAATCTCTGCCCCCCCGGTGGTCGACCACCTCTCGAATCGGACCTTCAGCTCGGCGACAAGTCTTACATGACGTACTGGTACGACGATGGCACCGAGTATGGCCAATGCGTACGCATCTTCGACGTTCCCGGCACTCTCTCCGGTGATATTCTGCGGCTCCATCGCGACCTGCCCCCCATGTCAGGGCACTTCGAGATCGATGGCGACGACATACGTCCACTGAACAGCTGTCTGGAGCATCCGAGGCCCATGGAGGACGACTTTGAGGATGTGAGTGAGCTTGTCTCTAAGCTTCCTCTCGTCTGTGTCGAGCAAACGAAGCATTTTGTCAAGAGGGGCAAGTATCGAAGCGAGATGGAGAATCTCATCAGGTGCCAGGGCGGCTCTGTGCCAGGCCATTCACTCTCTCCGAACGTCATCCAGCTTCTCGGCAGGTCCGCCGACGGGCAGCTCGTCTTCGAAAAGCTGTCGTCTTGCGCGCACACCCTCGGTCGCTTCTCCTCCTTGGCCGTTTACAAGAGCTGGATTCTGCAACTCGTCGACGCCTTGGAATGTCTTCACTCAATTGGCATCGTGCACCGCGACTTGCGCACTGATAACCTCCTCTTCTCGGACGATGGGGAACGCCTGGTTGTCTGCGATCTCGAAGGCCACTGGGGACAGCGGTCGGCGCCAGAGATCGCCTTCGACGCTGGCTTGGAGGACTCGGGTTGGTCCCCGAGATCCGACATATATGACATTGGAAACTGCATCAAAAGCATGGTTTATGCAAACGGGCCAATCACGCCCTTTGTCGAATGGCCTGTTCCACCTCCACTCCAGGCCATTGTCGAAGCGTGCATGCGTCCGAGGCCCGAGGAGCGTCCCACCCTTGCCGACTTGCGTATTATGGTGGGGGAGATCCAGACATAGACGAATTACATAGAGAACATGGAGAGGCTCGAAGGTTTTGAGAATTTTTAGCTGCTGTTTCCAGACTTGGAGACCAACACGGTTCTCGATAAGCAGTAATCAGCCCCCTGACGGCTCCTCGTATTCCCAGTTCGCCCCGACAGTGACAGTTTTAGCCTGTATGATTACTGAGGAATATACATTCACCACCAAGACAACCAGTGCCGCATCATACGTTCCAGATGGTAAGAATAAGACCAAGGGCTCTCACCAGCGACACAGCAGTGGTTATCAATACTAGATTTTTGACTAGAAATGCTCCCTTTCGTGCCCTGTGGGCCACGGTCTCACATTACGGACTATCTAATCAAGGACGTCAAGTTACCCAAACTTCTAGTCGTCGGCGTTGCATTCGTCTCGACTTTTGATGTGCGATCGGGTATCTTTGAGTATGCCAAATTAGCTTAGACACGAGGATGCTTGTTGTGCGGAGGTTAAATACTCTTATGATTGCTCGATATACGAGTTGTGCGTTGGTCGCAATAGATGGTGCAGCTCATGGTGACGGCGTCGCCTCGGCCAAAGTCCCACGCCGTCTGAATTGGCTCGCCTGTCTTGTCATGGTCGGTAATCTCTCGAGTGAGATTCTTTCTGCCCTTGGTCCACTCAATGACGGCCGGGACCGCCTTGTCTCCCTCGATGTGATACACGCCGAGGATACCCTGAAGCTTCGAATCCTTAACGATGCGGTGGAACTCGTCAATGAGCTCGGTTGGAGGCTTCTCAGTCCTCCGCACCGTGAATTCGTATGGCTCCCCAGTGGAAAGCCAACGCTCGGGGTAGTAAGTTGGAGTATTCTCCGTCATCTCGGGCTGAGAGACATTGCCTGTGGCCAGCATGATTTCACCCTCGGCAAGGTTGCAGTGGGCGTGAACGAGGCAAAGGCCGAATGCGTACTCATACTAGGCCAAAAGCGAAGACAAGGCATGCAGCATGACATGGCGATTGACAAACTGCTCGTCGGCCTCGCCGAGGGTGGGTAGAGAGTTGTAGAGAGCAGCGACTTCAGCCATTGCGAGCACAATATGGAAGAAAGAGGTGCTGCAAAATAAGACGTACTAGATATGATTTGGGATTGCTTGGGTTCGCGATGTTCGTGGTGTCGATGAAATGGTAAAGAATGTAGGTCTTGCGTCCTGCCGCACCTTGAATAGGCACTTGATGCGATGACCAGCAATGTGTATGATCTTCCAGCAGGACCCCGGCATCTATTTCGCGCGGTGGGCTGCCGCTGCTGCGGTCCAAGATCCAGACAACAAATCAGCCGATGATGTGAGGCAAGGTTTTTCCAACTTGGTCACCCTTGCAGCGTTATCCACTGTGTAACGCTACTAATAGTTTGACATGTCGCACGGCCTCGGCAATAAAGAGGCATTAACATCTCGAACCGGTTCCGGGCAGGAGCCCAGGACTAAGCTAATGGAAACCCCCGTATAGGGAGGACATGGATTGGATACATTTGTGGAAGGTTCGATGCCCTCCCCCACGGCCCACGGGTTTGCAAGACAAGGTTGTTCGAGATCAGACGACCAATCCATGTCCTTCGAGACCCGGTTGAGAAGATTCATGATATCTGGCTGTCACTGATGTGGCATGGTGCATGTGCACCGTGTGTTCCAAACTCTTCACTACTGGACAAAGTCTGCGTTACTTTCCGGATAGGTAATAAATACCCCTCTGCAGCCGGTATCGTATCACTCACGAAGTAGAAGTGATGCAGATAATGAAGGGGAGGTGAGCAGCTGCGGCCAACACACAGCTCATAAGGGGTGTGAAACCCGAACTACCACCAGGTGGCCTCATCTTGTAACCTCGGGTGCATTGATCTAACAAATTAAAGGTGAGCTCTTCTGGCGGAGCATGATTCATATCGAGCATACACTCACGGATTGATCCATTTGGACACTTGCGACCGATCATGATTACGTTGCTGCCGATATCACTTGCAGCGGCTCCACAGGTGTGTTGATTAGTTATGAGGTTGAAAAAAGACTTCCCTCTTTACGTTGTATGAGGCTCCGGGATGTTTCCGTGGAGGTGGGAAGGATCTAAACACCGAGTGAGGCTCCGAACCAAACAAACCTGCATTAACCCTTTGTGTTTTGTCTCACTTCATGTAGCATCCGCTCATGCAGTCGTCGACGGATATCGCCAACAGAACCAAGGCCTCGGCAGCCACCAAATAGCAAACTTCCAGGACTTCCAGGACTTCCCAAGTGCATATGCAAGGCTCCATCACGAGCAAATGCTACTATGCCCAGGGACTCAGGCTATCAAAACTATCAACAGCTTTATTACTCGTGGATATTTTATCTGTTGGCGCTGTAATCATCACTTTAATCGCTACAGCTTCAACACGTACAACCGCTGAAGACTTTTTTGAAAGTTATTCACCATTCAGTGGAGGGTGCGACAAGCTGCTCAGACCATGCCACGGCCGAGTGCTGGCTCAAGTAAGTCATCGTCATCGTCAAGAGGTGTGCGTGCCCGTGTAGGTCGGTCGTAAAACGTAATATCCGTGTGGTCATTTGTTTTCTCAATGTTGTAGTCCGTAAATTGCAATCCGTACGGAACGGATTAATGTTGTCAGTCCGGTCTTGGTGACACCCCTGCCCGAGTGGCTGGGCTGGAAGTCCGCCAGCCAACCAGAGCCGCCGAGTGCAACCAATGGGATGCAACCAATGGGAGTGCACTCTGGACATGACGATGCCCACCCACTTCCCCATCCAGCTCCTAAACCGACGACTTGCCGGTGTTGACGACGCCCTGTTCATTTTCTGTCCTTTCCTTTTCTGCTCTGCTGTGCTCTGCTGTGCTCTGCTGTGCTATGCTGTGCTGTGCTCTGCTCTGCTCACCTCCAACCCTAATGCGAATAGATGCACCAGGGCGGTCGTCCTCCTCACACATTTCCGAGCCCCTTGGGATATTAAATTTCTTCCCAGGCACGTCATCGTCCACCCATGAGGCTGTGCTGAGACTGAGCAAAGGTCGCTTTATGGCGCCTCGGGCAAAGGTATGTACGTCTAGTTACTTGGTGCAGCCCTTCAGCCTTTTGCTTCGCCTACCGCTTACCTCGGCGTACTGACGCGAGTGCATCTCTGCAATGCAGTGACGACGGTCCCGAGCAACACAGGCTCACAGCCTTGCATAAAAAAAACGTAAGGCGATGGCCTCCGCTGATCCTCTGGACGTGACGCGGCCTTCGTTTCCATGCCTATCGGCCTCAGCCACTCTAACGGGACATCAACCTCGAACACAAACATCACCGAAGCGCGCCGCGGCAAAGGACGAGAAACCACGAAAGGTCTCCCCTCTGCTATCCAGACCTTTCGCCACAAAGACATCGGCGTCCGCAGCCAAACCTACGACGACGAAATGGATTCCGAGAACCTTTGCGCGCGGGACCTCGACTGCGTCCAAACCTCTTGTGCCATTGTCAGAGAGACGGTCTCGCGAAAGAGTACGAGGCATGGCAGGAAGGATAGAGACAGGCATGGACAACGCCGAGGTTGTACCAGACGGCCGTTCAGCTGGTCGCGAGGGACGCCAATTTACTGTGGCAAATGTGGGGAACAATGGGAGGATTTATCTCAGGTACGACGCCGGTTGATGAGAGAAACACGTGGTCAATGAGGGGCTTGCCGAGGGATCCCACTCCCTCGTTCGCTGATGTGCCCCTGTCACGATGGTTTTCGTGTTTTCGTCATGGAATGCTGACTTGTTGGTCTTAGGCCTAGCGTTCGACCTGCTCACCAACGGTATCCCCAGCCAAACTTTACTTTCCCCATAACGCCACCAAGCACCGCTATTGTGGATAGCTGGAGTCGGAGCAACACAGCAAACCTTGCTGACGCCAACACCCAGAAGAGAGGGGAAGATGAAGGCAGTTTACAAACCACACCATGGACTCCCACCACCAGTGCGACACCGCTCGCTGGTGACGGAAAGCTCACCTCGGGTGCGGAAACTTCGAGTCGCCCCATACGACATCGACGAGCCATGTCGGACAGCACAGTTCATGAAGCGAGTGCCAACAGGGACCAGGACTCGCACGTTTTCAAAGTCGCCATCTCCACCGCCCAGGGTCGGGACGAGCAGCGCCCTCGGACCATGGATGACTTGAACGCAATCGCCAACGGCCCCATGCTCAATGTCAACATACCATCGTGGCGACTCGGAACCCCCCGTTTCACTTTGCGAGGAACTCCAATGCTACGAGGTTCTTCGTACGCACCTACCGAGGACGCGCGTTCCAGCACCATATCGGCGGGTCTCAACTCCTCGTCTTTACCTCCTAATTCTACTGTCCATGGCTTCTCAGCCCGAAAACGGCCCAAAGCCTTGGCTGTCCCGACATCTCACACACATTTTGTGGCACAACGCGGGGCCCCTGGCATACCTTCCCCTCGATTGCTACGCCCACTGCGCTCTACGTACATGTCATCACACATGGTCATTGAACCTGCCATGTTCACAGACTTGACTTTCAAACCCTCCTGCGACGACGGGCTGATTGTACGATACTCCGCTGCAGGCGCAGTCACGGCAGCGACTCCTCCTCGGCTGGTAGCTGAAATAACGTCCCCTAGTTTTCTAGATTACGAGCTCATCTCCGACTTCTTCCTTACCTTCAGGTCCTTCCTGGAGCCGTCCGATCTTCTTCGAATGCTGGTCGCCCGACTGCGGTGGGCTCTGGATCGCGACGACGAGGTGGGCATGATTGTCCGCGTTCGAACTTTTGTTGCTCTGCGACACTGGATACTGAACTACTTTGTGGACGACTTCCTCCTCGAGCACAGCCTGCGCGTCACATTTTGCAATCTACTCAATGATTTCGTTGATGAACTATCACAAGATTTTCATTCTCGTAGGGTCCAGATCAGGATTCTTGCCGAGCTCAAAAAGTGTTGGCGCAGGGTCTGCGCGCAGTATTGGGACGGGGACGAGTTCGACGATTCTCTTGGCCCGGACATTGCCGTCACCCCTGGAGGCATTGCCGGGAGCCGCGATGCTGATCTAGATCCTACTACTGCACCGGAGACGTTGCCGATCGAGCCGGATGAGCATGATGCTGTGGCGATGCCATCGCCAAGTCCTTCCCACCTTCAGGCACAGCACGCCACCCTCCGCAACGAAAACCCCAACCCCATGCCCGTCGGAGACTTTGTTGTCCTGGACAATCGTCCTGGAACACCCGAGTACCAGACAAGCCGCCCTCGGAACCCAGAGCAACGCCCCACATCGCCTTATAGCTTGGCCAGCATGGACATCGTATCCTGCTCATTTCCCGGCAAGAACATGAAGAGCTTCAATCAGAACACAGCTCATTTGCTGGCGGCGCATCCCGTGCCCTCAGCCGCAGTTGGCAATGCCACTACTGGTCCGATAGCAACGACACCAAAGGCTCTCGTTGGCAAACGAGTACGCCCAACGCAAGCACACAAGCGCAACAACAGTCTTTCCGACTCGCTACGGGAGCACCACTCTGATCGGGCATCTTCCACAGACCAGGAATGCTTGCCAGCGCCATCTTCTGGAGGAAGTCTTGTTCGCGGCAATTTGCTCCCTCCAGGCCAAGCCTTCGTCGACGTTCAACCTTCAGGACGACATGGTCATGCAAACCGGCAGACAACTGTTTTCCAACCCAAGAGTCGCGATTTCACCAAGGATGGTATGTCGGGTGGTGCTACGTCTGGCCATGGCATGCGAAAGCTGCTTCGAAGCGTCCGCAAAGCCCTGAAGAATAGGGGTCAAGGTTTGTATCCCACTCAACAAGCCTTTACCGACATTCAATTCGCGGGGCCGAGAGGTGCCACAGTCAATCGACTCCCCGGAACAGCTATTGTGCCTCAGGGAACCACTATTCGCCAAAATGGCTCTCGGCCGCCGGTCAGAATTGATCTCCTCGGGGCTGAGGTCGCCGAAGATTTCAAGAAGGCCATCCGTGAGGAGGAAGAGGAAGCGGTTACTGCCGCCGCCGCCGCCGCCGGTGGCGGAACTCATGGTCAGCAATTTGGGGGCGTTTCGATACAGCCTCCTCCAAAGTCGGCACCTTTGCTGTCCACATTTCCGGAAAACTCAGCATCTCGTATGGACTCGACTACACTAGAAGCTTTAACGCAACACAATAGGCAAAGGCCATTCAGCGACATGGCCATCACAGTCGGTAGCAAATCCATTGTGATCGTGGATGATACTGTGCCATTCGAATTGCCCTCGGTTCACGGAACGCACGGCGTCGAAATCCCATCGGAAGATACTTTTTGCGATTCCCTTGTGCGAGGCGGTGCAGATCCAACGCCACCGAACACGCCTCCCTCACACAGTTTCGACGGCGGAATACCTCGAAGGTCATCCCATCTTCTCAACCCGCATGTCGTAGGGGCAAATATGGTCGAGGATGTTTTGCCTCCTTTCATACCTGACCTGGCAACACTAGAAGGCAGTCACAGCCTACGCACCTCTGAATATCACACCCAGCCGTCCATGTCTGCAATACGACCAGGTGGAGAAGGCCGGCTTTCAAGTCGTGGAGCCTCCCGTCTACACCGGAGAGCTCGGTCCTGGAGGAGCCAACAGTCGCTCAACTCGGTGTTGCATCGTCGAGACACCTCCTTGGGAAGCGTTGGTATCCCACCTTTTTTGCGAAGCCTCGATGCAACTACCGATTCAGGAGGCCTCTATAGAGACCATTTCACGCAAGTTTCTATTCCTGAGCCACTGCGTGTGCTGCGCAGGCGGCCCGGGGGCGATCTGAAAGCAGTCATGAATGTAGGTGATCTAGACCGGTTTGTCTTGCGGCGATCACAATCTGTTGGCTCTCTTGCTACCTACACGGAGTCTATTCGCAGTTCATATATGCTCAGTTCTCGCCCCAATTCTGCTGGAGAATTCGTCGCCGGCATCGAATCCCGTGATCAAGGGCGTGCTGATGTGTTCTCGCTCGCTCAAGTCGCAGAGAGACCTAGTAAACGTCATCTATCGCTCTTTAGCACCCACTCTTCCACGCCCATCATGCGACCGTCGTTCGAGGCTGAGGCGCAGAAGCTGGCACAGATTCCCGACGACGACGACGACGGCATAGAGTCGGCGCTTTTGAAGCTGGAAGGCAAATTTCTGCCCAAGAAACCGATCAACCTGTCCATCGTTGGGCAGAACTCACGGCCCGTGGATGATACTGCCGTTGAAGCCGAAAAGAATGCTGAGCATCCCGCTATCACAGAGCAGTCCACCGGTGCAGATCCTGACAAGACACCCAAGCCTGGCAATGTGGATGGGTTGTCGATGCGTCCAGCCTTGGGCGAGGCCTCTCCCACCTTTTGGGGGGCAACAGATGGACAAACACGGGACACACATTTATCGCCCACGGAATTAAGATCATTTCTTTCAGAGGGCTCTCATGATTCCTATTGCTCTATTCCGCTGTTACAGCGAGGCCTGGGCGATGAGACAAAAGAGCCAATCACACATGCTTGGACTGAAAGGTCGATTCTCCGAGGCTCGGTTGACGAGGAGTCGCTCAATGAGCCAGGCCTGGAGCAGTTTCAAAACATATCCCCTGGGGATCAATACTCTTCCTTTGAACTTGTTCAGAAGACAGCGTCCATGGAGAAGGTAGAGGTAGCTGAGGCGGTGTTTTCTATGGCCTCTGTGATGGAAGACGCATCTTTCTTGAAAGATGACAGCGCGGATATATCTGATCTATCGTCTGATTTATCCGATGATGATGTTCATGTTGATGTTGTCGACGACGATGACGACGACGGCGACGACGACACTGCTTCGCAGCGAGAAGGCGCGATACGAGTCGGACACGTGTCTGTTTGTGGCTCACCTCCGCATCCATTTTCAGATGAGCCGACGGTCATGAGGTCACGATCTTCCTCTCCTCAAATCACCTTGGTTCAGGCATTAGCCATGTCTCCAGATGGGCTTGTAGCTCCTGGCAAATCGGACGCCCGGCCTAAAAAACCGTTGCCTCCAACGCCAGAGCTGACACCAGTCGTGGGTTGCAGTGCGAGTCCGAGATCGACGACCGCAGAAACATCACGGCATGGAGAACCACTTTCCAATGCGGCGCAGCCAAACACAAACACAGCGACAACTCCCAAGCACTCGGTTCATCTACCATTCATTCTCGCTTTCGATTCCGATACTCTGGCCCAGCAATTCACTCTAATCGAGAAAGATGCTCTGACCGAGATTGACTGGAGAGAACTGACCGACATGAGCTGGAAGCATTTTGCCTGCAGCGATTCTCGCTCTTGGGTAGATTTTCTGCGAAACATCGATGCGCAGGGTGTAGACGTCGTCATCGCCCGTTTCAACATCATGGTGAAATGGGCAATATCAGAAATAGTTCTCACGCAGCAAGTGGAAGAGAGAGCAAGGTGTATCATCAAGCTCATCCACATTGCTGGCCACTGTCGACGATACCGCAACTTTGCTACGCTTGCGCAGCTCACCATTGCTTTATCGAGCAACGAGGTATCTCGACTAACTAAGACATGGGAACTGGTGCCCGAAAGAGATCTTCAGACGTTGCGTGACCTTGAAATGCTCGTCACGCCCAGCAGGAATTTTCACAACATTCGAGAAGAAATGGAAGTCGGCACAGACAGAGGCTGCATCCCATTTGTTGGAATCTATACGCACGACTTGCTCTACAATGCCCAGCGGCCCTCGGAAATTGCCGGCTCGCCGACAAATGCACCCCTGGTCAACTTTGAAAAATGCCGGTGCGGAGCCGCCGTGGTGAAGACACTGCTTCGTCTCCTAGAGGCAAGCACTCGGTACACGTTCCAGCCAATCGAAGGCGTGACTGAGCGCTGCCTTTGGATCGGGGCGTTGAGCGACAATGAGATTCGAAGATACTCGCAGAACCTCGAGTGAGCTTCTCCGCGGCCTGCCCGAGGACGAATAATGATGAAACATGGCTGCATTATGTGCATGCCGCACAGCAAATCAGCGCTTTCTTTACAGGATTTTCCCTTCTTCTTCTTCTTCTTCTTCTTTGCAACCGTTTATATGTACACTTCCATCCAGCAATTTATGTATAATTTTTTTCATCTTGAGCGAAGACCAATTCATCCTCGATGAATCGACGGTACTCGGAGTTATGAACTTTATCTCATTTCAAACTTGCATTTTGCCATGGTTTGCACCACATGGCAGACACGCACTCAGCACTCACACGCACATATTGAGCGCAAAACCCGTCTTCTTTGTTCTTTAGCCTCGCGCATACCCGAGCAAGCCATTACTTACTTGCCCTGCTGTTCGTACTGCCGTTCGTACTGGAGCGAGGAGTTTTTTTTTTTTTTTTCCTTCTTCTTCTTTTTGCTATATACCACTTTGTCTAGGTGTTTTTGTTTGGGAAACGGTATGGGGGCTCAGGGGCAATTAGAAATGATGGAGGGTTTTCTTTCGGCGACGAATCGGATATACCCGGTAGAGACGGATTAGGCTTGGTAGATGAATGAACATGGATGGTATTCTTGATAAATCTCGGTGAGTGACATCCGACGAATGAGTAGGACGAAATTGGTGAAGGCACGCATGGCTTGGCTTCATCCAGAATGGTGCGCGACGAGGCGAAAGTGATGGACCGACCGCGTCGACTTGCTTAAGATGGTGCAGCCCACGGATTGCCATGTTGAATGCCCAGTCTGCTGTCATGCATTGCTTTGCAGCCCATGACGTGCAATCTTACGTTTTCATTCAGTCACGTATTCTAGCAAAACCCCACGCTTGCGCGTAACAGCAGGACGATGAGGCACCATGCATGTCTCAGGTCTTGAATGAACTTTTCTTTCTCACTATGTCTCCCTTGTCTCACCAGAGATGACTACCAGCTACCTTGTCCCACAGTGCCACTAAAAAAAAAAAGAATGCCCTTGTCGGATCCCAGCAGAATAACGATCAAGTCCATCCCCTCGGGCAGCACAGGGCTTTCCCTCTCTCCCCATTGTCCCAAAGCACATCTTCGGATTCACTTCATATCCGCGCAACCGCCTTTATTCGAATCGAGTCTGCTTTTTCCAGGCCACGTGGACCGGGGTGAGTGAGAAAGCTGGGCAGGCGGAGAGAAAAACAGAAGAAGGAAAAAAAAGAAAAGGCGGATGTGCTGAGAAGGTAGAGGAGAGAGTATCTTTCCCTCATAAGTGCCGGCCACGATTGAACCAGTCTCCAGGGAGGGCAGTTAAATTTTTTTTTTTTGATAACAACATTGTGTGTTTCTTTTTTTTTGTTCGATTTTCCCAACCCATTTCCTTGCTAAAAAGCCCGTGGGTATCGCCTGATGAACAACAAGTTTTTCTTCACTTTTTTTGTTTGGTGGTTCTTGTCATGACATGACCATTTGGGGTTTACCAGCTTGTTGTGGGAGCGGCGTCCATTGATCCACCCTCGGCAGTCTCGGGGTTCTACCACTGAGACTGCTCCTTGGTTGGCTCGGCCCACTCGCCGGTGCCAGAAGCAGCCCAGTCGCCGGCCTCGGCACCGTCCCAGGTACCGGCGGCAGCGCCGGAGAAGCCAGGAGCGCTGGCCTCCCACTCACCGGCGGCGGGGACGGCCGCGGTCTCGGCAGCAGGGGCGGCAGCCTCGTCCTCGGCGGGCTTGTCCTCGTCGGCCTTCTCGTCGGCCTCGGTGTCGGGGTCGCGGTCTGTTTGGTTGGATTAGCCAAGAAAAATTTCCATGGAGGCGTACAGCTCTTTCTGCTTTCTGTTGCGAGGAAGAACAAAAAAGAAAAAACAAGGCGAGTGATTTGTTAACAGTTTCGGAGACGGGAGTAGCATACAGAAGAACAGATCGGGCATGACGTCCCAGGTCTCGCGGTCCTTGATGGAGCCACGGAGGCGGAGGACCTCACGGGCGAGCAACCACCAGATGGTTCCGATGGCGTGACGACCCTTGTTGTTGGTGGGGATGGCGACGTCGACGTACTCGGTGGAGGAGTCGGTGTCGCAGAGGGCAATCACGGGAATGTTGACGTAGGATGCCTCCTTGATGGCCTGGGCATCGGTGCGGGGGTCGGTGACGATGATCAGGCGGGGCTCCTTGAAGGATCGGGTGATGTAGTTGGTGAAGGAACCGGGGGTGAAGCGACCGGCGATGGAGGAGGCACCGATGTGGGCGGCGAACTTGAGGACAGCACGCTGACCGTAGGGACGGGCGGAGATGACGCAAATGTCGGCGGGGTTGTCAATAGCGACGATGATACGGGCAGCGAGAACAATCTTCTCCCTGGACGTAGCGTTGTTAGTTTCTGACTTTTGAACCCATGAGAAAGTTGGGCGGCAGTTTGGCCATGCATCTAGTTTGCCCGTTCAGAGATGGCGGGCCGCACTCTCAAGCAAAAAGTGCGCGCCGCAGAACATTTCCAAGTAAAACGAACATAGCAGCTCATCTTCCGTCTAGGAAGCCAGCTGACCCTTCCCTGTGTCTTTCCCAGCGCAAGTTGCAAAACGTACCAGGTCTTGCCAATGTTGATAATGTTGACACCATCGGCACGGGTCTTCCAAAGGTAGGGCTCCATATGCACCTGGAGGTTCTTGCTCCCGACGTGGGTTTGAGCGGCCAGGAGCATCTCAATGTCCGCACTGGTCGCGTTGAGGACCGACGGCGGGCTGCTGGGGGCCATCTTGTCTGATTTCTTCCGTGGGGTTGGGGATGTGAAGGGGGAAGAAGGAAGTTGCTGGTGGTTTGCGGGATCGTGGAGGTCTCAAAAAAAGTTCGCGAGAAACCTCAAGAATTTCCGAAAATGTGTGTTGGTGGGAGCCCTGAGGACACTAGTATCAGAACAGGACTAGCGTGTACTTTTTCGGTTCGACTTATGTACATCTTATCATCACGTGCCTGGTGCGATTGGCTGCTCCGGGTTCCACTGATCTGGCCAAGGGGGGACGACGGGGTGTGGAATTTTTGAGGAACTGATTTGACCTTGATTGAAGCTATTACGGACGGTGATCTGTTTCTCTGACGGTTTGTCAGCCAGCACCTGTGCAGCTATGCCTCCCAGAATAGAGGTGCTTCAGCGGCTAGGCACTGTCAATTGTGAGCAAAATCTCGTTTTCCTCCTTTCTCAAACGGCGTATATAGTGTAAGGTTTTTAGGTATTGGTCTAACTGCTCCATCAGTATGCCTTCGGCCAGCAACTCGGACCGCGACTCCCAACTTCTTACCCGTCATACAGACCGCCAATCTCTCGCAAAGAGAGAAGAAGCGTAAAGCGAAGCAAGATCCTTATAAGTGGGCGCAGGCGCAGCAACGGAAGAATGCCAACCTGAAGCGTCGCGAGGAGCTGCAGAAGCAGCGGGATGAGGCATGGGGCAATCCCGTGCTGGGCAAGACGACGCCATTTCTCGAGTCCCTCGATACTTCTGGGCAAGTTGGGCAGAGCGAAGTACCCCGGGACGCCAGTGGCAACATTCTTGGAACACCGCACGAGTTACCGACAACGCCCGGCCTGAGGAACCACTTTCTGACGGATGCTGAGTTGGAGGAGGCTACCAAACACGCCTACGCTCTCGGAAAACCTATCATTGGTGTTGTATCCGCACAAATGAGCTCTGGCTTGGAAGAAGACACGGAGAGGAAATACGAGCAGAATCACGCCAAGGCTGTTGAAGCACTGCGGAGGATAACATCGCTGCGAAATAGTAGCGCCCGGGATCGATTTCACGCCAATGTCCGTCGCATCGTAGACGAGTTTGGCCGCCACAAGACCGACAAGTTTCTCGCACCAAAACCTCAATCTATCAATCCAAACACCATACCCATGCCTGGCCGCGCCGGTCCCGATACTGGCAGCTCCGAGGTACAGATTGCCATCTTGACGGCAAAGATTCGCAACCTATCCAAGGCTTTGCTGGTCAACCGGGGTTATAAAGACAAGCATAATAAGAGGAACTTGAGGCTGCTTGTCCACCGCAGACAGAAACTGCTAGCGTATATGGAGCGAAGAGAAAGGGGCAGCGAGCGTTGGACACACATGATTGAGAAGCTGGGCTTAACACCAGCCACTTGGAAGGGACAGATCGACTTGTAAGAAATGCTGTAGACTACTACCTTCATATGTACAATATCAAGACACTCAGTGGACAATTTGCACGTCCGACATGAATGGATGAACACCTTTAGCCTCTGTCATCATGCGGCATTTTTGAGCAAGCCGCCCTATGCGGTGGTCATACACTACAAGCGATGCTAAAAAAAAAAATGATGACAAACACTGTTCTGTACTTTCAAAACACGCTGATAAAATTGCCAATACGATCCTTCTGGCTCTGAGCTATGCATTCAGCAATCCATGTAATGTTTCGGATTTCCTTTCTATTTGTTAGCAGAATTCATTTGTGGCGTATCATCCGGCACTATGGGGGAGCTCACCTGTTCTCGCAGTTTCACCCACGCATACACGATGGCGTACGTGAACTGTCTTGTGAAGGCATTCTTAGAAATCTCCATTTCTTTCTGGTAAAACATATCCTCCAATGTCTTTCCATCAGAGGAGCCGCCTCCCATATTTCCAGGACCAGAGGAGCCACCCAGTGACGCTGCGTCAAAGAATGACTTGTAATCGTGCACGCCTTCAACAGCCAGGCGAACACCTTCAGCATCATCCGCTCGAGACAACATAAGTGATCCTTCTGGGTATAGCTTTCCGAAGGCTGGGTAGAGCTTCTTACGGTCTGACTTGGACAACTCAGTCCCAAAAGAGTTCAGGGTGATGTTTATAGCTCTGCGGTCAGCCTCGAACTCGAGAATCTCTGACATCACTTCTGCTGTCGGCGTGCCGGTCATGTCAGGATGTGAGTTGACAAAGTTGTAGAAGTCCTCGAGGTAGTTCTTGTATAATGTGTTTCGAACAATCTCAATGTTAAGCTCGTCCAGATCTTGATGACTGAGGCTGCCCTTGAAGTACTGCGCAAGGGGTGTTTCGATCAAAACACTGTTGTAGAGCTCTTCGATATTCGTCGCAACGCAAAGAACAGGCATGGTCTCGAACCATCCCAAGGGATGGCATCTTTCGAGAAGTTCTCGCGTATCTCTTTCGTGGAGGGTGCCAGTGATGAGTAGCGCCACGTTATCAATCATGTAACCATAAGTGACGTAGTCCATGAATTTCGCCAACGAACCCACTGCGTTGGCTCGAACATATCGAAATTCGGCAACAAGCTTGTCTGTCGTCTTGGCCGCAAGGCTGGATGTCGATGGATTAGGTGGCAAGGAGGCGAGAAAGTCGCCGTATGCAGGCCCGAGTTGTAGCTTGAGATCTAAGCCCTTCCATTAGCCATCGCACACGCGGCCTGGTCCGTCCAAAAAAAAATTGGCATCATACCATCAATCGTTTCACATTGTGTTAGGTTGTTATAGGCAGGGCTAGTCAGCAAGCCATTGCGATAACCCCGGACAATCCCCTCAACATAGCTGATATCATCGTCAGTGGTGCTCTAATTATGCAGGCGACCGAGAAGCGACGAACCCGTTGTTCACATTGAAGTAAAGGCCCTCCATTTTGGCTAGTTTCTCCTCGTCTTCGAAAGTTGCGTGGCGAAGTAAGTAGTAGCAGCAATGATGGCTGGCGTGTCAGCAGGAAGATTGAAGGGCGATGCTTCTGCCTCCAAAGTTGGGACCAAGCGCAGCCACTAATATGTAATATGTACGCATTATTATGTCTTGGCTCCCTGTGACTTCGACGTTGCCTGCAAAGACGAGCTCCACGTGAGTGGCCCCGCCGCACCGTAAAGGTTTCCGGAGAAAAGAGGCGCCGATGCCTGCTAAAAGTTCCCTTCGGCTGCCCACTTGTGTGCAGCACTGAAGCCAAAAAAATTGAGTGGGGACTGAAGCTCTGTTTTCTTGACTGAAAATT
The DNA here is from genome assembly GCA_019022495.1 of Epichloe hybrida. NCBI lineage: Eukaryota > Fungi > Ascomycota > Sordariomycetes > Hypocreales > Clavicipitaceae > Epichloe > Epichloe hybrida. Next base: position 809,384 of record JAFEKR010000013.1, read on the forward strand.
TTCCATCACATTTTACTTGCGTGCGCACATCGACTGCAATTGCGCCTCGCAAGGAAGGAGAACCCCAATCGACTCGAGCAAGACCGTACGAGGGAGTCTGAATTCTTCCAAAATGTCTCTCTTCGTTCTTGCCGAAACGCCTGCAGGGTGAGTATTTTTATTCTTGCCCAGTCCTATTCTCCAGCTGGACACCGGGCCCTGTCTAAACTTCAGAAAACCACGGCTAATTTTACCTCAGCTACGGCCTGTTCAAGGCTGCCGACAAGAAATTGTTTAAAAACAAAGACCTTGCCGCAGAGCTTGGTCGTCCCGAGAAACTGGTCGAAATGTGAGAAACCCTCTTGCCTGTTCCATCCAGATCAAATGCCCAAAATTGTGCCTGCTAACAAAAACCTTTGAAGGCTGAAGTTGAAAAAGTTCGTCAAGTTCGAAAGCGCCGCCATGGCCCTCGAGGAAGCCGCCTCTCTCAAGGAGGGCAAAGTACCCGAGTTCCTGACGACCCTGCTCGACGAACTCAAGACCGAAAAAAAGGCTTCCCTTGCCGTCGCCGACATGAAGCTGGGAACTGCCATTTCCAACTTGCCCCAGTTCAACATCTCCCCTGTGTCTGGCTCCAACACTATGGAAGTCTTCCGAGGAATTCGAGAACATCTCTCATCGCTCATTCCTGGCCTTGAGCAGGAAATTGTCGATCGCATGTCGCTTGGTCTCTCCCACTCAATGTCCCGTCATAAGCTCAAGTTCTCTGCCGACAAGGTCGACTCCATGATCATCCAAGCTGTCAAGCTGCTTGACGACATGGACAAAGAATTAAACGTGTATGCTATGCGGACCAAAGAGTGGTACGGGTGGCACTTCCCCGAAATGGCCAAGATCTTGAATGACAACCTTGCCTATGCCCGTGTTATTCTCGCAGTGGGCATGCGAACCAACGTCTCAGACACCGATCTCTCTGAGATTCTCCCAGAAGAAGTCGAAGTTGCCATCAAGGCTGCTGCTGAGATTAGTATGGGCACCGAGATTATGGACGAAGATTTGGAGAACATTAAGCTCTTGGCCGAGCAAGTCATCAAATACTCCGAGTACCGTGCCGAGCTCTCCTCCTATCTGGAGACTCGTATGCGCGCCATTGCTCCTAATCTGTCGGCTCTCGTTGGCTACTTGGTTGGTGCTAGACTGATCGCACACGCCGGCTCCCTACTCAACCTCGCCAAGTCGCCAGGTTCCACTATTCAGATCCTCGGTGCCGAGAAGGCTCTCTTCCGTGCTCTCAAGACCAAGCATGACACACCCAAGTACGGGCTGATTTACCACTCTTCCCTTATCGGTCAGGCCACCGGCCGCAATAAGGGTAAGATTGCCCGTATGCTGGCAGCCAAGACTGCTCTGGGCTTACGTGTCGACGCGCTTGGCGACGATGAGGATGATGAGGATGAGCGCGCCATGCTCGGTTTGACTGCTCGCATCAAGTTGGAGAATCATCTCCGAAGGCTTGAGGGCAAGCCACTGCTTCCCAAGGGTGCCAACGTAGCCCCATCGGGTGAAATTACTGGTGTCGGTTCATTCATGCTCAAGGAAACCAAGCGATACAACACCGACGCTGATGGCATCACAAACGAGGAGGTCAATGGTGATGCTACTCCCAAGAAGGAAAAGAAATCCAAGAAATCCAACATTGAAGTTGTGGTAGAAGACTCTGATGACGAGATGAAGGATGGTGAGAACGACGAGAGCGACGAAAACGACGCCACTACCCCGGCCAACAAGGTGACCAAGTTGTCGAGCGCCGAGTACGAGCGCCTAGCCGAGCTGTCTGGCCTGTCAGTCAAGAAGTTCAAGAGAAAGTATGAGCGTGGCGATGTCCAAGTCAGCGCCGACGGCACCCCCAAGGTCTTCAGCAAGAAAGAACTCAAGAAGCTGCGAAAGGCCGAAGCTCAATCCACGCCCTCCAAGGTGGAGCCCAGTTCCGAGAAGAAGAAGAAGAGAAAGCACGACGAGGACGTCGATGAAGCTGATCTCCAGAAGGAGAAGAAGCAGAAGAAGAAGCGCCACTCCAACGCTGAGTAGAAGTCAAGTCGGAAGAGGAAAGAGCAACTTCAGCAGGCAACTCTCTTGGGGGAAGAGCAGAAGAGAAAACGGGGGAATCAGACTAAGCTTGCATACCGTCTGCGATTTGTAGATATATATGATTTGATACCTGAGACTTTCTTTGGGGTGGGGGGGGGGCGACCGGGTTCTCGGGGACTCTTGAATCTTCTGGTCACCCTTTGATGGCGTTTTAGGCTGGTCTTGAACTCTTTTCCAATGGCATTGGGCGCGAATGGCTGTTTCTTTTGACGTTTCTTTTTATCCTTTTTCTGTTTCCGACTCACTGCCACAGTCTCTGTGAACGACTGTACTTGTGTAGGGAGCTGAGGCGAGAGGAGAACTTTTGTTTACAAGAATACAAAAATGGCATTATCCATTTAACTAGTCAGATGCATAGTATTTGATCACGATGACGTAGTGATTCCTTCCTGAAGAAGCAACTTTTGGTATTACAATCGAACAACCTCGCTGAGTTGCAACAAAAAGACATTGATATTATAAGATATGAGTGTACATGTTATATTCCTTGAATACCACGCAATCGAATGGAGTATTTGCCGCAGAATTCAACATCAACAGGTATTTTTTCTTGTTTTTCTTGTTTTCTCTTGGCTAACAGTCGCTGTGAGAGGCATCTCACCTAAGGGTCGGAACCTTGCTTCCAAGAAAAAGTCTGTGCCTACTCCTATGAGTATCTTCATAAACGCAAAGCAAATGATATCAATCAATACAAAGCAATGTCGTGCGAACAGCGTAAAAAAATTCATTATCAAGTTGCAAGAAGCGGGTATAAGCGTAAGGAAATCATAATGAGATGAACCGTTTTGAGGGCATAAGATGTAATAGAGACGGAGCTAAGTCCCGGAGTGTTCCGGATGACGAATGGGCATGGTATTGTTGAAGACGAAGATGACTGCCCGTGAGGAGGCATTCTTGAAATCAGGCAGACCACGCTAATTCGACCAAGACCACTCCGAGTCAGCAGATCACGTTGTGGTTGTCTTTCCACGACGCAGGGGAATTATTGACGACAGAATACTTAGATGTTCTCTACAACACGAGCACTGATGGCTGTTTGCAGACCGGGGTCCTGACCTCCGAAGTCACTGAAGTTGTTGCCAGTATGAGTTCGGCCGACACCGCTGCCTTGGCCGTTGTTATCATCTCCAGAGCCAAGGGCATTGAAACTGGCTTGCAGGTTCTGGTGCGCGCCGGGCAAGAAGATGACCTTGCTGTTGGCCGACTTGGCCATGGCCTGCATAGCTTCGAGGTATCGAATCTGCATGGCGGGGGCCGAGCTCAGAATATCGGCAGCTTGTCGCATTAATTTGGCGGATTCGACCTGGGAGAGGTATTTAGCATGAACTGTGCGATGTTTTCAATGAACCAGAGCGTCGTTTCTGCCTCGACTTACCTCGGCCTTGGCAGCAATGATCTTGCTTTCACCAATACGCTTGCTTTGAGCGGCCATGGAGAGGGACTCCTGAAGCTCCTGGCTAAAGATGATGTCCTTGATAAGCATGCTCTCGACCTGGACACCCCAACCAGCGGCAACATCCTCAATGATCTCGCGAATAGACTCGGCGATCTCTTCGCGACGCTCAATCACATCTTGCAGAATACGCGCTCCGATGACATGTCGCAGCGTCGTCTGGGTACGCTCCAGTAGCGCTTGACGTACATTTGAGATACCAAAGGCGGCTTTGTGAGGAGCGACGATGTGGTAGTAGATGACAGAGGTCAGGCGCAAGTTGACGTTGTCCTTTGTCATGCAGATCTGCTCGGGGACCTCTGATGTCTGAATTTTGACATCGATCTGGATGAGCCTTTCGCTGAGGGGGTTGACTTTGACCAGGCCGGGGTCAACGGCCTTGTAGAACCGGCCAAACTTGGTGACGAGACCGACATTGCCCTGATGAACATTCTTGTATGGGTTCGGGCAGCAGAAGCAGAAAGGAATGGCTCCCAGAGTTCCAGTGCAGGCACCGAGGGCGTTGACTTTGCATCATCAGAGTCAGCGCTCATGTTTTTGGTGGCGACCGAGATTGATTGTCGAGGGAGGGCGACTCACTCATGCTGCCATACCAGCCCTTGGGATTGGGATCGTTGCCAACAAGAGTGGCATAGCTCTGCTGTAGATCCCCTTGCTTGGGCGGCTGAACCTCCATCTTTAAGCCAGACTCGTACGCGGGCGCGGGCGCGGGCGCTAGCGCAGGCGCCTTGCTGGAGGATCCTCCACCGTTTGTCTCGGCCATGATGGATGCCGTGGATGAAGTGAAGGAAGGAATGATGACGAGAGTTGCGTGTGGTCGGTGTTGGTTGATATGTGACGGGTCGCACCTCGCAGCGTCGCAGGTTCAAGTATACAATCGCAGGCGGCGTTAACGAGGAGGCTCGTTATGGTTGCAGAAACGCGCGAGACGCAGGGTGCGCAGAAGGGACAGTCTTTATCATTCTGGGGAATTGTAATATCACATCTGACGTCGACGAAGAAGTCTGCTGACCTGGAGATCTCTCGGCTGCTTATTGTCAGCACGAATCCCGTTCGGGGCACCCACTGGGCCACTGGTGGCAAGCACTTGTGGTCGTCACTGCCGCCTGGTGGTGGTGTGCGGCTTGTGGGTGGGGAAGGCGCCAGGCCGTCCAATACTAGCAGGCGCGATCGACACAATGACTGCAATACATAATGCTAAAAAAGCAAGGCGAATTCCAGCACGGCCCCCCGACTGAACGTTCACAGAGGGAGGCGCGAGGCAGTGCCGTAATATCGCGGGGTCATGATTTAGCTGCCAACTGCGGAAAACGGTGGATAATGTCCGTCTCCAGCCACAGCATCATATCATCCAATCATGGTCGTTGGATCGACAGTCAGCTGTTTGTTTCTGGAAGCCTTCCATCCGTGGTTTCGCCACCGGTGTGCCCACAGGAAAAGTGAATACCACGAATACCACCAGTGGAGCAGAACTTACATGAACCAGCCCCACGAGGCTGTGCAGGCGCTCGTCCCCAATCATTTGATGGGAAACATATGTCCATAAAGGTAGATGCCGTGTACGGCCGTATACGGGGATTTGAACATCAGACGCTTAGAGATGCTACAGATCTTTATGATAACTGGTGGGGCGGATCATGGCCCTTTGAGATGAAATGAAATGGAGACTTGGATATGCTCCAGGCGGACTGGCGTGTTTAAGAATCCCTTCCTGCCATGTTATTCTACTTCGTCTCACTTCCTCATGATGCCCATGCCATGCCTTACCGAATCTCCGGCTCCCTCATGAAATCCGGAATCGTGAAGCCTGTCTCTCCGCCCTCCAGTCTCGCCGCCGCCAAACTCCTCGCAATGTCGCCCAGCATATCGCTCGCGTTCCACGCACCGTCAGCATCCTTACTTGCACTGGTGTCAGCCATGTCCTCTGCGGCGCTTGCGGTTCCCGCCTGAGCAGCGTCCGAGTCAAAGGCGTAGATCTTGATCCCTCTCAGGTGCGTGTCCTTGCCGTTCTGGTGGTTCTCCAGGATCTGCATCTGCAAGACATATGATACTAGCGTGTTGCCGTCTGGCTCGCCGCCTGCGCCCGCGATAGGCACCTGCTGCCAGCCCGCGGGGCTGTCCATGGACATGGTGGCAAACTCGATGAGGTTGTTCTCGCTCGTGCCAGATTTGAAGACGATCTTTGTGGGCGTGTAGGATTCGTCCTCGTGGTAGTCGACGAAGAAGCGGATGTCACGGATGCCGACGCGCTTGACGAAGTAGACTGTGAGTTTGTGTGGTTGAGGGCCATCAGATCTAGGTTTTGGTCACGCTAGTTAGTGATTTCGTCCTTTTCCTTTTCTTCTTCTTCTTCTTTTTTTTTTTTTTGCCTTTTTTTGTTGTGTTTTTGAGGAAAGTGATATGGATTACGCACTGCCAGAACAACTTAACATCATCGCTCCGTAGCTCCTCCACGCCATTCCCGGGCTTATGGCTGCTGACGGTGAATCTGCCCAGATTCGAAATCTCCTTGAGTCCAATATCGGCGGGGTCAATCAGATTCATAACTTTGTCGTGCTCTTCTTCCTCATCCTCGTCGTCGTCCCCATCCTCGTCCTCATCCTCATCCTCCTCTTCAACGTACTCTTCGACACTCGCATTCTCGGCGTCATGTTGCTCCTGTGACGGCAATTCTTCCTCATAATAGGTCCTGGTGTTCGTGGTGCTGCGCGTCTGCTGATCCATGCCGGTGTGACGCGCTCTCGTCATGGCGAGGACGCTCAAGTCCGGCTCGGAGCCAGACTCGTCCGAGTCGTAGGGCATGCTGAGCCGCGTGCCCGTGTATCGGGCGGCTTGGGAATCAAAACACGTTAGCGAGACAGCGCCATGTCGGCGTGAATCAACATCAAGCACAACTCATGATGCTCTCCTGCGTCACAGCGGCTTGCTCAGCCAAAGCCGTGGCTGCTAAGGCATCCCACCTCTTCATAAAAAACACACACACACTGAATGGTCGTGACATGAAGAATCAGAACGAAGCCGAAAAGAAGAAAAAAAAACAATCCCCCCAACTCACTTCTGTGCAAACGAAACGGATGCGGAGCCACACCCGCCGCCGCCGCCAACCCCGGCGGCGAAGCGTTCTGAGCAAAAGGATGGTCGGGCGTTGGATGCGAATAAGTCGGCGTCACCTGTTCCTGGTCGTGGCTATGGCCGTACGTCTGGTTCTGGCCTCGATGCTGCTGCTGCTGCTGCTGTTGACGCCGCGATCTTCTTCTCTCCGGCGCTCCTTCCACTTCTGAGGCTGCGACATGGTGGGCTCGGCGCGAACCACGCGCAATATTATCATCCATGGCTGCCTTGTCTCTCTCTCACTTCTTTGATTTGTTTCCTTCTTCTCCCGCCCAATAAAAAAGATTCCTCAACGAGATACCTCGCAGTGCGCCTAACGTATATTGTATTACCGAGAAATTTCTGAAAAAAAATTTGACTTCGGCATTGGCATGAATTAAAACCTAGCAGCCCACTCACACCGCGCTGGGCCATCAACACGCGGGGTTGGGCCGAGTAAGGTGGAAGGGATGTGTAGTCAAGAAAGCTACGAACTTGGACGACACTGCGGGCATTGTCGTCTGCACGGGACGGGAATCCCTCACGGAATGTGTGTTTTTGGGGATGTTGGGATGTGGGCGTTTTGCTGGCTAAACCTGCTTGTTTGGCCGGGTTGGACCGTATTCTCGAGGTACAGACGCGGTGTCACGTGATGGCTTTTTCACGTGTATTTTCTTGCTATAGGGTGGGAGCGGAATTTCGAGATGTTATATCCCTCAGAAAAGAGACGTGCGATAAACGTATATGTCAAATGAATAGAATAAATTATCTGCAGAAACGCCCTCGCCACCCACTCTCTGCCAATCTATTGTCGGTGGACAATGCCGTCTTCACCATGAAAAAACGCCAACCCCGTGTCCATCATGACCATGCCTATAGTTATATACTTCTCACGTCCGGCAATGCCTCCTGTCTCATCGTCCAAATATCCACACCAACCTTTTCCCCCCCTTCCACCGCCGGCGAACTTGCATGCAAAACCGTCCCATCCACCACGTCCTCCCAATAACCTGACACCTCGCCCATACTCCTTCCTCATCACGATTAATAAACCTGCACCACTTCTCCTCCGTGCGTGGCTTCAGATGCGGGAAATTCGTCCCTCCGCCGGTGAGGTTTTCAGCCTGACGTACCCGAACATCGAGGTCGCGTGGTTCCCGCCCATGGATGCAGTGGCGTAGGAATCATCCCCGAACCAGTGCGTGTGGAAGTCATGTCTCTGCGCGAAACGGCGTATTTGACTAACTGTATCGGTCCAACCTGCGACTCGGGGACATTGAAGCCTTGGAGGTCAGCGCTCGCCGTTCAATACCGTGAACGACGGGGGACCTTTATACGAACGTGGACTGCGAGGTGCGGGCGGAGTGCATGGCTGACGAGCCGGACGAGTCGAGGACAGCAGAGTTGAGGACAACAGAGTGTGCGAAGTGGCCGTGCCTGGGTGAGGTTTAAGATACATTACCAACGGCGACTTGGCAACGATATGGTCCTTGTATGGCGAGTGTGTACATTTGTGTTCACCGGAAAGAGGCGATCTCCAAAGTCTTCACTAGCGATGACTATGTTTTCGTTCTAAAGATGGAACGAAATGATGATCGCCTTCTAAGTCGATTCGCTGCTATTGCGGAGATACTTGGGGACCGATATACATTTGATACTATGGAAAGCGATGAATGAAGCACTCTACAATGCTACAATCTCGATAATTTGCAGCATCTCGAGCGGATGTATTGGGCCATTCTGTCTACTCATGAAATCGCCACTCACTCGGAAGTCAGAGATGAAGTATTCACAGGTAGGTTACCATCGCATGTCACGCATTGGCTGCAACAACCCACCTGCTTGGTACTACGTATTTTGAGCACTCCCCATGATTGACTAACTAACGAGGTTTTATACGTGTTTAAGATGGGGAAACCTCTGATGCATTACTTGGCCAACGAAGAGCCTGACCGCACGTCATGCGTCAAGGCCATGAATGCGCTCGCCCAGACGTTTGCAGACTACTTATCCGCTCCGTACATAATCTGTATGTATGTAATCCGTACATGCCTCGATCTCAGCCTGGTCGCATGGTCGCCTTTTTTGAGGCGCTAGTTTACCCGACTGGCTTTGACCGTGGTCGTCTTTGGCTCAGCCATTTCCAAGCCACGAAGCATGACGACGGTCCAAAGACCGAAGGTATTTGCTGTATGAAAGCCAAAAAAAAAAAATGCCTATTAGCCCTCGCTTGGCCTCCTCGAGACTTTTTGTTTGACGTGGCCCTTTCAGGAACCATTCAAGTCGCTGCTTTGGAATTACGGTCATAAAAATAATGACTCTGTGACGGGTTCTCTGTCCTTTTTTTTTTTTTTAGTTAATACAGTGGCACTCCGTATGCAGATCATACAGTATCAACAGTTATGGACATGGGCGGGAAGGTGTGATGTTACATACATACACATACGGAGTACTCCGTAGTTTAGTTCGTGTTCCAGCTCTGTTGCTCCGTCTCCGCACATACTCCGTGCACGGACTACACTTGCCCACTCGCCTCTTCTGCAGCTTGCCTACGTATGTATGTGCATATGTACGCCCATTGGAACCGCTCAGGGGCAGCTTTGTCTGTAGTATGTAATGTACATGTAAGGAGTACATTGGGTGGTGGGTGGGCTGTAGTCAGTATGTATGTACATGTACATTCATCGCATCCATAAGGGTCCTTTTAGTTCCCGTCTTGGCGCAATAGTCATTCGATGTTGTAATCCGCACGGATCCGCACCGAGTACGGATTACTCCGTATTAAATATAGAAGGGTAACGAAGTCAGGGGGAGTTATTACCAAGGACCGCGTCGTTCCATACACACGAGCATGATTGTTTCGAATCGAACCATGTGCCATGCCACCGTTATGCTATGCACAACAGTGAATTGGATATTGCACGCAGCGGTTCGAAACTCGATTATAATGTTGAAATGTTAAAATGGGTCTTTCAACCGAGACACAGTTCAGCACTTTGCCAATATTAAAGTATTAAAGAGTCATTCAGAAACAAGTCAAAGGCGGGCAATGTTGTAATCGACCCATCCGAAAAAGGTGCAGGTGGGGCCCGCTTGCTGACAACTGGAATGAGAAGGAGCTTCCGGAAACCGTGAAACTCTGAAACATGGGTCGACGAATGACGAATGCTCTGCTCCACAGAGAATGCACAAGTTGGGGACAGGAACTCTATGACATGTACCTACGTACACATTCAGCCTCGGCAATAGTGCGAATAACCCCCCCGCCCCCCTGAACCAAGTTCAGATGGATTCATCCAGCAGCTCGGGAGATGTTTTGGGGGAAACGAACGTCGACAGTTCGCTAGCAACAAGGCAGCAAGGTCACTAGTTTCTGAAGGGCGCGCGCGCGCCAATCTGTTAATAGCGCGCGAGTCCCAAGTAAAACAACTCGTGGCTTGTTGATCTGCATCGAGCAAATGTGGTTCTTCATGGCATTGACCCAGAGTGCTTGGGACTGCCGGAAGGCTCGGGTAGTCTGCATCGTCTTGGTCCCCGGCGAGCCGGACCGACCACGAACACGAAGCGCACGAAAGGGGGATTGACATGGGTGTACGGATCCGTAGTAATATTATGGATTATGAGGTGCCGCCATGGTTTGCAATCAATGCATGCACAGCCGCCTGGCCTGTGACAAGTGGGCGGCATATCTCCATTTCTTCTGCTTCCGCTTCCTCTTTGCCCACTCCTTCTCTCAATCGCAATCGGCCTGGTCATTGGCGCGTTACTGACGCATGCAAGCGTCGACTACATACTTCGCCGACCCCGGACTCGTCCTCTCTCTCCCTCTCTCGCTCTCTCCCTCTTTTCCTCCGTCCCTCTTTCCCTACCACGTACGCGCGTTTGGCCACTGCGAGCTCCGCATCCGGCCCACGTGCCTTGCCACTCTTTAGCTCTTTAGAGACCACGCTACAGATAATAGCAGCACCACCCGTCGGGAGCCGTCGGGAGCAGCTGCGATCCTTGATCCTCGATCATCGCCATTTTATTTTGTCTGTTTCATTGGGGCGTTTTACATAATTCGGGTCTTTCAACGGCCCTGTCCCCGGCTCTGCTCCAGTTTAGGATTTGTCGTTGCACGCGACAAAGGAGCATAATTGCCAAGAGCCGACATCAACCCCCATTGCTCCTGCGTCTTCTCGCCTCACGAAGCTACCATCGTCGAGCATCCCCATTCAACCCGGCCTGCGCATCATGGTCCGCTTTCTGGACAAAGAGCCTTGGGCCTCACCACCGATGCTTGGCAGAATGTCGTCGCCACGAATTTTCTCGAGGAGGCCGCTCCTCCCCCTCTGTCTACTTGCATTTGCGGCTTTTTTCCTACTCACCAGGAACACGGGACAGTTCTGCGAAGACGGGAGCTATTGCGATATTTCCCGGTTAGGCAAAAAGTTGCCCAATTTTGGAAACGAAGCTACTGAAAACTTGACCACCAGTGACAAGACTCACACTGGCAGACCGAATGTTGCATCTGGCCCCGAAGCAGTCACATCCGACGAATGCGTCAACTTTCCCAATACATCCAGTGTTTTGACTATAATGAAGACCGGTGCCTCCGAGGCCTACACCAGGATTCCTACGCAGCTGATGACGACGCTCAAGTGCCTGCCCGACTTCCTCTTCTTCGGTGACATGAAGCAGAAGATTGCGGGCTACACGATTCACGATAGTCTTGACACGGTTCTGGACGAGGTCAAGCAAAAAAACAAGGACTTTGAGCTATATCACCGACAGAAGAAGTGCCCGGTCGACCAAGGAGAATGCAACAAGCACCACGATACTGCCAGCCAAGGATGGAATTTGGACAAGTATAAGAATATCCACATGGCCGAGAAGATTTACAAGATGCGACCTGACTACGATTGGTACTTCTTCGTGGACGCCGATACCTATATCGTGTATCCCACCTTGATTGAATGGTTGAAACATCTGGACCCCAAAAAAAAGCACTACATCGGAAGTGTCGCATATCTGGGCGATCTCCCCTTTGGACATGGAGGAAGCGGTTACCTCGTCTCCAAAGCTACTATGCATGCCATGTTCCACGAAAAGGAGGGCATCGCGAACAAGTATGACGATGCCACTCAGCGTACTTGCTGTGGTGATGCTATGTGGGCACAGGCGCTCAAAGATGAGATTGGTGTCGGAGTGGTCAATGCAGTGAGTATCATTGGGATTTTGAAAGCAACTGATGCGTTTGAAAAGGGCAGGAACAAAAATTACTAACAGACAAAAGTGGCCTGTGATTAACGGCGAAAAACCTCATACCCTCCCGTACGCCGAGGACGAGTGGTGTCAGCCCATCGCCACCTTGCACCACGTTGTGGCCGAGGAGATCTCCGATCTATACGCTCTTGATAAAGAGCGCAAGTTTGCCCGGCCTTTGCGCATCAAGGAATTGTATCACAGATTCTTGGCCCCACGCCTGGTAGAGGCCCGACCGGACTGGGACAACCTGAGCGACGACGTGATCTACCTGAATTCCTCAATAGCAAAATACGACGAATACTTGGTGAATCGGGCCAAGAAGGACGGCTTATCCGATAAAGAAGCCATAGCCTACAAGAGTTTCGACGATTGCAGGGATGCCTGCCTGAGCCTTGACAACTGCTTCCAGTTTCGCTTCCAAAACTACGTTTGCTCGTTGTCTTACAAGATCAGACACGGCAGGCCCACCCAGAAAGATGATGACGAATCCAAGCGATATATGAGCGGATGGAACATCAAGAAGATTAACGAATGGGTCGAGAAACAAGGGGATTGTGGGAAGACGTTCAAGTGGACCGTCAAAGATACTTGAATTTGAAGCATTTCTGCTGCCTCATTTTGGTTCCGTTGCTTTTCAGCAACACAATCTCTGAGAGTCGAGCGAATCCAGTTGGGGGGGGGGTGCGATCGCGGGCCCTTTGCTGAAACTCGACGACTCACTCGTCAAGCCAGCGATACGCGCTGAACACCGATCAATCGGTTTTGGATAAACGGCATTCCGACAGGGGGCAAAATCACCTTCGGCTCGGAGATATTTTAAAAAGGACGATTAAAAATGAAGACTTTGGATAATTAACGAAACCTAACCTCATTGACTCAAGTCAAGATGAAACTGAAATACTCGACTCCATACTTAGGAGGGAGAAGGACAGACGCGAGCTTTCTCGAGTATATGGCGAGGTCTTTTTTTTTTTTTTTTTGGACAACAGTGACGAGGTAGTATATAAATAGACATGGGGATCAGGGGAAAAAAAGATTTATATACCCGTTGCCATGGCACGAGGAGGCATGCAAGGGACATGTTGACCCTATGCGATGAAACCACCAGCAGCTTATTGTACACAATTATAGGGGCTTACTTGGGACGGTTCTGTATCAGTAATAGTATGTGTCCTATAAAGAGTGGGTTCAATGAGAGACCAAAATGTGAGAGAATTTGCACGAGTTCGATGGTGCTAGACACTGATGTTGACGGATTAGGGAACACGGCACGGGCCTTGGGGGGAAAGCAGGAGACATGGGAACATGAATAGTCTGACCTCGCACCTATTTTTCTTATATTGTAACAAGTCTAGTCTGGAAGACGGACTTTTTCGTAGTGATGGGCATGGTGGAGGACTCGCGCCAAAGAATTACCATTCACGATATTGAGAGAAGTACTATTCACGAGGTGAGCATCGGAGTGACTCCTGCCGTCCACTAAACGAAGGGGGCACCTGGTATGGCCAGTACTGGGAAGCTCCGCTGATGGTGAGAGAAGCAAGAGGCATCGATGAGAGACTGTAGCTCTGCATCGTTGCTCTCCTTGGCCGCACGCAGCGGCTCCTGGTAGATGCCAGCCAGTGCCGCACCAGCTATCAGGCGTCGGTAAAAAATGGCCATCCAGAGACCTTTCCTCCATTCTGGCATGCGGTCAGGATGCTACGGGGCCCCATCTGGATACTTTCCCTGCATGTCTCTGGGTAACAGCATCAAGTCATCAGAAAGTATTGAGCGTGCAAGGCGCTGGAGGTCCCAAATGGCATTGAGCTCTGACGGGCTGGGCATGGACCTTCTGCCACTCAAAAATGACACAATATTCCAAGGGGGGCCGGTAGGCCATTTCATGTATTAAAATGGTGCAAAGAAACCTCGCAGGGTTCATTCATGTTCGTCGTTGAGGGCGAAGACTTTTGCCGACTGCAAGTACGAGGCCGACAAGACATAACCTTCCCTGCCGGGCACTAGGCAAGTCTGGTACTAGCTCCGACCCTCAGATTAGGCTACATATGTATGTACATACGGATTACGTACATAATAATACGGACTAGACAAGATTAGACAGATGCGCCCCAAAACAGTGAAATTGGACATTACATAACGTCATGTGCCCAAAAGGACGGATGGAGTTGCCAGGGTGCCAGGGTGCCAGGCATGAAGCACCCTTGCTTGCGGCGCCTGATCCGTACGTACATATGTATGTATGTACTCCGTATGTACATACACATTACCGAGGCTACCTCTTTCTTTTTGGCCGGCGGCCTGATATGACGGGTCACTTCCCTAATAATGTGGAGGGCGTTTTGTTCGCTGGCTGGTGGTGGTCTACCACGTCCACGTCCGTCCGGTTTCGATGATGCATGTTGTATGTAGTGCTCCGCAGATCATGTCCCGATCATGTCCCGATCATGTCCCAATCAATCAGTCGAATCGAAATGAACAAATCTCATCCACGACCCGTTTCCATCATGTCCCTGAAATTGCGGCCCGTCTGGCAAAAAGCGCCGCGCCGTCCAGAGAGGACCCAGTGGGGTGTTTTGTGCATAATTGCAATAAAATCACGTCCGTCTGTACTAATGCATCGCTGTGAGAACATGACGACACCCTATCTCATCATCAGGACGTGCATCAGAACGTGCATCAGGACATGCATCAAAACATGCACGTCTGTCCGCTTCGCTTGTCTGATGTCCGATGCTGCTGGCCTGGCCACGACTTGACGGTGCGACTCCTTTTTGTCTTTTCTTTTTTTTCATATGCTCGTCTGGCACTTGCCTAGGACCACCCCCCCCCCCCTCCTTGGGTCCTCAGGATCCGCTAAAGGGAGACAGACGCCAGGGGCACCGGGACAGGAACGGCAACTGTAAAGTGCTTGCTGACTGCCAGCCTGACTGCCGCACGCGTGCATCTTTCAAATGGGGGGGACCCACCGCTTCCCTCGTTCGCGGCAAAAATGGCAAGCCGAGCCCAAAGGCAAGCGATGCCACAGGGCCGCTGCGCTGTCTTGTCACTCAATCCGAACCAACTTGTTGCCAAACAAGTCTGGTGCCTCCTGGTCTGGTGCCTCCTGGTCTGGTGGTGCTCACTGTAATAAACTGTACTCACCTACTGTACTCACCCTCACTTCGGGAGCATTCTGTGTATGATTTGTATGCATCTGCCCCGTGCCAAGTCCCAGTCCCCGTCCCCGTCCCCGTCCCAGTCCCAGTCCCAGTCCCTTCTCTTTCTTCCTCCCTTTTCCATCCTCGCTCGCTTCTGCATCTCGCCAATTCTTTATATCTCTTTCGCCTCTCGTTACCCCCCCCGCGTCTCGACGTTTGCATCTCCATCCCCCAGACTTCCACTGTTTTATATCTCTCCAGCGTTGCCGCCGTTGGATTGCGTTGCGTCGCTTCGCCTTGCGTTGCGTTGCGTTGCGTTGCGTTGCCACCACCGCCCACTACCCACTACTACTACATCACTTACTGCTGCCCACATCGCCATCGCCCATCGCCCATCGCCCATCAAATCGTCTATTCGACAACAACAATCTCATCATCAAAATGACTGACGCTGAGCTCGATCGTGACTGGGTCCCCAGCGGACGCCGACCCTTGTCGTACGTACAATCCTGCCCCATTGCTGTGTGTGCCGATTTGTCCTTTAGCCATGACGCTCCGACCTGGCATGGGACGCCATCAGTCTGTTTATACAGGAGAGATGAAGCTCTCGCGCTTACTCTTGGGGCCACCTAGCCAGCTAACCTTTGGCTTCTCTTTTCAAGGACTGTTGCTCGCTCCTTCTCCCAAGAGCTGATGGACATCTTCCGCATCGACAACTCCGTTTCCGATCTTGACCAGCAAGTAAAGGAGAGGTTGGTGCTCCTCGCGCGTACCTAGCTGCTGAGCCCCCCTCCATCCCGTCACAGCCCAACGTGTCAAAATCAGACTGACTGACCCCCGCTTTCTGCTACAGACGCGAAAATGTCGGCAAGACCACCCAAGAGCTTGCCGAACTCGAAGCTCGCATCCGTGACATGGAGGAACGTCTTCATCGCAACAAAGGGGTAAAGCAGCCCGCTAGGCGGCCCCAAGCACCCGGCGGTCCTCCCCCACCTCCACCCAAAGACGAGTCCAACAAGTCGCGACCAGGCACCGCTCGCGCTCCTCGACAAGCACCCAGCTCTGCCAACATGCCCCCAACGCCTGGGGCCAGCGAAGGTGACTATTATCTCGTGACCCACGCTGACCTCGACGACTCCTCTCGCTGACTTGTTGTGTCTTTTTTTTTTTTGTCTCCAAACATTAGATGGTGACGCCGAACAGTAAACACAATAATTACACGCCCCTTGTGCCTCTGGCGCCTCGCCAGCTACCTTGCCGCAGAGGCTGTCGATGACACTTTGGACTCTCGTCATGTTCACGCAAACCACACCCCATTGTGCCTTGTTGGTGGCAAGCCTGAATGCATGTCGCGAGGCTTGCGAAGCTTCAGTCTCTGACCTCACCCCTGGCAGCATTAATTCTATCGGGCGACAATGTCACTTCGCGGTACTTGAAATTTGTCCTCGCCTTTATTTCCCCTCGTTGCATTGGGTAGGGAGACCACGCATGCGCAAATATTATACCACTGCTCCCTGATCATTAATTGTCTTTTACTACGCTCGTCACGTACAACTGCTTTTTGACGAAACGATCCCCGGCGTTTTTTTTTTTTTTCAATCTCACATACGGCATAACGGAACCAGATTGCACACGTGCAAACCACCAGCTACACCCGGAGCCGAAGTAGTCACGATTTCGGCTTCTTACTACTTACTATTGATCACCTTTCACTTAACATGAGTTGTTGTTTCCCCGACATCATCGCGCCCTAAGGACCTCGAACCCTCAGTGAGGCTGTGTTCAAACCACGTGTGAACAACTTACGAATCATACAACTCTTTTTTAATATCTAGATTTGGGAAGGGGGAAAGACGAGAATAATATTCTTGCTGTCTTTTCTTGCGGCATGGACTTCGTAGGGAGGACTTGGGCGGCAAGGTCGACGAATGAGATGGGATACATGGCGTGACATCAGGTTGAGTGGACGGAGAGGGCGGGCAACACGGGATGCTGGTTTTTTTTTTTTTTTTGACACCATGTCGATCAAGGCCAATGACTTTTCTGAACTTGTATATATCACGACGAGGCCGATGGTTGTGCTTCAATGTCCATTGCTGCCCCGAAGTTTTGTGTGTCTGTCCCTCTGCCAGCCTCGGTGCTTTCTGCGTCGCATTACAGTCTGTTTTTATCGCCTGTGGTTGTAATGAACCGTCTTGTTCATTTCTCTTTGAACAAATAGTCAGTGCCTTGTTCTAGCACACATATTTGGGAACTGGCGCAAAGCTTATACAGCCACTTGTATGTCAATTGCTGCTGCATCGGCACTTGTATATGCAAAGCTAATGCCTAACTAGTAACCGGGGGCTCCCGCGCACTTCTGATTTCGGCGCAGCAGATCCGAAACAGGAAAAGGAGGTGTGAAATGTACAATAACAGAGCCGGACAACGAAAAAGTCAACTCGTTTTCTTTTCCGCCAGGCAGGCAGGCAGGCAGGCAGGCAGGCAGGCAGGCAACCAACCGACCCGACCATATGCTGACTAACTAGCTGACTACTTCAATAGTAGGTGGGCAAGAAAATTATCAAAAAAAAAAAGTACACGTCATGAATTCTTTCTTTTCACATATCGTCGAGTTTCTTATTGGCCAGGCCAATTCTGTTCTTGTCCACGTCAAACGCAACAAAGATGGCCTTGAGCATCACGTCCCCCAGAACAGTGACGTCCATGTCCTGGGCACTTTGCATGCCGCCCCAGCACAAGGACGGATCGGAATCGATGGGTCCGTAGTTGAGATATGTGCCTGGGATGCGGAGGACGTGCTCTGTGGAGGGGAGCTTGAAGAGGAGATCGGGGAGGGAGTCGGCCTGCGAACAGGGGAACATGTATGCGTTGGAGAGGGGGGAGGCTCTGCTTTGGGCTCCGGGGATGGAGAGCCAGTATCTGCTGGCGAGGGGGTCGGGCAGGAACATGAGGGAAGTGCCTGTGTCGATGGTGGCTTGGAAGCGGTGGTACATCCACATGGGATGGTCGTCCTTCCAGGCCGTGAGGTCGAGGTCGATATCCCAGTGGGGGCTGTCGGATCGAGACGCCAGCCAGGTCATGTTGTCCGAGGGGATGGACTCGTTGATGTACCCAAAGTCGAAGCGGCTGGGGGCGTTTCTGCGCAAGTCGACCGTGAAGACGGGCCTGTGAAGATGCGGCCGGAGGATGGAGAGGAAGGACGGCGTAGGGGGCGTGATGTTATTGGGGAGGCGTTTGGCGAGGCCCATGATGCCGCTGATGGCGAGTTCGGTTTCGAACCGCGGAGCCATGATCTGCGCGGATTCGATCGTTGCGTTGGGGACGCGGAAGCCGCCCAGGAGGAGGGTGTCATGGTACACGATGCCCGTGGCTGTGGTTCCGTCAACTGCAGGTAGCCCGTTTGTTAGCGGGAGGCTTGTCCAACAACACGCTGTTGTCCATTTTCAGATGCGCGACATCCAGAGGACGACGGCATGGAAATCTCACGGTATTCAACCCCCCAAACGGCCTTGTCGATGCGCTTAGCTGTCTTGGACGAATCTGGCTTATATCGCGGTGCCCAGGGGCCTTGGTCGTTGACGCGGTAGATTGTATCGGACGATTGGACCCAGCTGGCACGGATGAATGTCAGAACGCCTGTTTCATAATCCTCAACATTGAATTGGGTAACCAGCTGGGAAGCATATACGAACACATCGGACGACCCCGTGTCCAAGATCATCTTTAGTTTCTGAGGAGGCGTCCCAAACTCGACCTCGGTGATGTAAGCCTGGTCATGAACAATGGGTCTGGCTCCAGCACTGCCCTCTTTTTTTTTTTTTTTGGTCACCCAGCAGAGCAGCCAAACAAGTTAGTCCCCATGCGTTGTCTCGTGATAGTCAACGTGTCAGTTGGAGACTCACCACCTTCAGCGAGAGCACTCTTGCCCAGAGACGCCTTGGAAGCGCTGCTCCCCCAGCGGCCATGGGCAGCAGCCCAGTCAGAGGCAAAATCTCGCCGCTGATCATTCTTGGGCCTCGCTTCCAGAGAGAAACTGCGCTTCGAGGGGCCGTGTGCTGGCACCGCGGCGCCGAAGACGTGGGCGACGAGGGTGGCGGCGAGGATGGGAAACGTCTTCATGGTGTTGAGGGGGGAAAGGAATGTTTTTCAAAAAGTGTCCGAAGGACAAAAGGAGCGTACTTGTCTTTTTTCTTTTATCCTTTTCTTCTTCTTCCCCCTTTTCCACAACGAAAGACAGAGTAAATGAGTGAGTGACCTGCAGGCTACAGAAATGGCTGTGGGAAACTGGATCAGGAGGTGCGAGCTGAAGATTCGGCGATTGACCCAAAAAGGGCGGAATAGTGAGCGGTTTGATGATGAAACAGTAAGAAGAATGGACACGGGCACAATGGCTTTGAGCTCAACGACTTGTGACTCTATCGGACGGGGCCAACAGTTGCAGCCGAGGACTCGAGTCACTCACAGCCGGTGGCAGCTGCCATGGATGCACGCACTCCATCCAGCATTACCAGCACCAGTACCTGTCCACACACACATGGACTGCTGCGGTTCATCTTGTTCCATATGGAAAAGCACCATTTACGCTTGGGGAGAGGTTTGTGCTGCGTGGGCGGGTTGGGCCATGGATCCCGTGTGCGTAATTAATTGCCTGGCGTGCAACCACAAATCGGCAGCAATCGAGAAGAGGTGATACCAAACCCGCGTAACTTCACACTACGATCCCTGGTCTTCCGAACACGTTTTTCCAACACGGTTTCATTTTCATAATCTTGGCGTCAGCGCTGCACCATGGTAGTCGTGAAAGAGAAACGGGCCATCTCGATGATCTAAAGCTTTGTAATTTATTCATGCTTTCTCTGCCTCTTGTACATATATACACATTTGCCATAATGATACTTCACTTCTCCCACTCTACAACTCGTCATGGCCGGTCTTTTCCCCAGCCCCCTTCTGATCCGCCTCCTTGTCTGCCGCCTCTTTTCCAAACTTTTGTTTCTCCTCCATCTCCTTGACTTTCTGGAGCAACTCTTCCATTTGATCTGGGGTGAAACGCTTCCCTCCAGTGGGCTTCTCTGCATCCCCGCTGTTCTTTGACTTATCCTTCTTCTTTCCATTCTTGCTCGCCTTCTTGGCCTTGCTGTCAAAGTTGCGGACAGCCTTGAGTGCCAAGTCCATACGGACCTTGTCAAGCTTGCGCGTCTTTTCTGTGAGATCCTTGACGAGGAGGATGGGGTTGGCCGTTTCGGCCAGCTTGCCTTGCTTTCCCTCCATGTCCTTTAACCAATCTTCGGTCGACTTGCGAAGCGTCTCTAATTCCTTAAGCTCTTCCTTTGAGAACAGAGGGGGCACGGAACCAGCCGGCTCCTTTTCCGCCTTTCCGCCCTTCTTGGTGGCCTGGGCTGCGTCATCATCCTCGAGGCCGTCAGACTCGCCCGTTGATGTCTCTGAAGAGGCCGAAGTGGGTGCTGATCCGCTGGCGCTTGCAGCAGAGGCCGTAGCTTGCCACTCCTCATGCTCCGCAATCTGCTTGTGGATTCCGTCGATGTAGTCGCCGGTTCGCTTCAGAGCGTCCCTGAGCGAAGTGATCTTGGCCGGCCGCTTCTCGGCTTCCTCAATCCTGGTCTGGACAGGGACAACAATGTCTTGGAGAATCTTGAGCTTGGCCTTGAGGGCTTCCTTGGTGGCTTCGGCGCCGTCCTCGTTCAGCCAGTCACCAACCTCGCTAGCCTTCTCAGCTAATGCAGTACGCTCCTTCTGGGTAGACGAAGCGATGAAGCTTTCTGATTCGAGAAGATCTCGGATCTTGTACGTGTATCCTTCGAGCTGGTTAAGAGCTTCCTCACGCTGCAATCGGGCCTTGTCGGAGGCTGCAAAAGCCTTGAGTCTATCCTTGGCCTTGGTCAATTCAGCCTTTGGCAGTCCTGGCACGCCAGCCTTTTCCAATTCGATCTCGACTGGGATGGAAACAAGTTGCCTCTTCTTGACCTCCTTGGTCTCTTCAGTAGGCGTCTCTGGCTCGGAAACGCTGGAAGAGGTCGCAGGTTCAGAACCGGCAGACGTGGCGGACGACTTGGCATCATCCTTCATAGCTTCATCAGAGCCCTCAGACTGGTTTGCGTCGACCTTTTCGCTGTCACCATTGAGTGGCTGCTGGTCTTTCTTACCACCAAACCCAAAGAGGTTCTTAACGCCATCAACGAGGCGTTCCGTAACGGTCACTTCAGCTTCGCACTCGATTGCAGCCCTTGTCACCTGGACTTCGCCATTCTCCGCACTCAGCTTGACACCAAGCTTGAAGACAATCTCGGATTCTATGCAAGAAGGATACTTCTCTTTCATGGCAGCCACAGTCGTGGTTAGGTTCTTGGTCACCAAGGACGCAGTCTCTCGGTCCTCGGAGTCAACCTGCTGATAGAAAGTAAGAGCGAAATCTTCCTGGTCGTTGAAGGTCATCTCCTTGGGAACTCCGCCGAGAGGTGAGCTGGCAGTCCACAGACGCTGTCGCTGTGGCTTTTTGCTGTTCGCCCGTTTAAAGCCGGAAGCGTACATGGGCCCCTCGGAGATTCTGATCTCCTTGACGCGGAAGCTGGGACTGAGCTCGGCAGCACGGAAACCAGCTCCGAACACGGCAGCCTCGTCCGAGTTGACGTTGGATCGAAGCTTGTCCGAGGAGCCAACAGCCTTCTCTAGAGCTTTCTGCACAAACGGTGTGCGCGTAGCACCTCCATGCAGGATGACCGAGGCCAACTCATTTGGATCAAGGCCAGACGTTTTGATGGCGTCGTTGATCACGGCGCCTATTCTTTCAGCATGGCCCTCAGCCATGGTCTCAAACTCGGCACGTGTAACCTTGTATTTGAAGTCGACATCCTCATAAAGACCCTCAAAGCTTGCTTGCGTATTCTGATTGGCGCTCAGGACATGTCGAACTCGCTCGGCTTCCTTGCTAATCTTTGCCATGGCACGTCCATGTGCCTTGAACCCTTCGGCGGTGGCAGAGATCTTTTGAGCCTCCTTGGAGTCGATGAATTGAGACACCATATCGTCCATGATCAAGTAGTTGAGTGAATCACCGCCCAGAGTTCTATCCCAACCGCTGCCCAGAACATGAACCTCTTGCACAGTCTTGTTGAACTTTCCGATATCCTTGACGGTGCGGCTCTGGAACCGCATTACGGAGGCGCTGGTAGATCCAGCACCCATGTCGAAGATAAGATGATATTCCGGCTTCTCACCTGCGTTGATGTTGGGGAACTGTCGGCTGGTAGCGTAGTTCAAGCCAACAGCCAGTCCATCACTGACCAGACTCAAAACCTTGAGGCCAGCCAACTCGGCCGCCAACTTGACAGCCCGCTTTTCTTCCACCGTGTAGAAAGGAGGAAAAGTAAGGACGATGGAACGAACCGACGAACCATCGCCGGCCGTAGCTTCTGCGTTCTTCTGCACACTCTGGAGCTCCATAGCCAACAGTTCCTCGACCATCCAGGCATCCTCTTCCGGCGCGAATGCACTTGACTTAAAAGCAGCGGTGTTGCGGGTGGCATGAGCCTTCAATTGAAGTGCCGGATGTCTGGAAGCATATTCTTTTATAGCGGTGTTGTCAATGGGGAGACCGAGGAGCGTCTTAAGGTTCGGGTAGACTTCGCCAGGAAATCGCGCGGCAATTGCCATGGCATCCGCACCATATAATCGTTCGGGGAACTGGCCCGCCTTGGGGCCCGACTTGGAGGGCTTAAATGCGACGGCAGAAGTTTCTTTTCATCGAGAATCTTTGGTCAGGACAATCTCGAGTGGAATACCTGGCTTCACCAAGGCAGCTTTGATAAACTCGGTGCCCAGGTCGACGCCGAGCACAGCCGCCGCCGCGAAAACATTGGCGGAGAGGAGAAAGATGGCTCCGAGGAGCATCTTCAATGGCGATAGCGGTGAAGATGCCATGTTGGGCGGGTGGTTTGCAGAGAACTGCTCCAAATAATTCAGCGACGCATCAACACTCGGTGTGTAACCGCCGGTAAATCTGCTTTCACTCGTGCGATGCGCCGAAGGGGAGAGTGCACAATAGAACAAGATGAAGAAAGGCAGAATAAAGATAAACGGGAAGACGTTCGAACGTTTGAGCGCCAAATAGGGCCAAGGTTAGTTGGCTCACAAACTCATGTGGTCGAGATTTAATAAGGCTAGGGCCACTGTGACTTCAAAAGGTTGATGTGGCCTCTGCGACGGCTTGTCATGTCATGACAACCCCACTTGTCCCACTTGTCACTTTCCGTCCACCTGTCCTTTTTCCTTTTTAGCACCGCCCATTTCAAGTCAAGGCTGACTGACATTTGCGGCCCCGATAAGAGCTGCCTCGCCCACAAATCGAGCTCCGATAAGGCTTCTCGAAACCACTGCCCGAGCTCCCGTTAATAATTCTAGAATCAAGCAAGCAACTCGCATGGGCAAGTCAATGGCAGTTTTAGAGCCCTGAGCTAAGAGAGGACCGAGTGAAGACATCGTCATGGCCGTCGTGTCATTCTCATGTGCTTTTTTCTTCTTCTGTTGATACAAGCCCAATCCGACCCCTTCACCAGGGATTCTACCTACACAAACATCTCCTTTCCGTAGGCGATGCCAAGTTTCCGAGCACGCCGCAGCAACTGCTGTGAAACACCAATCTGATAGCTAGGGTAATTGCGCTCAGAGAGTCCAAATGCGATGCGATGCCATGTCCCAATGTCCACTGTCTGCCCTGTCCCCAAAACCGGCTAAAAACCCGCCCAACGCCACCATGACATGATGTACAGATTGCCATTTGCTATGATTGCAACCAAAGACTCAAAATATGGCACAAGCATTTTTTTCGCGAGAAAATTAAGACGACTCCTCATTTCGGCGAGGTCGGGGGGGCATTCCGCCGCGCCCACGGCCTCGCCCACGACCGTCTCCGCGATGGCCACCACGACCACGGTGCTCTCCTCGTCCACGGCCTCGCCAGGTACCATTGCCTTCGCGTTCCTGGCGGCTCTTGTTGCGCTGAACCGGATGGTACCCATCGCCGGAGCCAACGGGGATGGCCTGTAGTCCTTGAAGTTAGCTGCGCTGGCCACGCTGGGAACTGCTGTCGGAAAAAGGAGAAGAAGAAAAGACTTCTCGGGAAAAAAAAAAATCATGCTCACCTGTTTGACCGGCTCGGGCTGGTCATCCGCCCAAGACCGCGACTGAGTGACATCAACCGCAGAAGAAGTGCCATTAAGCCCAGTCTCGGTTTCCGATGGATCATGCGGCACCTTTACTTCCACCCATTCCTGCGAAGCCGAAAGACCATTCTCGGTATCCCATTGGGTTTCAACTACAGCGTTGGCAGCATCGTCAGCGACACTGGCATGAGAAAGTCCCTGTCCTGTGGAATCCGAAACAGCTTGTTCACCCGTTGTAGACGCATCGCCAGCAGCGACCTCGGTGGCAGCAGCGGCCTCAGGAGGCGCCCCTTCAAGTTGCTGGGCGGCTCCGCTGTACAATGGGGTCTTGTAGTTCTCAGCGAGAGTTTTGACGACAGAATCTTAGGGTCGTGTTAGTGGAAGTTTCTCGAGTGGACGAGCAAGTTTCAGATCAATCGAAATACTCACAAGTCGTTTGCAGCTCTTCGCCAGGGACACTCAATACTTTGTCATCCGTCCCCTGCACGAGCTTCAGCATAGAGGAAACAGCACTGTCATCGCCCGCGTAGATGGCTAGCAGCACTCCTTCAATAGCCTGGCTTTCGTCCGACTCGGGATCGTTAGCTTCCTCGCGACGGTAAGCTGCGAGCCTTAAGAATTGCGACAAGGCCAGAAGATTGTCCTTCATGGACTGCTGGAAGCCGGCCTTGGCTTCGCTAACAGCATCTTCCTTCAGTTGGCCAAGAGACTTTTCCCACTCGGCCTTCTCTGCTGCGGCACGTGAGCGGTACTGCTCATGGAGTTTCTGGTATTGCGCCAACTGCTCCTCCGTCTGAGCCAACTGAGCCTGCAAAGCAGGCTTCTTCTCGATCTGGGCCTTTTGGTCGGCATTGATCACCTTGGAAGCAACCAATTCGTCGAGGGTCTTGCCAGCATGCTGGCGAAGGAGGGAGTCGGTTTTCGAAGCATTGGTCTTTAAGAACGCCTAGTTAGCAAACATGGCTCGCTCCCTGTTGTAGGCGGCCGCTCAGACGAGGCCCTTGTCACTGAGCACCCAATAGTGACCTACAATTTTCTTGTTCAAGTTGCGGATATTCCTGTTTATTTACTGTCAGCTACATGTAGCCTCATTCTGTAGGAAGAAGTAGGGGATTTGTGTACTTCTGAAGCTCTTTGATGTGCGGGTTATCGTAGCCCTCGTCTTGCGAATCGGCAGCAGCACCAGAGCCAACACTAGGGGCAGGTGAATTGACGCGTTCACTGGCGCTGGCAAGCTTATTCTTGGATCCCTTGGGGGCGGATTGGGTCGCAGCTGCAGCCATTTCTGATACTTGTCTACTATAACGAGTAGGTGGGGAAAGTTGTGGTGCTGTTGGAAGGGCAGGGCTCGACAGGCGAAGCTGGTTGTGATTGTGCTGTCACGTTCTCGTCGTGTTGATTAGTGTGCGGATGGCGGCAGTCGACCTGGCGGTAGAGTTCAAAGATTAAGAGGGTTGATGGACCAAGGAGGGGATCAGGTAGAGTGAGACGGAGAAAGTGTTGGTTATAATAACAGGAAGCATGAAGCTGGTAGGGTTCACAGGGTGCGGGACGTTGCCCTCCCCCCCTGCACAGCCAGCTGGGAGGAGAGGATGAGCTGTGCGGCGCGACCCCAGCTGCCTGCCCACTTCTGCTCCGTGGAAACAGGCAGAATCACTGCTCGGAGTGAGGGCCAGCCAGCTTGGTGGACAAGACAATGTGCCCACCAGCGTCACCAGCGTCACCAGCGTCACCAGCGTCACCAGCGTCACAGTTGAGTCCATTTTTTACTAGTCCATCGTTACTATCGTCTGTTCATCATCTCTCTCCACCTTACGTCTCTGCAAACACAGGGCAAGTAGCTCCATTGATTTGCTTGCTACTGCTGGTTGTCTCGTGCCCATCCCATCCACCGCCGCTCAAAACAGCCTTCAGAGCTGGGGCAAACGGCGCCCAGATAATCGCGATCTGTTCCACGCCTCCGTCTCCCGTGTACCAGGTCCAGCACTTCGATGCGCCCAATCAAGAACGTGACGTGCATCATATAACTGTTGAACATATACTTGTAGCGATACCAAGGCCACGGCTTGTTCACGAGCCCATGCAATTGCGGCTGTCCCGTTTGAACAGGTTTTTCTGCGTGCATATATGTGACCTCCACGATCAAGTTGAGTTCCTTGCCTTTCCTTGCCTGGCTCTGTTGTTTAGTCATCGAATCCTGTATCAACGCTGCTTCTTCAGCCCTTGAATTTGGCCAGGGTATCCTACACGGCTTGATTAGTTCTCCCGAACTGTCATGGAAATTGTATGTGTGCTGATTGCGCTTACTCGAGTAACTTTGGTCACACTCCTGGCCGTCAAGCCTCGTTCACCAGACTGCTTCGCGTAGATGGCGGCTTCTTTTACAAGACTGTTCAACGGTCAATATTGTATCTATTACGTATTAATGCTATGTATATATATGGGGTGGGAGGGGGGAAGCATACGTCTCCATAAAAAGGACATAATTCAAAAAGATCTATCGACTTCGTCAGTGTCGAATATCGTTGCGGGACACGTTGGCACGCACAGTGACATCTGCACTCTTCTTGATAGCCATATTCGAATGCGCTTTGATTATTTTCTTGACAGTGGCCCTCGGATAGGCCTTCTTGCCCATAGCCATGATAGATTGAGGCTGGAAGCAATCGTTTCTAGAAACCAACGCGCTGTGCAAGGCGAAGCAATTTTTAGACGCGTCGTTGAACAGGGCGCGGAGTTGCGCGTCTTTGGGGCGTTCCGTGTTGCCACTGCCATGGAGTACAGTGTGATTATCAATTGCTGACCGTCAAGATACACAGTGCCCCCACCAGAAACTCGAAGCTCTTCTCTTCTTGTGGGCGTAACAAGTAGCAGTAATGGAGGGGTCGCTGGGTGCGAAAATGATTTCCCTTTACTGTCGAAATATTTTGCAAATCAAGTCTTCTCTCCTTCGCAATGGCATCATTAATGCAGCGTCGCATGGTAAGATCGAATACGCACCCGGCTTTGTGTCTCTTGCCCCTGAACTACATCATGGGCGGAGCCTTTTACCAACACCTATTGACACATTCGCACAGCTATCCAAAGAGGATGAGCAGGCAGCCGGCGATGAAGTGGAAGTTCGACGAGAAGACCAGGATAAGATCAACAAGTTCAGTCGTCTGCATCAAAGGGAGCTGGCCCTAGAAGAGCAGCTTAAGGGGAAGAGTGTAAGCATCCGGACGGGAGAGGAACCCGCTTCTCTCTGACCTTGCATCACGAGATTAGGCACTGATAACGCTAATACTTTCTTGCAGAAGGAGAAGGAAGAGCTGGACGACTTGTCGACCGAACTAGAGCTTGTAGACGAGGACGAGAAGATTCAGTATATAATCCCAGTTTGGTCAATTCTGCCCCGCGGAGCCTCGCATTAACCAGTTTGTGTCACGACAGATACAAAATCGGCGATGCATTTTTTCACATTCCACTAGAGCAAGCACAAGAGATGCTGGAGACAGCTACGACAAGAATAGAAGACGAGACGAGCGAATTGGAAGAGAAGATGAGCACGGTGCGCGAGGAGATGCAACAGCTCAAGGTCGAGCTCTACGCAAGATTCGGAAGGCAAATCAACCTCGAGACATAGAGAGGAAGAAGATCAAGGATCAAGGAAAAAATATAGCCATGTCAAAAGTAAAGTATTTCGTTCTTCGAATTTCGTTGTCGCCGTCAGTCGTCCCCGCCTGGAGACGCATTTTGTGTGTATGAGCCGCCAACCTACTCCTTATTTGTCTCCCTAGCAAAAGACGATTTGCATCTGGCACGAGGAATCTGAGACTACCGGGCGCCGCAGAAAAACTTCTGGGGGAAAGGAGATACGTCATAACGGCAATCGAAAATCCCATCCATAAGCTCAAGAGATTTGGTGCCCGCAGTCCGCAGATTGCACAATGCATCTTGCTCGTCGCGTGGTGACATGGGACACGGTGCTGCCGTTCAGCATGCTCTGCATGCCAGGTACAATGGAAGGCCAAAGTCGCATTGGGCAATTTGGCTCATGTTGTGTGTGGGGGACAAAGTCGGACTTGGCATTTTTCTCAGGCGACGATCCCGATATTCTACAGCAGGATCCCCAAATTAGGTAATTTTACTGACATCGTTGTACCAAGCTGCCAGCCATCTTCTGACACAAGTCGAGTCGAGCATTCACTGGTTCTAACTTGGTTGCGCCTCTTCCATCGCGCCAATGCTGTCATTCGAAATCCATCCTTTCAGTCAACACTTACTGATGACACATACTGTGATCTTTTTATCAACTTGGCGAACCCGATCTACCAAGGTTCTGAACTCTCAAAGCACATTTGTGGCAATGCTTTTGATAAATCGCCAGTTGAAACACAGGCGAATCGTATCTCTTATTTTGGGCCCAATTCATTAAGGCCTCATCATCATGGCTGGAAACCAGTCCAATGAAACGTGTCTGGTCTCTAAGCATCCTCCACATGGTGCGGCTGCCTCATAACTTCCTCAAACTTGCTTCAATGCCACAACCATCGCTGCTTTCCAAGCCAAGAAGATGACTTCTAACTTGAACACAGGAATAAAGATCCCAGATAGCGCCCGAGCAAGTAGTGCCACCGCTTCTCATGGCGGTCAACCCTCCCGCACAAGAAGCCATCCTGCCAACAAGCCCTCGAACACAAGTCCTCTGAATGCCATTCAGCCAGCATCTCGAAACCATGACAGCTACATCGTCGTAAGCTGGGAAGTCAATGACCCTGAGAACCCACACAACTGGTCCTTTGTCAGTCATCCTCGAGT
Organism: Epichloe hybrida; assembly: GCA_019022495.1. Classification (NCBI taxonomy): domain Eukaryota; kingdom Fungi; phylum Ascomycota; class Sordariomycetes; order Hypocreales; family Clavicipitaceae; genus Epichloe; species Epichloe hybrida. The sequence continues at coordinate 838,423 of JAFEKR010000013.1, forward strand.
TTTCTCCTGCTTTCAGAACATCCATAAAACGCCTCTGACACGTCAAACAGTTCAAGAAGTCGTACACCCTCGCCGTTATATGCATGCTCGTCATGAACTCAACAATGGGCTCCGCCCTGCCATGCATGGCTATTCCCCAAATGACAGATGAATTCGGGCTCGTGTCTCAAGAGCAAAAAGTTCTCCCTATCTCCATCTTCCTCTTAGGCTATGTCTTCGGCCCCGTGATATGGGCGCCACTGAGCGAGGAGTTTGGCCGAAAGCTCCTCACAACCGTCACTTTCACCGCATTCTCCTTCTTCACAATGGCGTGTGCCCTTTCTCCGACGTGGTCGTCGCTGCTGGGCTTTCGACTATGCTGTGGCGTGTTTGCAAGCGCGCCCATCGCTGTCGCGGTCGGTATATTGGCTGATGTATATGGCGATGCTCGCACAAGAGGGAAAGCCTATTCTGCTTATCTGGTGGTATGTTGTTGGCCCTTGAAACATCCCCCAAGCCTTCCATATCCCGTCTTTTGTGCTCTCCCCATCTCTGATTCCTCATCAGCACAATCACACATCTTCTACCTACACACACGCACACACGCACACATATATATACATACAAGTCTGTATATGAAAGCTAACAAACTCCAGACCACCGTCTTCGGACCCGTCTTTGCCCCAATCGTCTCAGGCTTCGCCTCACCAACCATCGGCTGGCGCTGGGCCTTCTGGATCAGCCTCATCTGCGCCTCCGCCACGTTCATCATGCTCCTCTTCCTCCCAGAAACCTACCACCCCATTCTCTTGGCCCAACGAGCCCGTCTCCTCCGCCAGCAAGGCCACCCCCCCAACATCGTCGCCCCACGAGACCTCCACAAAGCCATCGACCTCACCCAACTCGTAACCAAGGTCCTGACTCGCCCCCTCCGAATGCTCTTTTTCGAACCCATCGTCGCCGCCACATGCGCCTACATCGCCTTCGTCTACGCCCTCTTCTACGTATCCTTCCAGGCCTTCCCTATCATCTTCCTCCATCACTACGGCCTCTCCCCTGGCATAACAGGCCTCTGCTACTTGCCGATCGCGGCAGGCGCCTGTCTGTCCATGGCCTCATTCTGGTCCTGGGACAACTACGTCGCAAAAGCGGCATCCCGCAACGCAAAGTGGACGCAGAGCGATGAATATCGACGTGTCCCGCTCGCCACCATCGGCGGTCCTCTCTTCGTGATATCTCTTTTCTGGCTAGGCTTCACAGCCTCTCCCTCCACCCCCTTCATGGTACCTATGCTAGCGGGTCTGCCGTTCGGAATGGGGTTCCAGCTTATCTTGATGACGCTGCTTAACTATCTTACTGATGCGTATGAAATATACGCAGCCTCCGCCAACGCAGCTGCTTCGACTTCTCGCTCCTTGCTAGCCGTCGTTCTACCGTTGGCGACGAAGACCATGTTTGACAAGTTGGGCATCTCGGGTGCGTGTGCGGTTCTGGGAGGCCTCAGCGCCGCCATGAGCGTCATCCCTTTTATTTTCCTTTGGAAGGGACAGGCGATCCGGGATCGGTCCCAGTTCTGCATTGCGTTGCGAAAGATGAAGGATGAGGAGGCCAGGGAGAAGACTGAAAAGGCGCAGCTGTGGACGTCGGAGACTGAGGACAACGGCCGTCCTGCTTGAGAGTATTGGAGGATGGAACAGAAGCTGATGCTCTGATAGTAGACGAAACAAAGCGTGCATATGATGAGAAGCATTTGACGACAAGTCATCAACGGTTCCTGCAGGCAACGTTGCGGTGGGCGCTGGAATTCAACAGTATGTCACAGACAGAACAGAGCTAGATTGACTGATAGTAATCTCATTAATTGCTAAGAGGATATATTCGTAATGAACTCATCCTTCTCACCAATACACACAAGGCTATTTAGTCGTATAACGGTGACTGTGTTCGCGTGAGCAAAAGTGAGTCTTTCGGTAGTTCATGTTCGAAACCCCAGCCTTGATGAGGGACGGCTTGTGCGCCAGTGTGACAGCGTAATAAAAATCAAGCGATTATTCATGTTTCCTTAAGAATGCCCGGTCATTTATTTTTGGAAAGTCCACGATGGAAGCAAACGACTCGGCCAGATGATCCAGTTTCAAAACCATTGCATCGTTGTTGAACTTGCGTATTGTTCCTGGCGCGACGTCATGACAAATCGCCCAAAGTGTATTTTGCCGTGTGGTAATATGTTGCCCTTTTCGTTTTTGGCATTATTTGATAATGACTTTTTGATCTGCTTCTACAAAAGCACCGTGGGCTTTTGTGATGGACGATTTGACGAGACCTCGGGTATTGTTGACTCTGCAATGTTGTTGTCTCCTAGTTTTGAAAGGCCAGATAATGACTTTTGTAGCCTTTCTTTGAGTGATGCACGTTTTGGTGTCCCTTGAGATAGGTCGTCGTGTGCACCGCGAGACTGACTAGGGGGAATGTTAGATTCATCTTCAAGGCTTCCTCGAAGTCCCGGCGTGGGCAAAGGTTTGTTGAGGTCGGGTGCTGTGGCCTGTTGCTCAGCCAGCCGAGCTTTTCTTGAACTCTTTGCCGGGTTGTCTGATTGACAGATATAAGCGCCTACAAGCTCTGGCATATCACCGTCATCGGCCATGTTCGAAAGGAATTGTTCCTCAGCTGTTGCGTAAGAACTTTTCCCCTCGGAGTGACCTAAATCCTTCCAAGTCGGCAGCCTTCCGTACCCTACGCTGTCTAATCAGTGAGTTGCCTTTCTTATACAGAGTTATTGACGTACAGCGAATAGGGGAAAGCTCAAGGTTCTCTATGTCTTGTTGGCTGAGAACGTAGCTACGCGCCTCAGAGAGGGAGGAACTTGAACCAATACTAGGCATTGCAGAGGGATAACTCGAGGACCCTTTTTCCTTGACTTTCCCAGATGTGAATGCATCTGATTCTGGGCAACGTGGTTGATTCTGGCCATTCTCCTCGGTACTAGCACAACCAGATTCTGTGTTTTCAAGTTCTACGTTGGCTGAGAGTAGAGATTTTGCCTTGTTAGCTCCATCTGGTACAGAAAACGAAGACTCCATGATGCTATCTACGCCACCGATATCATTAGCCGTCGAAGAGGGGTGGTGCGCTGGGGGAGATTCTGCGCGTATACTTTGCTCGGCTGGAGGAACTGAACTGTCATTCGACTTCATGCCTTGCGCGATGAGCCACACGCCCAATGCAGATTGATCGTCCCAAGCGTGCGACCCATGTCGAATATTAAAATCGCTTTCAAATCCCAGAATTCTCTCCATTCGAGACGAGCCAGGCTCACAGCTTGAAGGTCGGCGTGAAGTTGGCATTGACACCATTGAGTGGCGCTTTATCTTAGGTAGTGGATCTCGATGCATACTCATGCGAGATGGAATATCATCCGTGTCAGATCGTGTTTCCAGTGGCAAACTGCACCCTGCGCTATAACAAGTTTCGCCAGTTTGCGCGTTCGGTGGGCCAGTTGCTGTACAGGTCTGCGAGCATGGAGAGGAAGAGAAGACCGAGTCTGGACTGGATGCCACAGCACAGTCATCGAAATTGAATTCAATGGTATCCCTGGGACCACTGCGAGGGCTTCCCAGGTCTATGAACGTGGCAGGCTGTTGGGTGCTGTGATTTGATCCGATGCTCGGTACTTGGTTCTCATTGTCTCTCTCAAGCTCGTCCTGTATGCGTTTCTGTCTCAATCGACGAACCTCGGCACGTCTTGCCAGTTCCTCGTCACTATGCCCAATGGATACTCTGGATTGTCGCCTTAAGCTACCATCCTGCGACAAATGCTTGACCATCCTTGCCTTGATACCCTCGAAGGCGTTTGCTCGTGCCAATTCGACAGAAAATCTGACGTCTTCTGTTTCAGCATGACTACTGTATATATGGCATAACTCAATGGGTCCCTCAAACGGCGAGACCTGTTCACTCTTCAATTGTGCCTTTGAGATCTGGGAGTCGCTGGTATTTACCACGGGGTTCTTTCGAGGCGTTTTGAATATGGACGTGAAACTCGATTTTTTCAGTCGTCCTTGACGTGTACCGCAGCACCACAGAGACAACATGTCTTTCAAGCATGAAGCGACCGAATATTTCCCATAGCCTGTACCTTCCAAATGGTATGATTGGCTTCTAGCTTCACGAAGCGAAAGGGGAACGAAAGCACTCCGAGTTATCTCAGACGTGTATCGTAATTCAGGAAATAGGTGCTGAGCACGGAAAACCTTCTGGTCGACAGACGCGGCTTTCTTGTGTCGTTGTCCAGAGATGATGGCCAGGAGCATGCCCAAGGGAAAACAGAGTCTGAGGGCATATTATAGAGAGCGCGGTGTGGTTGGGTGGTTGTCGGGACCAGTCGACTTCGGAAAGTCTTCATGATGCAGTTCATTCCTTCCTTTTTCTCTCAACTCAGAAATTCTGTCTTGGTGCTCCTTCTCTACTAGGACTCATTTCTGCAGCCTCTGCAGCCTCTGCGGCCTCTGCAGCCCTTGCAGCCCTTGCAGCGCACAGACTCAGTGAAGACATTTTCTGATTCTAAAGCGGGAGCAGAGGAACTGACGGGCAGGAGGAGCAGCATTGTCATCACCCTCTCCGGTGACATGCTGCGTTGATTGCTCTCAAGATAATAATTTGTGTGCTGTGCTGCCCCTCCATCTTCGAACCCCTCACGATGTGCCCATGCACCCTTGCAGCAGCAGTTGCCCCTCCAAACACGGCCAAGGGTTCTCTCCGCCGCCGAAGCGAATCACCACGAATCACCACGAATCAACCACGAATCAACCACGAATCACCCCCTTCCCCCGCTTTCGGCGCCATTTTTTTTTCTCTCTGGCTCAAAGTGGCCTCACGCTTCGTCGCTTGTCGGTCGGGCCGGCCAGATAAACCAACCGTGCACGCAACCTGTTGAATTCCGTCCTGCGCTGCGCTTCTTTTCAATTCTTCCCCTCCCCTACCACTTCTGTTTACCTCTTCCTTTTCACCCCTCCTCTAAGCTCTTCAAATTCCACCTCATCTCTAACCCTTTCACAGAGCACGGAGAGACGTCTCCATCTAGTCGATTCACTGTGATACACGAGTCTCTGCATTGACTTGGTGAGCACATACCTATCCGCCTCCCACTCTGTGCCATCTGCGAACACGCTGCTGGTGCAGACACCATGCTTTGCTGCCAAGTAGCTAATGATCGCCATGTTTCGTGCCCTAGAGCCTTTGAATTTTTCCAATCACGCATCTGAGAGTCTAGGAGCCAATCGCCAATATGGTCCAGTCCGCGGTTCTCGGGTTCCCACGCATGGGAGTCTTGCGTGACCTGAAGAAGGCCACCGAGGCTTGTGAGTAAAGCCACCTACCCCCCCTTACAATCTTGAGATTGAAAAAACAAAGCAAATTTCGTCACGGTCTCACGGTCTCATGGTCTTCTAACAACTTCTTTTCACATCAGACTGGGGTGGCAAGATCTCTCAGGCTGACCTCCTCGCTGAGGCCAAGCGCCTGCGTCTTGCTCACTGGAAAATTCAGAAAGATGCTGGCGTCGACATCATTCCCAGCAACGACTTCGCCCTGTATGACCATGTTCTCCACCAGATTCAGGACTTCGGTGTAAGTTGGGCATTTCTCCTGAAACTAATGCTGCACATACAACTCTGGTCTAACTCGATGTACAGGCTGTTCCTGAGCGATACACCAAGGATGGCCTCGACACTGTCGACCAGTATTTCGCCATGGGCCGTGGCCACCAAAAGGGGGCCATTGACGTCCCCAGTCTGGAAATGGTCAAGTGGTTTGACTCCAACTACCACTACGTCAAGCCCACTCTCCAGGACAACCAGACCTTCAAGCTGGTAGACAGCCCCAAGGCTGTTACCGAGTTCACCGAAGCTAAGGAGGCTGGCATCACCACACGACCCGTCCTCGTTGGTCCTGTGAGCTTCCTCCACCTTGGCAAGGCCGACCGTGGCCAGTCTGTCGACCCCATTGACTTGCTTGACAAGCTTCTGCCTGTTTACGAGCAGCTCCTTGTCAAGCTCAAGGAGGCTGGTGCCGAGACTGTCCAAATTGATGAGCCAACTCTCGTCTTCGACCTCCCCGCCAAGACCAAGGCTGCCTTCAAGCCCGCTTATGAGAAGTTCATCGGCCTAGGTGATAAGATCCCTAAGCTCGTATTCACCACCTACTTTGGTGATATTGTCCATAACTTGGATCTACTCCCCAAGGACATTTATGCCGTTCACATTGATCTCGTTCGCAACCCTGAGCAGCTCGAGACCGTTGCTGGTGCCATTGGCTCCAAGACCATTCTGTCCGCTGGTGTCGTCGATGGCCGTAACATCTGGAAGACCAACTTCAAGCGTGCCATTGAGACTGTTGAGTCTGCTGTCCAGAAGCTCGGCAAGGAGCGTGTCATCGTTGCCACCTCCAGCTCTCTCCTTCACACCCCTCACACCCTTGCCAGCGAGAAGAAGCTCGACCCTGAGGTCGCTGACTGGTTTTCTTTCGCCTCTGAAAAGGCCGTTGAGATTGCCATCATTGCCAAGGCCGTGACTGACGGCCCTGCCTCCGTCCGCGAGAAGCTCGAGGCTAACGCCAAGTCTATGCAAGCTCGTGCCACTTCTTCCCGGACCAACGACCCCAAGGTCAAGGACCGCCAGTCCAAGGTCACTGAGAAGGACCACCAGCGCCAGTCCGAGTTCACTACTCGTATTGCTGCTCAGCAGAAGAAGCTCAACCTTCCTCTCTTCCCCACTACCACCATTGGGTCGTTCCCCCAGACCTCCGAGATCCGAGTTCAGCGAAACAAGTTCACCAAGGGTGAGATCTCCCAGGAGCAGTACGACAAGTTCATTGAGGAGGAGATCAAGCAGAACGTCAAGATTCAGGAGGAGCTTGGCCTCGACGTATTCGTCCACGGTGAGCCTGAGCGCAATGACATGGTTCAGTACTTTGGTGAGCGCCTGAACGGCTACACCTTCACCACCCACGCATGGGTCCAGTCTTATGGTTCGCGCTGCGTCCGCCCCCCCATCATTGTTGGTGACATCTCCCGACCTGCCCCCATGACGGTCAAGGAATCCAAGTACGCCGTCTCCGTCTCCAGCAAGCCCATGAAGGGTATGCTTACCGGCCCCGTCACTTGCTTGCGTTGGTCTTTCCCTCGTGACGACGTTCACCAGTCTGTCCAGGCTCAGCAGCTTGCCCTTGCCCTCCGAGATGAGGTCGTTGACCTCGAGAAGGCTGGTGTCGACGTTATCCAGGTCGACGAGCCTGCTCTTCGTGAGGGTCTCCCCCTCCGCTCTGGCAAGGAGCGTGACGCTTACCTCGAGTGGGCTGTCAACGCCTTCAAGCTGTCCACCGCTGGCGTTGAGAATGCCACTCAAATCCACTCGCACTTCTGCTACTCCGAGTTCCAGGACTTCTTCCACGCCATTGCCGCTCTCGATGCCGACGTCTTGTCCATTGAGAACAGCAAGTCTGATGCCAAGCTGCTCCGCGTCTTCGTTGACTCCGCTTATCCCCGACACATTGGACCTGGTGTTTACGACATCCACTCCCCTCGTGTTCCCAGTGAGCAGGAGATCCGTGACCGTATCGAGGAGATGCTTCAGTTCCTCAAGCCTGAGCAGCTCTGGATCGACCCTGACTGCGGCCTTAAGACCCGTCAGTGGAAGGAGACCAAGGAGGCCCTTGTAAACATGGTCAACGCCGCCAAGTACTACCGTACTAAATATGCCAAATGAAATACTCATACCAGTGGTTTAATTGATACCGCGCGAGGGTGTGGCCGGGGCAGTGGAGGAACAGTATTTTTTACCATAATTACGGCACTTTTCTTCGAAGTCTTGACGAGTTTTTGATCTTGTCACAAAGATTTCCTTTGTTTTCAAATGAGCTGGAGACGATCTCAACATCGGCGTTTACAGGATGGGGTGATGACAAAAGATGTGTTTTAACTGCATCCCGAAAAGTTTATAAAAAAACTGAGGGCAAGGGTCTGGATTGGGCAGGCGATTTTTTGGCGAGCATTCAACATTAGATGCGTTAAGCACGCATTCCCGATTGGGAATGAAAATACTTTCGGATATTTTCCCATGAAAACAAATCAAGACGCAAACCACAAAGAACGGAAAAACTGATCCCAAATGACGGGATTCTTCAACGCGATGGCGTTTTTTGTGGTTTGTTGTTGGCGACGGGCTCGCCCAGCGTGTCGCCCCTCTGTTTTCACCTAGGAGCAAGTAGATGTAGATTGATTATATACCCGATTCAACCTGGGCAACAACACACGTTGCTCCTCCTCTATATGAACTCGACTTCGTGGTGATACTCCTGAGTCGCATGATCAGCGGGGCAATTAACAGACGCCGCTACCATCTGTTCTTGTTTTTTTTTCAGGCCCCCTACTTGAGTCGAAAAGCTGAGGAAGTTGTCTACGGTGTCACGTGCACCCGCGTGGCACTAGGCGCGTTGTCCCGATATCCGTGTGCAGGACCTTCAACGTTAACACCAAGGGAAACAATGGTACCAGTATGATGTTAATCTTGGACGAACTTCCACGGTGATATGGCGGCAAAAGTCATTGCAGACTCTGATGGGGACGAATCCGAAGCTGAGTCTGCCTCTCATGTGTCACGCCATGATGCTGAGCAGACCCGCGCGTCTTCCCATGATGCCGACCACCACCAGTCTGCGTCCACGGATCCAAGCTTTTTCAACAGCGTCTTCACCGAACAGCAGGATGCCGCCAGGCAACAATCAGGGAACCACGGGGCTATAGATTTTACGGGGGAAAGTGACGCTATGGAGTATGCATCTTTTGATCAAGGATTCGAGCGCGTAGGGAATACAGCGGCTCATGTTGAAAAAAGTCCATGGGACGTACCGAGTAGCCCAGAATCCGCAAAGCCCAAGCGCTCTTCAAAGAAAAATACCGCAAACAGCACCAGCACAAAGATCACACGTGGTTTGCGACGACAGCTGGATGATATAGGATATATAAGTCCAGACGATGAGCCCACCACGGCGCAGAATCTCAACAAGAAAAGGTGCATTCGATCCGAGATGGACGTGACTGATGCGTCGGTGTCCACTCTTTCAATTGAGAGCGACGAACGCTTTCTTGTTGCACCGACGGCGCTTGCTTCGAGCCAGAGGAGGCAATACTCAACTCAACCTCTTAAACAGTGTAGCATCGATATCAAGTCTAGCGGAACCGCAACAAACATCAACACCCCACGTGAAGGTCACCTTCCTTCAGCCAAACCTTCATCTCCGGAGAGACCAAAAAGTTCTACCCCTGAAAAGCCCGACGACGCCCAGGCAGGTGTGTTTCCACCCAGGAGCACAAGCATGGCCATCAGACTAGATAATGACTATGCAACTGGAAAAGAACAGGAGGAGGATGGATCATATCAGGAGAAACCAGAAGCAAAGCCCAAGAGCACAAAGAAGCCAAGAGGGCGTCCCAAAAAAGTGGTTGATGCATCATTGACAAAGGAGGAGAATGTCGCGGCGGTCCAGGTCAAGAAGAAGCGAGGAAGGCCAAAAAAGTCGGACAAAGTGTTCAAGGATGACGACAACAAGCCAGAATATGAAGACGCGGCATCCACGCACACAAATCTCGTGCCCGAAGGAGTGGGCACGCAGCAACAAGTGAATCAGGACAGCGCCACTTTGGCAATACCCCAGGCCTCCAAAGCTACTGGGACAAACAAACAGGATATATTGCAGCTGCCGGAGACACCAACAAGACAGGCCGAGAATGCCGATAGCTCTGTCAACAAAGCCACACCCAACAAGAAAGACAGCCTCGCACCAAACAGCTCCAGTCGACAATTGTATCGGGTGGGTCTGAGTAAAAAGACGAAGATTGCTCCCCTACTCAAGATGATTCGAAAATGAGGCTTCGTGCCGCATTTGGAGTTGCTGTCGAATTATGGTGGCGGCTATAATGAGTCATGCATGGATAGATATGATGAGACGACAAGATCAGCAGGGAACGAGAAGAACCAAGAACAAAATATAAATAAAAAATCTGTAATCCATGCCCGAGCCCCAAAAACATGGAAGGGTTGTCTGATAATCCAGAGCTGTGGTGCCGAAGAGGCCGATCAATTATCGGATCTCTAGATGGTTTGCATCGAAAAGCTTACAGACTTATTCACGAAGTACTACGAGCCCTATACATTTATGCATAGATTCCCTTTTTTTTTTTCTTGCCGAAAAGCCCATGCTATTCACTGACGGAGCTGTACAATAATTGTGCATGATGATAATGCGTGAGAATGCTTCTCCCCAGCTGCACCCCGCACTAGTCCTGTTTGGGAAACGTGGCTCTCCGAACGGTGACCGACGACAGCTGCATCCCAGGACTCTTGCATGCGCGCGATTCAAGTTGATTCAATTTTTTGCTCGGTCCCTTGGCTGGCCTGAGTCGAGTGCTGCATTTCTGTTCGCACCACGCCGGTATCATCTGCTGCTCACACATCTCATCTGCCATTTCCTTTCCTTTTCCTCCTGTGTAATAATTAGGAGTGCAGGACATAGCGGCATCTCCAATCGCCACCGATTCTCGACCCGCTCTTCTCAACATTTCGACCTCCGACTTCAGATCTCCGACTCCAGCAGCCTGCCCGTGCAAGTCGATATTCGAAAGAACTACTGTCCATATCACCGGGGCGGAAACACCCACAATGGCACAGAACGGTGTTCCCAATGGGACCACCAGCTCCCATAACTTGTCTCAGCGGTACTTGAGTACTCGTGGCGAGGATACCGATGTAAGATGCGACAAACCCTTTTCACATGCGTTGCTACCAGCTAGAAGTATCCCCACTCTGTATCTGTATCTCAGAAGCTAATCACTTGAACATTTGTTCCGTTTAGTGCTCCTTCGAGGAAGTCGTCTTGCGAGGCTTGGCCACCGATGGCGGCCTATACATTCCTGAGGAGATCCCCCATGCCACGTCGTGGGAAAGCTGGAAAGACTTGAGCTTCTCGGACTTGGCGTACGAGATCCTGTCGCTGTATATTTCCTCGTCTGAGATTCCCTCGGTCCATCTCAAAGAAATCATCAACCGAAGTTACTCAACGTTTCGTAACGACGAGGTCACGCCGCTTGTCCACCTCGAAGGCAACCACTATCTGCTCGAACTTTTCCACGGTCCCACATTCGCCTTCAAGGATGTTGCGTTGCAATTCGTGGGTAATCTGTTTGAATACTTCCTGGCCAGGAAGAACGAGGGAAAGACTGGACGTGGTAAGCTCCACCTTGACCCTCAACCTTGTCTGCATTTGCGTCATCGCCATCGTCTTCTGCACATGGGGGAAAATTAGCCAGCTGACCTGTCTTGACAGACCGACACCATCTCACTGTCGTTGGCGCCACCAGTGGTGATACGGGATCTGCTGCCATTTATGGTCTGCGAGGCAAGAAGGATGTTTCGGTCTTCATCATGTTTCCCAAGGGTCGTGTAAGCCCCATCCAGGAGCTGCAGATGACCACGGTTCTTGACAAGAATGTCCACAATCTCTCCATCGAAGGATACTTCGATGACTGCCAGGACATCTTGAAGTCATTACTGTCTGATCCCGAAGCCAACAAGCCCATAAACGTCGGCGCCGTCAATTCCATCAACTGGGCTCGTATCTTGGCCCAGATCACCTACTACTTCCACTCTTACTTCTCGCTGGTCAAGAAATCGCCCAACTTTAAGATTGGCGACAAGGTCCGGTTTGTTGTCCCGACTGGCAACTTTGGCGACATCCTCGCCGGATACTTCGCCATGCGAATGGGCTTGCCCGTGGACAAGCTTGTCATCGCCACCAACGAGAACGACATTCTGGACCGCTTCTGGAAGACGGGCAAGTACGAAAAGAAGCCGGAACCTGAGGAGGGCCAAGCCCCTGCCGTTGAAGGCGTCAGGGAAACCCTCAGCCCTGCCATGGACATTCTCGTCTCCAGTAACTTTGAGCGTCTCCTATGGTTCCTCGCCTACGAGTTCGCTTCCAGCGCCGGCATGGACGACATATGGAACAAGAGACAGGCAGGCCAAGAAGTATCCAAGTGGCTCAAGGAGCTGAAGACAACGGGATCCTTTGGCCCCGTCTACCAAGACGTCCTGATGAGCGCCAAGCGCGACTTTGACAGCGAGCGCGTCGACGACTCCCAGACGCTCGAGACCATCAAGGCCACCTACCGCAAGGTCGGGTACATTCTCGACCCGCACACTGCCGTCGGCGCCGCCGCCACTGCACGATCCATGGCCAACGCCGGCCCCGACATGCACCACATCTCCCTGTCCACCGCACACCCTGCCAAGTTCTCGCGCGCCGTAGAAAAGGCCCTCAGCGGCGAAGACGGCTTCGACTTTGAGAACAAGGTCCTTCCCACGGAATTCGTTGGTCTCGACAGGAAAGAGAAGCGCGTGACCGAGGTGGAAAACAACGTGGACAAGGTTCGCGAGCTAGTCAAGGCGCAAGTCGAGCAAGAATTGTCCCAGGCGTAGGTTGATGTTGGACTTTACATGGAGTAAACAAGAGCATTGCATTTTCCAGTTTGTGTCTTTCTTCTTGATTCATGCCGACGGACATCTTTACATTGGTTGGGGAAACTAGGGAGGCTAGATGGTATATTTGTGTGCGTCGTGCGCCATGACGCTAGGACGAGAAGCTTGCATAGATTGTTGCATGTTGGATGCACCTTCACTTGTGCTCCGTTTTCCGTGCCGACCCCATCAATGCATTCGACACGGATGGATCATCGTTCCCATCTTCCCCGGTCACGCAAGACGTCAGGTCAATCAGTCCATCCGTAAAGGCACATTTGGCCCAGGCCTTGCAACGACCACATTGATTGATGGTGTATGTAAATGGTATATGATATAATGCGAAACACCCCCCCCCCCTCCCAGAAAATCTATCATGTGCAGCAAACTTGACAAGTTTTCATCTGTCGTGTCCCATCTGCAGCTTCACGGTACAGTCAGCACCTATATTCACCTCATCATGAGCAGAAACGAATGCCCCGATCAACTTGAATCTCTCTTGCCTGCGTCTCTAAATGCCGAATCGAGTAGCGGCCGGTAAGACGTGAGACGAGAAAGGATGGAAAAAAAGCATGGAAGAAGAGGAGAAATCGCAGAAAAACGCCAATTTCATGATATGCATGTGGCTAATAGGGGTAATTGTCCTTCCCTGCCAGCTCAGCTGAAGTGAAAAGGAAAAGAGGGTGGGACATTGCATTGGCCATGTCCGATCTGTAAAAGGCTTGAATGGCTCGGTTGCATTTTTTGGAAAAGTATCTGCTGTTGTTACAATGCCCGTGGCTTGTTGGGGCTGTTAGCTTCGTCGTCTAGCGTCTTGATGCGTTTCTTGATAAATTCGAACGACGAGAAGAAGATGGCGTTGACGAGACAGGAACGGCCCATGGAGACGCCGAGGCCGCGGTACATGTGACGCTTGAAGAATTCAATCCTGGGCGCTGGCTTTACTTCCTCTCCGCGGGAGTAAAGGAGAGAGTTCCGTTGATATATGCTTTTGGCGGAATCAATGGGATCTGGGGGTGAGAGAATAGTCAGCTTTTTGCAATTCGCGGGCGTTTGTGCTTCAAAGAGCTCGTTTTGGGGACAGGACGAACATATTATTGACCAGGATACAAGCCCACACATGCCACCGGCTGTCACCACCGCCAGCTTGTTATTGTTTGGATTGTCTCCTGCTAATGTTGTTCCGATTTGTTTCCCGCTCTCGTATACCATGAAGTAGATGCCGGTGCCAAGGGTATCACGCACTGGTTGTTGCCGTACAATGTCAGTCAGTTCGGGTGCTACGCCCTTTAACGTCTGCTGCTGGGGGGCCCTCTGACCCCTGGGTGCCTTGGGGGGAGGGGGGTCTCTTTTTTCTTTTTTTTTCTTTTTTTCTTTTTTGCTTCGTTCACTTACACAAATGTAACCGAAATCCTGTGTAGAGCCCCCAACCTCCTCTGTGTTTGATGATATTGGCCATGGTTTTCAACGTGCCCTTGTTCTGATAACTTGCTGCTACAGCTTTGCTCTTTTCACAATTTCCAGCTCTTTCTGCCAGTAGTACAGAAACCTGTGCGCTGAGCTTGGTCAATTCAAAGGGGCAGGCAATGAAGGTGATGATGGATCCGGCTGTGGCACCGGCAGCGCCAAAACAAGCCACAGAGTATAAGTTCGGGTAGGTGCCGGGCTTGTTCACATGGCGGAGGATGTCGTAACCCATGTTTTTCTTGACCCATCCGGCGTATGCATGCTTTGCCCGTTGATAAATGGAAAATGACACGGTTCGGGCGAGGGTAATGCTGGCCATTGGGGCCATGACACCTACAGAGCACGCGGTGAGTTAGTCTAGTCCTTGATTTGAGATTGAACCTGCAATTGATTTCCCGCTTGACAGAAGTTACCTCGAAAGAAGCCGGCCAAATTCTCAGTTCTATAGGTGTGCTTAACGCAGTCAACGAAACCATTATACTGATATGTCTGCATGCGGGTCTTGACGCTGTCGAGAGGAAAGGCGGCCAGGGTAGAGAAGACGCTAGACGAGCTGGCAGCTATCTCGGTTCGATACCGCTTGACAAACAAGTTGGCATGGTCTCGCCCGCGAGTGGTTGAAGGCATGGCTGCTGCTGAGGTGGTAATACGGCCTTGGACATCTTGCTGCTGATCACGCCTTGCATCCGCAGTCATGCTTTGGGGAGGAGAATCCGGGAGCAATCGTCTTCGTGCCCCGTTGACGAGGGCACGCTAAGAGGAAGCCCGGATGAAAGGGCCAGATGCTAGCCAGAGACAAGAAAAATGAGAGATGGATTCGGAACGCGGATTCGCCAGGAGAAATTATGCAGCAGAGGAGGGTTGAGGGTTTACGGCCACGGCACACACGCGCGCGCGGTTCAGACCCGGCGATCTCGACACAATGGCGAGACCAGCAGCGAGTCTGTGGTGTGCGCGGGCGGCAGCACGACCTAGATGTGCGGGAGTCAAGGTGCCATCAATTGGCCGATGTCGTCCTTTTCGGATGAGTGGTTCGAACACGATCGGGGAAAGGTAATTAATCGACACCGAAGAGCGGGAGGATTGTTGAAGGGTTGAAGGTGGCGACTACAAAGGTCAGAGGAATTCGGAAGCCTGGCAATGGCAATGGCAATGGCGGCGGCGGCGATTTCGAGATGTTGCTGTTCAACGGTCGAGCAGTGAGGGGTTGACGAAATTTGGCCGTGGCCGTAGCAGCAAGTTGGGGAAATACTCGAGAACTTGAGCCCACAGGGAGGAGGACATCAACTTGCGAGTTTCTGGCAGCGGCAGCAGTGGCAGCAGTGGCAGTGGCAGTGGCAGTGGCAGTGGACGGCGGGCAGGTGGCAGGCGAGTGCCAGGCGGCGAGTGGCGTGACTGGACTGCAGTCCAATTCTGGCCACCGTCCGTCCGTCCAATGGAGTGCTGCCACCCATCTCCCGGCCTCATGTCCCTCTCAAGTGCCATTGATGGGCTCCTACGACATCGTGACCCATTTGGCACGAATGATGATTTGGATGTAAATCGCTTGCCTCGAGAGGCATCAATTCAATGTGGTGATGCACTACAAACCAGACCCCAGGTCTACACCCCTATTGAAGCGCCGCGACTTCATACATCATAAAACCGTACATATCCTTGAATATCCCCTTGAATGATGTGTTGCATTCAGACGGCCCAAGTTATCTCATCCAGCCGCCAAAAAGCACCTGTTGTTATCTTCGGTCAGACTGGATGCGCTGCATAATACTGACGAATCTGGATAATGCGTATCACGTTGCCAGACTCGCATCGACATCCCCAAATAGGAGTCGTCCAGTAGGTGCTGTACTTGATAACACATGAAGCAAGCCCTAGCAGTGCTCGGAATTGCCTCTGCCCAACCCTCATCCATGCCGAATGGACTCGGGAAAGTTCTTCTTCTCAAAACTAAAACCCACAGATTGCTTTAGCTCAAGCTCAAGCGCCGGCAGCTCCTGCTTCTGATGTCTCAGCAGTTTGCTCTTCCGAGGTCCCAGACTCGGCCGTCTCTGCGAAAGACGAAGTCGTATCTTGATGCGTAGCAGTCAATCTTTGCTCTTCTCTCCTTAAACGAATCGCCTCAGTCTCTTGACGCAACTTCTCCAGATTCCAAGCATCGTCATCTTCGTCTTCGGAGTCGTCCTCTTCACGCCATTTGCCACTTTCAAACAGAGCACGACCCGTGTTCTCCTTCGCCTTGCGAAGTTGCTCTTCGGCCGCCTTCTTGTCGAGGCGCTCCTTCTTCCACTTGGCAAAGCTCTCTGGCGTGACTGGCGTGAGAGTCCCGGTAAGCTTGTGGCGCTCCGACTCCAGGAAATCTTCCAAGGTAAGCGTCTTGAGCGGCGATTTGTCCATAAGAGCCTTCTCCGCGGCTCGCTGCTCTTTTGTCTTCAGGATGAAACTGCATGAGAACGTATTAGTGAGACCTTCTGGCACAAGCCCAGTAAAGAGCGGTAATACGCACCCTGGAGGTAAAGCATGCCTGTACATGCACTTGTCACCGCCATTCGGACAGACCCAAAACCAACCGTATTTTCCATCCTCGATGGCTGAGATGAAGAACTTGCACACCTTGTCTGTACTTGTCTTTTGGTTCCCCTTTTTGGACAAGACGACCTTGCGCAGTTGTTCTTCATCCCAATCGGCAGAAGTCTCCTTCTTCTTTTCTTCCTCCTCGGCTCCTCTGGTGTCTGCGTACAGGTTCCTCTTCTCGGTCTTCCGTTCAATGGACAAGTCGTGTGAGAACTTGCACTTTTTGCCCTTTTCACAATCTCCCTTTTTGTAGAAAATGCACACCACCGTCTTGGGGTCGACACCAAATGGTACCTTTTGAATCTGCGCAGGTCTGTTCAGAAGCAACGCAGCCTCTTTCTTGGCATCTTCTGCCGCCTTTTTCTCCTTCTCTCGCTGGGCCTTCTCGGCCTGTTTCTTCTTCTCTTCGGGGCTGACACCGTTCTTGAGATTGCTGGTCATCTGCGCAATCGTTTTCTGGGCTGATGCTCCCTTTTTATTCTTCATACCAAACGTTTTATCTTCGACCACTTTGGCGGCTGATGGCTTCTTGGTGCCACCAACCTTGTCAGCTTTCTTGGGAGGCATGGTGGGCGGTGGCGGGGTCAATCAATTAGGCAAACTTTCGAAACGGCGAACAAGTATCTAGATGTAAAGATTTGTTGAAGCAAGAAATGGGAAACTTTTTTTTTCTTTTTCGGATGCCTTCCCGCCCGTCTTGGTTTCCTATCGGGCTAGGTCGCAGAGTTGGGCGGTTCCGGATTGAATTGTCGTGAGGAGAGTAATACGTTCTGTCGTTCTTGTCACTTTTGGTGGGCTGCCACGGTTGGCGAATTGCAGTCACTATGGTCACGTGTTAGACCCTCTTCAGGCTGCATGTACATGGCTTGACTTTGTGCTGATTTGACAGTGAGCTCACTGAGTCACCAGGAGAGGTACGTACCCCATACATGCATATGTATGTACATGCAGTTCATAGAGGCTCCACGAAAGCTCCAGCTGTCCTCCTCGACCAGCGCACCAGCATCGACATCTGGGACTTCTTGGCTGCTTCCCCGTCACCATTCGTCGTAAGTTACGCTGTTATGGAGAGCTAGAAGATTTTTGGGAATGATTTATGCTAACATCTTGTCGTCTAGAAGCCGCCATCCGCCAATAATCTCTGTCGCATTACCCTGTCTTCACACATTGCCCTGCCTTCACGATGATCTCGGATCGCGATCTTTTCACGCTGGCCATCTTCTTCGGCGCAGCTTCCATGTTGCTCATCGTAGCCTATAACTTTCTGGAGGCTAATGCGATACCGAATGCGGCCGGTGCCAACAAGGTTGAGCACGCAAAGACGTCGTGATTAAGACTGTAAAGGGGAAGGGGCAACGTGGTTCATTAGGCCAACAAACGTTACGGCGATTGTAAAAGAACAAATTACACACAATGGGCCATTCAGGCAAAGATGAATCTTGAAACATCTCACATCAAGAGGTCTTGAGGATGGTGTTCAAATGGGGCGACAGGAATATGCGTCGACGTATTTTCGTTTGCATCGTTCAGGGACAAAGATGCATTTCTTTGGCGATCAATGCACATTTTAATGTTATGTTATTATGGGCGCATGGAAACTGTCATTGATCGTTTCACGCAATTTTCTTGTTGTACGATTCGCTGGGCCATTAACATGCCTTAGTTGCGATCCTTAAACCAAATCTCTTCATGACATCAGAATATGGTCATCATGCTCAGCCCCAACATTGGACTAATACATTCCTTTACTTCCATGGGAGTGATATTCTGCTTATGTAAGTAGACTTAGTCTTTGCCAGTCTGCACTGGCAGCGCTCTGCCCCGGACAAAAATTCAACGCTGATTGGCTGGATGCAGCCTCGCACTCGAGCAAGGATCAGAACTCTCCAAAGGCTGCTTTGTCGCGTCAGCCATTTCAGCACTTTGGGCAGACTGGCGCCTTCCCTCCCACCCTGACCTGACCCGCCCTGGTTCCCTTGTTTTGCTGCATCTGCCTAGTCACTCTCTCGTGTCCCTCTCGTGTCCCCTACACACTCCACTCTTCATCTTCCCTTTCTTCTCATTCTCAGCATTCTCAACTTTGTTCAGACTCATCAAACGCCTTTGTCGCAGCTGCCAAGTCGATAATCCGCCCCCTTTTCTTCTATTTCGAGACTGTGCCCCATTTGCTTGCGGCACGTTCTCTTTTCCCTTCTCGGCCCATCCATCTTCGGTCACCTCGACCAGACTATTCCTTTCAGACCATTGCGCAACGCCCAAGTCGTTTGTGCCTTTTCTCCATTTGACTTCGCGCCTCGAGAGCCTCAACTCCGGCGAACGTCTCTTCATTTCTTGACCGCCGATACCGAAAGATCATCTTTCTTTTCCTCCTTTTGCACCATCGACTTTTAAAGCGCACCACCCCCCACAATGTCTAGCAAGCTCGATAAGCCCCTCGACGATATCGTCTCGGCCAAGCGCCAGTCTGCTCGTAACCGACGCCCATCTCAGCGGCGCTCCACCGGCCCCAAGACTGCTGCCCCTGTTGGCGGCATCCAAAAGAATTCCAGGCCGGCTCGCGGTGCTGCGGCCAAGCCTACTCCTGCCAAAGTGACTGGCACTGGAGAGAGCAAGGTTATTGTCAGCAATCTGGTACGTGTTCATCCAAACAATCTTTTTCTATCTTTACTAACGATTCGGTAGCCCAAGGATGTCTCGGAGCAGCAGATCAAGGTATGTTTCCGTTGAAGGTTTCGTTCCTTCCGGGATATTTTGGACGTTTCTTTCGTCGCCGCATCCATCCTTTTACTTTCCGACGTCCGCGCCTTCTTTTCGAGCGCAGTGCACTTGTGCTCGCAATACGAATCCGCGAATGCCCGAGTCTCCTCCTTCTATACTGCTTGAGTGAGACACCTGGAAAATGGTGGATCACACATGAAGTTGAGAGCAGTTTCGCCTCACATTGTGCTCATTACATGCCTGGTCAGCATTGTTTGAAGAGCTTAGCGATGGCTTGATAAATCTGCGGCAGGGAATCTAATGGGCACATTGACTATGCGATGGTTCACCTGCACGATCTCCGCGATGCGATGATTGAAGCCTTAGTTGGATGAAGCGAGCAAAGTGATGCGCCCGTGCCCATATAGCCAAATGAGCCACCTCGAGGAGTTGATAGCATGAGAAAAGGGGTTTCCAAACATGGTCCTGAATGATGTTCGACATGAAATTGGGGCTGGGTCAGGCGATGCAAAAACGAGAGACCGGCAGCTGAGTTGCATTCACACTTTGTCTACGGTCGGCAATTACAGATAACGGGACGATCGTTATGATTCCTGCTGATGTGGTTACCTGACGTGAGAATCGTTTCCGGGGATTCAAATCTGGTTCCTGAAAATGGGCCGGGTGTGGCGCTGGCACTGTGGCTCCTTACTTTGCTCGCTTATCAATTCGCAAAACTTGTTCTCAAGGCACACGAACGCGACTGCGGCCGCTTTTACGCTGGACTCGGACTATAGAATACGAAATTCGACTATCGATGAACTGACACACTGCACAACTAGGAATACTTTGTCCAAGCTGTCGGACCCATCAAGCGAGTCGACCTCGTTTACGGTCCCAACTCTGTCAGCCGTGGCATTGCCAATGTCACTTTCCACAAGCCTGACGGCGCCAGCAAGGCTTTCCAGAAGCTGAACGGCCTTCTCGTGGACAACCGACCTATCAAGGTTAGCAGTAAATACCACCAGGCGACTTATTGGAAGCAGCGTGTTAACGGAATCATAGATTGAGATTGTTGTCGGTGCGGCTCAGGCCGATAAGGTCATGCCCGCTGTCAAGACGTTGGCTGAGAGAACAGCGTAAGCAGAAGATTTTCGTTCAAAATGAAGACTCTGAAGTCTAACAACCCAAACTCCAGTCAACCCAAGCCGCAACCCAAGTCGGCTGCTTCCGGAAAAGGTGCTGCTGGCGGCGTTGGCAAAGCCGGCAATGGCGCCAAGGGTGCCGCCGCCAACAAGAAGCGTCGCGGCCGCAGCGCCCGCCCTTCCAAGAAGACGGCCGATGAGCTCGACACGGATATGGCCAACTACTTTTCTGGAGGTGCCGATGGACCCGGCAATGCTGCTGCTGCCGCCCCTGCCCCAGCCGCGGCCATTAGTGATGCTCCGATGGAGGATGAGATTATGGTAAGAAGAATGCGCACTCCTGTTGTGGCGACAATGTACTAACTTTGACAAAGTAATTGTTTCTGCTGCAGCAGTGGGCACGATGTTTCGAATTTGACACTCAGTTTACTCATCTAATAATACCCAATAAATTCTTAAAAAACACGCACGCAGCCAGCCATTCGAAGTGACGAGTTGTCATGTATCACTTATGTCTCGAGTCTGTCAAGACGGAGGAGACTATATTCAGCGGGCCAGTTGGTCATGAGTTGGCTTAGCTACTCTTCCCTTGGCCAAAAGATGGGCATTTCGGGGAAGTTGAACCAAGCGAGAAGGAATATGCATTTTCACTTTTCACATATGTACACCAAAGGAAGAAAAGAAAAGGAACTGCCACCCAATGTACGAGAAAGCAAAATGTGTCTCCTGTTTCATTCGTCGTCTGTGCATGTTTCAATGATGCAGTGCCAAAGCTATGAATGTGGTTGTGGAAGAAGGTGCGATGTACGAGACATGTTGTCATGTTGCGCAGGTGATTGGTTGATTGTGTGAGATGGTGAGTTGAGTAGCGAAGTAGCTTGACAAGGTCTATTCGCCCGGTAGCGAAGAGGTGGTGGACAGCTGCGATAAGCTCTCGGTAGAGAAGTTTCTCGAGGCTCCCGCGTGTGATCTCGAGGGATGCGCCAACTCGCGCTTCAGTTGATCGATGGACGGTGGCGCAAAGTAGGGTTCATCGGTAGGCCACGCGGTGATGAAGGCGCCTCTGCGAGAAGCACGAGCTGCCTCGAGAGAAGAGTACATGGTGGAAGACTGTGTCTTGCGAGGCATCTTGTCCGTTTTTTGTCTTGGGTAGCCGTCGGCGTCGGCGTGGGCCACAGTCGGCTTTCGAGTTTCGGACGAGTTCTCGTGGGGTTTTTTATTATCACACCGAGAACAAGGGAAAGCGAGGAGTACACATTATTCAAGACCAGACGACTGAGAAAGCGAGAAAGAGAAAGACGCGAGACTCATATACTCGGGTTTTTTTTTTCCACCAGGGTAGGGGGGATGGAAGAAGGAATCGTGAAAAAAAAACCACCAACTGCGTTGGTTGAATCCCTGGTCCACATGCCTGACGAGGGAAGAAACAAAGGTGTTGGTCCAGCCCCATCATCTCCCCCCCCCCCCATTGTTCGTGTCATAGAGCCTGTGCCCGGAGCCAAGATGGCATTCCTAATCCAATGTCTGACTTGAATCTCCAGCCAGGTCAACCCCGAACGCTGTACGACGCGCACTACATCTAGGACGGGCAAACCCCCGTAGTAAATAAAAAAAGGTTTTAAATTTTGTGGTCTACCGATGAAGGAAAAGAAGTGGCGGGGGGGGGTATGGGCTTTTTTCTTTGTTTCTCCTCGCGTCGCGGATGGAGGTGGCCAATTACCGGTTATACGAGACATTTTCCTTTGTGATGGCGCCGAAGGGAGAGAAAGTTGTACAGACTCGGGTCGAGGAGACATGAGTGGTTTGGGGGGTGGTGGTTCGTGTGACGCGGGTTCCGGGATGGCGTTTGGGGGGGGTGGGGGGGGCAAGTGAATTGTCATGGCGAGCAAACTTGGCTTCTGTTTGTTGAGCTGACTTCAGCTTGGATGGATGGAAGGGGTTTCTTTCAATGTCGGTGCGTGGTGTATGAGGCTCGGGGTGGGATTCGATCTTTTCTTTCAACTTGCATGTCCGATCTTGCATATGGGGGTTTTCCGAAACATGGCGCCTCGCAGGACTACCACTCGTTCTGCATCGTCCCCAGGAAAATCACGTAGGGAATGGCACGAATAATACGAAGAGAGCAGTGGGGTGGTTTAGAAAGTGGTTTGTGTCTTGATCTGTACTGTATCTTGTTTCGTCTTGGTCACCTCTCTGTCGCTACCACAAGTTGCCCTGGCCATCCGTGTAGAAAAGTCAATCAGTTCTTTTTTTGTCGAGAAGAGAAGAACCAAACACAACTGCCCGCCTCTTTATGCCTTCTTCTCAGCCTCCTCGCCTTCCAACGCAGGCATGTCCTCGTCGTCATCATCACCGCTGTCCTCCTCATCACCGTCACCACCCATGGCGCCAAGATCAGGCATGCCAGCACCGCCGCCCAGCTTGGAGAAGTCGATGCCGCCAAAGTCACCTGCGTGCATGTCAAGTTAGCTCTCACTGTTGGCATGCAAAGTTTTCTCAATTAAATCGCACGAAGTGCTTCAAACGAAGAAGAAGAAGAAAAACCCATCACGCGAGGGGTTGCAATGACGTACTGCCCATGCCTGGCATACCACCTGTACCATTGAAATCAGTAAGTGTTTCATGCAGTCATGTAATAGCTGCTTTGGGGGGAGAAAAGGGGGGGGGGGGGGGGGCGCAAACTTACCCATGCCGCCAAATTGCGAAAAGTCTTCCTCGGGAGCATCATTCTGCTCATCCTCATCGACCCACTTGTCAAAATCGGTCTTGAGGAAGTGAAGCTTCTTGTCGTCCTTGAGCAGACGCGGCCAGTACTCGTCCTTCAACTCCTTCTTCTGGATCTTCATCTCAACGTTCTTGGCGGAGTGGTTGATCTTGGTCTCCGCAGGGTCGATCTCGGCAAAGAATTCGAGCTCAACGTGGTACTTGCGTTTCAGGGTGCTAGAGGTACCAGTGAAGGTCAGCCCCGTGGGCTTGAGGTCGAGCTGGAGACCATCCTTGGGAACATCAGGGACGTTGATGGTCAGGTAAATGAAGTTCTTGGCGGCATCGCTGGAGGATGAGCGCTGAGCCCAGAGAACTGTTTGGAGGCGAAGAGATATCAGTCAGTGATTTCTGCAGAGGCAATGATCATGCTGCCGACCAGCTCCACGTCTTGCCTCGGTCGAATCGACATCTGCAAGCAGTTGCTCAGTCGAGCAAGCGACCAAGTTTTGCCGGCCAGCAAGCAGGTGGGTGACGATGGCTGCACAAACCTTCGGGGAAAGCTACTTCGGCCATGGTTGTCTGAAATGAGGGTGGAATGGAAAGGGAAGAAGAAGAGGAAGAAGAAAGCGGGGTGCAAGTGTTGACAAGTTTGAAGGGGGAGGGATTCGAGCTGCAAGATGAGACTATGACAAGGAAGCAAGAGGGCGTCGGGGAGTTGCCAGCAGGTTGAGATCGAGTGCAAGTGCAAGTGGGGGGAGAAGATGGAAATTGAAAATGGAAGCTTCTATCCAACACCAGACCAGAAAAAAAAAAACAATAAAGAAGAGAGGCGGCCGGGATTGGTGGGCGGGCTGCGGCTCGCGAAAAGCACTGATGGCTGCGTGGAAAGCGCCCGAAGGATACCGAAAGGTTTCTGCTGAAGGTGAGGGGCATCAAAGATGATAGCCGGACACCTGTGGGCCGGGCCCTGGGACGCCCAGTAAGGAGTACTGCACTAACAGCAGGCAGACTGTTCCATCCCATTGATCAATCAACTCATGGGCTGGTGAAGCTTGCTCGACCCCGCGGTGCCTTTTGATCTCTGATCCCACAAGCTGTGGGGTCCAGCGGCCCAGCGGTCCACACCAACACCAATCACCGCCGCCCCGCCGCGCCGCGCCGCCATCTCGACATCCTCAACCTCAAATCGTCCCTCAGGCCGGGAGCCAGCCCATCCGCCGCCGCCGCCATTGTCCGCGCGCCATCAAGCTACCTCCCACCTCCATGCTCACCAGCAGCGTATCTTACATCCTCCAGAGCAATCCACCATGGAGACCCTCAGAGCCATCTTCGCGAAGCCCGATCCGCAGGCCCAAGTTCGTCTTGACCACCGCGCCTTTTCGCTTTCCCTCTCCACTATTTTCGCTTTCCCTCTCCACTATTTTCGCTTTCCCTCTCCACTACCCCCAGCAGCTAACAAACAACCACCCCCCCCCAATAGATGCGAAAATGCAACGCCGTCATCCGTCAAAACATCCGCAAACTAGACCGCGACATCACCGCGAACAAGCAATCCGAGATCAAAATCAAGCAATACATCATTCAAGCCGACAAGCGCGCCCAAAAAGACCCGTCCCGATCCAAGCAAGCCCAAAAAGACGTCCGCGACTTCGCCCGCGAGCTCGTTCGCCACCGCCGCGCCTCGGCCCGCCTCATCACCTCCAAGGCCCAGATGAGCTCAGTCCAGATGCAAGTCAACGAGGCCTTTGCCGTGCGCAAGATCGAGGGGTCCATCCGCGCCAGTGCGGGAATCATGAAGGACCTGAACTCGCTCATCCGCCTGCCCGAGTATGCCATGACGATGAGGGAACTGAGCACCGAGCTGATGAAGGCGGGCATCATTGAGGAGATGGTGGACGAGGTGCTGCCCGAGGATGGGGACATGATCATGGAGGACGACGAGGCCGAGGGGGAGGTGGAAAGGGTGCTGGGCGAGGTACTCAAGACCAAGAAGGAGCCTGCCCTGCCGGTGGCGCCGGTGCCAGAGCCGGGGAAGCCTGTTGCTGTCGAGGGGGAGGAGGAGGAGGAGGAAGAGGATGCGGAGGCCATGATGGACCAGATGAGGAATCGCCTGGATGCGCTACGGAGCTAGAAGGGCACTGGTCGAGGTCGAGGTCGAGGTTTGTGGAATGGATTTCCGGTTGGTTTCGATTGATCATGTACGCATTGGAGTTTGGGCGTCGTTGGGCATAGGTCTTGTTTCAGCTCAGCATAGGGATGAATAGTGGCATATTTCACGCAGCTGTGTTTTTTCTTCTTCTTCCGTGTTCTCACATGCTAGTAGATTTTGGTACGAGATAGACGGCGACTTGTTTCGGCATCTATCGAATTGAAATCTGGAGGGTGGGCATGGATTTGACGATTGGGCACCGCACGACCAAAGATGCGTGGACACGGATGCCGTCTGCACCTCTGATCACACAATCCGAACATTAACTACTGAGTGACTGGTAAGGCTCTAGGACGTCGTGTCTTAGCGGTTGAGCGCAGAGACTATTCTGAGACTAGGGAGCTGACTCTGACCGTGGCCTCGACAAACACACAGCTCCGAATAGCAACGCTCAAGACGTTGCGACATTCCTCCGCTTGCTAAAACCCAGTCATATTATCATCACTTGCGCTTTTTTTGCGTCACTGGCACCCGACTTTTGCACTTGAAAGGTACACAGTGTGCCATGGTACTATCTAGCTAAATGTGGTACTTCTGATACATCGTGTCCACTATTGTCTTAAGGAGGGTTTTATCCTAGTTAATGCGCGCTCTGCCTTCTCATGTAAAACAAACACCCTCACGAAAAGTACGCACAAACATTCACGTCAATTACATCTATTCTTAATGCATGACCGCCCAACACTCGCATCAAGGTGGCCGGATCTACACACGTCTTTTCGCAATACTGGCCGACGCGGGAGCTCATCTAGATATCTATCTACGGGTCCGTCCACTTCTAAGATAAGCTAACGTTATGAATAAGAAACAAGGAAAGAAGAAAGCCACGATCCTGGAATTCAGTCTCATGTTTTGGGTCAAGACAGGGGTTTGCTTTTACAATTTCTTTGGTAATGAGGATAGCATTTCCACACAGAAATCAACGCAGTTGGCCGCCAGGAGGGTTTTTATTTTCCAAAAAAAAAAAAAAGCTTGCCGCGTTTCCGTCTTCCTCACGTCAACTTCATGCCCTCTTCTGGGCTGCGGGATACGGCCCACGATCAAGGGCTCGAATAGATAGTGCGAAATTTGAAACAGCATCAGAAGAAACCGCCATAACTCCAGGTGGTTCGAATTGGACACAATATTCTACAGGCTGTCTCAGAAGTGAACCCAATCATCCTGTCTGCGAAAGCCTTCGGCAGAGTGTCCAAAGAACTGCAAAAAATCAAGTAAAAAGTAGCCGGCGACTGCGTCAGTCATACTGGAAGAGCCTGCTGATGGACTCACCGTGGTGGACACGGCGGATGGCTTCGGCAAAGACGGGTGAAACGTCGAGGACATCCAGCTTGGGACATAGACGACGATGCTCTTCTTGTGGGACCGAGTTGGTGACGATGATCCTGTCAATGGCCGAGGCATTGAGTCGTGGGATGGCATCGCCGCTGAAAACGCCATGGGTGAGCAGTGCGTATACCTTGGTGGCACCCTCCTTCTTGAGGAGCTTGGCTGCGCGCGTAATGGTATTGGCAGTGTCACCCAAGTCGTCGACGAGGATACAGACGCGGTTAGCGATATCGCCAACGAGCATCATGCTGGCGTTTCGCTGTTCGGTAAACTTGATGGGACGACGCTCCTGCGGCTGAGGTGAGTCGAGAACGGGCTGCGAGCTTGGGATCACCCGTTGGGTTGTTTACCTTGTGAATGAGAGCAAAGTCCATGTTGAGACTGTCAGCAATGGCCGTGGCTCGCTTGGCGCCGCCGGCGTCGGGGGAGACGATGACGGCTTCTCTGAAGCCCAGGATGTGTGTCTGGATATATTTTTGGATGAGCGGCTTGCCATAGAGGTTGTCGACGGGGATATCGAAGAAGCCCTGGTATTGGGGATCGTGCAGGTCCATGGTGATGATGTGGTCGGCACCAGCGCAGGTGAGAAGATCAGCAACGAGCGTACCGGCCTGGGCGACCCACTGCTTGTAGCCGGGCTTGGCCCGGAAGGTGGCGGCAACGGAATTGGGGTTCTCGTAGTCGTGCGTTGTGAAGCTTCGGTGAGAGGAGGCGGAGCCCTCGGCAACATGGCCGCCCCGGTCACTGGAGCCGACGCTGGACATGGTATCCGACCTCTTAGGGGGATGATCTGTGCCGCTGGATTCCGAAATGGTGGCCTTATGGAGCTTCTCGGCGAGGTTGTAGGCGCCATTGCTCAGGCCATTGCTGCGAGGACCACCAGGACGAGGCGTGGCCGGCACGCTCTCAAAGGTGTAGTCCTTTCGAGTGGTTTCCGAGTACTTGGACAAGGGCGCACCGGCTTTGTTATAGGGCCAGTCGGGCTGTCTCGAGTAGGGGAAAAGAGGAACGACGGCGGTGACTCGTTTGGCCGAGCCGGTCTTGCAGGCAGAGATCATGATGCAAAGGTCGATGAGGTTGTCGTTGACGTGGCCCGAGCCAGACTGGATGATGAAGACATCCTTGCCACGTACGGAATCTTTGATTTCGCAGCGGCTTTCTCCGCCCGAGAACTTGGTCAAAATGCGGTCGCAGGGGGGGATGCCGAGGAAGTTGCAGACATTTGCCGTTAGCTGAGGGTGTGAGTTGCCGCCCAGCAGAACAATGTTGCGGACCATGGTAGTGGTAGACGTGTCGTGTCGGAAGCGCCGTTGCGCGAACGTGAATGTCAGGCCAGGCGTCAATCGACCGAGAACCGACAAAAGCTCAGTGTGAGCCAAGGCCAAAATGGCGCAGCAAAGTCGTTGAAGCGAACAATGACTCCCCCGAAAGCGAAAAGTTGTGAAGTTGTGATGGTCTCGTGAGAGCGGCCACACCAAAGCCGGTCCTAATCCAGACGAAAAATAGACGCTTTTTTTTTTTTTTCAATTTCCCCGCCACGGCCCGGTTGGAGTAGGAGTGGGGGGGGCAGCACAAGCACCGCAGACCTGCAGCCGGCGGAGGCTCTAGCCGAGGACTTTTGATTTCCCACTGGGCCGATTCCGGCGACAGAGACCACGGCAGTAAATTGCAACAGACCACGCCAGCGACGACAAAAATGGCGGGGAAAAGGTTGCGGAGTCACAAAATGGTGTTAGAGTAGCATTTTGACGAGCATGTCTTGACCCAAGTCGAAGGAGCTTCAGAATATGTCTGGGGGAGGGAGGCAAGGACCAAAGGTTTGTCCCGAAGGTTTGTCCCGAAGGTTTGTCCCGAAGGTTTGTCAAGAGGGAGAAAAAGAGCGCGAGGGCACAGAGGCTGGAAGCGGCGCTGGGTCAGGGAGCCCTCATCAACTCGACGGGAGGGAACCTCTTTGATCTTTTTAGACAGACACCTGCAGGCACCTGCAGACACCTGCAGACACCTTGCAGTGACGTACACTACCGACATTGGCCCGTCTGGCACAAGAACCCAGATTCACTTTCCTCTACATTAGTCCGTACGTCCTGATTGGCCGCCGCCCCACCGGACCACACGCATGGAAAAAATTGGCTTCAACTTCAACGAGTCACTGCACTCACAGTCAGTCAGGCTTGCGGCAGCTTATGAGCCTTCGTTGTGTGCAATTTTCAGACATCGGCATCTCTCCATCCCGTCTAGACATCTCACACCGCATCTCTTCCATCTCTTCCATCTCTTCCTGGCCCTGAACAACAAGGCTTTGGGCTTTCGGCTCTCGGCTCTCGGCCCCCGGCTGTCCCTGCACCAGCCATGAAGATTCTCGAGTCCCAATCGGCAG
Source organism: Epichloe hybrida (assembly GCA_019022495.1). Lineage (NCBI taxonomy): Eukaryota > Fungi > Ascomycota > Sordariomycetes > Hypocreales > Clavicipitaceae > Epichloe > Epichloe hybrida. Next base: position 867,466 of record JAFEKR010000013.1, read on the forward strand.
TCTTGTCCAATTATGAGGTCTATGAACATCTCTCCGATCAACGGGATCGCTACAAGCAAAACAAGCGCCGTGGTCCACCCAATTTGGAGACAGTTGTTCGAGAGGTGTGACCAATGAGTCCTTGCAATTGATTGCTACAGAGTCTGCTGCTGACTGACCATCTGCAGATTCTGCAGTACTTGCGTACTGAACCAAGTCCGTTGAGTCAGAAGCCTCTCACTTATACTCCCGGCTGCATTTCCCAGCTTGTGGAAAGGCTACGGCCGTATGAGCTGTCCAAGGGGGAAGTCGTTATGATATTGAATCTGCGCCCTGCGTCAGTGGCTGCCCTCAACACAATCATCGAAGACATGCCGGAGCGCTTCTCGGATGAGCAGCAGGAAGACATGGTCAACAGTGTTGCTGAGATTCTCGGTCAGTTCGAGGTGGCAGAGGCTGCCGAAGAGGGCGACGTGGAAATGAACGACGCCAATGCTTCCTGAATGGTTGAGACTTGGAGTCTATTGCGACTCATGATTCATCCAAACGCGTCACAGGCTTGTATCCGGCAAAGAGCCGAAGCCGCACGTGGGCTCGCCTCACATAACGACACAACCACCCTCGGTTTGGCCGCCAGCTGGAGTAGTAGTTTTGGTGGCTGTCTTGCAGATATCCTCAAAGGCAGGCCGCAGAAGCTCACCAGTTGTCGCCGAGCACTCGACATATCGATCAGCCCTCATGCTTTGGGCCACCTGATATGCTTCCTGCGGGTAGATGATGCCATTGGGGTCTTGTTCTGAACGCAGGTCTCGTTTGAGACCGAGGATGACTATGGGCAAAGTGTCGGATCGTTTGAAGGACTTTTTGACTTGATCGACCCACTGGGATGAACTATCAGACTTTATTGCACAAGGCCAGGGGGGGGGGGGGCAGGTTTTTGGGGGGCATCTGGGGAGTAAAACTCACGTATCTCTTCGTATTGATGAGGCTGAGTCGCTGGCTGATGTCGTAACATATAACGACGACGTCGGGGTCCAGCAGCCTCCAGTTGTCTGGACTCGAAGTATCAGAGAATGCGAGACGGTACCTTTTATCCCCGAGGTTGACGTCGAATACAAATGGTTGATCAATATCCCGAAGCAACGGTATGGGGTTTGTGTGCTCTCCAGCACTCAGTCTCCTAGTCAAAGACATTATCAGCACACGGGGCGGCGTGGGGTTCTGCTCTACTGGGCGGTTGCATACGATAAAAAGGTCGTCTTGCCACACTTCTCATCTCCCAGTAGTAGTAAGTTGACAACTTCTGGGTCCATGCTGCTTTGTGTTGGGCCGCCGTGCCCTTATCAGTTGATGTAGACCGAGGAAAGGCAGACGGCGACGGCAGATGTACGGAGTCGTCGTCGTCCTTTTGTCGTTTTGTCACTCGAGTGAGTGAGTGAGTGAGTGGGTTGGTGGCGCCGACGGCGATGGCCAAGCCACAGTCTCACCAGCCACGCCGTCCCACGATTGAAAATTCAATACCCGCTTTTCCTTTGTACACACATAATACACGGGCCACAGTCATTCATGACACTGACGACGGACAGAGAATTACATGCGGCCGTTGTACGGTTCATCCGGTCGCAGGTTTTCTGTCAGGGCCGTCTCGAGAGCCCGCAGGCCCATTTCCCCCCAGCAAAGTTGCCGGAATAAATCCTCACTCTCAAAGCCTGAGCAGCACCCGCCGCGGCGTAGGCTTGACACTCACCTCATAATGTCTGGAGAGACCAACTACAACAGCTGGACCAAGGCCGGTCTCGTTCAACGGTTAAGGGAACTCGAGGGGGAGTTGAAGAGACGGCCCGAGGCTCCCAAGCCGGTCATCTCTGCCTCTGCTGAAAACGAAGCCCCAATCGGCCCTGGTGGTGAGAACAAAAGGATCAAGGGGACCAAGGGGACCAAGGGGGGGAAACGCAAGATGGACCCCTCAAGATACTCAACTCGGTTCATTGCCCTGAAACTGGCCTACTTGGGGAAGAACTACGGAGGATTCGAGTTCCAGGCCATGGGAAACCAGCCATCCATCGAAGAGGAGTTGTGGAATGCCCTCGTCAAGGCGTGCCTCATCTTCCCCGAGGACGAGAGAGTCGTCCAGTTCGACTGCTGCGAGTACTCCAAGTGCGGGAGGACAGATCGTGGCGTCAGCGCTTTCGGGCAAGTCATTGGGCTGAGGGTCCGGAGTAACAGGCCGCTGCCCAAGAAGAGAGCCCAGGCGGAGGAGGACGCTGCTGGCGGTTGTTCCAGTGTTTCTGGTGATGCGACGTCAGCAGAGTCACGGGAAATCACCGTTGGAGGAGCGGCAGCCGAAGATGTTGCGTCGGCAGGCGAGGACGAAGCGCCATTCGACGATATCCAGGATGAGCTCTGCTACCCGCGGATCCTCAACAGGCTTCTCCCCGACGACATTCGCATCCTCGCCTGGTGCCCCTCGCCGCCACCAGACTTCTCCGCCCGCTTCTCCTGTCGCGAGCGCCAGTATCGCTACTTCTTCACCCAGCCGGCCTTCGCGCCGGACCCCGCCGGCCGAGAGTCTCCCGGGATCCCCAAGCCAGGCTGGCTGGACATTGACGCCATGCGCGACGCCGCCAAGCGCTACGAAGGCGACAATGACTTCCGCAACTTTTGCAAAATCGACCCGGCCAAGCAAATCACCAATTTCCGCCGCCGAATCTTTGAATCAGACATTGTGCAAGTCCAAGACGCCGGCTCCGTGCTCCCATACCTCCAAAGCCAAGGCTATTATTGTCCGTCCACGGCCCTCGAGCCGGCCGGCCCGTACCCAAAAGTATACTACTTCCACGTCAGGGGCTCCGCCTTCCTGTGGCACCAGATCCGCCACATGGTAGCCATCCTGTTCCTCGTGGGACAGGGCCTGGAGCGCCCCTCGCTCGTATCAGAGCTGCTCGACACGGACAAGAACCCCAGCCGGCCGAGCTACGTCATGGCCGACGAAGTGCCCCTCGTGCTATGGGACTGCATCTTCCCGGACCTGTCCGAGGTGGACCACGCGGCCGCCGATGCGCCGGGCCGGCGAACAGACTGCATGGACTGGATCTACGTGGGCGAGGAGCACGCGCCCAACAAGTTTGGCCAGTTCGGCGTCATGGAAAGCACGTGGAAGTTGTGGAGGGGCCGTAAGATGGACGAGCTCCTCTCGGCGCAGCTACTACAGATGATTTCCCAGCAGGGCGGCGGCGCACATTCCGCGGAGGAGCGTCCTCTGCATCTGCGGAACGGGGCGACCAACGTTGACGCACCGGGTGTGAAGAAGGCGGATGTCAGCGCAAGGATATTCGAGGGCGGGAACGGCGGTCGTCTCGGCGGCCGCTACGTCCCTGTTATGAAGAAGGAATTGCTGCAGCCGCCAGGGGAGCAGAATGATGGATATGCCAGACGCAAGGGGTACGCTGATGCCGCCGACATGCGGGCAAAAAAAAAGGGGGGTGGTTGGGAAGGAATGCCTTGAGGGACGACGATGAATGAGAACAAGTCATTTACATACATGGCAGAACCGGTAGAATAGACTTCAGACTTGGAATGGACAAATTAGACTTGATGGCACGGGATTTCAATGCACACCATGCCGGACCAGACGACAAGTAGCAGCATAAATAAAAAGAGCATCACCAGTCAATCATTGAAAACTCCGGGTCCAGAGAGAGAGAGAGGCAAGGCCAAAGGCGCCCATGACTCCCTCACTCCCCGGCATTCTCGTACAAACACTCCCTCACCCCCCTCCAAACCGTCTCGACAATCTTCCGCCGGGGCAGCAGCCCCGGAAACACGACGACGAGGTCCTCCTCGCCCTCCACAACGACAACCAGGTAATAACTGACCTCGAAGCCCCGAAACGCCTCATTCACAAAAATGTCCTGTATCTTCTCCGTGGGGATGAAGCGCGTCGCCGGCCCGGCAAGATACGTGGCCGGCGACTCGGTCGTCTGCACGCCCAGCCCACGCAGCACGAGGAGGCTCTCGTGGGAATGGACCCGCAGCCCGACGAGGTACAGGGCCGCGAGGCACCCGGCGGCCAAGACGCCCGCGGGAAGGGAGGACGCGGCCCGCGCGAAGAAGGCGCCCGGCCGGGAGCGCTGGTACCGACCGAGGGCGAGCCACGCCGTGTCGAGGGCGAGGGCGAGGAGCGGCGCGTCAGGGTTGGGGTCAGGCGCGGCAAGCGGGCGCGTGGCCCAGCGGCCGTGGAGCAGGAGCAGCGTCGCGAGCGTGAGGACGAGACGCAGCACGAGGAGGCTCGTGCGTAGGATGCGCAGCCGGAGCGTCGACGGCGGGAGCGTCGTGACGGTGAACTCGGCAGTGGTGGGGGATGGTCTGCGGATGCGCAGACGGGGCGCCGTCGTGATCATGTCGCGTCGAGGGTGGTGGTGGTCGTGGCGGTGGGATGGACCATGTTTGAAGTGGGCATGGAACGGGCGGATTGTGTAAAAAAAAAAGTCACAACTTTTTCTGTTAGGAAGCTAAGATGGGGGGGAAGGCATCTTGGGGGGAAAAAAAAAAAAGGCTTCCAGTGGGATTGACGCACCGGAAAGCTTTCCGCCCCCATCCGGTAATGAAGCAGGCACAAACGCGGCCAATGAATGCCCCCCCCCCACCTTTCATAGGTATATAGCCCATAATTTTGTTCATTATTCTTAACTGTAATGGTTCAACGGCGAAGTGTTTCATTATTTCTCGCGCCAAACCCCGATGTTTGCACCTCAGCCATGACCCAACCCCGTAAGATCCTCCCCGCTGGCGCCCAGCCCGAACGCCGCGGTGGCCTGCGTGCTCCCACGGGTAACCTGCGACGCCATGCAGCCCTAAGCACTCGGAGATGACACTTGAGAGAGGCTTCACTCTGCAGAGAACTCTCCCCCGTCGCGTGGCGGGCTGGATTACGACCGCGGGGAGCTTGGGTTGGTTGAGCGAGAAGGAAATGTACGACGCCTCAATTTTTTATTAAATGATTTTTTTTTTTTTTTGCCCTTCTAAATAGATTTACACATAGATGACCACTTTTGGCGCCATCTTCTTCTAGTTCTCTCATCATGCCTAACCTCCACTCCCCAAGTCGACCTTGACTACCTTGTCGCCCGCCCGTGTTTCGAGATTCCAACCTTGCTCATTTATCCTGGATTTTCACCATGGCACCTGTGCTCATTCAGTCTGCTTAGGAAACATGCACCGTCACTGTAATTATCCAAGCTCCCCCTGGCCTTACCTTTCTTCTCTTTGCTCACCTCCACCTCCCTTCAATGCACAACAACAATTTTCTCACATTCTCTTCCCAGTTGTTGTAATTCCTCCTTATCATGACTATCCAGCAGCAATTTCCTGGTGTGCACTGGGTCTGGAAAGGAGCCATCTCTTTCGTCTATGAGGTCCATCCTCGCATCGTGGTCAAGGTCCCGAAATCCGGCGAGTTTGAGAGAGAGCAATTTCGCATCTATGAGATCTTTTCTCGACATCCGCCTTGTCCTTCTGTGGTGCAGTGTTTCTTCTACACAGACAACGGCATTTTCCTCGAGTATATGCGAGGTGCGACTCTTATCTGTGCTGACAGTTTGTGTTACTAACCGCCTCATTAGATGTATCCCTCTGTTGTAGGATACAGAACAATCATATTCGCGACCCGCAAACTTCTGTGGTTACTAAAGTGAAACTGGAACCTCTACCCCTACGAAAGGAATGGATGAACGACCTCGCTCAAGCTGTCGCTTTCCTAGAATCGCTCAATCTCGCTCATGGCGACCTACGACCCGAGAATATTTTACTTGATCGTGACCGATTAAAAGTGTCAGATTTTGATTGCACCGCGGAAATCGGGACAGATTTTGAAGCCTGCATAGCCCCGTATGGAAGAATACTCAACAGCGACGAGCTGGACCAGGGACGACGTGGGAGTTCCGGCTTCCTGGGTCCTCGAACCGAACAATTCGCCCTCGGTTCCTTGTTCTACCTTATTAACTATGGCTTTGAGGTTTATGGAGATCGATGTCTTACCGAGAATCCTAACGAGCACGGACGCAAGGTTGTGGACTTGCTGCAGAATATGGATTTTCCCAAGTTAGATGGTGATCCGTTAATTGACAACATTATCAACAAATGCTGGCACAACAATTATGGCACGATTGCGGAATTGGCCGCATACACAGAGGCGCTCCTTCCTGGAAAAAACAACATGAGGGCCACCAAGGACGGAGAACCGGGTGACTATAGCCGTGACACGGGTCAAAACCGCTCGGCAGAGGATTTCTCTTCGAAAAAAACGTTCTGTCAGAGCTTGGAGAAGCGTGGGCTTCTTCACCTTCTTTCTTCGGGAGAGCCAGAGGAACTTGGATTCACTACCGAGTGGTATAGGCATTCCATGAGTTGAGGCGAGAGCTTAAATACAGATTACGACCGAAAAGAAATCCAAAGTTTTGTAACTCGATTATTGCTCAAGCCTAATAGCAGTGCGACAAGTTTTGGTGATTTGGGGTCGAGAGTGTCGTTTGCCCAATAATATTCAATGAACACCCAACTTTCTTTCACTGTTCACAAATAAAATGAACGGATTAATAGTCGGATTTCTGAAACAACCAATTGGTCTTGTACCACTTCGCGCCTACTCTTGTTTATTCTACTGATAGTATAGAAAGGCTCGTTGTTGTGCATCCCCCCGTTTCGAACCCCCACGCCGACTGCGCTTACCTGTACATACTCATGATGCGACTCCGCCTCAAGGCAAAGACATTGCATTATGTAAGCGCAACTCACGAGATAGACACTCGCAAACCGATTCCTTACAGCAGCGGGAACTTACACACAACGGTCACATAGCAGTGCTAATGTATCGCTAAACATGTATTAAATCAAGAACCTAACACTATCATCCCCTGCCTTCAGACAAGTTGCCGCGAGGCAGCGTGGTATAAGCATCCCCAAACACTCACTACCTGTTGTCTTGTGACACACACAGAAAAGTAAAAAGGAACAGAAGAAGAAAGAGAAATGTTCCCTCTCCAAACAAGTCGTCAGTCATGAAGTAAAAAAAAATTGTATGCAAAAATGAGTCCCATGTTGTATACGTTGGGTTGGGTAGGTAGCTCGAATCGCTCCCGTTGCAATCACACGTACTTGGCCCATGAATCCATTGGCACTGGTACAAAAAGTTTAAAGAAATGGTCGAGAATGATCAATGGTATTTGTAAGATGCAAGATATGCCATGATCGGGTCCACTGCAGTGATCCGTGATTCGTGGCCATGGCCATGCTGTCCTTTCTCCTTCATCGTGAAGAGGGCAAAAGTAGAATGGTGCATATCGGCGGGCGATTGGTTCGATCTTGTCAAAATCCACAGCGCCATTCGCAATGCAGAGAATCAAAGTTGCTTAGAGCAGTTGCACGGAGTGACCGAGTATGGAACGGGGCTAACAAGGGGGTAAAAAAAAAAGAAAGGACGCAGTGTTGTTGTCGCTCAGCAGCAGAAGACAACGGGCAGATGTATCCAACAACCATTCAAATCATCTCGCTGTGATGGAGGCCAGTGGATATGTGTTTTCTGCTCGGCTCCATCGGCGACCGAATCACGCCTGGATCGTACAACATCGGTGGAGGCACGCCTGCAACAGGAGATCTGAGCGTGCTTTGACGACAGGCAGCATCTGACGGCATCTCAAGGGGTGGCGACTTGACACTGGCTCTGGAATCCTTACGACTCCGACTGGCTGATCTCATGTGGCCTCTGGATGGAGGAGCCGGGGGTGCTAGGACAGGGACCATGCCGTCATAAGGTGCCGCTGTCATGGGAGCGTCATCGTCCTCATCCATCACAATTTCAATCATGCCGGAGGAAAGAGCCCCTCCAGAATGAGATCGCTGCGCATGCGGTAACGGTGCTGGCGGAGGAGGCGGTGGAACAGCCAGATGTGCAAGTTCTTTGAGCATTGGCGGTGCCGCGGGAGCTGGAGGAGGGGGTGGTGGAGGAAGCGCTTCGTCCTGCGAGCGGCGCCTCGGTCCACTCATCACCTCGGCAATGCCCCTTACTTCGCCAGTGCTCGCTTTTCTAGCGTATCGAGCTCGGCCAGGTTCGTCTGGAATTGGAGCGGACATGCTCCGAGGAATGGCCAGCCTCTGGGGTGGCTGATAGACTGTCGATGGAAGCAAAGTCAAGGTCTCGGTGCGCTGTTCGACTGGACGGGCCGCATCCAAAGGCTCAGTTTGACGGTGCGAAGATGCATCTATTCGAGGTACTTCTGGCGCTTCTTCTTTGCTGAGCTTCGTGCTGTTTTCTGCCTCGAGGATCAGCCTCATGGCCTTGGGTGTTGCTGGCAGGCCAATGTGTGATCCATTTCTGGCGTACATGCTCTTGGGCGGCTCTGTGGCGCATCGAGGAGGCAAGTCTTGACTAGCCTTTGGATCCGGCATCTCAACTCCAATCCTCATGGCGGGATTGTGAAACTCATTTGGATGCGGGATCTGAGGGGCCTGTGGTCTCTTGGCCAACGACTTGCGGCGTTCTTCAAGCTCGCGAGCTGCTTGTTCCTTCTTTCTTTGTCGCTCGTCTTTCATCTGTCGCAGGTCGCCAGCATGCTCCGTCGATGCCGCCCGTACGTGAAGAGCAGCCATTGGCGGCAAAGTGTCCTGTGCTTCGGCAGCGTCCCTTGGGCGACTCTCTGGCCTCTCCCCCTTGGTGACGTTTGGTGAATTGAAGGCACCTGCGATACCACGAGTGGCACTTCGGCTGTGTTTTGCTCTGAAAATCTCCTGCTCCAGCATGGCCTTCTTGAAGTCTTCTTCGTCTTCGGACCCGTGGTAGTGCAGAGCTGCGTTGGCGGACAGCGGTACTGGAGATGAAGGAGATCGCTGATGAGATTCTTCACGTCCTTTGCTCCTACCTCGAACGTCCAGGGCCAGGGCCAGTGGGGGGCGAGGCCGTCCGTCAGGGCTGCGTCGTTGGCTGCCACGGCTTGATGTGCGGCTGCCGGTCTTTACTTTTTGTCCACTTGACTTTCTGGCAGTGACTGGCTCTCCAATGTCAGAATATTTAGGCGTGCTCAAGTTGGCCAGATCCTCTGGAGACATGGGAATCGGAGAAGTGGGTGAACGCTTGGGTTTGGCCCATCCTCGGGCAGATGTTCTGCCACGCTCCTCCGAGGCTTCTCTTGACCTTGTCCTTCCTTCTCGGCTTCCGTGGCGGCCACGAGATGATTCGCGGGCTCTTTCGGTACTTGCCCCTCGACTTCGGCCCCTCTTTGAATAGTGCTGAGCAGTTTCCAAGCTATGGATGTAGTCGTCGCGCTGCTTCTGACTGGCTCGTAGGCTCCGACCCGCACTGGATGATGAGGTGATGGAGCTGGCAACCGAACCAGGCCCACGACGCCTCGAGGGCCAGTGGTAGCGGGTAGAAGACGTCACGGATTGTTCGGGGGAAGCTACATCAGCAAGGGAGTGTTGTTCCAATGTTCTGACTTGAAGATTGACGCCCATTGGGATGCGATCTCGAGAGCCATTCCTATGATTCGATCGAGCTTCCTGCATTTTTGTCAGAATGTCATGGTTGGGCGATGGAGGCCGCTCTCCGTCAACGTCAAATCCCCTTACAAGCTTTTGAACCCCGTCTCTCATCATCATGGGGCTCGCTGTGGCTGCCCGCTGCAACGAGATGCCCGCTGCCCGAGTATATTGGTCTGCTGATGGCATGCGCGAATGACCGGGGCGGCTTTCTTTGGGTGTCTGTGTCTGTCCGGCCTTCTCGGCTGCTTGGAGAACCTCGCGGTTCAAATCGGAAGGAATCTCTCCGATGGAGGGGAGCCTACCACGTCCATAGCTTGAGCCACTCGGACGGGCAGAAGTTGGTGTGTTGAATCTGCTGTTGTTTGATGGGCGGAGGAAGGCAGTCGTTGCGTCATTGACGCCAGGGGAGATTGCAGATTCTGCGATCGGCGTTACACCGGCTGCAATCGGTGTCTGGCCGCCATCACCCTGGGAGTAGAACTTGGATTTCTGGTTATGATCCCCAAAGGACGTGATGAGCTTGAGGGCCGACGTCTTGGCAATGCTTCGTTGGGGACCTCGTTGAACCCCGGGAGGGGACAGCGGCGGGCTCAGGATCTCAGGGATGCTGGGGGTCATGCTTTGGAAATTGAGCTGCACTGCTGAAGGTGAGCACCACGGTTCATTTGATTCTTGGTCTGTGCAAGCAAAACATCTAATGGCCAGTTGTTGTTGGCCATGCTGAACCGCCCATTCGCCCCATTTGCGGATAATGGCAGCCTGACGTTCCCATACACTGGGGAAAGCAACACAGGTGAGAATCAAAGCCTCCATGTAGCGCTTGTGGGAGATGTACACCTCGATAGCGTCATTGCTATCGCCCATTCCGAGCATGATGGTCACAGCGACGTGGACATCGCCACTTTCCAGGAGGCGCTGTACATAGGCGCGACCCAACTTGTGTTGCGATTGTTGTCCGCCGATGCCACTTAGGGCGAGCAGCATCCAGTCTGAAGAACTCATATTCTCAGAGCTTCCGGCCATAATGTCTGCTTCCATATCACCGAGCCACTTGGCGAGAAGAATTCGACTGGCAGAGCCAGCTGGGTGGCGGGTCATTTCATCCCGGATCAAGTCCTCGACCGGCCAGTGCCATCCAAAAATGGTGCTCAGCATTTGCTTTCGCAAATCATCATTCGTCAGACGAGAATTCTCGGCACTGATGGGATGTTTGTAGGGAACGTCGCTCAAACGAGTCCGTGTAAACTTGAACAAGTCATGGACTTTGTTGTCGTCTGGGCTTCTAGGTACTTCGTGCCTGAGGCGAGACGGTCTATGTCGAGACCGAGACGAGGTCATTGATGGTACACTCGTTGAAGGTATGGAGTAGCCCATGGAGTAATTGTCGAGGTCCTTGCGACCGACAGTTGACGATTTGAGTGAAGATCCCGCCGATATATAAGTGTTCTCGGTCATGCCCCTCGACCTCATGGAACCTGGGTGCTGGCCTGGTGTCCGAGAGCCGGCTGATGACTTGGACAAGGACGATAGGCCGCTTCGGCTGGAGACGGGGCTGGCAGAGTCGTAGGAAGCTTCACCACCGGAAGAATCGAGGTGAGGCCGGCGTGAGAAACGAGCAAAAGGTGACATCTGATCTTCGTCGCTTTCCGACACTCCCACTTCAAAAGGTACCGAGCTCGACTCGGATTCTGAGGTGTGTATGGTGGTGACGGAGTGAGCTGACTTGTTGCCCGGTTCTTCGATGGAATTTGGGGGGGAAGGTGGCAACAGATTGGTAGGATGCTGAACGTTGGCGACCATGATGGATGGTGAGTTAAGATCGAACTGTTGCACGGTGCCAGCACGTCCCACAGTAAACAAGGTAGCTCCAGAGCCATATACGGCCAAACCTCTGACATGTTCGAGCGTCGGAATGGAATCAAATGTGACATGTTTTGTTCGTACATCCCATGAGAGTGTTTCCCTGGTGAGTGAGACGAGTTAGAGGAGGAAGCACAAGAGCAAGTGCGGGTGGGTGGTAACCTAGGTAGCATGCTGTACGTACGAATCTGAATATTGGATGATTCGACCATTCTTAGACCACCCCATCCAGTTTGGACCAGCCACGAAATTTTCTCTACGCCGAAGGATTCTCACAACCTTGGCTGGGTCGTCGGCACTATAGTTTTTGGCAACGCTCCAGACTCGAAGATCGCCGTCGTGAGTCTGTACAGCCAACATGTCTGACTTTTGGCGCGATGAAGATGCGTGCCATGCCAGTGTGACAATTGGTGAGGGTGCTCTTGAAGTCGTCAAGTTGTGTAAAATGGTAAAGCGAGGTTGCAGGGTAGCGATTAAGAGAGATCCATTTTGATATCTGTTAGGCACGGTAAGCAGGTATTTCATGGCTCATATCATGCAACATCTCATCTCACCCAATCGCAAAGGTTCTGCAATCTGCACAAGGGGCCAGAGCTGTGACTGCTATCTGGTCAATTGTTCTTGATGAGATGTGTTCCGAAGTTGTTGGCTCAAAGAGGATGATGTTTCCTTGAGTGTTGCCTACACATGATGATTAGACGTGATCTGGGGCCTTTTTCTTCTTCTCGTTCTTGTTCTTGGTAAACAAGAGCACTCACCGAAAGCCACGTTTCCATTGCGCATCCATGCTGCCACCGTCAATGTCTCATATGATGCAAAACGGGCGACTTCGTCACCAGTCATCAAGTCCCATACGATTGCTGTTTGGCCAGCATCATAACTGACTACAAGGCGACCGCCACCGGTCTCGCTTTGGTTATCCACAGCAAGTAGTTGTATATCTTCCGAGTGTCGGGAAAATCTTCTTTCAATAGTCAAGGTATCGTGATGGCAACACACAATTGAAGGACCTTGGGTATAAAGAAACATGGAGGCTGTAGCCGCGCATGAGTCAAACAGCTTGAGATCCTTGACGGATGGCATCGCGGTCACGTCTTGAATGCGCTCCCCTCTGGCAGTGGACGACCTGCCAGAGCTCTTTGTGGTGCGATTCCTCGACGGGGCAGACATGATGAGATTTTTATGTGCTGGTATTCGGTCCCAGAAAAGATGAGATGACGCAGGAAAGCACAGCCTGTGCTCTGCAGTTCACGGAAGCCCGCAGGAATAAGACGGTTCTTCGCACGAACCCTGCAGAATCCTGATGCTGTCCTCCAAAAATTTCGACAGATTGACAAGCCCACCGTGGAACGGTATGTAGACCGTGCCACGGCTGTCGCCGAAATGCCGAATCGTCGAAGGGGGCAAGACTGCCTGCGCCTAGTTGTATTTTCCCTCGCACGAGAATTATATGGCGGGGAAAGTCGGCGGGCTGGCTAGGAGAGTCGAGGACTTAGACCATTATTGTCCTTTGTGAAGAACGTGTAAGCCCCGATGCTGCGCGCGCGGACAAGTCGAGAGTTCTGCGCACACAGCAATGTTGAAAGTAATGATTGATGCCAGGAACAACGATCTAACACGTCTGGTTTTTTTTTTTTTTTTTTTTTTTTGGCCCTCTTCGAATCAATTCGGGAAAGAGAGCACCGGTGTCCACTCTGGGTGCGAATCGTTTTAGAAGTAGTCGCTCGACCACCAATATTTACACTCACACCACAACGGTATGTTTCGGTCGCAACGTGTAACGCGAGAGAGGATCTAGTATTCGGCAGCTAGAGGGAATACAATTCACAAATGCAGAGGAAGTGAATGATGGAAAAATAAAAGGCTGGCGGTTATCACCACAAGGATGTCGGCGTGCGGAGAGGCGTTGTTTGGTGGCAGCAGAGACCCGCTTCGAGGAGGAGGTGGACCGGGGTCGGCGCTTGTCTGGCAGCTTGTTCTGGCAGCTTGTTGGGGAGACAAACGGGCCTGCTCGTGCTTCTGGTTACACGAGATAGCCAGGCACAGCGGACTTCGGAGGGAGGGGGGGCGTTGTAGAGATCGTTCTGATTGTTCTTGCGGCGTCGTAGTGCAGTGTAGAAACAAAGGTCGCCCTGGTTTTCGATATGCAAGCTGCAAAGCAGAGTCGATCCGACTCAGTCGAGGTTGTAATGGTGAAGGGAAGAATGCGGGCTGTGAACCTTGGAAGTTGGGAAAGAAACAGAGAAAAGGGGAGGCAGGTACGGAGCAGGTACGGAGCAGGTTTATTACTCGAGTACGGATTACAGAAGAAGAACCAGCAGGACGAGTCTTGGTTGTACGTGGCCAGCCAGCATGCCAAGGTATAAATGGTGCCGAACGGCGATACGGAATACCTGGGAACTTACAGTGAAAGGTGATCTTATGGCCGGGGGTGCGCTCAACTGCGCTGCTGTGTTGCGCCGACTGCACCTGGTGCGGTCTGGCACAGCGGGTGCCAGCGGGTGTACAGCGGGTGCACAGCGGATGCACAGCGGGTGTCCCAGAGCGCAGCCACCAGAAGGAGGGCGAGGAGGGCGAGGAGGAGGGGAAGATGGGACGGATGGGAGGAGATGCGTCCAAGGTGGTGTGACGGGTGCCCATGTTCATCCAGACCTAGTCGCATCGCGGCGCCTAACTGCCAGCCAACTGCTGGCTTTCACTCGTGAGTGGATAGCTGGCACGGCAGCCAATATAAGATTAGACCCTATGTGGCTTTCGCTTTCTTTTCGTTCCTGGCCGCGAGGTTTGGCGCATCAAACAGCCAGATACCAGTGGCCTGCGCTTGCGGCCTCCAACTCCGTCATCTTCGCCACGGACGGACATCAACCTCGGCCTCCATTCTCCTTCAGATACTGACTGGCTCGGCGCCATAATGAGGCAGCCGGCCTAGTAATTAGCAATCCCTATGGGCCGCTGGATGGACCACGTTTGGTGGCGCGGACTGATTGATGACGGAGATGGCTCCAGTGCCTGCAATTCCCGACTCCGGGGGCGTCTGGAGTCACAATGAAGGATATGACTGACGGAAGAGTGGGCTGTGGATCATGGAAGACCCCTGGGAATGTGTAAAGAGGCACGAGGCAGAAACATGGATCTTCTTAATGCTCCATGCGGAGTACATTGCGCGCATTGGCGATGCAATATCTCCAAGCAACGCTGATATATTAGTCGATGAGTGGCCAACGGCCCAGCCAAGCCACAGATACCCCTTGACTAGTCTTCCTATGGCGTAAGTTAGTTGATATTGAATCCAGCGTGATGAACTAACTAGGCTGTGGTATCAAAAAGCCCCGTCAACGAAAAGGCATTTTGTGCACTGACTTCAAGCCAATCATTGATTGGGCTTTCTGCCCATCATACGCCAATTTCCGTGATTTTCTCTTTACAGTTCCTCTTCTGTTCGTGCTCCTGGTGGTATTCTATGGCGCCTGCGGGGCACTTGCATTCTGTCTCGGATCCCGTTTGCTACGACTCTGCGCGCTGGCAACGGCAGCAAACGTCCAACTCGGTCGCTTCTTTTGCGGGGTTTGCGTGGTTGCACTGCAGACGATCGCTGGCCAGCCATCTGGCTGTCGAAGGCATGCGCAAGGTCGAGGGCCCTGAAAAAGACGAGGGGAAAAAAAGAGGAGGAGCCAAGGACCCAGGCACAATCCCAATTGAACGGTTTGTTCGGCCACGGGCTATGTGCTTCGATGCATCACTGTACCTCACAGACAGGGAGCGTGTCTCCTGATCGTGTTCGTCCAAAAACAGACACCCGGAGTCTTCTTCCCCTCTCCTCTCTTCCTCTCTGCTGGACTTGCCGCTTCCCATCCGTCCAACCATACGTGTTCTCATCCGCCAACAGCGGACCCGAGACAATGGCTATGGTTCCGCGACCAACCAAATATAAATCAAGACGTCTTGCTCATCATACAAGCGCGGGTGAAAACTCAGCATGTCGTTGGCGTCGGCGTTGGCGTTGGAGCAGAATGCCGAGGGCGTGGCAGGGCCAGAGGCTTGACCCTTTTTTTTTTTTCCTGAGTACGAAGTACGACGTGCGACATTGTGGTTGGGCTCTGGAATCACGCAGTTTGGGGCTGCGGTTGAGAGCGGGGCCACGCCCGCCGACGTTCGAATTGAAACTGAGTTCTAAGCGCCGACGTCTTTAGCTGCTCTCGATTGGCTGCGCTTGCTGCAGGTGTGCGAAACAAAGAGACCAATCACACGCCTCATCACGGCAGCTGCAACGTTCTAATCGCTCTTTCCCGACCGCCATGTCTGGCTTGCAAGGATTCTAATGGATTTTCATGGACCACCAAACTTGGTCAAATCCCATCCATCGGCTCGACTTGACAATCATTTTAGCCGTCACCGATTCACCACTCATCACTCACTCACGCTCCTTCCCTCGTCATGCTCATCTACAAGCTATTACAGTGAGCCGGTGGCCCAATCTTACCAGCCGCGGCTTTAGTCCAATTCTGTCGCGCGTGCAACCGGACTCACCATCTATCACGGGCTTACCTGCCCTGTTTGCCGGTTCCAACTAGCCTCGCTACGACTTGAGCTTAGGTAATTCGTCGTTGCTGAAGAAGCTCCTCAATCGACAGGTTGACTGAGCCCTTGACCCACGCACCCCGACGAGCCCCATGGCTCAATTGATCCGTCGACCGCGTGTCTGGCTGCCCCGGGTCGTCTCGTTAAGACGAAGGTAACCTTTCTCCCCATGTCACCGTCACCTTGGCCATGGTCCAACTGTTGCGCAAGGCATGGTTGCGAGCAGGGGACGGGAGAAAAAGGCCCCATCGACACCTTCGACTCGCCGACTCACGACCAACACTTTCAATACCACAACAACATTTGCCTTCGTATCGGAGGGCCCGTCCCTGATCAGGGTCTCGATATCGAGCAACTGCCCCTTTCCCCTCTTAAGTACACCAACCACCACGATGGTGGCAAGGCGGTTGATTCAGGCTCGGCCGATGTGGTTGGTGTCCGTCCCATCTCCCCTCTTCGTCTGCCTACATATATCTCCTCAGAGGTCATGGTGCTGTTGAATGCCCAACTGTTGGTGATGTCCGTCGAGTAATACTTGCATACACCAATGTTACATGGTGCATTACGCAGCAAGGGGTTGCCAACACTGAAAAGTGATTTCTTAACCTCGTTCGCTGATTTTCCGTCCAGGTCTCGGCAGCAATACAAAGGCGGCCGCTAAGCGGCCCTTCGAACTATTTTCAGTAACGAACAGGGTTCAGTGTGGGTATCCCTTCCCGGAAGCACGGCCATGCAGTGTGTGTGAATAACCAAAAGCGACAGTCCAGAAAGTAGTCATTAACCAAACAAATATAATATTCTAGATGGGGCGACCTGCGCACTAGGTATTCACGGAGTTTCACGTCAACTGTTAACATGCGAATGCACTTGAGGCGCCGGAAGCAACTCACAATCATCGATGGCGGCTATGAAAGGCTATGAAGAGCTACTTTAACCTGAGGCCTAAAAAAAAAATCTCTCTTCCAATAACTCATATTCCATCTTCTCGATTCAATGAACTGCCGTCTTGACTTAGTCCTCGATTTTCATCATGGCCGAACGATGTGCCCACGAAGGCTGCACGCACCTCTTGGGCTACTTGTGTCCAAAGGTACTGTGCTGCTCATGAGTATTCCACCCCATCAGCTCCCTTGCGTGCTGCACATCAACTCAATCTAACGCCTCGTGATATGTACAGACAAGCCGGCTGGATCCCAGCAGCAGAATGCCTGCATTGGACGCTTCTGATACCTGTGCATGAGGACCGCCATTAGCGCCCATAGTTTTAGTAAATGAACATATCTACTGCCGTAGAGTTGCTGGCAACGCAGTGCTGTATACCGAGGTTGGCTGCCGTAAATCACACAGTTTGTAGACAGAGTTGTCGAGCCGCAAGGGCGGCATCAATCGGCTTCGTTGTAAACGCGAGGCTCTGACCAAACTTCATTGGTTTTCATGCGTCTCCAAAGACCCACCGACCGCTGTTGCCTAGCTGGCCTCACGTTCTGGTCGCATAAAAAGCCGTATCAATTCTCTTGTCGGAAATCCCACCTTTCTCCTTGCTCCAAATCAATCGACATGCCTTCCCTGTGGTCATGTGGTTGGAACGGCTGCCAACTCCCGGCCGTTCAACGAGCTGGGGATTGCTTGCTCTGTGACAGGCATATTTGCCGGTTTCATTTGCAGGAACCATGGCATAGATGTCCCAAACCGGAGGTAATTACTTTCCCCCCATTCATTCCGAGAAGTTGTCTCTGATGATAAAGTCAGTCAAACTGGAGCGAGTATAGCACTCAATATGCTGCAGCAGAAGCTCGACGCCTAGACAAGCTACGCCAAAGAATTAACGGCGTCAAGCTATGTGCACGCGCATCGCAAGTGCGCAATGGCACCAACGTGCCATATACAATCAACTTGTCGCCGAAGAACCTTTAAGCTATGATGGGCGGTCAGAACTGCCATGCGGAAGTTAGATTCGAGGATGTTGTGGTATGGCTTGCACGGTTTCGGCTTTCTAGTGCGATATCACCGCCACCTGAGGTGCGTGACTACGTGCTGCAGAGCGAAGCCACGACCATGCAGTTCTTGGAGCGTCACACGCGTATTCCTTCTCCTCGTGTGTTGGACTGGGTATGCGAGTCCGCCCCGAGGAATACGATAGGCGTTGGCTATATACTGATGGAGAAGATCAACGGCACGCCTCTGTAATGGCAAAACGCAACCGCCACCCAGAAGGAGAGGATTGTGCGGCAACTTGCAGATATCATGCTCGAAATAGAAAGACACCCATTTGATCAGCTCGGATCGCTCATCGCCACGATGGTGACGGGGAGCGGCGAAGCGACTCCAGGGGCAGCCGCCGAGTCCCAGATACAGGTGGATGGTCTAGCCAAACATACCACATTTAGATCGGGCGATGGTGGCAGGCCACTGGGGCCTTTCCGCTCATCGCAGGAAGCATTCCGTGCCCTTGTAGAGGCACATCTCCGACTGATAGCGGCCGGTGAGATCGGAACAGGTGAGAACGCGCTTGATGTTTTTCTAGCCCACCGATTCAGGCTTGATGTTCTCGATAGAGTCTCGGGGCAAACTGCGACAGCTGGGAAAGACGGTGAGCAATTCTTCTTGAAGCACGCGGATGACAAGGGTGACCATATCCTGGTGAATGCCGACTTCGAAATTATAGGCATAATCGACTGGGAATGGTGCAGCACCGCTTCAAGGGAAGAAGCCTTCTCTTCGCCATGCATGATGTGGCCAGTCGCGGCCTTCTACAAGGGCTCCAACGAGCTGGCAGAAGAGGAGCTACTCTTGGCCCAGACGGGGCATCACACGGGAATAGGAAGACGCTCGCCAGTCTCATGGGCCTCAAGCGAGCTTTTGATAGGCACGGCTTTGAGACAGATGAACAAGTGGTAGAGGACGAGTGGGAGGTCTGGAAGGCAAAAGCGCTTGAGGATTGGAAGCACGAGGCTCTGTTGGAGATTGTTCTAAATGCAGACGACCAACCAGGAGCCCCCCATGACCATGTCCGAGATTTGCACGTGAGTTAGCCTCGTGATGAATGAATGGGGGAAGTCTCTTCAACTCTTCCTACATACGGATTATAAAACCAGGCTTTTGAAGTACGGCCCATCTGTGGATCGTGCCACTCCGGATGGCACCCGCCCAAGGTGCCGTGGACCGAATTGGCGGAGCATCATCACGCAGCTACCTTGATATCACCAACAAGAGAAGCCGAGATGAGCGCTCGGCAGCATGCCAATCATGGCATTGATTCATTGATTCATTCATTTTTACAAGTTTTTTTTTTGGGGGGCCCACTGGTTGTGGCCAACGCATCTGATTCATGCAAGGGAAACATCGCATTGTCATAAAGACAAGAAGGTGTCTTGCATGCTGTACTCTGTACGTGGCCTTCATGCACGACGATGGCCGCACAAATGTGGTGAACTAATTGGATTCCTGTCATGCAATGCTGGCGCTGCAGTGCGGTTTAATGACCAGGTACGGGAGACGTAAAAAAGCTTTATTTCTAGCACATGGTACGTCGCGCGAGTAGAGCCTAGACAATAGCTGCAGTGGCCTCTGATTTGGGCTGCAGTCGTGCAGTGCAGCAAAGACAAAACCATTTATTTGTTAAAATCCCAACTTTGCCGGTTCCTCACGGGCTTGCATCTCTGCTTGTTTTGTTCCTACACCTGACCCGGTGAAGTCGAAGGGATCTAAAGCCCCCAATCGTGATTTTCATCCCCGCCGACCTGGCGAGGGCAGATAATCCGCAATAGCAAGTGGTGGTCATTGTCCTCGTAGCCGAGAATGAAAGAGTGACACGGGGGCTTATGAGTACTATTTCCGGGGTGCGACTATGATTCTTGTTGAACCGACGCAACGTGGTGCTGCGTTGAGTCAATTATCTGAGTTATTGAGCTGGTTTTTATCCTTGGAGGGACGGGGGGGGGGGGGGGCATGGACTTGGCATCTCCGAGGTATCGATGTGGGCGAGAGCCTTTTTATCCCCTCTATAATGGTTTTCTGAGAGGATTGATATAGGCAGGGACGGATGGTGCTCATCAAATGCAAAGGAGCCGCTCATTATTATGAGCGGAAATGCACAAGTCGAAGTGTGTGTCCGATCCTCGTCCACCATCGAGAAGGAAATGTGCGGTACTAATTAGCAGGCGAGGTCGCGTTTGTTCGAATCAAAAAGCGGGTGGTTTCGACAGCAAAGAAGTGCTGTGAAGCGAAGAGAGAGAAATCTGGTCGCATTTACGGAGTACTCGCCCTGGAATTGACATGATAACTGGGGGGGACTTCTCTAGGACGACCTTGGATGGATGCACTCAGTGCGGTTTTCATTCAACAACATCCCTTATATCAAGTCAAGCGCGTTCCCTGCAAACAAGGAACATGAGTGCCGAAAAGTGTGCAAGAATGAAATTGGAAATTGGAAAAGGGGGTATCTCTGCGAAGAGGGCGATATAAAGTGTCTGTCTGAAGCAGACCTACCCTAAGTAAAAAATCCTGACAAATAAAGAGAAACGCTTATACTAAAAGGTTAAGAATAAAGTAATAGCTAAGACTATTATAGTTACTACTAGATAAATACTAGCTAAGGGTAAGTATATAAAGGTTTTAATCTCTAACCTAGTACTAATAATATATGTAGTCTTTAATAAATACCTTACTTCATAAGCACGTAGCTATCTTATAGCTAGCTAGCCTCTTTATTATCTGCATAGCCTAAAGGTTCTCCAAAGACCTGCTTCGATAAATATCCTATCTTTGACCTCTGCGCTCCTAACAAAAGGTATCTTACTAGATTATAAAACCTAGGGATTATACTAGGTAATAAGGTACCTAATAATTAATTAATTAATTTAAAAGATATCCTTTAAGTAAAGGAATCTAGTAATATCTCTCTTACTAATAATTAAAATATAAGAAGATTAATAGTAAGTTATATTATTATACTTATAAGAGATATAATTCTTTAGTAATTAAAGAAATAATTACTAGTTATACTTAGCTTTATAAAGGCTAAATTTATTAATTTAACTTTAATAAGCTTATTAAAACTTTAAATAATAAATTTACTTAAAGACTTTAAAATCCCTTAATAATAACTATTACTTATATTTATAAATAGCTAAAATATAAAGGTAAATATCCTTAATAAGAGATATAAAGGTTATACTTATTATATTAATATAGGATATAAATAGGTAATTAAAAAGACTTTTTAAAGTTATTTTTATCTAGAATAGATTAGAACTAATTAAATAATTCTAAATAGGATAATAAAGAGTTAAGAATAAATTAAATATAGTAATTTCTTATATTTTCTTTATATAATAAAGGTATAAGACTTTATACTAAATAAAAACACTTTAGTAAAATAAGTATCTTAGTAAATAAGTAATATCTTTAGCCTTATTTTTAAGCTAGATATTTTACTAGGGGTAGTATTAGTTATAGTAGCCTTATATCTTAGGCATTACTATTATAATATCTTCTCTCTTTAAGGCCTTATTATAAGACCTTAGCACTTAGGGTAAAGACTCTCTTTTACCCTTATTATATAGCCTTGTTATGCCACGTGTGAATGGCTCTAGATAGCTAAATCATTATTATCACTTCCCACACCGTCTCACAGATCACACCCTTAGACGACAGTGACGTAGCCACGTTAGCAAAAGTCCCTGCTTACGAGAGCTTTCGTAAGCTACTATTGCACAACAAGTGGTTTAGGCACGCGACACAGCTAGGGTAGCGTTGATGCCCGAGACAAACAAACAAACAACTTCTTGAAGCAGTGGTCGTTCCCAGAATGCCTCTGCTACCTGCTGAAATCTCAATCGCCCGATGGATGCTGGGGCCGCTTCCCATCCTTAGCTCTTAGATACATGTAGATGATGTAGTGACCGCTTCAGCCAGTTGTCAATCCACGTATCTCAGACCATTGTACTTTGGCGCTCAACTTGACTAATTTTCCCCTACAACGTCCTGCTGCCGTTTTCTTGCCGTGAACACAACGCCGAGGCTTGGGGCCGAGAAGGTAAATCTGTCCCTGAGCCCAGATAAAAAGCTAGGTGCAGCGCCATCTTGTGAAAAGTCCACGTCGAACTGGCGCAGTATCGTGCTTGCGACGAGACGAACCTCCATCAAGCCCAGTTGCTTGCCCACGCAGGCGTATTTCCCTTGAGATCTAGTCAGGGGGGTCTGCGGGGGAAAGTACCATGAAAGGGCTACAAACTCACCAATTCCAAACGGCGCATACACCGAGATATCCTTTATCAGTTCCGGCTTTGCCGTCCACCGTTCTGGGATGAAGCTGTCCGGCAGGGCGAAAAATCTCTCATCTAGCAGCAGCTCATTAGCCCTTCCAAGCCATGATTCAACGTGCTGCCTCTGCCCCAGGAGGGCCATGCCGGACCATTACCTCTGTATTGAGCATAAGAAGGGATTGTGACAATGGTGTCGCCTGGGATAAACCTCTCTCCAATGAAAATGCCCTCTGATGGCGTCATACGCTGCAGGCCCGAGGGTACCGGAGGAAAGAGTCGAAGCGTCTCATTAATACAGGCTTGGAGGTATGTCATCTTGGACAGCTTGGACACATCTAGCTGAGCGGGTTTTGGGAAAACAATGTCGATTTCCTCTTGAAGTTTGACACACGCAGGCTTGTCTGTTGCCAATAGGAAAAAAAGGCATGACAGAGTTGTGGCCGTGGTGTCACTGCAATTTGGGTCAACCTTGTTTAGATTCGTTATGGGGAGAAAAAAAAAAAAATTCGTCTTACCTGCCAGCAACTGCAATGAGTTGCATATCTGCTTGTAGATTGAGCCGATCTTGACGACTTGGTTTTTCGAGGCTCCTAAAATCAGACAAGAGCCAAGAAAAAACATCGGGAACATTGGGATTGCTCTAAGCGTCTGTGTTTTAGCTTAACATCCAGATAAGTAGGGCAGCAAGTTTTACTTTGTCTGACCTTTTCTCGATGTTGGACTTTCTTGACGAGCCAATCCTGAAACTCCATGCCCTCGCGATTCAGGACAGGCAATGCCCTGAATAGAGGAAACGTCCATATCAAGTGACTGAAGTAACCAACTGCCACCATGTGCTTGTGAATCAGCTTCATGAAGCCATGCTCCTGCCCGCTGCTAAGCATGTCGAAATTCTCTCCAAAGGCTAGATCCCCCATAACGTCAAAGCTGTAGAAGTTGAACCATTTGGACACGTCGAAGGGCATGCCTTGCGTTTCCTCAATTCGCTGGAGTAATAGACCGGCGTTTTTCTTCACACGGGGCTCGTAGTCTCGAAGGGCTTATCCGCTTTGGTCAGCGCCGAGATGAAAGAGTACACCAGTGTGGGCTGGAAAAAGTCTCACCCTTGGTGCTGAACGCCTTCTCCCATGTCTTTCGCCGTCGAGAGTGGTCATCCTTGTTTCGCGTCATGTGGACAGAGATGGCGGGTTGCTCGATATTGTACCATGGGCCCTTGGCACAAGCGGAACTGTTCGAGTGTATCGCGGAGACGGCCTCTGCGTCGATTATGGAGATCTCCGAGGGGCCTTTGACAGGTCAGCACTGACTTCATAAACTTCTCCAAGCTTATCATCATGAGGAGAACATGTACTTGCCGACCCGTACAACATCCCCATAAGTGTGATGTAAGCGTTGGATTTCTCGGTAAAGTTGCAAGTTCTTGGCGGAAAGCCGAGTAATGTACAAGTTGGAGAGCCGCGCAGCGAATGGCCCGGGGAATCGGTTCAAGCGGTGAAAGCTTGCCCTGTAAATGGTGATACTAGCAAAGAGCCCGAGGACCATTGAGCCCACCAGGCCCAAGGAGAAAACAAAGGGATTCCAAGAGAGACGGAAAGGTAAAAAGTGCGAGAGTACTTCCAGGCCAATGGCCAGGCTAACGAACAATGCGAAAAACAAACGAATTATCTTCATCGTGTGCAGATCCCACTCTCTCTTGTTGAACAAAAAAACGTGAAGGAACACGCCAATGATAAAAGCCATTCCCATGGATGGCGACGCGGATATTGCCCATACTTTGGCCATGGTGGAAGTTGATGGGTATAGCAATGATGAGCTCGGCTCTAGTTTACTTGTCCTTGCAGGATTTTATACCATAGAGACACGGCGAAGGAGTTGGGGGATGGATAGGCATAGCAGTCCATAGAACGGGAGGAGCAACTTACTAGACCTTGTCAATACTCAGATGAACCATCTTTCTTTATAGGAGCGTTCATGCAGCATCCCCTCTAGGCCTTAGCGTAAGGAGCATCCCATGGGGGCTAAGGAAGCGGCTTAGACATCCGTTACCAGGCATCCATAGTAATCTGTATAGTAAGAGAGTACAATATTTTAATTCTATCTAGCATTGAAATTTGAAGCTATTCACTTAGCTACGACGAGAGTTTAAATTGTGAGGCATCTTGTGATGTACCTTTTTGCTATAGCAGCGGCGGCGGCGGTTTAGTCGCAACGTTATTAGCGTTGTCTTGAGCGTTGTATTACAGCATCTGCTACCACACTGTAGTCTTGTCTTAGCGGTGTCTTTCCATGCGTGGAAAAGATTTATAAGAATCAATATATCTAATCTTAGATATTATGTATAGACACAAGATTTTTATTTTATTTTTTAGATAGACAATAAAAAACCTTCAATGTAATTATACATAAAACTAGGTCTTAAAGTGGGTTGTTTGGCCGTAAATTGGAAAAACTACATGTCACTACATTTTAAAACCAAAAGGATTCCGAATGTATTTTTGCAAATTACGGCCAAACGACCCACTTTTCAATTTATCATTTTTAAGAATTTCACTCTAAAATATTGCGTAATTTATAGGATCAAGTCTATAATTATAAGCAAGATATAACATTAACACTAAGTAATTACAAAAACCTTACATTACGCGATTGCAATGCTATAATCTTTAGCTTATCGCTAATAACTTTAACCCGCGATAAAAGTCTTATTAATGCTTAAGAGCGTTTTATTCCTTACTCGTATAGATTGTTTTAAGCTAAAATTAATGGCCCAATAGTTTTAAAGTTATTACCACAGAGATAAGAGCTGTAAAGCGCTGTAGAAGATAGTGGTTAATGACACGTGTTATAATTTACTTGCGACTGTACTGCCTTTTATGCCTAAACATACTTGAATTAGGAGGAGTAAGTTAGTTAATTAGCTAGGGAGTTAACTAATTAACTAACTTGCTTAGTGTCCTACAAATTAATAATGTGAGTTTTTTTTGTTTTAGCAGCTCTTTGCGGGACCTCTCTAATGTGCGACCGTACACAGAGGGGATGCTGCAAAAAAGCCCCCTTCCTTATTTACCTAAGCTCGAGTCTCTATACCTTCACCTGTAAGCGCATTTACTTTTTGCGCCAAGAAGGAGAGCGACAAGGAAGTGAATCCAGCAGGGGGTCACATGAGAAAAACAAAGATGCACGTACGATGCTATCCCTGTCCTTCAAATGCCGAATCATAGAACACATCCTGCTTGGCCTCTTGTAAAACGTCATTCTATTATTAGTGATACGAGCGTGAGGCGGAACATTGGGCCACTGACTTTGTGCTGCATATTATTGAACTTTGCGATATCTTGGCAAAGACTTCCTCGCTTAAACTAGAAGCACGGACAGGGGGAGGGAGATACACGGCAAGCACAAAAAACTAACACGTGGTAATGAATTTTCTTATTCATTTCCTTCTGCCCAGGTAAATCAGTTAGCCGAATACGTACATTGAATACTGTAAGCCTGACTCATTTTTAATATCCTTGCTTGAAAGCCCATGACGGTAATGGGGACTTTGCTGGTCACACAGTAACGACAGCACACGAATGCCAAGACGGTGTGAATGTCATGTGCTAGGTTCTAGCTCCTGTTAGGTAACCTAGTCCTCAAAGTCTAGTATAATACCCAAGATGTTATATTATAGTGGTTTATCCTTGCTTTACAATTCAGTTCGCTAGGCTAGCTCATTCCGTTCTCAGTCAGAGTCCAATAACGCGGTTAGTCAATTTATTTATAACCATTCTGCTACGAGATGCCAACCCTTAAGGCTCAAGATCCAATGCCACAGTCTCAGTTTGCGTCTAGATATCAGACAGAAGTGCTCATTGTTGGAGCAGGATTTGCCGGCATCTATCTGCTTCACAAACTTCGAGGCAGCGGATTCCAATGTCTTGTGCTGGAAGCAACCGACGGCCTTGGAGGGACTTGGAATTGCAACAGATATCCAGGATCAAGGGTGGATACAAACGTACCCCTGTATCAACTCTCGATTCCAGAGGTTTGGGCGGTGAGTAACTCGGTGGACCATGTTCGGAATGGCGCATGACATTGACACGGTTGGGTGACACTGATGTCTGATGACCGAGGACAGACGTGGACATGGACTGAGAGGTTCCCCGATCGCGATGAATTGTCCCGATACTTCGAACACGTCGACAGTGTCCTCAACGTCAAGAAGGATGTCCTGTTCAACTCCAAAGTGGTGTCGGCGCAGTACCTCGTCGACGCGAGCATGTGGACAGTTCGCATCAGCGATGGAACAAGCTTCACGTCGAGGTTCCTCCTGCTGGCCACTGGCTTCGCCTCGAAACCGTACATACCCGAGTGGGCGGCGTCGGACACGTTCCGAGGAACCACCTGCCACTCTGCCTGCTGGCCCAGTTCGGGCGTCGACCTGGTCGGCAAGCGGGTTGCCGTTATAGGCACGGGGGCAACGGGCGTGCAGATGGCCCAAGAAATTTCACGACAGGCCTCTCACCTGTACGTGTTCCAGCGGACGCCAAACCTCTGCCTCCCCATGCGACAGCGGAAATTGGACTATGCCGAGCAAGACGCTGCTCGTGCCGACCTGCCCCGGCTGTTCAAGCACCGTCTCACAACCACGGCAGGCTACGCGGACGAGCCTGCCAAGCGGAACATATTTTCCGACAGCCCGGAGGAAAGAACGGCCTTCTTCGAGAGGCTCTGGGACGAGGGCGGGTTCAAGTTCTGGACGGCCAACTACCAGGACGTGCTGCTCGACGAGGAGGCCAATCGCATGGCCTACGACTTCTGGGCGGGGCAAACACGTGCTCGGGTCGCTGACGCGCAGAAGAGAGACATGCTTGCGCCCGTTGATCCGCCACACGGCTGGGGATGCAGGCGGCCCTGTCTCGAGAGCGACTACTACGAGCAGCTGTCCAAGCCCCACGTGTCCGTCATCGACGTCAGCAGGGCGCCCATCGTGGCCCTCGCCGAGGACGGCCTGAGGACGTCGGACGGAGCCGTCTACGAGGTCGATGTTGTGGGGTTGGCCACTGGCTTCGACGCCCTTACCGGAAGCATGCTGGACATGGGCCTGGCATCCACTAGCGGAGCTCCGCTGGCAGAAAAGTGGTCCAATGGCGTCGCTTCCTACCTGGGGGCCGCTCTTGCCGGCTACCCGAACCTCTTCTACGTATTTGCCGCACACGGCCCCACCGCCTCCAACGGCCCCAGCTGCATCGAGCTCCAGAGTGACTGGATCGTCCATGTCATGGTCAAGATGCGGCGCGACGGCATCGAGTCTCTCGAGCCAACAGTCGAGGCCGAGCGAGACTGGTCGCTCGTGAGCAACACCAGGTCTTGGTATGACGGATCCAACGTTCCAACAAAGAGGATGGAGCCATTGATCTTCTTTGGTGGCTTTCCTCTGTATCGAGAGCTATGCTACAACGCCCTTGATGAGAACTTCAAAGGCTTCAACATCAGATACAGACACAATGAGCAGGAAGGGGGGCAGGCAGAGCCCGACGTTCATACTATTACATAGTGCTGCTACACATGTGACATGAATGAGCCAACACGACATGTTTCACCTTTGACTATACGACGTTGATCCAGTGATGAGAGAGATTGGAATTAGCCTAGACGAGGGATGGTCCGTTTGCCGTGTTACTACTTACTAAGCGGTTAGCTGCAATTTGAAAAAAAAAAAGAAACCACGACGAGGGATAGTCCGTTTACCGTGTGCCTACTTACTAAGCGGTTAGCTGCAATTGCAAACACCAAATATGAAAAAGTGCCGAATAGACAAGTACGCATTAGTGCCCAAACTCTATATATGCGACCTTTATAACCGGTCGCAGCTTGTTCCTACTTCGGACAGATCTGTTGCCTTGCCTTGTTCTAGACTGAGTGATATCCGCGACTATGTAGCTTAGTGCAAGAGGCTTTTACCTGCCATGATCCCTGTTTGAAACTGAAACAAGAACTAGGATGGGTACTCGTGTCACGTACCTTGCTAGGTGGTGCTAGACGTCATGACTCATAACAGACTAGACACTACAATAGGCTGAAAATTAGTTCAATTAAACTATGCCCTTTTTTTTTAATAGCCTAGCTCCCTTATTATTGTTTCAAATTCTCGTGCTTCTAGAAGTTCTAGTAGTCCTTTAATACATTATTGATGTGCTATCTTAATAGCTTTTAAAATAAACTTAGTTCACATTTTTCGCTCTCTTCCTTTAACACATTGAAGTTTTAGTAGATTATTTGTTCTAGCTTTAAATTTTCAAGATATCCTAGTAATATGAAAAAGTGTAATGTTATTCTCCTTATATCAAGCATACTCAAAAACATATACTTTTTTTTTTACCTTGAAAAGCTAATATTATTTATATTTTAAATAGTTTATCAAAGTGTCTAGTCATATAGAGTCTATTAACACCGAGTAAGGTGGGGCGTGACACGCGTACTAGTATCCCACCATTGTCATTGACACGAAATCAGTACCTCGAAGGAGCACTAGAACCTCAAGGCTGAACTTGTGCCGAACTTTGCCAAGCAGCTGGTTCCCCTCATTAAGCTCGTGCGGCATGTTTACGTACTCACTACCACCTAGCTACCAAGTCGAACCAACCCTCCCTATCTTGACTAGGATTTCGAGACCACATCTAAACTATGTGGGGTCTTCGCATAGACGGACCTGATCTGATTTGGAAACAGTGTGTGTCTCGGTAATCATAGGTAAAAAAAATGCGCGGTTTTCAATTCGCTTAGGCATGCCTAAATTCGACTGTGGAGTCCATAGTGGTGGGTGTGGAATGACAGGGGAGGATTCCCAAGCCAAACAAAAAATGTACCTCCAAGACCCGGTCAGGTCCCTTTGAAAGAAAGTCGGCCTGTTTCCGTCCTCGTGGGATTCCCAGCAAGATGCTAAAACACAGGGGTAGCGGGCTTGCACACTAGCGTGTTTTGCCATGTTTCCAATGACGGCCCATCAACGTATATTCAAGCCAGGTGGGGGATGACCTCCAGAGGCTATTCTTCCCTTCTCTTGCCTCGGGACGCGAATCGCCAAACACAGCAAAGTCTTATTATGCACAAAGTGCAAAGTCATTACTCAAAGTAGCTAGGCAGTGGCAGGGATCTCAGTGCCGTCAACCAAGGAAGTCGAGTGCCGTTTTAAAGTTGGTTTTTTTTTTTTTTTCTAGAAATGCGCTACAAACCTAATTGCTACATCGCACGGACAACGGTTTCAGTCCCACAATCACGACGAGTTCTCTGTACTCCGTCTTGTGGCTTGATTAATCAGTACGGTTATAAAAAGTCTTATCCGGTTATTTAAAAGGTAAGGCTGAGATGCCAAGCCTAGCCACCTGCCCACTTGGTTGCCAGTCTTTGAGGCTATGATCTACATGCTGAAACGATGATGCCAACACGAAAGCTCTCCATTGCCATTTTTGGCCCTACCGCTTCTGGAAAGACCAAGCTAGGTGTCACCATTGCCAAAGCATATCTAGGCGAGGTCATTTCTATAGACAGCCTGCAGTGCTATAAGCCGGGAGGTATTGCCACGGCGTAACCTTGTCCGGAGGAGACTCAGGGGGTTCCCCATCATTTGATAGACTACTTGGACGCCGAAGAGGAGCCACAAGACTTTGTCTCGAGAGCCATCGCCACAATAGACGACATCACCACTCGTAACGGACTTCCAGTTCTCGTCGGTGGGTCAACATCCCTCATCATTCCTCTGTTGCAGCAAGTTTTCAGCAGAGAGTACGAGGTTCTCATCATTACCCTGGTGCCCCATCAGTCAAGCTATGGGCGACTCATCGAATCCAGGGGTGGGGAGATGTTGAAGAGGGGCCTGCTGGACGAGCTCGCCGAGCTGAAGCGCCTCGAGAAAGTACTGCTCGACGGCAAAAGCGATTTCAATAAAGGTGTCTGGAAGACCATAGGCTATCAGGAGTTTCTCCCTTATCTTCGAGCCGTCGGGAAGGTGAATGGCGTGTCCAATACCTACGAGGATCTATACGAGGAGGGACGAGCATCAATGAACGCCAGCACTCTTCGTTACGGCCAGTACCAGCTCGAATGGATACGACACACCCTGACGCCCTTCATAGACCGGCACAAGGCGGCCACCATCAGCCTCTGTGTCACCGACCAGGCTGCCTGGGCATCTGACATAGAGAGACCTGCGATGACAATGGCTGGCGAGTTCTACCATGGCTCTCAGGTGAGGAGACTTCCGTCAAGGAATTCTTCGAATAGACGCGTTGTTTGTCTCTTGTCCGGGCCCCTCTTTTACCTAGCCCCCTTTTTTTTTTTGCCTGGGAGCTTATTAGCTAACATGGACACTAGTGGTGGATCGTCTTCTGGCCGCGACGAAAGTCACATCGAGGCAGCCAAATCTCTCGCCGTCGCCCTGCACCGCCACGAAATCGCACTCGTGTACGGTGGAGGAACTACTGGGATCATGGGAGCAGTCGCGAGCACCCTCGTCGCGCTGTCTGGGCCAGGGGCTGTCCACGGAATCGTCCCCGCCGCTCTTGCTAGATACGAAGACGAGCTCGGCGACGGTCGTATCAGCGCAGAATACTCGTCACAGTTTGGCAGGAGAACGATTGTGAGAGACATGCACACACGAAAGCGCCTCATGACGCAGGCGGTCCTCGAAGGAGCTCCGGGAAGTGGATTCGTTGCCTTGAGTGGTGGGTACGGCACCATGGAGGAACTGCTCGAGGTCACGACATGGTACCAACTGGGAATTCATGATCGCCGCGTGAGCGTCTTCAATGTGAATGGATTCTATGACGGACTGCTCAGCTGGATTGGCCAAGTCGCGCGAGACGGCTTTGTTAGACCAAGAGACGCCAACATACTTGGTGTCGCCAACACAGCCGATGAAATGATTGCTTGTCTTGCGAACCAGCGGCTGGATGCGGAGAAGCCCAGTTTGGAGTGGCTCTGAGTATCTGTCCCACTTCCCGCGCGGGACAATAGACAAAATAGAAATGAGGTTAAAACTGTTAGTCTATTCGTTTCCAAGGTGCGTTTCTTTTCAGCGCCAGAGATGCTGGTTCACTGAGCTGGTCAGCGATATCACCTGTTCAGAAAAAAAAAATGCTAGTTACAAACCACGTGCGGAGTAATAACCACCATTTCCCTGTGCTCGAATCGGCGACTTCAGCTCTCTCTGAAACCGTCCTTTGAACCTCTATTCTCGTGCTGTCCTTGCTACAAGTCTCAAACCACCTCTTATGAGCGGTACGCTCTTCCAAGTTGCAACTGGGGCACGAAGACAAGCCCTGACTTGAAGGAGGTGTCGGTGTTCGAGCCCGCTACCTCTCTGAGATCTGAAGGACTGGAAGAGGGTCGAACGGAGATGAGCTATTCTTCTTCAAAGCAGAGAGGGTTGTTTGTTTCTTGGAGGCCTGTCTTCGGACGCCTTGAATGCAGCGGAGGAACTCGAACGTATTGATGCTTGTGAGCCCATCTCTGGCCGTTATGTCAATAGCCTTACTGTGATAGTGTTTGAGCGGTTAGAATACCACTACATCAAGTGGTTGCAAGAGGTGTGTTGGATGGGAAGAGGCAGCCCGATATAATGATCGTCGCAGTATTGAATAGAATCGATAGACTGCTTATTTTAAACACTCCGAATCCAGGTACGTATTTGTACGCTTTTATTTCTCAGTGTCAGATAGTTAACCATCTATATCATCAATCTTTTGTTACCCATCCGACTTGATGTCCCATAGCGAACGAGTCCTTGTCCATGTCGCAGGTTCAGCCAATCGACTGCTTTCCGTATTTCTGGGCAAAAGACATCACAAAATCATTCATGTCTGGGTCGCTCAGTAATGATCGTCGCAGTATTGAATAGAATCATTGGGACGATAAGATGTGGAAAACGTCCGTCCAGGATTACCAACCTCTTTGCGCCAATACAGTTCTTTGCCGAATGCCGCTCAAAGGTGCTTAAGCCACTCCAAGCTAATGGACTGATTCGAATACCAGATGATGAGACGCGGATAGCGGTTTGTTTGGGTAGGAAATGGATAAGGTATTTAACAGCAGTAATATAGAGGCACGGTAGCTAGGTGTGAGACGGTGAGAAAAGTGATAATGATGAATTCAGCTATTTCGGCTATCCACGCTTGGCACAATGTGAGATGGAGTGAAAAGTGATAATAATGAATTTAGCTATCTAAGACTTTTTACACGTGTGTCACGACTTTGGTTAGGATAGTAATAAACAGAGGGATAACTAGATTCTCACACATAGCTAGAAAGTTGAAACCTATAGTTAAGTATATAAATGTTTTAGACTCTAACCTTTTACCTTTATATAAGTAGTCTTTACTATATACCTTACCTAACCATTATGTAGCTAGCTTATAGCTAGGTATGTAAGAACAATGGTAGCTAGGCAAGAGGTATAGGGGCTCTAGTATATTGACTAAAGCTTGCTAGGTCTAAGTGTATTATACGTGTAAGTCACTAGCTTATAGCTAGTGGCTTGCTAGTATTATATAAACCTAGCCCTAGGGCATAGTTTACCTATAAGGTATGCTAGTATACTTATATTATAAGTAAGGCCTCCCCTCCTAAGCACGAGGTAAAACTACTTAGTATTTTACAACCTAATACCCTATTCTTTTATCTTCTTCTTATTTACCTTATAAATCTTATTATTTATATTACCTTTGCTTTTTAGTATTTATTTCCCTTATAGTATAAATACTATTAATTATCTTTAGGTTAGATTTATCTTTACTTCCCTTTCCTTTACTTTTTTTCTCTTTTACTATATTATTTAATATTTTAGATAAGGTAGTATTCTTTTTATTACTCTTAGCCAGAGTATTGCACTAAAACGTGTAGTGTAGTGTAGTATTTGTAGTGTAGTGTAGTAACTACACTATAAACTACACTACACTATAAACTACACTACACTATAAACTACACTACACTATAAACTACACTACACTATAAACTACACTAACTATAAATACTATAAATATAGTATTAGACTTTTTATTAGTTATTAGTATTATTAAGGTTAAAAGAAAGCTAGTTATATAAAAGCTTTTATTCTTACCTATTTTATTAAATTAGTTATAGAATTTATAATATTATATTATTTTAATAATTTTATTATAACTAAGTAAGGTTATATATAATATTATACTTTTTTTAATAATACTATTTAACTTAATGCTTTATTTCACTAATATAACTTAAAGAAAAACCTTCTTATTATATTATTTACTATTTCTATGAATTATTTTATATTTCTATAAATTATTATTATTACTTATTTAAAAACACTTTAAAAAGAACTACTAGTAAACTTAATATAAGTAGCTTATTATACCTTATTATATAGCTTATAATACTAATATTACTAATATTACTAATATTACTAAGATTACTAATATTACTAATATTACTAATATTACTAAGATTACTAAGATTACTAAGATTACTAAGATTACTAAGATTACTAAGATTACTAAGATTACTAAGATTACTAAGATTACTAAGATTACTTATAATATTATTAGTGTTAAAGTTTAATAAAAAATAAATAACTAATAAATAACTTAAATATAAATATGTGAGGCCCCACTCACAACACAGGTACACTAGCGCACCTCATAGACAGGCCACGCCCTAGGGCTAAGTCCACGTAACGCTAGTAAGCTACTAGCTATAAGCTAGTGACTTATATGCATAATACACTTAGACTTAGTAAGCTTTAGTTAATATACTAGAGCCCCTATACCTCTTACCTAGTTACTATTATTCTTATAATTCTAAAGTTTCTCTTACTAGCTACCTAAGAGTAATATAAGGGAAAGAACTACCTAATTTACTAGAGTAATATTAGATAATAACCTAACCCTAATAAATAAGAGTTATACCTAAGTAAATAAGGGTAATACTATAAGTAAAGACACACTATAGACTAATAAAACTATGCTTATAATAAGACCCTTTACCCCTTATAGTAAAGCTATAGTAATACTAAAGTAAATTACTTAGCTAGAAAAACTTTAAAGATTATAAGAATAAGAATAAAAGCTTATTAACCTTATTAAAGGTAACTTAAAGGAAGTATAAGGGAAAATTAAGTAAAGAGCTAGCCTTTTCTTAAGTAATAGTAGCTAAGAGATTAGAGTTAAGAATATTACTAAGCTCTAATACCTTATAAACCCCTAGAGGTATAAGATATAGATAAATAACCTAAACTATGCCTTTAATAAGGTAAAGAAGAAATACTAATATAATTACTAAAAGATTCTCTTTATACTTAACTATATACACACTAACTATAGGGTAAGATAGGATAAATACCTTAATAAATAATAGGCTAATAGCTAGGATAATCTTAAGGATAACTAGGATAAATTCTAGACCTAGACGCTTATATTACTTAAGGACTTTATAATGTGGCTTCCTTCGGACCTTCGGACGATAGATAGTCTGACCGTGGCTAAAGAGTGGAGCCACCGAAGGGATACACGCGATGCGATTAGATGCATTACGAGCTACCCCGCTCTGTTAGTAGTGGCACCGCACTATAGCCCTA
The DNA here is from genome assembly GCA_019022495.1 of Epichloe hybrida. Taxonomy (NCBI): domain Eukaryota; kingdom Fungi; phylum Ascomycota; class Sordariomycetes; order Hypocreales; family Clavicipitaceae; genus Epichloe; species Epichloe hybrida. Next base: position 902,272 of record JAFEKR010000013.1, read on the forward strand.
CTTTTCCCCCTTTTTACTTACTTTCTTTTCTAGCTAGATTTCTTTTCTTCTCCCTTTTCTTCTCTCTCTTAGTTATTAGCTATTATTATTAACTTTATTAAATTTAACCTTATTACACTAGTGTAAACGTTCCTTAGTAAAACTAACACTAATTAGTAGTTAACTATAACCATAGATAAGTTAGGTATTATAAGAAAAGACATTTCTATAAATACCATAGCCACTACCCCTTATTATGCTAAATTAACGGTTATTATAGTAAAGAGGCATAACTATAGAGTGTGCTAAAGGAAGATAGACTAGAATCCTAGCGATAGGCTTATTAGACTTCTAAGAGATTAATCTATTAACTCTTAGGCCTTTAGGATATTTAGTTAATTATTAATCTTATTATCTATCACAAGAAAACTAACTAAATAACTAAATCTATTGCTAAAGGCATTTTATTTAAACCTAACGTTAAAAATAATCCTTAGCTAAGCTAGCTAACCTATATAACCTCCTTTTACACTCTCTTTATAACCCCTTTTCTCTCTTTATAGCTTTTTACGCCTTAGTGTTTTAAATATTAAGTTGTTTTTGCTTTTACGCTATCTTTGTAGCCTACTCTTCTCTCTTTTTGCTATTTTTCCCTCTTTTATACTTTTTCTATTGTTTTTTATTATTTCCCTCTATTTATCCTATTAATCCTATTAATCCTGCTAATCCTATTTATCCTATTCTATTTATCCTATTTATTCCATCCTGTTTATCTTGTTTATCCTATTTATTTTACTTATTTTACAAGCAAAGCTCTAGGCTTTATTATATTAATTATAGTACTTTTACCCTATTTTTATTAGCCTTATTAATTTAAGACTAATATTACTAGAGGGATAGAACTAGAGGGCAAAAGAATAATAAGGGGCACTCCCTAAAATATACTCCTTTTCTCTAAACCCCTATAAGTATCTTTAAAGATAACTATCCTTAAAAGACCTTAAGAGAATAAACTCCTACTATATCTATAACTACTTACTAGTAAGCTTATAAGAGATTAGAAAGAATCTAATAACCTAGATCCTAAGACTACTATATAGCCTAAGCTTAATAATTATATTATAGGGTTTATTAACCTTAGTGAGCGTTAGGGCTAGAGAGATAATAACCTCTAGGAATTATTCTAAGAGAACTTTAAAGGCTAGTCTAAGAATACCTTTAAAAGAGTAAATAAGGATATTATAAGAGAGCTATATAACTCTTTATAAGATCACGGCGTTCTTATTAAATAAGGCCTAGGATATCTAATTCTAGTATTACTTAAAGAAGTGCTTTATTAAACCTTAATACCTTATTAGCTAGAAGAAAGGTTAAGATCCTCTAAACTACCTTAAATATAACCTCTATAGGCCACTGCCGCAAAGACCTTACCTAATATTCCTAGCTCCTAAAGGGAATAATTATTATATTCTCTATAAGAACCCCTATAATAATCTTAGTTATATTAGGAGCTTAACCCTTAATAGTTTAATTTCCCTCCCTAATACTTTCCTTCTAATAAGTAAATTATAAAGAAAATCTCTAAGCTTATAAAGATATATAAGGATAGTAACTATTATAGTAAAAAGCTATATAACTTCCTCTTACTAAAGCTTATGCTCTTTAAGAGTAAGTATAACTAGATTAACCTCCTTAAGTTATATTTTAGTAAAGTATTCCTTATTATATTAATAGGAGATACTAAATAGTACTTTCTTAATTACCTTACTAGTAAGAACCTCTCTTATAAAGAGATAATTATAAATATCTATTAATAATTTAAAATAGAAAGTAATTAATAGTTCTATTACTATAAGTAAAGTAATATAACCCTTAAAAATGTTATTATATAGAACCCTAATAAGAGTAAGCTTAAGTGCCTTAAGATTCTATTAACTACCTTAAAGAGAGTTTATAGAGGGCTATACCCCTTTAATATAGTGAATATAGAGCTCTATAAGCAGACCTTAAACGTAGTCTCTAGTATCCCTAAATATTAGGTAGTGAAGTATATATATACGCTAGGCTTTAAGAACCTTACTAGTAACCTCTATAAATTAATTATAATTATAAAGAGTAATGTAAGGAGTAACTAATACTACTAGCATTAAGATAAAGACCTATTAGAGGTAATATTTATAGACTGCTAATATAGCTAATAGAATTAAAGAGACTAAGGAAAAGAAGGTTATTATAGTAACTCTAAATAACCTAAGTAATGCTTTATTTATAATAAGAGTAGCTACTAGTTATTAAACTATACTAACGCTAAACATTAGAAAGAGAAAGAGAGGTAATAAGCTAGTAAGAACTATTATTTACCTCTTATAGAGAAGAAGTTTTAGGTATTCCTTATTTTATTTAAAGGAAATAATAGTAATAATAAAGAGAAAATAGAAGACTAGGAAATATAGCTTAAGGCCTTTACTTAGGACTAAGATAATAGCAATAAGGATATTAAGAAAAAGCTATTATTAAAGGTATAACTTAGCATTATATAATTCTTCTGCGTAGGATTATAAACAATAGATAACGTTAATATCCTTATAATGCTTAAGAATTAAGCTTTTTAACATGCCTTACTTAAGCAAGAGCTATACCTTAAAGAGGCTTTTAATAAAGATAATTTAATCTATTATACCTCTAAAGAACGCTATTCTAAAGAGATCTTTAGAGGAATTATACTAGATATAGGAGCCTTAGGCTAATTAACTACTAGTCTAGCATAAGCCAAAGCCCTACTAAGATTAATGCTATTATTAATAATTAAACTCTATAACCTAGAAGTTATTTGCTTTAGTACTAGATTAGTAATAACACATAGCGTTATCTATATGCCTATAAAGCTTAGCTAAATTAACTTCTATATCCTTAACACTACTATACTCTTTCTCTTTTCCCTTACTAATATAGATAAAATAAAGGTTAAGATTAATAACCTTACTAATATATTAATTTAAAATAATAAGACTATACTTATTATACGTAAATAAGGCTACCCTTAGTGGCTTCTAGAGGTAAGAGAAACCACCGCTTTTTACCTATTAGAAGGAGAGATTTATTAACTTTACTAAAGGTTTAGTTATCCCTTAATTTAATAGCTTATAAAGATCCTTTAATAAGCTAGTTATAATATTAAACGCTATGTAATTAAGAAGCTTACTAAAGTCTATTACTATTATTAGATAAATAGAAAAGCCCCTAGCTAGTTTAAATTCTCCCTTAAAGATAACTATAACTTTAACTATGAGATTATTATTAATATTATATAAATTAATAGCTAGCTAGTCCTTTATGTTATTAATTTAGTAACCTTATTTAAGTAGCCTAATTCCTTAACCCTAAGAAGCAGAAAGCTTATAATATCTAGGATGTAATTAGAGAGTGCTAGATTAATATATATCTAGGCCCTCTAGACTAGATTGTTTATAATACTAGTAATAACTTTGCTTTAGCTAAATTTAGGCATTATACCCGCTTAATATTAATTAATATTAATAAGATACCTATTAAAGCCTATAATAGTATTAGAAAGGTTAAGAGATATTATAAACCTCTTTACTAGGCTTATAATATTATTATAAACTTAATTAGTAAGGAAATTACCCCTAAGCAATGACTCTAAATAGCTATTAAAGCTATTAATAACTTAGTAGGCCTTAATAGCCTTATACTAACCTTACTAGTCTTTAGAGCTTACTTATAGATAATAAATAAGTTATTACTAAGCGTCTTTATTATTTAATAAGCTAAAGTAATTTAGAAGGTAACTAATAAAGTCCGCTATTACCTAGCTAAGAGGTAGGTTTATAAGGCCCTTAGCGCCTAGAATAGCCCTAACACATTACTAATATATTAGCTACTACTATAGGCTAATGTATATATATAAAGAGAAAAAGGCAAATAGTATAGCCCTTATAAGCTATTAGCTACTAATAGGGAGACCTATATAGTTAAGATACCCTATAGCCTAGCTAAGTTTTGCTCTATAGTAGTAAAGCTATACTATAAGGACCTATAGTATATGGGGGCTAATAAGCAAAGCCTTTAGGATATTAAGGAGTATAACCTAGGCCTAGAGGTCCTTACCTATAATATAGCCCTTTCTTACACTATAGCCCCCTTTAATACTATAGTCCTATTATAAGAAAAGGCTAAGAGAGCCTAGGGAAATAAGCTACTTATAAAGGGTAATAAGGTAAAGGAAGAAGAGAAAGAGATACTAGTTAAGAGAAAGTAAGGGAGGCTAAGAAAAAACCTTATAGTTTAATTCTTTATTAATAAGAGTATAAAGAAGCCTATAAAGGCTATTAAGGCTAAAGGTAATCCTATAGAAAGCTATAAAGTTAAAGAACTTATAGTAAGCCTTAAGGTAGCTAAAGCTACCCCTATAGGAAGCTATAAAGCTAGTAGCCCTAAGGAAGTAAAAGTAAAGGTAATTAGGGCCTAGGTTTATAATCCTAAGGAGCTTATTAGACCTATAAAACCCCTTATATTTATTAATAAAGACTAAGAGAAAGCATTAATTAAGGAGATTATAGCTAGAGAAGTGCTAAATATAGTATTCCTTATAGTAAAAGAAAAGGCTAACTAAAACCTTACCCTTTAACTTTACTAAGAGGGAAAGATTATAACCCTAGGGAGCCCCTTTAAATAATCTAATTAAGCTAAGATTAATATATTATAAGCTTATAATATGTTTAGATTTATAATATTTAATCTAGCGAAGTATAGAGGCCACTAGATCTTTAATTCTTATATAGTCTAAGAGATTAAAGGTAAAGGCACTAAAATACTATATAAGAAATCGCGCCTTATTATACAAGGGCATAATAACAGAGGAAAAGAGGCTATCTTAACCTAATTACTAATAATATAGCGATTAAGCTAATGGATTATTATAGCCCTTACTCTATTATTAAAGCAAAAGGGAATTTACCTTTAGCTATAAGACATTATATAAGCTTATGTTTAATCCTAAATAACCCTAAATAGGCTAATTATTATAAAGTTACTAAAGCAGATTACATACCTCTTTCTAAAAGGCATAATAATAGAGGTAATTAAGCCCCTCTATAGGATTATAGAGGCTAAAACCCACTAGTAAGCAATATATTTCGCCACTATAGGGATAATCTTAACATAATAACCTTAATATATAATCCCTGCTTACTAATTACAGCCCTAAATAATAAAAACCTCTTTAGTATTATAGGGATGTAAATAGATAATATACTAGGCCTTAGTAATAATAACTTCTTTAAGAAAGAAGAAAAAGAGCTTTAGAAGGCGAAGTTTATAGCTAAAGAAAAACAACGCCTTATAACTACAAATCCCCTTATCTTTAATAGCTATATCTTAACCTAAAACGCTAATAACTCCCTAACCCTAACCTAAAAGGGCTAAAGTTAGAAGATTAAGGAAATTAACCCTTAATTACTAATAGTAAGGTAAGATTATATAAAGCAAAGAGCCTAAGGAAGTTATATTGTAATAGTCTGTTAACTAAAGGCATTATATAACCTATTAATTGCTATATAACACTAAGAACCCTTTACTAATAATATCTTATGACTTAATAAATGCCTTAAGTGGCAAATTAAGCATTAGTAGCAGGGATTATAGTATATCCCCTTAACTCTTAAAGAAGTAAAGCTCTTTATATTTATAGATAGGTCCCTTACTAATAATAAAGATCTAAGTTTATAGATTAGATATATTATTATAATTAGTAATAAAGTAATAAAGGAGAATAATACCTTTATCTTAAAAGGGAATATTATTACATATAGCTTTACAAAAAGCAAGCGTGTAACCTATAGCACACTTACATCTAAGCTATATAGCATGGTTTAAGGTGCTAATATTGCGTACGCGATATTTATAACCCTTTAAATAATTATAGACTAATTAAAGATACCTTAGATCCCAATAATTCTCTATACAAACTCTTTCTTATTATATAAATACCTTATAAAGCTAGGTATAACAAAAGAGAAGTAGCTAATAATTAATATTATAGCCCTTTAGTAATTATATAAGAGAAGGGAAGTCTATAAAGTTAGATAGATTAATAGCGGTAATAATCTAGCTAATGCAATAACAAAGGCATCGCTAAATTTAGCCCTTTTAACCTTAATTAATTTAAATAAATTAATAATTTATATAGAAGGATAGGTTAAGAGACCTATAAGGTTAGGCAGAGGGGAGAATTAATATAATAGGCATATAGGTATAGATTATAATAACTAGGTTAATTAAAATAACTAAAGCCACAATAGCTAATAAGAACCGTGGATTCCTATTAAGGGATTTACTTATATACGCTTTCCTTTAATCTAATTTTTATTGCGTTTTTAGGCTCCTTTAGCCACAAAGAAAAGAGAGACTACTAGTGTGGCTTCCTTTAGACCTTTAGATAATAGATAGTCTAACTATAGCTAAAGAGTAAAGCCACTAAAGGGATGCATATAATGCAATTAGATGCATCGCAAGCTACCCCGCTCTATTAGCAGTGGCACTGCACTATAGCCCTACTTTTCCCCCTTTTTGCCTACCTTCTCTTCTAGCTAGATTTCTCTCCTTCTCCCTCTTCTTCTCTCTCTTAGTTATTAGCTATTATTATTAACTTCATTGAATTTAACCTCGTTACACTAGTGCGAACGTTCCTTGGTGGAACTAACATATAAACTATAATACCTAAATAGCTATATAGCTTAAGAACGTAAAGTAATATAAGGGCTAAAGCCCTATTAAATTTAGTATTTTCCTAGATTTACTAGAGATATACTTAGAAAGAGCCCCTAAAAAGTCTTATACCTTTATATTCTTTATAAAGTTACTCCCTAAGCTATAGGACTATATTAACTTATATATTTCTGTTACTAGGAAAATATAAGAGAAGGTTATATAACTTACCTAGTGATTTTAGGAGGCTATGCTAAAGAGTAAGTAAAAGCCTAAATATTTAGGAGATAAAGGATTATATAAGAATCCCTAATATTATAGAAATAACTTACCTTAAGGTTATAAGCTATATAGAGATTAAAGGAATAAAGACTAGGAAAAGGGCTTAGCTATATACCTAAATAATAGTAAAGTTAGGGATAAGAGATAATATTATAACTATAATAGCCTAGACTACCTTATAAATAAATATAATAAGCTAAGGAAAGACCCCTAAGATAAATAAGGAAACTTCCTAAGGTAAAAGTAAAGGCCCTTACCTTTACCTTAAATACTAAGGTACTAATTAGGTGTTAATTTTATATACTAGTTACTATTTATAGGTATAAAGATATTAAAATAGTAGTAAATCTAAATAGCTACACTAAGCTTAATATTATTAGTATTAAATTTATAAGAAATTATAAGCTTAATTAGGCTAAGGCTATAGTACTTATTCTCTAGGTAATAAGGGCCCTTATAGTCTCTTAATATAGTATTTATAAGGTGCCTATTACTATTAAAGACTTAAGAGAGAAAGAAAAGGACTTTAAGTTACTATATATAGCTATAAATAAAGACCTAAGAGTAAGGGGAAGCCTTATCTTAATTAGGATATATATACTTACTAAAGAATATATATATCTTTATTTATACTCTTAAGAGTAGTAGTTTAAGAAAAAGAAAATAGCCTTTTTACTTATAACTCCTTATAAGTTTATAAAGGTAATATATAATAAGGCTATTATATATACTATTATAGGAGTTATAGAAGATAAGTTTATTACCCTTAAAGATAAGGAAAAGGTAAAAGCATATAGAACTATTAAAGATATCCCTAAGAAACTATATAAGTTTAAAGATATATTTATAGTAAATAAGGTAAGTAGTTTATTATTAAGAAAGGAGACTAATTATATAACTAACCTAATACCTAAGGCTATACCCCTATATAGACTAATTTACTCTCTCTTCTAAAGTAAGTTAAAGGAGCTTTATAAATATATTAATAAAAACCTATAAAAAAGCTAGATAAAACCCTCTAAGAGCCTTATAAGCATACTTATCTTATTTATACTAAAGAAGGATAAAATACTTTAACTATATATAGATTATTAAGGACTTAATATAGTAATATAAAAGAATTACTATACTCTCCCCTTAATTTTAAAGATCCTAGACTAGTGCTAAGGAGCTTATTACTTCTTAAAGATTAATATTAAGGATACTTACTATTAAATTTATATTAAAGAGAGTAATAAGTAAAAGACTATATTTTATACTTACTATAAACACTATAAATACCTTATAATACCCTTTAGGCTAACTAATATACTAGTTACTTTCTAAAGCTATATCTATAAAGCGCTTTATAAGCTAATAAACACTATTTATATAGTGTATTTAGATAATATCCTTATTTTCTTAAAAATATAAGAGAAGTATACTATATATATTAAGGAAGTTTTAGAATATATAAGGTTAGTAAAGTTATATATAAAAACCCTTAAAGTATTTATTTTACTAGAAATTAGTAAAATTCCTAGGGTTTATTCTATTAGTTAATAGTATTTTAATAGATATATATAGAGTAAATATAATCTAAGACTAGAAGGAGCTTATAAGCTTTAAAGATATATAGTTATTCCTAGGATTCTATAACTTTTACTAAAGGTTTATTTACTAATACTCTAGGATTATAGCACTCTTATATATGCTAATAAAAGGTAGTTAAAATAGCATTTAGACTAGGAAGTTTATATTTAAGGAAAGAGAATAGCTAGTATTTAACTAGCTAAAAGATACCTTTTAATAAGTACCTTTTCTTTATTATTATAACCTAAGTTAGCTAGTATATATTAAGATAAATACTTTAGTCTTTATAATAGTAAAAATCTTATCTTAGTAAGATAATAAGGGCTAATAGTATCCTATAGTATTTTAGTTAAGGAAGTTTATAGACACTAAATATAATTATAGTATAGTAAATTAGGAGCTACTTACTATAGTAAATTTATTTAAACACTAGTAACACTATATTAAAGGCATAGTAACCCTAGTAAAGGTTCTATTAGATTACTATAACTTATAGACTTTTATAAAGTAATAAAAGCTAAATAGAAAGTAAGCTAAATAGTGTATATTCCTTTACCCCTTTTACTTTATAATTAGGCATAGACTTAGGAAAAGTAACCTAGTAAATACACTATTAAGATAGTCTAATTATAAAGGCAAACCCTTAATAAATAAGTTACTTTTACTAAAGCTTTAAAAGAAAATAGTAGTTACTAAAGAACTAGTAAAAGAAAAGATACTAATATATAAGAGAAAATATAGTAAGATGCCTTTAAGGGAGGAAAATACCCTAGTCTTAATATATTAAAGAAAATATAGTAAGATACCTTTAAGGAAGGAAAATACCCTAGTCTTAGTAAAAAGGCTTAGTAAGATACCTTTAAAGGAGAAAAATACCCTAGTTACTATAAAGAGAGCTCTAGAAGCTAGAGTAGCCTAGTTAAGAGGCTAGTTAGCTACTATAAATCTAGTAAAAGATTAGCTAAATAAGGGTAATTTCTAGGAGAAAGTAGTATATATCTAAGATATTAGCATAGTATAAGAGATATAGGAGACTATTAAGCCACTAAATCCTTACTAATCTAGGCTAAATAAACCATTAGCGTAATTACTATAGAAGGCATAGGATTAAGATTTAGATTTATAAAGGTAAAATAGTAAGATTAATAATTCCCCTAGTAAGAGGTAAGGGAAAAGCTAGTCTATAGTTATATAGTATAAGGGGCCTCTTAATATACTAAGACTAAGTAATTATTCCCTAGGAGCTTATCTTATAATAGGAGCTTTTATAGTTACACTATAATAATTTACTAGTAAGTTACTTTAAAACTAAATATACTCTTAAGCTATTAAAGCATTACTTCTAGTAGCTAGGTATAAGTAAGTTAGTATTTAACTATATTATAAGCTATAGGGTTTGCTAGTAAGTAGTAGCTAGAAGGCATTACCTATATAAAAGCCTTAAATCCTTACTAATACTATAATAACTATAGGTAAAAATCTTAATAGATTTTATTATAGGATTACTAGTTACCTAAGTAAGTAAATAAGAGACTAATGTAATCCTAGTGATTATAAACTAATTTACTAAGTACTCTGTCTTCTTACTTATAACTATAATAATTAATGTAGCTAAACTAGTAAAGCTTTTCTATAAGGAGATTAAACTAAGGTTTAGGGCGCTAGAGGGCATTATATTTAATAGGGGATTAGTCTTTATAAGCTAATTCTAGTTAGACTTATGCTACCTATTATATATAAAGTAAAGGCTTTCTATAGCGTTTTACCCCTAAACTAATGGATAAATAGAGAGAATAAACTAAGTACTTAAGCATTACCTCTAATACTTTATAGCTAATAACCAGAGCATTGCATTACATTACATTACATTGTGTAATGTTTGTAATGTAATGTATTTAATACACATTACATTACATTACACCTTACCCTTAATAATTACATTACATTACATGTAATTATTTGTAATTATTTGTAATTATTTTTAATTTTTTAATATTAAGGTTATATAATTAGATATAGATAGTAAAAAATATAATTTAACTATTAAAAAGTTTATATTAAGTTTATAAAAATATAACTAAGGTCTTATTACTATCCTTACCTAAATTATAATTAATAAAACTAATAAAACTTATCTCTTAGGTTTATTTTAAAGAAAAAACCCTATAACTAAGTGTATTAGCTATAATATAATTAATATAATTACTTTTAGACTTACTTTTAAAATATCCCTTTTCTAGGATTAGATTATATAGTAAAGTAAACAAACTATAATTACATATAAGGGGTAATTAATAGGGTCCACTTTTAGACCCACTTTTATAATATCTCTTTTCTAGGATTAGATTATATAGCAAAGTGAAGAAACTATAATTACATATAAGGGGTAATTAATAAGATCCACTTTTAGACCCACTTTTATAATATCTCTTTTCTAGGATTAGATTATATAGCAAAGTGAAGAAACTATAATTACATATAAGGTGTTATTAATAGGACTTACTTTTAGACTTACTTTTAGAAGAAACTATATAACTAGAAAGGGAAACTAAAGATAGTAAATATTATTAAACTTACTTTTAAAGCTTATTTTTAAATACCTTTAATATTAATATAAATATATTATAAATATTATAAATATTTATTATAAAATAGTTAAGTCCTTTTTTATTAGCTTTTCTAAGGTTTTTTACTTTTTCTTTAGCATAAAAAACCTTAAAAGTTAATATAATTACCTATAATTATACTTAAATAGCTATATAGCTAGGAATTTCTTTATTATATATATTTAAATTTCTTTTTTATAATAAGAAATATATATATATAAATATATTATTATTAGAGTTTTAATCTTATTTATATATAATAAAAAGAAATTTCTTTAGGGTAATTATTATATTTTAAGTAAAGAAAGTATATTAAAAAGAATAGTAAATCTAAAAAAAAAGTTCTTTAACTAAAAAAACCTTTATAATTTAAAGAAAAAATAATAGTATAGTTTATTATTAGAATATACTATATTTAGCTACTATATACCTGTAAATAGCTTATTAGTCTAAATAAGCTTTAACATTAAAAAATTATAACTAAATAACTAAATTATAACTAAATAACTAAATTATAATAATAAAAAACAGTAATATTAAGTTAATAGAGAAAAATCTAAAGAATATTATAAGATATTAATATACCCCACTTATATTTTACCCTAACATTACATTTGTAATGAATGTAATGTATTGTAATCAGAGTATTGTTTGTAGTGTAGTTAGTGTAGTTTTTAGGAAAAATTTGTATTTGTAGTGTAGTTTTTTTTTTCTTATAGTTAGTATAGTGTAGTTTTTTTTTTTTTATAGTTAGTGTAATGTAGTTTTTTTTTGCTTGTAGTGTAGTGTAGTTAGTGTAGTTACTAACTACACTAACTACAAAAACTACAATGTAGTGTTAGTAAAAAAAAAGTGGGCCTTTTTATTATATAATGTTATTATAAGGATTAAAAGAAAGCTAGTTATATAGAAGGTTTTATTATTACCTATTTTACTTAATTAGTTATAGAATTTATAATATTTACCTTTTTTTAAGAATTTTACTATAACTAGGGTTATTTATAATATTATACCTTTTTAATAATACTATTATACTTATTACTTTATTTTACTAATATAACTTTAAGAAAAACCTTCTAATTATTTTATTTACTATTATTATTAATTATTTTATATTTTTATTATTAATTTAATTAAAAAATACCCTAAACTAATATAATTAAATTAAATTAGAAATCTAAATAAATATATAAAAGTTAATAGAATATATACTTAGTACTTTAATATTATTATTAATATAATAAGAACTTAAAAAAAGCTTAAACTATTTATTTACTATTTAAACTAATTAAATATTACTTTAAGCTTTATAATTCTAAAGCTTTAAGAAGTTATATATAGTAACTTTATATATCTTATTATAATAATATATAAAGAAAGAATATAATAGCCTAATATTTATAATTTATTAATAGATAACTAATAGTATTATTTTAATTACCCTATATAGCTTAAATAAGCTATAAAAAATAATACTAGGACTTAGTTTTATATAATATACTATACTTATTATAAAAGCTTTAATAACTTTTATAACCTTAATTACTATTATTACTATAATTACTATTATTTTACTTTTATTATTATTTTAAAAAAACATAAAAGAGAAAACATTTTTATAATATTAATATTTTTAAAAACCTTAAAATACTAAGTTATTAAAAACTATAGCTTTTACTATAGTAATTTACTTATAATTACTAGTATTTATATTTAAGTTATTTATTTATTATTTATTTATTATTAAACTTTAACACTAATAATATTATAAGTAATCTTAGTAATCTTAGTAATCTTAGTAATCTTAGTAATCTTAGTAATCTTAGTAATCTTAGTAATCTTAGTAATTGTTACGTGCTAGAATTAACAGTTAGCCTGTCACCTTAGGATGTGGCCTGTTAATGCCACTAGACCTCGGATGTGGCTAGCACGTGACCTAGAACCCCTATATTAGACAATAGCTCTGACCTCTAGCTAGTTGAATCATCATTTACCTTCACACTCTTTATATCATACATTTCGTATTGTAACAAGTGGTAGCAATTGCTCTCTGATTATTGCGCACCTCTAGCGCTTTTACTACTAATAAAAGCCACTAAACTAACTATTTGTTAACCAATTCACCAAGCCCGTTAAAGCTATCCCTTTTAATTAGCCTAATAGTCTCTAGGCATCGCGCCTATCGTTAGATTCATTAACCTTCAATCCGACCGTTAGAACTGTTAACCTTCGTTCTGATCGTCAGATTTGTTGATTTTCAATCTGACCTCGTTAGATTCGTTGACCTTTAATCCAACCGTTAGAACTATTAACCTTCGTTCTGATCGTTAGATTTGTTAATTTTCAATCCGACCTCATTAGATTCGTTAACCTTTAATTCGTTGACTTTAATCCAATTGTTAGATCTGTTGACCTTTGATCTAACCGTTTGATCTGTTGACTTCGATCCGACCGTTAATCTGACTAATTAATTAAGCTATCCCTTTAGCTAGGCCTAATAGCTCCCTTAGGCATCGCTCCCATTGTCAGATTCTTTGATCATTGAAGACCTTCGATTTGAAGACCTTCGATCCGTTAATTCTTCGACCTTTAATTCTTCGACCTTCGAAGACCTTTGACCTTTGACTTTTGACCTTTGATTTGAAGACCTTCGAACCGTTAACCCTTGACCTTCGATTTGAAGACCTTTGACCTTCGATCCGTTTAATTGATCGTGCGAATTCGATTGACCTGAAGACCTTCAACCTTTGATTCTTTGACCTTCGAAGACCTTTGATCTGTTGATTTGAAGACCTTCGAACATTGAAGATCTTTGACCTTCGAAGACCTTTGATCCGTTCAATTGATCGTGCGAATTCGATCGACCCGAAGATCTTCGACCTTCGATCTCCTTCGATCCGTTCGTTGACCTTCGACCCGACCGTCAAATCTAACAAATTCGTTAATTCCGATCCAATAAAGCTCGCTAGATACAATACTTCCCTTACACTAGCTAGATCAGTGTAAGCAATAGCGATTACAGCAGCTTTATAAGCAAGATCATCAGCGCTAAACCTGTGGCATCTGCTAGAAGACCTTCCCTTTAAGAAATCAGGTCTTTTAGCATCTCAAGGACCTATGCCTAGCTAGTTAGCAATATCAACAGATTTAACAGCAGCTAGTTCAGTAATTCTAGTGGCAGCAGGAACAGCATTAACAGGACCTTCAGGACCTAAGGACCCGATATCTGTGGCAGCAGCAGCAATTAGAGCAGCGATTACAGCAGCAAATTCAATGGCAACAGCAGCAAATACAGGACCTTTAACAGAAGCTAGTGATAGAAGAGGATGACTTTTAATAGCTTGAAGACCTCGTTAAGGAAGTCTTTAAAGAGCGCAATGACCTTCAAAGGCAACTAGCCTGTCAGCAAATTCGTCAGCCAATTCGTCAGCCAATTCAATAGCCTGACCGAATTTGTCCTTTGCAACGCTTATTGCCTGACCCTTTGAAAAGCTCGTTGCCTGACCCTCTGCAACGACCTCTGCAAAGCTCGTTATCTAACCCTTTGCAACGCCCTCTGCAACGCTCGTGGCCTAACTAAGCTATTAATCATCAGATCTATTAGCTAGATTAATGTGACTATCCGTATGACTCTGACAGCGATTCGGATTATTAATCTAATCGTTAACCTAACTGTCAACCTAACCGTCAACCTGATCAATCCGATCAACCTAATCAATCTGATTAATCCAATGATTAAATTAACTATGATTTAGAGCGCCCTTTTGACTTGCACTTTGAATCAGATATATAATTCCATGATTATTAATCCGACCGCTATAGTTACAGATCCCGTAGGTTAAGTTATTAACCTAATGACCAATTCAATAACGAATTTAATGACTAATTTAATGACGAATTCGATAACCGATTCGATGACTGATTTGATGACTGACTTAATAACCGCTAAACCTAATGATCTATCTGACTAAATTCCTTCGTAAGAGCCTGTTTTCCTAGCTTGTTGCAAATTCGTTAGATCTTAGATAGCTAGGACAGCTATCTCTTTTATCCGTAGTGCCCGCATTTGTTACGTGCTAGAATTGACAGTTAGCCTGTCACCTTAGGATATGGCCTGTTAATGCCACTAGACCTCGGATGTGGCTAGCACGTGACCTAGAACCCCTATATTAGACGATAGCTCTGACCTCTAGCTAGTTAAATCATCATCTACCTTCACACTCTTTATATCATACATTTCGTATCGTAACAGTAATCTTAGTAATCTTAGTAATCTTAGTAATACTAGTAATCTTAGTAATACTAGTAATATTAGTAATATTAGTATTATAAGCTATTATAAGCTATTATAAGCTATAATAAGCTATAATAAGATATAATAAGCTACTTATATTAAGTTTACTAGTAGTTCTTTTTATAGTTTTTTTAAAATAAGTAATAATAATAATTTACAGAAATATAAAATAATTTATAGAAATAGTAAAGAATATAATAAAAAGGTTTTTCTTTAAGTTATATTAGGAAAAAAAAAGTATTAAGTTAAATAGTATTATTAAAAAAGTATAATATTATATATAACCTTGCTTAGTTATTGTAAAATTACTAAAATAATATAATATTATAAATTCTATAACTAATTAAATAAAATAGGTAATAATAAAAGCTTTTATATAACTAGCATTCTTTTAATCCTTATAATACTAATAACTAATAAAAAGTCTAATACTATATTTATAGTGTTTGTAGTTAGTGTAGTTTAGGAAAAAAAAATTATAGTGTAATATATTATAGTTAGTATAATATAGTTTTTTTTTCCTTATAGTTAGTGTAGTTTATAGTGTAGTGTAGTTTGTAGTGTAGTTACTACACTACACTACAAATACTACACTACACTACACGTTTTAGTGCAATACTCTAGCCATAGGCAACAAAAGAATACGCATTGTACAAGTCATCATTTACTTGTGCAATTGACACCTATATTGCTAGGTCTAGGCAAAGCCTAGATCATCACAATAGGGGTAAAACTACCCTAGGAATATGTCTTTAGAAAAGGAACTTATTAAGGCTAATCTTTCCTATATATAGTTATATTATTATAAAAGAGATATACTTATTAAGTCTAGTGTAAAATTTCTAGATATTCTTTAGGTTATAGGTAAGTAAGTGGTTCTCTATTAGTTCTCTTCTATACTTATATTATCTTAGTCTTCTTTTAGAATACTAGTCTTCCTATTTTCTCTTTTATTCTTTATATAGTTATGCATCTAGTTTATTATTAGCTAGAGGGGGTCTTCCTCTGCGTTATAATACTATTTGCACCAAGTTAGCCGTGGCCTATATCTTGTTTGCTATTTTGCTAAGCATAATCCTTTCTTTAAACTTCTGTTTTATCTCGTTTAGGTAAAACTCTAGGGGAGGGACGCAGGTCTTGACCTCTAGCTAGGCGATTAGTGTGGCCTTAAACGCTCTATAAATTCTATAACTAATTTAATAAAATAGGTAATAATAAAAGCTTTTATATAACTAGCTTTCTTTTAACCTTATAAATACTAATAACTAATAAAAAGTCTAATACTATATTTACAGTATTTGTAGTTAGTGTAGTTTAGGAAAAAAATTTATAGTGTAATATATTGTAGTTTTTTTTTCCTTATACTTAGTGTAGTTTGTAGTGTAATATAGTTTATAGTGTAGTTACTACACTACACTACAAATACTACACTACACTACACGTGCAATACTCTGCCTATAAGACCTCTCTAGTAGTCCAAATTTACTAATATAGTTAGTAAATATATAAGAGAAAGAAAATCTTTTTAAACTAGCTAGATAGCTAGGCCTCTTAATCTAATAGCCGCATTGCCTATATAATATCACTAAAATTAATTCTATTAGTATATAAGATATTATAAAAGTTATCTAGATTAAATTCTATTAGTTAATAACTACTATAAACTTCCGTTACGTTACGTTAAATATTTAGCGTGGTGGTTTTATTAGTCCCTGACCATAGAGCTGCACCTATACAGCTGTTGCCAGCCAGTAACTAGCTCCCTACATTTCAATAAAGCTATAAGCTAAGACTATTATAATTCCCTTACTTATTTTAACTTATACTATTACTCTTAGTAAAAGCTATTAAGCTATTTAGTAATAATATAAGAATAAGATATTAAGGTTACTTAATTAATAATATAGTATAATAGAAGTTAAAATAAGTAATATTAAGAGTTAAGGGATTATTAAATTACTTTTAGCTACTAGTAATACTAATTTATCTATAAGATTATCTCTTTAGTATCCCTTATAATCTAGTAAGATATAAAGGCTTAATAGATAATATTGAAATGTAGGGAGCTAGTTGCCGGCTGGCAATAGCTATACAGGTGTAGCCAGAGTATTGTTTGTAGTTAGTGTAGTGTGTTTTATAGTTTTTATATTTAATTTTATAGCTAGCTTATAATTAAATAGATTATCCTATAAATCACGTAATCCTATAGAGATAAATCCAAAGAAAAATACTATATATAAAAGTGAATCTAAAAGTGGACCCCTTGCCTGTAAATTAGAAAAACTACATTTGTAGTATATTCTTAGTGCTAAAATGTAGTAAAATGTAGTTTTTCTAATTTATAGGCGAGGGGACCACTTTTAGACCCACTTTTATATATAACTACATTGTAGTTTTTTAGTTATCTATCTAAAAAAAGAAGTTTTATATCTCTATATATTTTCTAAGGTTAGATATATATTATTTATTAAATAAAAAATATACTACAAATCAATTGTAGTGCAATACTCTGAGTGTAACTCTATAGTCAGAGACTAATAGAACCACCACGTTAAAGATTTAACGCAATGTAATGGAAGTTTATAGTAGTTATTAACTAATAGAATTTAATCTAGATAACTTTTACAATATCTTATATACTAATAGAATTAATTTTACTGATATTATATAGGCAATGCAGCTGTTATGGACTGGCCCCTAGGCGACTGCGATAGGGCGTTAATATAGTATTAAGAGACTTAGGAAGAAAGGAGGAAAGGTAAGAGGCTATCCCTAGTAATGCCCTTTGTATCCCTTAGGCTACTTATATAAGCCTCCTTTCCTTACCCTAATTACTTTTACTACTTCTCTCTTTAACTACTATATAAATAATGCTTAGGTAAAGCCTAAGCCCTTATATATGCCCTTACTTAGGCATGTCTAATAAGTCCCCTTTTTGTAATAGTCCTATGAATTATCCTATAGGTAATTAATCCTATTCCTTGCTTATTATTATTAAGTATATAATGTATTTACCTTACTAGCTATTATATAATAATAGCAACTGCCTTACTTCTATGCCTTAGTTTTGCAGTATATATAATGCGTTTACCTTACTAACCTATTGTTTATTATAGTCTCTAGCCCTGCCCTTACTAGTTTATTAATTACTTAATATAGGTTTAAAACCACATATAAATATCTTACTTAGTTTCTTTTTATATCTTACCTTCCCTTATATAACACTATTCCTTTACTATTATAATTCTATTATACCTTTCCCTTTATCCTATTAGAACCTCCTTCTTAAATAATTATTCTTCTATTAGAATATACCTTATAATCTATTTAACTTTTCTCTGCCCCTAGCTAGTCTTACTATACCTTTAGCCTGTTTTATTAGTAAGTTTCTTATAGAGAGTAACTTAAATAATAATTAATATACTACTCCCTAATTAGTCTAGTGCCCTTATAGGCTATATATAAAATAAGCCCTTACTACTAGCATTCTAGAATATTATTTACCTAAATCTAGAGAATTATACTCTTTATATTAGAAGTAATACCTTTCCTATGTATAGTATACTAGGCTTTTATTTACTAACCCTTATCTCTATTATATACTAAAGGATATTAAGGTAAAGATTACTATAGGTATATATATTATTAAACCTAGAGTCCCTAAAACTTTAGGTATAAAAAAGAAAATACTTATACTATCCTAAAGGTTTTATTACCTTATTAGTTAGTAAAACTCCTTTCTTACCTAGGCTTAGTTTAATCTAGCTCCTATATAGTTAGCCCTTAGGGTGTCCCTTACTACTAATACTACTATAATAAATATAATTAGTCTTAAAGTTACCCCTTTTATTAGTGCTAGCCCTTTAGCTAGCTATAGTATAGCCTATTTTATATAATAAGCTATAAGTATTTTATTCTAATAAAACTAATAAGTTATTAGCGGACTAACTACAATATATAAAGAGATATATAAGTAGTCTTCTACGCTTCTCTAAGCTTTAATGCCTTATTACTAGGATAAAATCTAGTAATATGTTTAAATTACTAGGTTAAGTAATAAATCTCCTTCTTATTACTACTAGTAACTATTATGCCTCCCTTCTATAATAGGTTTAACTTATAATTATATTCCTAGAGCCTTAGAAGCTAGCTATTCCCTAGCTAGAAATAATACTTCTCCCCCCCTTAGTTATCTTTCTTTTACTTACTACTTACTTACTAGGTCTCCTATTATACCCTCTCCTATATATACTCCTTATACTAACCTTATTTATACTATCTAAGTCCTAGGTTATACCTAAGGTAAATAAGGTAAATAACTTATTATACTATAACTATTACCTAGTAATAATAATGCTATAGCTATAGTAGCTATAGCATAACTCTAGATAAAGGTAACGTGCCCTTATTTATTTTCTTCTAGTAATTTAGGTAATAACTTAATAGATAATTATCCTTATTAAGTAGTAGTAGTAAAATATAGTAATTTAGTACCTTAAGTGCTTATTAGAGTCTTTATAAGTATATAAGTCTTTTAAAATTAATTTAGTTTATTATTATATTATATATCTCCCTATTTTACCTTAAACTTATTAAGGGCCTATATCTATACTATATTCTCTAATAGTTCTTATATAGGCTATATATAACTTACTTACTTAATAAGTATATTATATCTTTTACCCTAGCCTAAGGCATTCTAAGCCACTAGGACTTAATTAACCTAATATTCCTTAATAAGTTTATTATTACCTTCTATAAGGACTTATTTTAGTCTTAGATAGGAGTCCTAAAGCTTCTAAGGAAAGGGTTCTCTATAGTATGTTTAATAAGGTTTATATAAAATACTAGGTAAATACCTCTTAGGATATTAAGCTATACTATAAGTAATATTAGGACTTTTATAACTATATACTTTACTACTACTTAATTAAGTTTCTATAAGAGGTAGTTAGTTTTAATATTTTTAAGTAAAAGCTATACCTTATCTCTAACCTAGAACTATTTTACTAGCTAATATAAAGTAAATATAGTATCCTACTGCCTTTATTATATATAGGCTATTATAGCTTATACTAGATAAGTACCCTCCTAGAGGTGCTTAAGAAACTATATTACTTACCCCTTTAGTATTATTATAGAAGTAAATATATTTAGTAGTGCTTAGACTAGCTTTAGGTTATAGCTATATAGTAGCTTATCTAAGCTAACTCCTATTATAAAGAATAGCCTATTATTAATTATAAGCTAGTAAGTAACTAGATATTCTAGCTAGTTAAACTATAAGAAGGAGACTATAACACGTAGTATTACCTATACCTCTTAGTTTACTTGCTTAGTATTACTATTAGTTTATAGGTAATATAATATAGAAAGTAACTAATTAATCCTAACTAGGGAGTATAATATTATCTAAAACTTTCCTAACTAATCTAAGCTATAATCTATAATAATTAATTAAGGAAACCCCCTAAACTACTACTAAACTATTTTAAACCTCTTTATATATTCCTTAGCTCCTATAGAAGTTATAGCCTTAAGCTAGATAAATTTAGAGAGTTAATCTATAATAACTATTAGGTATTATAGTTTTTCTAGGGATAGTGCTAGTAAGTTTATTATAAAGTTAATAGAGATCTATAACTAAAACTAGTTAGGGATAAGTAAAGGCTTTAGTAAGCCTTAGTAATATTAATAGCTCTTATAATTACTATAGTAGTAATAGTTATAAATAAACTTAGTAATATCTTATAATATCCTATTCTAGTGAAATTACTATTATAAGATTTAGAATATAGTATTATAGCCTAGGTGCCTTATTACTAGCAAATTATAGTATTACTATATTAGGGTTATTATAAGAGGCTTTTAAGCTAGGACCTAGGTATAGCCCCTAAACTAAAGCGCCCTATAAGTGCTTATAAAATAATTTACTACTTACTCCCTTATAAGTGCCTTAATAGGAAACCTCTAGGCCCCTTCCTAAATAGCCCTTAATTAAATACTATATATAAAGTTAGAGATAATAGCCTAGTCCTATAAGGTCTAAAGGTATTTAGTAGTAAAGAGAACCTTACTAGCTAGTAGTAATACTATATTACTATTATCCTACTATTTATCTAGTATTAGTAAGAGTTATATAATAGTAATAGGTTATAGGATATATCCTATTCTAGAGGTTACCCTTTCCTAGTCCTATTCCCTTTAAGAAAGAGTATTAGGTTACTATACTTATATACTAGGTTTATACTAGAGGTAAAAATTAAATAGCGTAAGTATATTTACTTATTAAGCTTACTATTCTAATATTAACTAAGGAGTTATAAAGTACTTTAGGTTCTTATAGTTTATATAAATTATAAATAGACTAGAAATGCCCTATAGCTTAGCTAACTATGCCTTAAGGCATAAGATAATAGCTAATAATTCCTTATTATAAATTATATAGTTCTTTTATAAGGATATAAGGCTAGTAAAGTAGTAAGGAACTAGGTATATAATGCTATCCTAGCCTTATTAGGAAAGGTATTTTCTAATAGCTATTCCTAAATAATTAGCTTTTATTACTATAGGGAGATTTAAATCCTATTATACTAGTATTAGGTATGTAATAAAGGTATCTTTTAACCTATTAAAGGCATTATTCTCTTTAGGCCCCTATTAAAAAGGGACATTTCTCTTAGTTAATTATATTAGTAGTATTACTAGTTCTAAAAAGTTACTAATAAAGTTATAGTAAAAGTTAGTAAACCCTAGGAAGCTATAGACTCCCTAAAGTTTTATTAGGGCTACTTATTCCCTAATAGCTATAACCTTTACTAAATCTAGATAAATAAAATGTTTTACTATAATAATATATCCTAGGTATTAAACCTCCTTTACTATAAATATAGACTTATTAAGGTCTAAGTATAACCCTATAGCCCTTAGGTAGCCTAATATTACCTAAACCTTAGCTATATAGTCTTTCCTTAATCCCCCTAAGTAAACTAAGATATTATCTAAGTATACTATAATAAAATCCCCTAATATATTCCCTAAGGACTTATTAATATAATATTAGAATATTACTAGTACACTAGCTAGGCTAAAGGGGTAAACTAGCTACTTAAATAGCCTAAACCTAGTTTAAAATGCTATTAAGTGCTCCTAGCCCTTAGTAATTTATAGCTTATAAAATACTATATAAATATTTACCTTTATAAACTAGTATACCTAAGATAAGGAATAGAGTGTCTTCTTAATTAATAGGAGAGAATAGTAATCCTATGCTATTATCTTATTAAGAGCGTAGTAGTCTATATAAAAACGCTAACCCCTATTAGCCTTTTTAATAAGGAAAACTAGAGCTATAGCTAATAATAAGCTAGTATAAATCTAACCCTTATCTATTAAGTCTATAATCTAGTGTTTAATCTCTAGAAGCTAGTTCCTTAGTATATTATATAGTAATCCCTAAGGGAGCGTTAGTTTAGACTTATCCTAATTCTTATATAAGTATATATAGTAATTAAGGGACCCCTAATAAGGAGGTAGGCTATTAGCTCTAGCCTTATTAAAAAGGTCTGTGAAGTTAGCTAACTCCTTAGGTAATATTAATATGTCTAAGCTATTAGGTTTTGTCTTAGGCACTATAATTTATAGTACTATTATTATCTCCCTAAGGCTTATAGTAATAAATATTATAGAAGTGTCCCTTCTATAGTATACCTAGTGTGCTTTTATAGTATATAAGAACCTAATAATTCTTTATACTAGAGTCTTTACCCTATATATAAAGGCTTTAGAGATATATAAGCCCTTTATTACTCTAATAACTAATTACTATTTTACTATATAAATAACTATATTATAATATTCTAGCTGTAGTATCCTAAGTATAATGTCTTATATAAGGCCTAGGATAATATATAAATACACTAATAACTCCTAGCTATTAATATCTATTTTAGTGCGTACTATATAGGTAATTAAGGAGGTGTTCTCCTATACTCTCTTTTCTTTTCTTTCTATTTTTACTATAGTCTAAATATACTTTCTCTTTAGTAACTATATAAGCTTTAAGCTAAACTATTTTATTACTAACTTACTTATAGCACTATAATAATTATAACTATAATTAATCTAGATATTAATATAATAATATATATTAAAGAGTATAGGAATTAAGAATAGTAATTAGTCTATATATTATACTATATCTTACTTTAACTTTATATAGCTTAAATAGTTATCCTATATTATAGTATATAGTTAGCCTCCTTACTCTTATATAAGACTTTACTTAGGGGCTACTTATTTTCTATAAGGGGAATATTTACCTCTTTATTTATGCTTTTCTTATTTACTTTATATAAGTTAATATTAACCTATAGGTAATAGGGTAAGAGAAAGGTATACTCCTAAATATAGTAGTCCTTAGATTTATATTATAAGTAATATCTTTTCTAATAGTATTTAGCTAACTTTACTTCTAATACTTATTTAGCTTATTATATATTTATAGTAAGCTTTAAACCCTTCTCCTTCTTAACTAGCTTATTTTATTTTCTTAATTAAGTCCTTACTATATATACCCTAGTTATTAGTATATTACCCTTATAATTAGTCTAAGGTATAGGTTTAGCTAGCTATAGTTTATATTAGGACTAGTACTTATTCTCTATAGTAAGGGCCTTAATATTAACTATAATCTTATAATACTATATAATAGCTATATACTATATACTTTAGCTAATACCTTAGCTTATACTAATTTCTCTTAAATACTTATTAAGTGCTTATTAAAGCTTTACTAGCTTTATATTATCCCCCTAATAATTCTCTCTTACTAATAAAAGCTTCTTTATAAAGTAAATAAAAAATATAAAAAATAGCTTTCTTAGGCCTTATTTTATCTAGTTAAGTTTTATAAGGGCTATCTTTTACCTATATAAATTAAAGAATATAAACCTAAGGTATTCTAGGAATTTAGCTAGGTTAAAATTATAAATATTACCTTATTTAAAGAAAGTAATTACCTAAGACTAGACTTTAGAGAATAAGTTCTAGTAAATAAATATTTACTTATTCTTATTAGTTTTAATAAAGTCCTTATTTACCTATAGCTTATATTCTATTAGGAATCTTTATATAGTAAATAAGGCCTTATTACTATTATATAAGTTACCTATAGGGATAGGTTTTTATTTTACCCTAGGTATAGTTAAGACTAGGTTAAAGGTAAGAGGTAAAGTAAAGTTTACTATTAAAGTATTAGGCTAGGCTATAATAAGTAATTAAGTTAAGGGTCTTATAGTATTTATAGCTACTTATTATTAGAGGTATATAAGTTTTATTATTTACTTATTAAGTATAAGTTAAAGTATCTTAAATTAAGCCTATTAAGCTACTAGTAATACTATAGCATTAGATAAGGGAGTTATTATCCCCTAGCTAGGTTAGTCTTATAGTTAGAGTATGTTTACTATATCTATTAATATATTTATTAGTATTTCTATTATATCTTTTAGTAGTTATTAAAAAGGACTAAAGGAAGTCTTTTAATTATTATAGACTAGCCCCTAGGTAACTATAATAAAGTATTAATATAGTATTAAGAGACTTAAGAAAAAAGGAGAAAGGGTAAGAGGCTATCCCTAGTGGTGCCCCTTATACCCCCTTAGCTACTTATATAAGCTTTCTTTCCTTACCCTAACTGCTTTTACCACTCCTCTCTCTAACTGCTATACGGATAATGCTTAGGCAAAGCCCAAGCCCTTACATATAGTAAGGGTAAAATTAAAGTATTTAAAATACTAGCTATAATATCTAAGGCTTATTACCTAGTTTATACTACTCTTATAAAGCTTAATAAATTAATTAATTACGACTAGAAATATATTAAAGCTACTAGGATTAAGGGGTTATACCTATAAGATTTAAAAGAAGTAAGTGAATTTCTAGTATTAGTATTAAATAGAAAAGAGAGAGTTCTTATTTTCTAAGAGAGTTTTAGGTTACTACCCCTAGTATAAAATAATAAATATATTAAGGGAACTATTAGCTAGCTAGGCTTATAGGCTAATACCTTAGAGAGTAATTAGTTTATAGACTCTTTATTTTCTAAAGTAATAGCTAAGTATATATATAAAATTAAGAAAGGGCTTTACCCTCTAAGAATACTAGGAAGGCCTAATATTTTAATTAGGATTAGAGATTATATAATATAGCTAGGTAACTTAATAAGGCATAATTATTTATCTAAAAAGGCCTTTAATATTTATAAAGAGTTATTTATAGATTTTAGAGGAGAAGCTAATAGGCTATTAGCCTTATTAGATATAGAGATTTTAGAGGTTATTATAATTATTAACTAACTATATTAGACTAAGATTAAGAGAAAAGAAACACCTAAATAAATTAAGGGGCTAGTAATATAAGCTTATAAGTTAAGGGAAGGGCTACTTATAGTAATATTTAATATTTTTTTTAGACTAGTAATTAGGGATAACTACTAAGTAGTAGTAAATGTAATAATAGGTAGGGGCAGGTGTAAGGCACCTAGCCTACCTAGCATAAAAACCCCACTTAGTAAATTTTTTAGTAGGGATTTTTTTCTTCCTAATTATTATCACGGAATTTATTCGTAGTCAATAAATCGTAATTATCGAAAAGCTTCATTCCTGTTCTCTTTTAGTTCTTCTTAGAGGTCATAGGCCTTGTGAATCCATGGGGCCCGCATTGTGCATGTATCTCTGGTTTACTTTTATCTAATTGGATACATATAGACCCTGGTTAGCGTGACTCCACAAGGCTTATGACCTCTAAGGAGATAGGACAGTGTGCCTTTTAACGCGCTGTTAAAGAAGGGTATTACCGAACAGCCCTGTTTAGCCTGGCGCTAAACTTTCACTAACGACTGTAGCCCAGTCGAGGGATTATTTGATAAGCACGCTTGGCAAGGCTACATCCCGCCCGAGAGCTCAGCCGCGCCAATAGCGATAGCTCCTTCCCCTCTTTCCCCTTCTTACATAATCTCTCGATGCCCATTTGCGCAAGACTCATTGTAGACCTCAGTTCTTTGCTGTCTTTTGAGATAGGCTTACTGTTGATGCTTGGCAATGAGGTAGACCCTGTACACAAATTCGCCTCCCAAATCAATGAAACTAACATATCCCCAGCTCAACAACAACATTCGTCGTCGCTAGCAGCACAGCTAGCACAGCTGGAACTCCGTTTCCCTACGCTGCAGGTCGAACTATGAACCTGAAAACCCCTTGCGGGAAAGATGTTCAACTTACCATCACACGCGTCTGCTCGGTTACTGTATCACCTGTCATGGAAGTGCAGCTAAGAATGCCGAATGGATTCAGGACGGCCATTCTCAAACTTTTCGATCGACGTTTTGCTGTGTTTCGCAGGGATCATCCGTACAACCATCAAGCGGAAGCTGCGTGGCAAGATTGTGTTCGCTCTGGCTTGGCGAAAAGGCTCGTTGAAGATCTCCGACGCGATGAATACCGTGTTAAAGAGGCGCGTTTCCGAGAGGATGGAGATGAGGATGATGACGATGAAGAAGAAGAAAATGATGATGATGACGATGATGACGATGATGGCAACGAGGATGACCTCGGCGAGTGGGAGGCTATAATATACGACACAGCTCAGAGCCACTACGAAAACGAAGTTCGAGCATACAGCGAACTGAAACAACTCCAAGGCCGATGCATTCCCGAATTCATCGGATCGGTCATTTACAGCTCACCAGAGGCACCTGCAGATCTTCCAGTGGAATACTTCCAAGTTCCAGGTATATTACTTGAATGCATCCGTGGCTTCCCCCTTTCAGAACTCACAACGAACATCCCGAATCAACCATTCCTTTGGGAGAGGATAGTGGAAGGCGCAATTGATGTGGTTCGAGAAGCGAATATGGCCGGGGTTGTTCACCATGACTGTCAACCTAGGACTATGCTAGTAGCGGAGATAGGCCATGGCGCTTTTCAGTCGTACTTGATCGATTTTGCACAATGTGCCTTCAGGGCCGATTACAAGAATACAGACGACGTAGATGATGAAGACGGCTATGCACATATTGTGAATGAGGTTGATAATCACGGGGGTATCGCAGTACTAATGAGTCAAAGGGTAAAGAGGGAAACATCATACACACTTCGCCTTAAAACGCTGTAGGGCTGTAGGAGCAATACGCGCAACTAGCCTGGAAGTTTTGGACAGAGCTTGGCTTGCTCGATCAGTGGCTGGAGATAAAGGTTGAAGCTCCAAGGGTCGCTGTAATCGTACACAGCTGTACCATCAGCCAGCCCGCTTCAACCTTTATGGCCTGTGATCGTGTTGAGTGGCTTCCAAGTCCTCATACATACGCAGTAAGCGGCTGCATCCAGCTCTACGGTGGGTCTCAGGTAATTCCGGAAATTATCTGGTACAGTGACAGGTGTACATGGTCGGGGCGGCGTTTTCGAAATTACCTGAAACCCACTGTAGCTGTTGAGTGGGAGGAACAGAGATCGCTTGCTCCACTTTCCACGCAACCATGAAGTCATCGTCTGACGTGCATCTATCTAGCCTTTGCAAAGGAGTCATGCCACTTGCCCCTGGCGACACCGGGGATCGGGATATACGACAGATAAGTCCGTTGCTAATAGTAGGCGTCGGGAGCGAGTCAAGGCCGAGGTCGGCGAGGTCGGACTTGGCGGCCGCCTCAACGGGCGCTAGGGGAATCATTGAATCATTGGGTGTGCGTACGCAGCACGATTCGGTGAGAGCCTGTCTGTTGCACGAAAAAAAAAAAAGAGGCGCAGCCGACGGACCACTCATTTGTGCGTGCATTGTCCGTTATATTGCCTTGTGACACCCTCCTTTTCCAATGTGGGCGGGTGGTGGCGGTGAATCGAAGCTTCCCCTGGCGAATTGGCCTTACATAGTTTCTGTTTGTTTTCACAGGAGGTACACGACCAGAGGCAGCAGGCCAATCACAAATCTTTCCGTGGCTTAGTGTGGCACTAAAGGAGGTTAGCTTCACTTACGGATCCGTCTACATGTATAGCCACTAAGAGCTGAAAGTGACCGCCCCGCGTGGGGCTTGTAGTCGTTGTAAAATCATTCAGGGGGATTAGTTAGACTGTAAGTGCGCATCCCCCCTTATCTCCTTAGTTGTGCTATCTCCTTGGACTCGGCCCACCTTGTGGAGTCACGTCAACTGGGGTCTGTATCCAATCGGACAAAAGTCCATTAGAAGCACGGATTACATTGATTGATCTCCTTGGAGACGGTCCACCTTGTGGGTCTGTAGGACGACTCGCAAACTGTACGTATTTCTAGTTGAATTTCATCAATAGATACGTATAGAGGTGGACCGTGTTCAAGGAGATATGTGAATTAGCTCCTCATAATTACACTAGCAGATTTCCTTAGTATAGATTGCTATGGCGCACATACTATTATCTTAGATAAGCAACGCGCCCACGCGGTTAGTGGCAGTCACTGACTTTGTGGCAGGGGGGGGGTGACAGGCCCCACAGCCCCACAAGCCACAACACGACCAAGGAGATTTTGTAGACCTAAAACGGAAGAAGTAAATACCCTTCTACCTATGGCTCAGGGCGGCCACTATATATTAGCTCTTAGTGGCTAAAGTAAGTAAAACTGTTAGGTTACTATAGGGGTATTGACACGAGTAAAAGATACTCAACAGTCCTGGTAAACTGCATATGATAACAGGTACCTCTTGCCTTACTTAGTATTACGAAAAGATCTGATATCAGCCTGCTGCCCCTGGTTTTTTTACCTCCTGTAAAATAAAAACAAACAGGGATTAGACTGTAGGTAGCCTTTGCTATATGGGGTTCTCTCCTTGCTCACACGTGACTAGGTCGTAGCTAGGCCAATGGGCGGTGCGACGCTAATAGGTGCTGCCATCCATCCATCGCGATGTTATCGCGTCCGCGCTCCTTACAACAAATTTGCTTGCAAATTTGCTACTAGAAATGGCTAGCGCGTCCTTTGTGCACCGTTATGCACTCTGCGAAGTCCGCACAGGCGAAGTTCGCAAAGTTTTCGTGGAACAGAATTTCTCTGCTCCCACACAACTCAACTCACCCGTAACGCCGTCCGCTCCCAACCAGCCGCACTCGCAGCCAACGTGACGCATCACCCGTTCACGATGGATGTAGCTCTCGAGCTTTTTGATCCCCTCATTCTCGACAAGGCGTACGCCTGGGCCTTGCCTCGTCCCGGCTCTCCTGCTCCTGGTCCTAGTCCTGGTCTTGCTCCTGGCGACCTGGGCAATGGGTCATGTCCAGATTTTGGCTCCAGTCTCCTTGGCGCTGCCGCCGCCGAGTCCGCTTGGCCCAGGGACAACATCTATCGCCAGATAACGTCGATCCTGGTCGTCACCCAGCTCGGAGCGACCTTGCTTTACCTCTTCTTTGGCGCTGTGTCCTACTACTTGATATTCAACCGACGTCTCGAGCACCACCCCCGCTTCCTGGAGAAGCAGATCCGACAGGAGATCAAGTCGTCGCTATTCGCCGTTCCCTTCATCAACGTGCTGACTATGCCGTGGTTCCTAGCCGAGGTCCGCGGCAAGAGCTTGTTGTACGGCGACGTGAGCGAGTACGGCTATACCTGGCTGTTGATATCGTCGGTGCTGTACATGGCCTTTAACGATGTCAGCATCTACTGGATTCATCGCCTGGAGCATCACCCCAGCGTCTACAAACACGTCCACAAGCCACATCACAAATGGATCGGTATGTCGGATCATGCGCCATGCGCCGGTGGTGTCCATCGCCATGCTGACAAATGCATCAACAACAACCCCTAGTTCCCACACCATGGGCTGCCCTGGCCTTCCACCCTCTCGACGGATACATCCAGTCCATTCCATACCAGTGAGTTCCCTTCTCCCCTCGCCCCGACCTTGGCTTGTCGCCTGCCCCATCCCTCGACTGACAACTGGCCTTTGACAAAAAGCGTGTTTCCCTTCATCTGCCCAATCCAACGACATCTATACCTGGCCCTCTTCGTGGCCGTCCAGATCTGGACCATCCTCATCCACGACGGCGACATGATCACGGGTCACTGGGCCGAGAAGTTCCTCAACAGTCCCGCCCACCACACCCTTCACCACATGTACTTCACCGTCAACTACGGCCAGTACTTCACCTGGGCCGACAGTTATTTCGGCTCCCACAGGGCCCCTGACCCCGCCCTCGACCCTCTGCATGATGCCCTCAGGGTGATGCGTGCCAAGGGACTGGTAGACGACCAGGGTAACCCAATCAACAAGCACAAGAAGGAATGACAAGAACCATCGACCTCGGCGCCTAGAGACGGCCACGGCCCCTTTCCACCTGCGCACCGAAAACCAACCAAGATCAGACTCGTGAGCTTCTGAATAGTGTAGACCGAATAGCGCTCACCGAAGGGGTTCATCGAACGGGTAATTATGAACTCTGGCTCCCCCTTAATAAAGCAGGCCAAGAATAATCATGGTCGCAACTAACTTTGAACCGCACTCGCAGCGGCAGCGGCACATCTCGGCGCAGAATCCGCCTCTGTATCCGTCGCTCCGTTTCTACATGTCTGTGAAACGGCTCTCGATGGGGTTCAGATGGGTACCTTGTAGATTTTAATTTCAAGCAAGTCCATCCAAGCACAACCATGGCATCTCGATTGGCCCCGGGCGTAGATTGCGACGATTCGGGGGGTCGGACCAAACGCAACAGACTGATGAGTCAAACTTCCGCATCGGTCCACAACCGATGACGGCATGTGGGGAAGAACGAAGTCGCGTTTGTGGAGCACCAGAGAGGAGAGAGAGCTCGTGACTTGGCGTCTGAGCGCCTGCTGCAGCTCTGTCCGTGCGCGCGTTTCGTTATGCACAACTCTCGGTGGAATCAGGTGGCCCGTGGCAGTTTCGCCTAACCAAAGCGTGCGAAGATGCGCACGAGTAGATGATGTATAATATGTATAGATGGGCTCAAAACTCCAAAAGCATTTCGACATCAATCTCCAGAGTGACCCGAGTTCTACGCACTACGGGGTAGATTGTCAAGCGATGCAACGTGTCTAGCCGTTGGCTGCCTGCCAGAAAACTGCTTACTGAAATCGTGTGCTACGCGTAATACCACCTGTCAGCCCGCATTAGGGCTCGCAGTATGCAGGGGGAGAGGCAATGGCACTAGGCCCTGAGGGGGGGCAGTTGTCCTACGTCCAAAGTCGGCGTGGTGATCAGGTCGGAAATCAGGAAATTGCGTTCCTACAGCTATCGAAACTAATTCTCAAATGCCACTCCGAAACGCCGCGGTAATGAAATGGAAGAAACCCGCCTCGTCATGGTCACCCGCGTCTATTCCGACGCTGCCGGACTGATTCTTGTTTTCAGGCTTGTATGCAAACATTCGAGACAGAGACCAATCAAAGTTGTTTGATTTAAAAAAAAAAAAAAAAGAGAGAGAGAGTGGTGAAATCAAACGTGACAAGGCATTCGCATTGCTTCCTCGACCCGCTCGGCAATGGAAAACTCACAATTTGCCGAATATCGAAGTCATCAGAATCTTGGTGATGCGGTAAGGATCGGCGTTGGAGGCAGGGCGACGGTCTTCGAAGTAACCGCGGCCCTGGGCGGCCGTCTCACGCGGGATGCGTATCGAGGCGCCGCGGTTGGCAACGCCGTAGGTGAAGCTGTCGATGGAGCCGGTCTCGTGGCGCCCGGTGAGACGCTGGTCATTGTCCTCGCCGTACTCCTTGATGCACTCCTTGTGGAAGGGCTCGAGCTTCTTGATGGCCTCCTCGATGAACTTGAGGCCGCCTTCGGCGCGCATCTCCTTGGTGGAGAAGTTCGAGTGGAGACCCGCGCCGTTCCAATCGCCCTTGATGGGCTTGGGATGGAAAGAGACCTTGACGCCAAAGTCCTCGGCGACGCGGGCGAGGAAGAATCGCGAGCACCACAGCTCATCGCCCACTAGTTAGGTGTCCCGGGTTAGCGCTCGAGTTCTTGGTGGCGCGCAAGACAAGATGTGTGTGCCTGGGCACTTACTGCTGATACCCTCGCAAGGTCCGCACTGGTATTCCCACTGGCCGGGCATGACCTCGGCATTGGTGCCGGAGATCTTGATGCCGGCATCTGTGTGGGTGGTCAGGGGTTAGTTGGCGAGATGAAGAAATTTGCAATCAATCAATGGTTTTTTTTTTTTTCAGGGTGGCGAGGACGCACATAGACAGGCCTTGTAGTGGGCGTCGACGATGTCACGCATCACGACCTTGCCGCTGCCGACACCGCAGTAGTAAGGGCCTTGACTGTGAGACGAGGTTAGTGATGCATGGGGGGTTGGATGAGATGGAGGGGTCAAGATTGCTTACGGAGCAGGGAAGCCGCCGGCGGGCCAACCAAACGGACGATCGTCGTGATCGAGCAGGGTGTACTCCTGTTCGAGGCCGAACCAAGGCTGGTGCTCGGCGTAGGCTTCCATGACCTTGGCACACTCATGACGGTAGTTGTACTTGTTGGGGACTCCATTGGCGTCCCAGCACTCGCTCAGGACGATGATGTTGGGGCTGCCGCGGAAGGGATCGGGGTAGACGGCACAAGGGCGCAAGTAGACGTCCGAGTTGTCACCAGGAGCCTGGTCTGTTGAAGAACCATCGAAGTTCCAGACGGGAAGGTCTTCGGGCCTGTAGTCCTTGGCGGGAAGAGTCTGCAGATTGATCCGTGTCAGTATATCCCGCTTTGCAAGGATTTTGTACGCTTCTTGCTTTGGCTTCTTGGTCCTGCTGGCTGAATGATGATGTCACCAAGGTCGGGGATGCCGTGCATGAACGCCGGTGAGCCTAGCCGCCGGAAACAGACCCAATGACTGCCAAGACTTGTCAAGACTTGTCAAGACTTGTCAAGACTTGTCAAGACTGTCAAGACTGCCAAGACTGCCGAGGATTCTGTCCTATGCTGATTGGCACGACGGCATCCGACCACGCCATGCGAAGCGGGCTTTCCGGCTGGCCATGAGCCCCCTGACGCAAAGGGTTTGGTTTCGGTGAGTGGCGTGGCGGGTGGCGAGTGGCGCGGTGGCGTGGTGGCGTGGTGGCGTGGTGGCGGGTGGTGGCTGTGTTTTTCGGGCGCACATGGACTCGCCGCAAAACGCAGGGGCAGTTGCAATTGCAGTTGCAGGCAGTTGCAGGCAGTTGCAGACAAGGGAAAAGAAAAAAGAGTGCGTCTAGGGAGAAAAACTCACCCTCGCCTTGGAACGGGTCTCGCCAACAGCATCGACCCAGACGTATTCGGCAATCAGGGAGCCCTTTTGCTCGAGCTTGAGGTACTTGCTGAGCTGTACAGGCGCAGTGGAAGTCAGCAACTGTCGACGGCGTGATGCAGGAACCGGGCCGAGGGGACAACACAAATCGTACCGTCTCCGTTCGGGAGGAAAGAACTTCTCGAGAAGCCTGCGTCATTCAGCGGTCAGTCAGTCGGTCGGTCAGTCGGTCGGCTGCTTCTTGTTTGTCTGCTGCGGTCTGCTGCGGTCTGCTGTTATTTGCTCACCATGGCTGTAGTAGTTGCTTCCGTCCTGTGTGTGGACGTGTGTGGACGTTCGTGTGTGGACGTTCGTGTGTGGACGTTCGTGTGTGTTGGAGGAGGAATGGAGGAATGCAAGAGGGAAGGGGTCACGGAAAAAGGGAATTGGGAGAAGGCGATCCAGGGGCCAATATTATATGGTCTCTCGGGCGGCGGCGGCGGCGGCGGCGGCAGCGAGGCTTTTCAAATGTCATTGAACGAGGTGCGCGTGTGAGTGGCTGCACCGGCTGCAAGATAAGCAAGAGCCTGTCTCGGTACCTGGCGCTGAGCCCTCTTTCGCCGCCGCAACAGCGGGCAACCGGGCCCTCCGCAGGTACCCCTACATGCCCCTCACGTACCCCCCACGTAATACCCCTACCAGGCGGCCAAGATAAGAGACCCCCCCCCGGCCTATTCTCTTATTCTCTTATTCTACATATTACAAATTGGGTGCCTCCCATGCGTCCCCCCTCCCCCGCCAACGGGACCAAGAGAACTAAAATAAAAATAAAAGACGACAAGATAAGGACGTCGACGCTCGCTCACTGGACAGCTGACTCAAATGATTCGTGTCATTGCTCCGCAGACTCCATAAACATGGGCCGGAAGACGGAGCACGCGACCTCATCGCCAAGGCAGTCTCGGGTTCCCCTTCCTCCTCGGGCCATCGGAAAAAGGACAGGGACGGGGACGGGGAAGCAAGTTTATCTTGGCTCTTGGCCCTGGGCTCCCAGCCACTAACGGCATTCCCATTACCATTTGTCAGTTTTTTGTCAGTTCTTGGCAGTTCTTGGCAGTTCTTGGCAGTAGTTCTTGTGGCCAAGAAGTGCAGTGCAGTGCAGTGCAAAACCCAGACCCGGAATCCCTCGCAAAAGCCATCGCCGAGGGCCCGAAGACGTCGACACCTCCCTCCTCCACAAGAAATGGGAGGAAAATATGCATATGACTCTTTCTGTTTCAGGTGCCATGTCATGAAGTCGCTCGGTTCGTGGTGTCACTATCGGAATGCATGCCCCTGCGCGTTTGAAGAAGACGGAAAATGCTGGCAACAGCTATAGGGTAGCAGGTCGGACTTTTGGCCCTCCCAGGCCCGTGCAGCAGGCACGATGGGGTTTTCTCGACGATGGCAGAGGTCTGTGGAGCGTCTGCGGAGCATGGAAAAATGTTGAAATTTCCATGTAATTTAGCTAATAAAAACAACAGCTGGCCCGTCTGTTATGTGCATTTTCTAACCAAACCGCGCACGCGCAAAGTTTGCACCGCTTCGTGGATCACACCCTAAAACCATAGAGCAAACTAAGCAATAGCTATTCTCTCTTATTAATCCTAGTAGTTGCTAGTTGCAATGGTCGCTCTCCTGATTTTGAGACCCCCAATTACCAAGGCAGCATTTGTAAAAATTTTTGCAACGGTAGTTATTCGTAGCAAGGCCATAGCAGCGTTGGTCGCCATTCATGGTGCCTCCGGCCTTGGAGCAGCAGTCCGATGTCGCCTGGCCCCAGTAGTTCTCTCCTTTTTTCCCGAAGGGCGGGATGCACCAGGAACCAGTTTCGTCGGCGGCGACGAGAGCGGCGAGGGCGAGGGTGATGGCTGCGAAACGCATTTTTTGATCTGTCCTTTGCTTTAGTGGATTGTGTGCAGAGAGAGAGAGACAGAGAAAGGGAGAGCAGAATAAGGGCTTACTATGATTAGGCTACTTTGAGCTTTTGAATAGTGGTTAAGAGTTGTCGAGGTTAGATAAGATGAATATAGTCCGTAATAGTAGCTGAGAAGTTAAGAATAACGCACATGTTAACATATTAATAGCTTGCCCATCCCTTCTTCTCCTTATTACTAGCAAAAATCTCCAAGTCATAGTGCAACTCTTTTGGCTGCTATCAGCCTGCTACTCGGCAATTCCGGGATCCGATGCAACTGTACTTCACCCCCTAAATTGTTTTTTTTGTCTTGATCCATTGTAGTACAAATCTACATAACAGGCAGAGAGAGGCTTTTCAAGTTATGGTGGCTCCAACAGCTTCTCGCAAGTTTTGGCGCAAACAGCCGACATCGAATTCTGCCGGCACTACAGATTACCCGGTATCAAGTCCCCCCCGGCTTGTCCAGGATGGTATCAATCAGGTCACGAGAGTTTTTTTTTTGATTTTTTTCAAGCCCATCCCAGAACAGACATCAGACGAGCCACCGACGGCAGATGTTCTGTCAATGGTGAGATTTCTTGCGAACCCTGTGACATGCGCGCAAAAAAAAAATTTACAACTAAATAAAACGCTGACCCAAGCCAGTTGATGGTGTTGTACGTTCGTATGTACGGGTATTGTTGGGAGAATTGTTCAAGAAGCAGGGATATGGAAATCAAAGCATGAGCGGCTACTATGTTGTACATATGCTGTGAATGTCCCGGCCGACCTTACATATGTTGCTGAGAAAACATCTAGCCCTTATTTATCCAACGCCAGCCGACCCCATCACAAGCAAGCTCTTCCTTGTCAAGCACCGTGTGTCCTCTGCGAATCTAATTCGGGTGCAGGGGAAGAATGAAACACTTCTCGCTTACAGCATCATGTTCCAGGCGCCGAGTCATCCCTCTCAATAATCCTTCCAACATGATCACGTTCCCGGGACGAGCAGGAAGCCAAATCGAGAGGATGGCAGTGGGCGGAGCCGATATACAAACGACACGTTGGCAGTCAGTTAGCGTTGACAGGCCATCCCATGTTTCAGAAATGCTGGTATGGGTCGATGCGAAAGAAAAGGCAACGGGGGGGATGAACAACGGGTAAACATACACTACAACCCCTGAATTATTTTACAAATCTACATATCAGGGGGTGCCTTTATAGCTAATTATAAATTGTAGAGAGAAACGAAAAATTAGGGGTAGAGTGTACCGAGTACGGGAGTTTGCTATGCAGATTTAGAGTTCACGGCGAAACATCAAGGCGATTGATTGTCAGGCAATTCGGAGTACGTGATATCAAATTCGTTCGCCTTGCTTCATTATTAGCCGGATACCGCAGTGGCAGCCACAACCCCCCCCCCCTTTTGGCTTCCAGACTAGTCCGTAGAAGTGACAGACTAATAGCAGGAAGCTATAGCTGCTTGCAGGGTACCTTTCAGTCCAGACATTGTCTTGAGTCTTGAACCCATCGTCATATCATGTTCTTGCCGAAGGCCCACTTGCCGGGGATTGATCAAAGCCGTCGTCACATCTCACATCTTGTCCCCTGTGACCTGGGTTGAAAGTGGCGCCAACGCTCGCTCTCGCGTGGTTATTTTAGTCTGCAAGGGGATTTTGCCGACTTGTGAACATGGAAATGCCAGGAGTTGCCAGGGGATGCCAGGACATGCTAGGTAGATGCTAGACATCAAGGCAGCCAGCCAGCTTCCACCTCCAATCTTAACAACAACAAGAAGTCCCCTCCTCGTCGCAACCGCCAATGCTCTCTCGCCTCCCTCCCTCCTTCTTGGCGACGGCGCCATTCAATGCCCACAATCTCTACTCGGCCTCCGTTCCTCGCCTCTGCGCCCCGCGCGGCGCATGTGATCTAGTCCCATGGCTGCGACACCGTTCCAGGTCGAAGCCTGGGCCGAATACGCCATCGGCGTCATCATACTCCTCGGTCGAATCGCGTATCGCACAAGTTTGGTGGGACGGGACTGGCACGGGGACGACTACTTCGCCGCCGCCGCAGTGCTCCTTCTAACGGTAACAAAGCGCAACTTTTGTCGCCCAACAGCAAGCAGTGATTGATCTCCATTCCCACGAGATGAGAGTCGCTAATTGTTCAACGGGGCATTCTAGGGCGAGACAGCAATGTTGGAACTGATTGGTAAGGAACACCCGCCGAATCCACATGCCGCGCGCGCCAAGCCATCCTGACGTTTGATTCTTCCCGTTGTTCAGGACAATGGGGGTCCATAGTGGGAATGACGGACGAAAAGGCTCTGTCTCTGAGTGATGCTCAGAAGAGTGCCATTGTCAAGGGCTCCAAGGCCGACATTGCGGGCTGGTGTCTCTACATAACCCTCGTCTGGTGTCTGAAGGCGTGCATGCTCTTCTTCTACCGCAGACTTACGTGAGTCCGAGTCCAGTCATCAACGAACCGGTTCGGGCGTAATTGTGCGTTTTTTTTTTTAACGGCTTGCCTTGGGGGAAAACAAAATAGTCTCGCGACGAAACAGAAACGACTGGTCTACATGGCAGCTGTGGCTTGCGTCACCTCATACTTGGCCACCATTGGAGTTGTCTTACTGCGGTGCCTACCATTTCGCAGGAATTGGCAAATTTATCCTTATCCTGGCGGTGAGTAAGGGCCTCCCTCATCCGACGACAAAAAAAAAAAAAAAAAGAAACAATGGACCCCCCATGCGGCGCGGCCATTGCATCATAATGCTGACACAAGTCCCCTAGATGAGTGCGGCAGTCCAGACCAAATCTTCCTTACTCTAGTCATAAGCAATGTCTCGTACGTTTGTTTTACCGGTCCCAGACGGCTTCATAGCTCTCAAGGCCAAGACTGTTTCTTTTGCTTTGCTTTGCTTTCTTGGGCGACTGACTGGGGCAGAACCGATCTTCTCATCTTGTACATTCCGTTGCCTCTCTTATGGGTGGTGCAGATGCCTTGGTCACGGTAAGCCCTCAACCTTGGGCGGTTCGGAATGCGTGTCTATTTCATTTCGTCCCGAGGCTCACGCTGTGCGAAACAGGAAAGCGGTTTACGGACTATGGCTTACGACGGGCATCTTTGTCATTGTCGCCAGCCTGCTGCGATGTGTGTTATCCATCAAGAACGCCGCCGAGGTAGATGTCTCTACTATCTGGGCCATTCGCGAAACTGTGAGAGCTAGGATCCGGAACCCGGGTGAAACCCCTGGGCGAGGAGATTCCAATCAGCGCTGACATGCATGCACGCTAGTTTGTCGGCATCATATCCGTGAACGCCCCGATATTGGGCCCGTGGATCATCAGGAAGTTCTCCTCGGTTACACAGAGCGTGAAATCGAGGAACCGATCGACCGCGGATGCGAATAGCAACCCCAAGGGCTTTTCCATAGTCACCATCGGCCGGCAGAGCTATCGATTGGGCCGATTGGGGAGGGATGGTGGAAGGCAGGGCCCGCCGGGTTGGACATCGATAAACAATAGCGATGAGCATATAGCAGACGTCCAGACACAGGACGGTGCGAGCAACGCAGCAACGTCGACGGACAACATGCCCACCACTATCTCGACCAGAGTATAAGACCTCGGCTTTTTCTTCTTTTCTTTTTGCATTAGCTTATGATCGAACACTTTGATGCGTTGGGATATTGATATCACGATGGAGAGACACTTTGTACAATGCACCGCCCCCCCCCCCCGAATTATTTTATAAATCTACATGCCCCAATTCTTCGTTCCTCTCTAACAGCTGCAATTAGCTATAAGTAATACTATTATTAGATAGCTATAAGGGAAATGCGTAGGATATAAAGCGCCACTAAAAGAGACATTACTTTCTATATCAATTATCTATAATTTAAGGTGACTACTTATCCTAGCCTCTGTCTCCTTTATTTACTAGATAGCATCTGATTGGCTTACTTACCCCTATTATGTAGATTTGTAAAATAATTCAGGGGGTGTATTGTAACGTGATTTCATCGGGTTAAATTTTATATTGAGAGCATGTATACAAAAACCGCAGGTGCACACAACTTCCAGTTCGCCATTTAGGTTACGTGAATCATCCCATGTTCCGATTCGTGCGTCTTTTTCATTTCTCACAGATGATGAATCGATTTGTGCTCGTCGGCAACTCCCGCCGCCGAAGCCTTCCGAAGCCTCGGTGGAGGAGGCAAGCGACCCAACACGGCTTCAATGGCCAGCCCGAGAGCGAGCAATCTCTCGTCGCTGCCGCGGGGGCCGTCGATTTCGATGCCGATGGGCAGACCCCCGGCCGTCAGCCCCGCCGGTATGCTCAGGCCGGGGATGCCCGCGTTGCTTCCGGGACCGGCGTTCCTCGTGTAGGCGCCGAAGGCAGCCACCGGGGGCCCGCCGTTGACGGACACGTTTCCGGACCCGTTGACGTAGTCGATCGGCGTGGCCGGCAGGATGGTGGTGGGAAAAAGGATGGCGTCGACGCGCTTCCGGGAGAAGTAGTCGGCGTAGAGCCTCTGGAGGGCGGGGCGCCGGACCGTCATGACCTGCTCGTACTGCGGCCCGAAGGCGTCTTTGAGGACGGTGGCCCAGATGGCCCTGACGTCGGGGCTGGCGATGCCGTGCGCGATTGTCCCGATGTCGACGCCCCTGACCCTGGCGCCCGACGCCCTGAGATAGGCGGGCATGTCGGCCAGGGGCTCGTGCAGGGCGATTGGGCTCCCGATGGTGGCGTCCAGCCGGAGCAGGTCGGGCATGTCGTCCCGGACCAGGACGACGCCCGCGGCCTGGAGCCTCCGGCCGGCGCGCAGGGCGATGCTCTCCAGCTCCCTGTCCAGGCCGGACCACAGGACCGGGGGCACGCCGAGCCTCAGGCCGCGCAGCTCCGCGGGCCGGGCGCGAGGCCGCCCCGAGATGACCGAGTCCAGGAGCGCAATGTCGGCGACGGTGCGGCCCATTGGCCCGACGGTGTCGCGGGTGTGGCTGATGGGCACGACGGCGCCGTCGTCGTGGTATCGCCGCTGGGCGCCCCCGTCGCCGACGGACGGGCGGAACCCGGCGATGCCGGTCAGGGCCGCGGGGACCCGGGACGAGCCCCCCGTGTCGGTGCCCAGGCCGCACGTCACCACGCGGGAGGCGATGGCGGCGGCGGTCCCGCCGGACGAGCCCCCGGGTATCATGCCCTCGGCGTACGGGTTGTGCACGGGGCCCGCGAACGGCTGCAGGTTGGTGCTGGTGAAGCCAAGGGCCAGCTCGTGCATGTTGGCGCGGCCGACGACAATGGCCCCTGCCGCGATGAGCTTCCTCAGGCTGGGCGCCGTGGCGGGCGGGCGATTGCCCAGGAGGGCGGCGGTCCCGGCCGTGGTGGGGATCCCGGCCTGGTTGATGTTGTCCTTGGCGACGATGGCCAGGCCGGCGAGGGGAGGCAGCTGGCGTCCGCGGGCGACGGCGCGGTCAATCTCGTCGGCGGCGGACAGGGCCTGGTCCGGGAGAAGTCGTATGAAGGCGTTGAGCGGCTTCCCCTGCCGCGCGCGGTCGAGGACGTCCGAGATGTATTCACGAGCCGTGACGCTCTTGTTCCGGATGGCTGCGATGGTGTCATCCGCAGACCAATCCCCGTAGTCCAGGACGCGGGGTGATACCGGAGGAGGCACCGGACTCATCATCGCCAAAAGTTTCTGGAACGAAGCTTCCGCGACTTCTTTGGTCTGCTCAGATGGCGGTTTTTGGCTTGAAACACGGGTTTCTTTTTCACAACATGGCCCTCTGGAATGATTGCAAAGCAGGAGAGGAGGGGGCGCGAGTCATAAAAGGGAACCGACCCGAGAGGGAGAAAAACGGGAAAATGAATATAAAAAAAAACCCCCCTTCCCCCCCTCAAGCCGGTTTCGCAAACCTGTCCTCCGCCGCATGAACGTGAAAATAAATAACTCACGCTGGAACTTGAACTCCATCGCGGCTAGAGAGTGCGGCTGCAGGGGGACGCCAGATGCAGCAAGTGCTCAGCCAGCCCGTCCATGCATCCATCGCCAAAGCATGCAGGGCGGCGCTTTTTCATGACACGGATCACAAAATGGTGAGACAACTTACTCACTCGCTCATCTGTGATTTCTCGTCCCCAATCCCGAGAGAGCTCCCAGAAACAAAGGCTATCGAGTAAGACGTGCTGCCACTAGGCGGTGGCTGAATCAGGTAATCCGAAAAAAAAAAAAAAAAAAAAAAAAAACCGTACGGACGTATGTACCTGGGTTTCCGATCCTGCCCCAAGGAAGGAATAAACCTTAAAAAAGCACCAACTTCTGTTTTAGGCCTAGTTACTACTGCATGTTTACGTGTCAGTCAAAAAGCTTAAAAAAGAACACGTCTATACCAAAAGCGGAAAAGGAGAGAAAAGAACCGTTGGCCCCACGTGCATGAACTTCTCCACCACTTATTCACGTCGTCCTAAGTTTTTGCTCATTACATGTCGCGTCACGACAAAACGTCCATCTGCACATCCATCTACAACGTCGTGAAAATGGCCGACTCTGTTCGCAGCCCTGGGTGTTCATGCACTTTTCCATGACAGGGCCGCAGTCAAGCTCTCACTGCAAGTCGTGCCGGCATGTGAGACGCCAATGTGGAGGAGGCAGAGGGAGGTTTGATGGTCTTGACTCTCGAGGCTTCCTTGACGTGGCTCGTTGCCGGCCGTGCAAAACGATGCGCGTTGGGACCTCTCACCGTTTTTCATTCGTATCAATGACAAATAGATATATTGGCTCACTGGCAGTTCAGCTGTTGTTCCCGAGTCCCGAGTCCCGACCATTCGCAAAGTGGGAAGCAAATATCGCAGCGTCTGTTCAGATGAAACCACGTCCTTTGCTTGATGCCAGATCAGCCTTGTTGGCAGTGAATCGAGACTCATGCGTGGTTATGAGTATGGTATGAAACCTAGCTGATGTTTTGCGATTGCTGGGGCCTTGCTTGCATCGTCATGCTACATGGTGATGTGAGCTGAGGCATCAGCCTGGCTGTTTAGTCATGCGTCTGTTGTGTTGGTCTGATTTGGCACCTCAGCTGACAAGATGCTCCACATCCCATGATGAGGCGAAACCGTGTTTCGACCGAGGCAATTCATTCATTCTCGCATAAGGGTGTTGATGAACTGTGGCAAGGAAACAAAATGGAACAAAAAAAAGGGGGGGGGGGATTTTATAAAAGAGCATCGGCTGGCCGGGCTTTCTTCATGCTGCGGACTGCCTCACTAGCATCTTCATTCATTTCCTCATTGCATCGTCTTGTCCATCCCACGGGATATTCATTATCAAGCCATCAAAAAAGTCTTTGACAACATGCGTCTCAATACGACTCTGTTCACAGTGGGCGTGCTTCTCGGCACCGCGCTGGCCGACATCGCCACCATTCGAACCTCGATAGAGAATGTCACGAAAATGGCAAACGAGCTGAGCAAGGCCATCGTCAAATGGCCCGGCACCGCCAGCTCCGGAGGCGACATGCTGTGCAAGACGGTGGCCCTCCGCAAGTCCCTGGATGCGTGTGCCAAGGCCTTCCAAACCTCGCAGCCCCTGAAGAACAGCGACGTGTCGAGAAA
Organism: Epichloe hybrida; assembly: GCA_019022495.1. Lineage (NCBI taxonomy): Eukaryota > Fungi > Ascomycota > Sordariomycetes > Hypocreales > Clavicipitaceae > Epichloe > Epichloe hybrida. The sequence goes on from JAFEKR010000013.1 coordinate 945,517, forward strand.
AGGGCTGCCGCTCGTGCGGCTGGCCAACGCCATGTTCGACCTCAAGTACTTCGCGGGCAATGCGAGGCCAAAGTTCGATCGCGTCGGCGCCACGGCGTCCATGTTCGAGATGATCAAGGCCCAGCAGGCGCCCGCGTCGGACATGTCCAAGTCGATGAAGGCGGTCCTGGACAAGCTCCCCCCGGGCTGGAAGACCACCAGGCTGCCCGGCGTGAACCAGGACCCCGTGAGCTTCGCGCAGACCTTTATGAACAAGGAGATCGACGACCTCCTCAGGAAGCTCCAGCCGCGGCCCGAGCAGCAGTCTCCTCTCACTCCCTTTGTCGTCATGGCCGCCCAGTTCAGCGAGTCCATCGACACGACCCCGTTCTGTCGGGCCATCCCCAAGGTCATGGACACCCTGGCGGCCCAGAAGAGCACTTCGCTCGGCCAGCTCACCAACAAGGTGTTTGAGATTCTCGACTCCTCTGGCGTGCAGGACGTGGTCCCCCGCGACGTGATCCAGAAGAACGCAGAGGTCTTCGGAGTGCCCCCCAATGTCATTCCCAATGTCCTGAAGGCACTTGGTGCTCCTGAGAAGGGTCTCCCCCTCCGTGCATTCACCCAAATGGTTCCCGGGCTGCTCAAGCAGTTCAATCTCAACAACATAGTTATTGATCCGTCCAAGATCACGCGCTTTACCAATCTTGCCGTGGAGACCGTGCTGGGCTCTGCACCGCGTTAGGGGTCCACGGATTCTCGGCAAGTTCCTGCGGAGCATATCTCTTACCAGGGGTGTCGTGGTGGAAGTTCGACTTGCGCAATTCCATCAAGCCTCGGTGAAGTGCCAGTGGGGGGAGAGAAAAGGGGGGGGTTCAAGGAAAGGGGAAAAGCCTCGTGTTAGATTGAACGGGCTGGGCCTGATCTCAACTGTTTTGTGCTGGTATTTCTTTTGTTTTTTGTTCATCTCTAGATTTGTGTTTGTAATGGATGAAAATGCTACCTTCTTTTGGTCTACATAAATCAGCCTACATGCAACATCCGATCTGGCTGCGGATCCATCTGGCGAAAGGCATATAAGGGATAATAGTGTACATGCGCACCAATTAGTGGCCAGTCGGCTGCGCCGCTTTTTCTTCGTGCAATACTATCGTGGGCTCCGGTGGAGCTGTTTCGCCTCGGCAGCCTCGGCAGCTTCGGGTGTCCACGGATCGGCTCCGGTGGAATGTGAATGACCATTCGGGGTTGCCCGAAGCATCTCTCGTGTTTCTTCTCTGCTGAGTGGCAACCCCGCCATCATGGCATCTTCACGGCATGACCCGCCACGAAGAACAGGAACCTGAAAGCACTGAGCAGACACAGACCTTATCCTCATCATCATGATGCAGCCTGGACTGACCCAAACCGTGCTCGAGAATCTGCTGCATCACCGGCTTCTCCTCTGCATCGCTCTTGTACTCCTGTGGCTTGTCCGCAACCGTCGTTACAACGGCCTCAACAAGTACCCCGGTCCTTTGGCGGCCTCCGTGTCAGATCTCTGGCGGTTCATCGACGTGTGCAAACGCCGGCCGGAGCAGACATTGATGAGCCTCCACGAGAGGCACGGCGATGTAGTCAGAATCGGTCCCGGCGCCATCTCCTTCGCAGACCCCGCCGCTCTCAAGACGATATACGGGCTCAACAACGGCTTTGTCAAGGTTTCGTTGCCCTTCCCCTTTCCCCTTTTCCCCTTCCCCATCCCAACCTTGCCGCGCGTTGTTCTGACTTGACTCAAACCCCCCCCCCCCCTTTTTTCCTTGGAACGCACGCAGTCCGACTTCTACGTGGTCCAGCAGTCAGTCGTCAACGGGAAATCATTGCCTTCGCTCTTCAGCACGACCGACAACAGCTTCCACGGCAAGTTTCGACGCTGCGTCAACGCAGCCTTTTCCATGAGCGCGCTCGTCCAGTACGAGCCGTTCGTCGACAACACGACCAGGCTGTTCCTGGATCAGACGAAGAGGCTCTTCGTCGAGGAGGGGAGGGCGTGCGACTTTACCACCTGGCTGCAGTATTACGCCTTTGACGTCATTGGCGAAATAACGTACAGCAAGAGACACGGCTTCGTGGAGAGAAACGAGGATGTCGAGGGCATCATCGCACATCTATCCCGGCTGTTTCTTTACGTCGCTCCGGTAAGCAAAACAGTGGATGAATTGGGGGGAGCCCTCCTTGCATGTTTTGTCCCTTTTTTTTTTTTTTTTTTTTTTTTTTTTCTCACAATGAAGAGAAACAATGAACAGATTGGGCAGATCCCGCTTCTGGACCGCCTTCTCCTGAAGAATCCCCTGTTCCACAAGTTATCCCGGTGGGGTCTGGTCGACTCGACGTCTCCCGTTGCCAGGTTTGCGCGGTCACGCATGGCCGAGCGGCTGGCTCCGATTCCGGAACCCGGACTCCCGGGCCCGCCTCCGCCTCCGCCTCCGCCGCCCGCAAACAGCAGCACGGGGAAGAAGAAGAAGCAGCCGCCCGGTCCGGATCTCCTGTCCAAGTTCATTGCCGCCAGGGAAGACCGGCCGGACTTCATGACGGACACGCTCGTGCAGACCATGGCGGTGTCGATGGCGTTCGCCGGCTCCGAGACGACGGCCATATCGCTTTCCTCGGTCTTCTACCACTTGCTCAGGAACCGCTCGTGCTATCGCAAGCTGCAGGCCGAGGTGGACGATGCCTGCGCCGCCGCCGCCGCCGCCGCCGCCGCCAGGCCGGGCTCTCATGGCTTCTTCTCGGACGCGGTCGTCACGTTCGCCGAGGCGCAGAAGCTGCCCTATCTCCACGCGTGCATCCAGGAAGCCTTCAGGCTGCACCCTGCCCCCGGCTTGCCGCTCGAGCGCGTGGTGCCGGCGGGGGGTGCGGAGATAGCCGGCCATCACGTCCGGGGCGGCACGATCGTCGGCTGCTCCGCCTGGGTCATCCACCGGAGGCCAGAGGTCTTCGGGCCAGACGCGGACGAGTACAGGCCTGAGCGGTGGCTTCCCTGCCCGGACCGGGACGCAGAGGACGAGAGCAGGCGGATCAAGAACATGGCCTCGACGATGCTCCACTTCGGCATGGGCAGCCGCACTTGCATAGGCAAGAACATAAGCTTGCTGGAGATTTACAAGCTTGTCCCGAGCTTGTTGAGGAAGTTCAACGTAAGGGTTTTGGCATCATCGGTTCTCGCAGAAACATGAAACGGGAAAAGCTAACATGGTTCTTACAGATTGACTTTGAGGATAGTGGCAGGGACTGGAAAATAACCAATGCTTGGTTTGTCAAACAATCCGACTTCAAGGTTCGGTTCACGTGCAGAGAGTAGTGATTTTTTTTTCTTGTTGGCTCATTCATTTGTATGGTTCTCATTTGGGCCCGTAACTTTCTTTATAGGATGCCCCTCCCTCCCAACGCCCCCCCAATCCCTCGTTCAATATTACCAGCCTCGTGAAATCCCTTTTCATCTCCCGAGCAAGTGCAGTCCAAATTTCCTTGCCATCATGTAGAACCGTACCCGTCGCGGCACAAAGTGATGCAAGAAGAAGGCGAGCCATGCTGAGCCACCGCTCCAGGACCAAATCGGCCTCTTCTTCTTCTGGATCTCTCTCACCACGGACCGAGCATACTCGTCCGTGTCCATGGCCCCGTCCTGCGACGCAGTGACTCTCTGGAGCCAGTACTTCTGCACGGGCAAGTACCTCGAGTGGTCTGGGAGGGAAGGGCTGGTCTCGCGAACTAGATGTTTTGGGGGGGAGGGGTGGGGTCCCTGTGAGCAATGAATGATTGAACAGAGAGGTTGCTGGTGAGCTTACCCAGGTTGCTCTTCACTCCGCCCGTAATCATGGTGAGCACATCAACCCTGCCCCGTGTGTCAGCAACATGATGGAAGCAGATAAACCAAACATGGTAATGTGAGGGGGAAAGGGGCACGGAGAGTCAGGCTGACTGACCCCAGAGGTTTGAGCTCCATGTGAAGACAGTCTCCATAGGCGTGGAGCGCGGCCTTGGTGGCGTTGTACGCTGAGGAATACGGCAGAGGCAGGATTGGCGCGATGCTGCCGATGTTCACGACGCATCCCCCCGCGCGGATGAGCAGGTCTGAGAAGGCCTTGACGACGCGCATGACGCCCAAGACGTTGACGTCAAACATGGAGGCAACGACGCCGTCGACGTCCAGGTCCAGGTCCAGCGCTGGCCGGTGAGTCGCGAGGCCTGCGTTGTTAACCAGGACGTCGAGCCCGTCGCTTGCCCTCGCCGACACTGTCCTGGCGGCGGCGGCCACGGAGTCGCTCGACGTCACATCCAGCTCGACGGCGACCATGCCGGGCCGAAGCAGTTGGCGGATGGCCGAAGTTTGACGGACGGCGCAGAAGACGAAGTAGCCGGCCTCGTGAAGCTCCGTGGCCAGAGAGCCGCCGATGCCGCCGATGCCGCCGACGCCGGATCCCGTCACCAGTGCCGTCTTCTGCCCAGCTTGCGGGCCCTCTGCATTTCGGTCCACCATCTTTCGAGGAGCAACTTTGCAAGTTGGTCTTTGGCGGTATAGCGGGTACGAGAAAGGAAGATGGAGTTGGAGGTTGTCGTCGGCTTGTCGGGTTTCGCCCGACGCCCGATGCCGAGGCGGATCCCATCAAGTTCTGTTCGTACACCCACTCAGTGGTACATAATCGTGTATGTAGGGTAATGAACCCCCCGGACCCTCTGGCCCCACTGTATCGTTCGTTGGAAGCAACCAATAGAGAGTCAAGTCGGTTGCACATTGTCGGAAGAAAGAAGAAAGAGGAAATGTGGCATGTGGCATGTGGCATGTGATATCAGCCGCCTGGGCCGCGTTTGCGGCTTGGCCCAATTGCGAGGCAAGGGACAAGAGTTGAGAGTGACTATTACTTTGGCAATCCGACCATCTAGGTTCTCGCCAGATTTGTCGACGATGCAAGACGATGCCAGACGATGCCAGACGATGCCGGACGATGCCAGACGATGCCAGACGATGCCAGACGATGCGAAAAACGTCCTGGATCAAACTTGGCAGTCGATGGATCGCGTAATTCGCGCGTTGGTTGGCGCGTCCCAGGTGTTTGTTCACTTGTTGACTTCCCGCCTCGTCGGCCTCACAGGTGGATTCATTCATGCCGCCGAGTCATGGGGGCAGAATGGCGCCATTCCCCTGCACCACGGCACGAATCTTGTTGACAACCAATCCCCTCTGCCCTTCTGCCCTCTCTCTTCTCTGCCCGTGCGTGGGACGGGACGTCGGACCGTCGGCCAACTGCAGCTTCATGGCGAAAGACAAAAGGGCGGCTCGGCTATCATTAGCCAACTACGGATATATCGCGAAGAGAGAGCCTGGGGGTTCATGCAACCCGTGTCTCCCAGATGACAGACAGCCAGTGGCATTCATGTTGTTACTCGACTTGAACTGCATTTGGTCTTGCAAATTGCGGTTCCCGTCCTTCTCGTACATGTTTACATGTTTGAGTCATGGACCCCTTGGGGGAGTTGGCAATGCATATCCACCGGGGAAGGAATTACCAGCCGCGACCAGGAAAGGGCCAGGGTCATGGTGATTGATATACGGAGTATATACGGAGTACGTATGCTTTTACTTGTGTAATAGCAGGCTGTTCACCAATGTTCATACGGAATAATACTACGGAGTACGGACTACGGATTCCATGTACTAATAACCAAGCCGGGGCAATCGTTCCTTTCCTTCGCTGCCGTGCACAATTCGAGGCTCCACCGAGGGACCGATTTTTTCGGGCCAGTTTGATAGATGAACGAGGCAATGAGGGAGCGCATTCACGCAACTTCCCTTCCCTTTCCTCCCCAGTTCCCCACTGAACATTGCTGGGGAATTAATAAAAAATGAGTAAGTTAATACACTTGCCGGTGGGGTTGAGAGGGGGTGGTTGCCCGGGCATATAAAACAGCTTGTTACGCCCGCCCATCCCCCCAGGTCCATGAGTTGGACAAAACTTCCCCCCTTCCTTTCTTGTCGCGGCACGCCTTCAAAGGGAATGCAAGAGAGACAGACCCCTGGATATTTTCCCCCCTCCCCCCGTTGGCAAAAATGAACATCCGGCCCACCAAGGAGGTCGAGACGGTCGACATAAAGGGCGAGAGTCCTCCACAACAAGAGCCGTCTGAGCAGCAGCCGCGTCGGAATTTCTGGCACGCCGCCCTCCCCGTCTTTGCCTGCGGAGCGGGCTTGTTCTCGGATGGCTACATCAACAATGTGTGTGAAATATTATCCGTTTCCTCATCTCCTTCCCCCCCCCCCGGGCGCACACCGAAAAACTGACGCGCGCCTTTGAATCTAGGTGATTGGCTCTGTGAGCACGGTGCTCGTTCGTCAGTACGGCGACGAGTACAAGAAATCCGAAGCCTCCCGGTGTGTCAACGGCATCGCCTTCGCCGGCACCGTCGTCGGCCAGCTGGTGTTTGGACATCTCTCGGATAGCTGGTCTCGCTCGCATTCGCTGGTTGTGTCGACGGTCATCCTCGTCGTCTTCACGGCCCTCGCCGCCGCGTCTTATTACGGAGGCGATGCCGTGGGCATGTTCAACATGCTCACGGCCTGGAGATTCTTCGTCGGCATCGGCATCGGAGGTAAGGTCGAGACTTTCGACTTCAAGGACTTTTTTTTTTCTTTTTTTCTTTTTTTCTGTTTTATCTGCTTTCCAACGCAGTGCGTGTGTGCACCAGACTAATAATTCTGCGCGCGATGGTCAGGTGAATATCCCGCGGGAAGCGTGGGCTGTGCCGAATCAACCGGCGATCTCAAGGAGGGCACTCGACACAGATGGTTCATTCTATTCACCAACACCATGATCGATGTTGGATTTGTTTTCGGAGCCTTCCTGCCATGTAAGCGGATGTTCCCCCCCTTCCCCCCCCCCCCCGATGACAGGGCGGTTGTTTTTTTTTTTTTTTTTCGGACTGACTGACCCAAAAGGCAAGACGTAATTGCTGCGGCTGCCCATGACACAAACTACAGCATCATCTGGAGAACAAGTCTTGGTATTGGCGTTGCCTTCCCACTCGTCCTGCTGCTGCTTCGCTTCCGGCTAAAGGAGCCCGAGGAGTTCACCAAGGAAGCGATGCGAAAACAGACTCCCTACTGGCTGGTCCTGAAGTTCTACTGGTCCCGACTGCTGTGGGTTAGTCTTGTTTGGTTCTTGTACAACGTGAGCTCCGCCTTTTTCCCCAAAAGGGTTTTTTTTTTTTTTTTTTTTTTTTTTTTTGTTTCCTCAAGACTGACTGAATTTTGTCACAGTTCTCCTCGTACGCCTTTGGAATCTACTCATCGTCCATCTTGAGCGGTCTATACCAGGATGACGCCCCGTTGACCACCGTTTTCGGATGGAACACGGTCATCAACCTGTTCTATCTCCCGGGAACCACCATCGGGTCCTTCGTCAGCGACAAGCTCGGGCCAAAGTATACCCTCGTCCTCGGCGTCACCGTCCAGTCCATCGTCGGCTTCATCATGGCGGGCGTGTACGGCTCCATCTCGAAGCACGTCGCCCCCTTCGCCATCGTCTACGGCATCTTCCTCTCGCTCGGCGAGCTGGGCCCGGGCAACAACATCGGCCTCTTGGCTGCCAAGACGTGCGCGACGGGCGTGCGCGGCCGCTACTACGGCATCGCGGCGGCCGTGGGCAAGATTGGCGCCTTTGTCGGCACCCTGGTGTTCCCGTACATCAAGGGGGGGGACGAGGTCCAGTCGGCTCAGTACCCGTTCTGGGTCGCCTCGAGCCTCTGCATCCTCTCGGCCGTCATTGTGCACTTCTTCGTGCCCAACATTGGCCAGGACACAATCGCCGACGAGGACCTTCGTTTCAGGGACTACCTGGAGAGCCAAGGCTGGGATACGACGCAGCTGGGTACGGCCACGGCAGCGGCGGCTGATGATGATGCATCTGTTGAGAAGGCACGGGCGGCACAGGCTGTCCGGACGGTAGAGTGAGGACAGAAACAAGAAAGAGGCCTGTGTAGTAGTGAAAGCATCAGCAGAGTAAATTCCGTAGTCTTGACAGGATTTGTCTGTCTCGAGTTGAGACCTCATTTTTGCCACGTTGAAGAATGATGGTTTCCTTTTGGGGTTCGACGGGACGGGCTACACTCTTACCCCTGAATTGTTTTCCGAATTTACATCCTTATTCCCCTTGCTGATAGCTTATTGGCTCAAGTCCCCCTGTCTTGTAGATTTGTAAGATAATTCAGGGGCTGTAGTGTGAAAGCTTCCCCGTCGCCTCCGAAAAGTGTCATCATCAATGTGGGCTTTGCTGGGGCACACAGTAATAAATCTCGGCTCCAGCAAAGCTTTGTCTCGTATCCAGGGTGGATCCAGCCTTTTGACTTGCAGAATAGCAAATTGCTTCGTGGTCCTTGGCAATGTTTCACCGCCTACCCAATTGGGATCCAGAGGCTCCACCCTGGATACAAGCCGAGATTTACGGAGTATGTACGGAGTAATCCGTACGGAGAACGTCCGTATTACAATTTTACCGCGACCGTGGCTTTGCTGACAGTCCGGCAGTTCTGCTGCACACACCTCGGTCATTTTCCGAACAAGTAATCCGCAACCGGGGATGAGAAAGATGCTTGTTTCGTCGACGGGGGGGGGGGCTGTGCTGCCACAATCTTCTTTTTTTTTTTTTTTTTTTTCCTGGGAATACGGATTAAGAAAAAGAGGAAGACACCATGGCCCCGCGAACTGTTATTTAAAACCCGACACGCCCTGCTGCTTGCTGCTTGCTGCTTCCCCCCAAACACATCCTTTTTTTTTCCTTCCCTTCATTCTCCGTCACGGCCAATTCACACTCCCAACATGAAGTTGACTGCCATTCTCGTCCTGGCTTCCGCCCTCGGCGCCCAGTGCGCTTCCAGTACCACCACCTCCTCCTCCACGCACACTGCGCCCACAAATGCTACGTGAGTTTTTACCGACCGCATCCATCCCCGTTGAGACTTTTTTTGCGGCCGGCGAAAAACAACTTGGACACTGACGCGCATGATTTGCCCAGAACCTCGGCCGCCACTCACACCAACACCGGTACAAAGACCACCACTGGCGCGGGGTCGACCAAGACGTCAACGGCCGGCGTGCCGCCCAATGCTGCCATTCCGGGAGTAGGCTTGGCTGCCATCCTGGCCTTCGGGGCCTATGTGGTCTAGTTGGGGTGCCTTGCGAGGCGTCTGAGGAACTTGGGGGAATGGACGGACGGACGGACCCCCAAGGGACATGGTTGGATGGAATGTGGGATGGTCAATCTCTTTTGCCCAAAGATGCCATGGGTCGCTATCCGATTGTACTCGCTGTTGTGCGATTGGCCGTGGCTAGAGCCAGAGCCGCAGAGTTTCAGTTCAATCAATGAGATGGTTACTCCGTGCTGACTACTGAGAGTGATGCTTACTGTCCAGTTGTCCCACTCACGGACTGACTTATGTCTGCCTGCCTTGGTGCGCGACGTTGATTCAGTGCGGATTGACGCCGATCCAAACCTCTTTTGTACCGATGTGTGTACATGTAGAATCCTCGGCCAGGTTCCGTAGCCAGTGTTCCCCCCTTTTTATGTACACTGAAGTCGCTCCAGACTCAAATGTCAGCCAGCCCTGGGCACAACGTTCAAGTAGGAAAGAAGAGACTCGACGGGATATTTATTCCCCCCCCTCGCTGTTTTCATTTACGCAAATGGCAAGTCAAGAGCTACGTGTTGTCATTTTCCCGAGTCTACCTACATACACCCCCATTCAGTCCTCGTCGTACGCGTACAAGCCCTCATCCAACCCCTTGATCTGAAGAGCCAGCAGGCGCGAATAATATCGACAGAGCGCCATGTTCCCCCCGTGGTACCACAGACCGGGGTGCCCGCTCCTCTGCCACATGGTGCGCCACTCGCCCTCGGCATTCAGGCCCCAGACGTCATGGGCAACCTTTTCCGCGGCGTCGTGGCCGAATATCTGCCTCGTCTGGCTCCTCATGCCCTGGTAGCCCGTCGCGAAGACGATCTCGTCGGCCTCGAGCTCGGTCCCGTCCGAGAGCCGCATGCCGCGGGGCAGGATCTCGCTCACCTCGCGGGCCTGCCTGACCTTGATCTTGCCGTCGGCGATGAGCCGCGACGCCCCGACGTCGATGTAGTACCCGCCGCCCCTCTGGAAGTACTTGAAGAACAGGCCGGACCCGTCGGGCCCGTCGTCGGTCCTGAACCCGGCCCTCTCGAGCCCCCGCAGCAGGTCCTTGTCGTTCTCCCGCTGGCGCTTCACCACCTCGACCTGGATCGCCTTGAGCATGCTGTTGGGCATGCTGTGGACGAGCATGTCGGCGTCGTCGACGGGCGGGCCGTCCTCGGAGAAGAGCCCCGCCAGCGCTATTTCCGTGACGGCGCGCGACGAGACGACGTGCGTGCTGGACCTCTGCACCATGGTCACGTCGTAGCCCCTCTCGGCAAAGTCCTGCGCGATGTCGTGGCCCGAGTTGCAGCAGCCGACCACCACGGCCTTGAGCGCCCCCCCCCCCCCGGCGCCGGCGCCTTGCTCCTCCCGCGCGCCGGGGAACTCGGACGAGTGGCAGATGCGGTGGCCGGTGAAGCTCTCGGCGCCCGGGACGGCCGGCTGGTTCTTCTGCCCGGAGTGCCCCGTCGCCTGGATGACGTGGCGGGGATGCAGGGTTCGCGTCTCAACGACGGAACCGTCGTCGACGAGCCTGCGCGCGACCTCGATCGTCCACGTGCGTTTGCCCTCGTCCCAGCTCGTCTTGACCGGCTCGGTCCCCATCCAAACGTTGAGCTCCATGATGCCGGCGTACGCCTCGAACCAATCTGCCAGCTTGTCCTTGGGCGTGAAAACGGGCCACTGCGGCGGGAAGTCCAGGTACGGCATGTGATCGTACCACACCGGGTCGTGCAGCACGAGCTGATGATAGCGGTTTCGCCAGTTATCTCCCACGCGTTGGTTGCGGTCGATGATGAGGGCGTTTATTCCCACCATCTTCAGCCGCACGGCCGCAGTCAGTCCGGCTTGCCCCGCACCTTCCGAACAAGTTCATGTTAGTTTTTTTCTCAAAAAGTTTTTTGCCCCCCCCCCCTTCTCTCGTCAATCTCGCATCTGGGGATTCGTCTCTCTCTCTCTCTCTCACACACACTCACCGAGGATAAGAACCTTGGGCTCGGTGCCGTCCTTGTACTCCCTGGCCAGTGATCTTTCGTCGGCCCAGTTCCTCCTGCCGGGCTGCCCTCCGTGGCTCACGCCCAGAGGTCGTCTGTGAAAAGTGCCCTCCTCGTGACCCCTCAGCTCGCGCAGGCTCGTGTACATGGTGAAGATCTTCCAGCCACCGTCCTCGTGGGCCAGCCGAATCAAGCCATCTCCCTTCCCTCGGACGGTTTCCACGCTCAGGAAGGCCTGGATGCCGAGCACCCTGCCCTGGCCGTCGAGAGGCGCAGTTGCCGGTCGACGGGACGGCGAGCCATCATCAACGGCCATTCTCCGCAGCCGGAACCCATCCCTTGACCTGGAGCACGCTTGCAGAAACTCGGCAATCCGCGAGGGGCCTTGGACGGTCCGGAAATTCCACGAAAGCATCAGGTGGTCTCGCCAGTAGCCACCTTTGGCGAATAAACCAGCCGTGGAGGTCAAGGACGTGTCGTCCAGGCTGCCGTTGAGCCGGTCCACCACCGACTTCACCTCGTGCGCGGCATCCACGTCTACGACGCTGGAAGGAGGTGGAAATTCTGTCAAGGGTATGTTGACGCTGCCAGGCAAGTATTGCATCGTCGGCGGCATGCTGTCTATTACCGAGGCAGCGGCCATGTCAGTGCGGGAGTCGAGATTTCTCGCCAAGGCTTGGGAAGTGAGTGATGAGTCTCTTGTCTTGAATTATTTGAAATAGTTCCGTAATCAAGTTGCAGACGGTCACAAGTCCGGAGGCTCCGACGTATGGCTGCAAGTCGTGTGCCACGAGCGCCACGAGCGGGGTTCTTGCATGCACTTATTAGTACATGTATTATTGGCATTATAATAATAATGAACTTTGGATATACAGTAGGTTTAAAAAAAAAACCATGAATATGAATATTAGCTACACTAAAAAAGTGTGGGTGGGTCGTTCTGACGGATGCGCGTTTAGTTGTCCGTACATACAATCCGTATACTACAAAATGCATTGAACCTGTTTGAGCTACACGTAATACTGTCCCCCTCCTCATCTCGTCAAGAGCCTCTCCACGCGCTTCCCCACCGTGGTGCTCCAGGCGTCCACCTTCCTGTACCACCAGTGTGCCAGGTATATCGTCATGGTGAACAGGCCCGCCCATCCAATCACGTAGCCTCCAGTTCGGCCAAATCGCTCAAAGAGCCTCGGCATGACCCAGAACCCCAGACTGTGAAGCAGCGGTCCGTGAACGAGATAGATGGAGAAGCTGATCTTGCCCAGATACTGCGCCACGGGGCTCTCCATGAGCTCGCGAAGAGCTCGGCTGTGTACAATACAGGGAAGCAGCAGCAGCGCCCCTATTGACTGATAAAACATCCATCCCGACAGCGGGAGGTAGTATCTCGGGACAAACCACGACAGGGTCACGAAGCCCGGCGTATGCTCGCCGCCGACATCTGGATAGGAGAGCAGGTAAAGAGCGACGACGCAGACCGTCCAGCGAATGGCTTTGGATCCACGCGCTTTCGACAGCTGGTGCCGGCGCTGGCGCTGGCGCTGGCGCTGGGGAGTGCGAGTGCCAGTGCGAGTGTGATCGCCGGTTCTGGAATCAACAGCGGCTGGTGGCAGGCATGTCGTCGGGTGGTTCCAGATATCCATCTCCGACAGCATGGCACCTCCCAAGAACGTAGCCATGTCCCAACGACCTATCATGAGACTATAGGCAGACATGGCCGCCGCCAAGGAAAGTCGCCACTTGGTTTTCAGGCCCAAGGTGCCCAGCAGGAATAGATAAATGAGCATGGATCCACGAAGCTCTATCGGCAATGTGTACGTGTGCGGATCGTATCGAGGGTGATAATGGTGGAAGTGGAACGGGTTGGCCCATTCCGCGTAGGTGCGTGTGAAATCTCGAACCGCGTACGTCAGATTGTCATGGAGGAAAGGATGCTCTTCCCAGGAGCCTCCGTACTGAACCCATTGCAGGCTGGCCGGAGGCGTCTCATGCTTTTCGATCACGGCCTCGTCGACGTATGGTGCGGAGCCCTTCCCATAGGTAGCATTCGCGCGTGCCGATTGTGCCTCGTCGAGCTCGTCGAGCTCCTTCACGAACCCGTACAGTTCTACTGGGCTGAGCAGCAGCGACTTGCGACTGACGCATGGCATCCCGGACGAATTGACGGCGCTGCTCAGATGGTCCGGGCTGTGCAGTGACTGTGACAGTCCCATGAATTCTGCAACGCCGCCCGTTGCCCCGCCGCCCACAGGCAGAGTCTCGGCAGCACAGCCATGTCCTACTTGGGCCGTGATGACGCTACCGTTGATGTACACCGAATCAGCGCCCGCGTACACAGCCTCTTCCGAACGAAAAACGCCCATCTGGGCCAGAAGCGCCACCAGAAGCATACTAATCGTGGGCGGAATGTAGAGTCGAAAGACGCGCCTGAAGACGGAAGAGGAAAGGCTTCGGTAAGCAGCATCCCAGTTGCGGTCGTGGATCGATCTGATAATGTGCCGGCAGAGGACGTAGCCCGAAATGGCGAAGAAGATGGCCACCATGGCTCTGCCCCGATGCAGGAGGCATATGATGGGCAAGGAAAACCAATTCATGTAAGGCTCTGGGGATCGGGAGGCCAGGAAGCCGTGACCGAGCATGATGGATTGCGTCCATGGCCAGAAAAAATGGTAATTGAAGACGGAAATGCAGGCTATTCCGCGCAGCCCGTCCAGACACTCGACCCTGTTCCCGATGTTTTTCAAGCTCGGATTCGATGTGGACATCTTTTCGTCGTCGTGGTCGTCGTGGTCGTCGTGATCGTCGTGGTCGTCGTGGTGGCGGGTGCCGGGTATGGAATAGTAGTCCTCCATCCGAGGTGGCTGTTGTTCGGACCGCGATGGCAACGGCGACGGCGATGGCGATGATGATGGCGATGGTGCAGACTCAGGCTTCAACCCGGAAAACATGATGGCCTCTCTGCTGCCCCGCGCGAGGAATTGCAGACAAACATCGGAAAGCGAGAAAAGGTGTGATTCGGAGAGGTCGGAGAGGGGAAGGAGGACAAGGAAATATAACAGCTCTGTTGAAACACGAAACGTGCGAGCCAGCCAGCTGGCCCTGGCCTCCCTCACTCGTCAACGGCCCGGCACAGGCGCAGACAGGCACACAGATAGGCACACAGATAGGCACAGGCTCTGGCAGGGCTGTCCACTGCAGCCAGCCCGGTTTCGGCAGGCGGGGCCTCGTTTCACATGGGATGCGAGCAGCCAGATGCGGATAAAAAGTATTGGGAGGGGAGTCCCGGGAGGACCGTTCGATTCCTAACAAGATGGATGATGATACAAACATCGAATGACTAACTCCAATAATCCATATCTCCTTAGAGGTCATAAGCCTTGTGAAGTCACGTCAGCTAGGGTCTGTATCTAATTAGATAAAGGTGGACTAGAGGTACATTCGCTTATATGTAAATAGGCTAATAATTAATATACTAGCCACCACAAGTGGCCCCGTAGGATCCCTTCCCTGGTGTCGCCGAGTATTGAGGAGCCTGAGGAGCCTGAGGGGCCTGCTGGGAATCCTTCGGGCGTCGTCTGCAGAGAACTGCCATGGTTCCCAGAGCCGCCAGCAGCGCAGCTCCCAGCATCCCCCCACCCCCCCCACCCAACCACTCCTCCAACCACGCCCGTCCTGTCTCTCGGGCACGCGCCGTCGTCGCCGTTCCCGTTCCCGTTCCCGTTCGCCTTGTTGGACATGTCGCTCGGAGTGCCGCTCGACGACGAGGTCCTCCCGATCTCGGCAAATTAAAAGGTTCCCAGATCTCCGCTCACCTGGAGCAATGAATACGGATTACGTATTTTACCGAGCACGTCAACATCACTGATGAGTCAACTCTCCTCAGTCGCCAACAACGCGCCGTACATGTTTCCGTGGCCCGATAAATACCCCGCCATTCCGCCGCCATCGTGACGAGGCGCCGCGTCCTCCTCACCTCCTCTCCATCCCGACGACGGCTTGATCGTGTCCTCAATCGCCCACGCGACCCTCTCGGCTCCCAGCTTTGCGCCGCCGATGTTGGGCGCCGCTGGCCCGAGCTGCAGCGCCGACAATCTGCCCACACAGTAGAGCGGGAGCCGCTCCGCCCACATCAGGTCCTCGTTGATGCATGGGAAGCCCCCGAAGCTGTCGATGGGGTACTTGTCCCGGATCGTCTCGAGATACGGCAAGCTGGAGACGTTGGTCTGCACGCCCGTCGCAAAGTAGACGTAATCGAAGGGGGGCATGTCCAGCGGCGGATCCGTCTTGACCCTCCACACACCTTTCTTCCCCTCGTCGTCGTCGTCGCCCTCCTCGAATATCATGTCCACCAAGGACGTCTTCTCGCGGAGCTCGAGTCTTCCCGACGCAACGTGCCTCTTGAGCCGCTTGTGGAACAGGGGCGTGAAGCTCCCGCCTCCCCTCGCCGACCTGATAATCTCCAGTCTCTCCTCATCCGAGTCGGCGAGCCAGAAACGAGCCTGCTCCGTGTTCTTGTACTTGCCCATCCACTCCAGGTCGACGTCAAAGTGCTTCACGCGGCAGGGACCCCGCATCATGTGCCAAACCTTGGTGACGCCCTTGCGAACGGCGAGGTCGGTGAGCTGGGCGGACGTGAGGCCGCCCCCGACAATCAGGAGCTTCGTCGCCATGCCTGCCGCCATTCGTTGCTGGACGATGGGATCCGGGAACTCCTTGATCTGGAGGCTGTGGCATGCTTGACGGACATGGCGCAGGTCAGCGGGCATCGAGGGCATTCTCGGAATCTCGGCCTCGTTGGCCGCACCGACAGCCAGGACCACGGCCTTTGCGTAGAACTTCCTTGTGCCGCGAGTCTTGACTGTGAAGACGGGCTCGTCGTCAACCGACACCCCTCCAACAGGGCCGTAATCGAGATCCGTGAGCGTCTCCTTCCTGATCAAGTCGCTCTCGAGGGAGTACCTCGACGCAACGTGCTCGCAGTGGTCGCAGAACAAAGACTGCGACGGCGTGAAGTAGTCGTTTCGCTCCCGCAAGTTTATGGCAACGCGCGCGTCTTGCCTATCAATTGATAAATCAGATGGCATCAGGTTTTTTTTTTTCTTGCTCTTGCCTGCTGGGATCTGATCTCTGATCTCTTCTGATTCAGGAAACTCGCGGCCCGGCCCAAAAAAAAAAAAAAAAAAAAAAAACTTACTTTGCGCCGCAGCGTCTACTCCTCCCGGCGGCATTCTTCTTCTTCTTCTTCTTAGCATGCTTGCTGATCTCCTTGCCGACGCAGTTCCTAATCTCTACCAGCTCGTCCTCCCGATGCTCCGAGTACGCATGAGCCAGCAGCGAGTCGACGTCCAGCGGATCAACGTGCCACAGCATCGGGCTTCTCAGATGCGAGATTTCGTACAGGCCGAACAGCTCCTTCCACCGCCCGAGCCACTTGTCGTCGGTGCCGTCCAGGACCATGATGCTGTACTCGGGCCTCATCCTGCGACGCGGCGCCGAGAGCTTGCCGCTGCGGACGTGCTTCAGGCTCACGTTGTCGCCGTACTTGTTTATCCAGTGGAAACGACGATGTTCTTCGTCGGTGAACAGGGCCGCCGGCGTGTGTTCGCGAAGACGAGCCGCAGTCGCGAGACCGCAGGGACCGGCGCCGACAATGATGACGTCGTAGATGTCGCTATCAGCAGCCATTGGTGATGAGGGTGCGGATACGAGGGAAATTTGGCAAAAAAAAAAAAAAATTTCAAGTAGGAGCAGAAAAATCTAGTCATCTGTTATATTTTATCTGAGGAATTTCGAACGAATGCTGTCAGGATCAAAAAGGCCGTGTCTACAAAAATCGACTGGGAGCCTTGGAACAGTGAAAAGCGAGTTGAGGGTAAAACGAGCTCATCATATACAAAGACGCCGTGCTCACGTAAATTGCCATTCTACCACAGCTTCACGAGAACCCTAATGGACGTTGCATATCGATCTGCAGCCTCTGAATCTAAGAAAAGGGACTCGGGACATGGGCACCTCAGTTGATGGCGGCAACACCTTGATGGCTTCGGGGTAGCCATCAGGGTCTATCATGGCAAACATGATGAGCCCGGGCGCCCGAGAGATGACAAACACAAATACGGACGCATGTCACGATGAAAGAAAAAAAAAAGCGCTTTCAGGAGTCATTCATCACCCTGTGAGATCTTACCCACGTGGAGTCCAAACATGAGCGCGGTTTGACGGCACTGCAGCGGAGCCCAAGACTGAGGCTATCGTTGCTCAGGGCTGAAGTCGCGTTTGAAGCGGAAGGGAAAGCTTTTCAACAATAGCTGAACTAGCACGGTTTGGCAAATTGTCAAGGAGCACACAAGGCGGGCCCCAGGTCATCAAGACGGCGATTTGCATTTCGACTCCATGGGTCCATGGGCCTCGGCACTCTCTCCTTGCTCGCGAGCATGTTCGTCGTAGTTCAAGACAGCCTGGAGCAAAGGCACGCGCTCCGATAGCACTACCCAATGTTCGTATAGATGAAAGTAAAAGCAACCTGCTTTGTCCAGCTGATCGCCCCAACACCACAGTGCGTCCGGAAGGTAGCCTGCATCGTTTCAGGAGTTGAGCTTCCGCAGAGGTTTCCTCATTACATGGCAATAACATATTGCAAGTCGGGTCGGGGTACATCGTTCCTGGCATTTGCTTTGCACATTGGCGCGCTCGGATCGGGGGAGCTTTCTCCCTCTTTCGACAGTGACCGACATGTGCTCCGAAACCAGCAAGCTGCCACATCCTACGATCCGTCATCCGAGCCCGATGGGTGGTGGTGTTCAAGCGCCGGTCTCACCATGGCACGCCGCTCATCTCAGAAGAAGACTTGACAGTCATGAGCCGGCTAGAAAATGTTTTTTTTTTCCCTCAATTCTTGGGAACCACAAACAACCGCTATCAGTACACAAAGGAGCGCGAAGCGCCTTGGCCGCGAATGTATTCATCGCCATGGTATACCCTGTTTCAATCCCACAAGTATGCCCCCGTGCCTCACAAGTTCGGTTTCGGGGTCGGCCTTCTTCTCCTCGCAGCACGTAGTCCGGCATTCATCTCTTTTACTTTGGTTTCGCCCAAAACAAAGCGCGCGCTCATTAATCCTGCTTCCGAAAATTTCCGCAACGTCCGCATCGCTTACGCGCCCCCCACGAGGATCTGGTTAATGGGGATGTGGACTGTAGAGATAGAAACCGTTAGCGGCGCATGGGGCAAGGAATCGCGTGCCTCGACATACTCAGCTTGACAACGTAGCCGACAACGCCCATGATGACGAATCCGGTGCCGACAGCCTGGCAAATCTTTGCAAATTCCTTTTGGTCGGCTGTGAGAGTATGATTGTCAGTTTAAAATCTGGGCGAAAGAGAATCATCTTGTGAACAGAGTTAAAAAGGGTCGGGGGGGGGGCGTACGCTTCTGGCACTTGTTCATGAACTGAACGCCATCTTTCAAGAACTGACTGGGGGTGTCGACGAGCTCCTGGATCTGGTCGGACATTTTGAAGGGTGAGGAGGCTTAGTTAGCTCGGATAGGTCGATGGGCAGATGCTGAGAGAGAAGCTCAGAGGACGTTGATAGCTGGCGAGAAGATGGGATGTGCTCACGGACGTTGCGAGCGTCTTGTCGCATGCCGCGCTCCGCGCTGGGGTTGTCAAGCTGTCCTCAATTCCGGTGCGCACGGATAAAGCTTGATCCGTGTGAGCAACTTGCTCCCCTGAGCCGGGGTGGGCCTGGTCAGAACAAAAACATCATCTCCTTCCATCTCGCCGCGACGACCGGTGACGCCAGGTGCGCAGGCAGAGCTCATGTGTACTGGCTGTAGGTGCACACTTGTCTGCAATGCTCATTGTCATGGAGAGAAAACCAAGTCGCCATTGACTTCCAAGCAACATGTCAATCACACTGTCCGTCAGAGCTTCATCTTCATGCACCACTTCCAGGGGCCAGCCGTTGGGCCACCCAAAATTGGGGCCCTTTCCATCTTCAAGTCCCATCAATGACATGAGAACATGCATTATTGCATTATTCAAAATGACAATGATCCATCACATCGTACTGATGCCGGAATGGCGGCTATTACTATTAAATGATTATGCTAATCTGGCTAGAAAAATAGCATGTTCTACATAAGGGTATACCTGGTTCTATATGCTCAATGCTTCTATCAAGACACTTCCTTCACGCTGAGCGCAAGTTCCTCAACATTATGCGCTGCCGTTCTTCCCGAGGATGTCATGCTTCCGTCTGTCAGGTGTCGTCAATGTCTCGTCATCTTACCTCGTTGCATCTTGTTCGATTCGTCAACCTACTCGCGAGGAGCTCTCCCTTCTTGAGGGTCCAAAGGATCAGTTTTCGTCTTCATGCCCTCTCCATAACGAGCCACGGATTTCCCCTTTGCATCTTTTGCTTTTAAGCCTGCCTCCTCCGACATGGCTGTAAGAACTGAGTCAGAAGAGACACATCGAATGTTGCCATGCGCAAACCGCGATGGTGGTGGCAATATCGGAGCCTGTTCTTGATTCGTGGTGTTTTCCATGGCCACCGGCGGCTGAATCATTTTGCCTTTCGATCCATGCCCTTGCTCGACCCGCTTCTCCTTCTCGTCAGCCACGGGGTCACCGTATTTGTAGGTCGGGTGAGCACCCAGAAGCTCCACGGGGTATCTCAACCGGAGGCCCCAGCGCAACCAATGGCCCAAGCATTGTCCAAAGCTCTTCTCTTTCCACCGAGCAGAGAGGGTCTGTTGGTCCTCTGTGCTACGTGCTGGAATTTTGCGCGCAAGGAACCCCAGCGGAAGACATAGTAAAATCCAGCAGATCGTGCCGACTCGGAGCGTCCCTCGACCCATCATGAGTCGTCTGAACCAAAGGTAGGATTCTACAAAGCCCAGCAAGAAGACAGCGGACAAAACTATGACCAATATCATGCCCCAGTATGGATAGTCGCCGCAATCGCTCCATGGACAGCTGGGATGGTCGACAAGATCATCTGGGCGGTTGCCGTCGCCATCGCGACCACTTCCACCGCTTGTTATGCGCGGGGCTGCGGTTGTCGTCGTTTGGGTGGGAATGGGATGAGGATTTGCCGTCGTCGTCGTCCCTTGGGTGGGATATGGATAAGGGAATGCCGTCGTCGTCGTCGTTTGGGTTGGATAGGGATAGGGACTGATACAGGGCGAAAGATAGTGACTGTAGATATATTGGGATCTCAGTGCTCTCCCCGTTGGGTGCGATGTGCTCGCCAGGAAAGCCGCGATGTACGTGTAAGTCGTTGTTGACCTGTTGTCACTGTCACCCACACCACCATACTTGTAAGTAGAGACGGAGGTGGTTGCTGATTCGATTGAAACCTGATCCTCGGCTCCTGATGGCACGTACTCGGAGACGGTCGCCGTCAAGGTGAATGGCGTAGGGCAGCTGGAGGGGGCAGTGTATTCAACCATTCGATAGAAGGCAGTGGTTGTCACATCTGATGGGTCAGCACACTCCGTCGGTGCCACCATGTCGGTTGCAGGAATGGCACCTGGGGAGAAGTATCTGTAGATGTACACGACGACGCCGTTGCTGCCCGAGCCGCCATAGATGCTGTCGTCGCCGAAGCCGCTGGAGGTTGAGGTGCGGGTAGAAAATGGAGCGGCTGTGACGGACGGCTTGAGGGTTACAGTTGAATAGCCCGTCCGGGACATGGTCACTGTTGACGGCGGCGTCGCGTAAAAAGTGTCGGTATACCTGACAAGCGACACGGTCCCAACAAGGTCTTGTGTGATGGTATATTTGGCGGCGCGAGCGGTACCGACGAGGCACAACATGATGAGCCAAACGCCTGCCGCGGCACAGGGGGCCAGAGGCGACAGAAATCTCTGAGCGGAAGCCATGGTGCTTGGTGGTGGAGGGCGAAGCTATCAGCAATGCTCGCAAAAGTAGTATTCAACAAAAGGCTGCGATGAAGACTTGCCCGCTGCTTCCGCAACACCTGAAGCAAACTGGATGGGGGGAACAGGCCAGTTGTCGCATTTTAACCAACGGCTTGTCGCCGACGAGACGAGACGAGACGAGAATGTTTTCCATGACATCAACAACAGCGCGGCGGCTCATGATTTGGGAAGATTGAAATGTCTTCCGGCAATGCAGAGATTGGGACGTCCTGGTCTGGTTGGTTCGGCCACTACCCAATCTGTACATGTACAGTGGGGTTGTACGTGGACCGGGTGGGGCCTGTCTGGGGCCTGTCTGGGGCCTGTCTGGGGCCTGTCCAGGGGTCTGGTTCATGCAGGCACCACCAGCCCACAGGCTACACCCACTGTACACCCACTGTACTCCGTGGACAGTAAACAACATGCATCAGACGAAGGCCGCTTGACTCACTGGCCGTCATGCGCTTTCTCAAATTCCTTCGTTGCGACCCTGAAATCTCCTGTCGCACAGAATTGGCACACGGCGGTTGTGACGAAATCGCAAACAAAGTCTTTTAATTGCCTGCTCTCTGCATGATGATCAGGCTTAGCTATATATCACAACATGTGCTGTCTGAGTCTGTCCTGTCGCACCTGAATAACATACATGTGTTCCCGCTCGCCGGCGGCGTCCAGCTCTTGAGCCTTCATCTATTTGTTCTACACTGCTCGTAGACACGAAACAAACACACACACACACACACAAGTATCGACTACGTCTTCCGCATCATGGCGAAACAAGATCGCAAGATCCATCCGCCCAATGGTCCTCGCTGCTTCCCGCACTGATATTTTGGCCCCAAGGCGTCTTCGTCTCTGAGACATGCACGTTCGACTTGCATGCGCCGTCCGAGCTGGTTTCTGACTCTCTGCTGCTGCAGGATAAGCTCAAGTCATGGCTTATACGACAGCTATCTTGGCTGACTGACGTGCTTAAAGTGGTGCCCCGGTCTGTATCGCTCTACTCTGTAGGCCGTTCAGCGCCACCACGCCACAAGCCGTAGAACCCATCACAATTCTTCCACATTTTTATCGTGCCGTCCTCCGACGCAGTGGCGTATAGTTTGCCGTCAGGTGAAAATGCGATGGACCAGATCGGTCCATGATGGCCTTTGTGGGTGTCGATTTCCACCTCGTCGTCATATCGAAGGACTTTGGCCCACGTTCCAGGCTCCTCTCCGACCACCAGCTTGCGGCCTTTGACATCAAGCCCCACGCTCGCGATGGAATAAGGCAACGTGATCCGCTTCAACTCGTCCATGGCCTGTTCGCCACCCCAGAAGTAGACCGTCTTGCCCGCAGCCACTGCCAACACAGGCTTTCCGCCGCCAATGTCGGTTGGAGAAGCCAGTTCTGGTGCCACAGAGACAACTTCGCAAGACTTGATCTCGCCGTCGAGGACCTCATGCTTTACACATGCCCTGCTTGGCAGATCAAGCCAGCGAATCGTTTTGTCCGAGGCGGCGACAACAATGTTTGGATCTCTGGTCCAGCAAATAAATTTGATGGAACTATTATGAACACCTTCGCCAATTTCGAAACCAGCAGCCGCTGGTATTGTGGCAGCTGCCCCGGGGTGAGAGTTGGCAAGTTCGGCCAAATCGAAAACGCGCAGCCTCTTCTCCATACCGCCCGTGGCAACAAGGTCCGAGTTGTCGGGGGGGTAAGCGACAGCCCGAACAATATGGTCGTGCTGAAGGCTGTACAGCAGCTCGCCGGTGTGAGTATCCCAAATTTTGCTGATTGTCTCAAGTTAGTTGCACCGCCGGGGAAGGGAAATCGGGGAAAATACACACGCCGTGAAGTCGGCTGAAGCGGTGGCCGCATTCGAAGCATCGGGGCTCAGTCTTGCTTGCCAAACCGCTCCTTTGTGGCCGATAAACGTGCCAATCCTGCCACAAATATCAGCATCATGCACTTGGAAGGGCTGGGTGATTGTCAAAGAATCGTGACTTACCAATCACCCGTCACACCGTCCCGTAGCATTGGGTTTCCATCTGGTTAAACGTGAGCTGATACATCACCTTCGCATCATTATTGAGCAAGTAAAACTGGCACTACAAACCTTTACAGGCTGAGATCATATAGTAAGTCTCTTCCTTTTCTAGGTGAGAGAAGCTCATGTGTGGCACAGGCCGAGAATGACCGTGGCAGGTCAGCGGAACATATTGCCGAGGCACATCAGAAGTCATGGTCTCCGATGAGCCTATCATTAGAAGACAACTGATGTAGAACGCAGAGTCAGATTGCTAGCTTTGTTCAGAGGGGCGGTTCAAGGTCGTATCTCTGGGGCTCGTGGATAAATCGTAGCAATGGCGACTGTGACTTGTAGTGCGGAAAGATCTTGTGAGAGACCAGGGTCGCAATTTGTGGGTTTGTCTTTTCTCTTCTTTTTTTTTCGTTCGGTCGTTACGTCGTAGCTTGGAATGTATGGGAACAGACAAGTCGTCTAGTGAACAGAGATGCAAGAACCTGGGTATTTCCCCCACAACAGGCGGACAGAAAAGAGCGCGGAACTATCTTGATCCAACAGCCACAAGAGAAAGGAATGTAAAGTTTCGGCTCTGCCAAGGTTGTCGATGGCCGACGCTGCTCAGTAAAAGTGACCGAGGCGAGCAGCCGTAGCGGTTGAGGAAGGAGATTCGAAGATCTATTGTTCAAAAGGTGGGACAATGATGCAAAGCAGTAGTCACGGCAGAAAGTCGAGATGTGCGTGTGACAGCATTTGGCGGGCGGTGGGCGGTGGGCGAAACAACGTGGGGCTCGAATCTCAACTGTGAGTCAATCGTAGCCTCGTCTGGGAAGGAGCAACAGAGCTCGAATGTTGTTTACACGTGGTGCCGCTGTGCCGATTAGATAAGGGCAGGCAAGGAATTTGAAAAGTCAGCAACGTCATTCATATGGACAATATTGGAATTGCTCGATGCCGCTTTCTCGGGTCGCAAGCTATTAGAATTGCTGAAAGTGGTTTCGTTGCGAGCTCTTCCTGATTCCATCCACGTCCATTCAGGCATGCCTCGCAACCGCGACCTTTGCACCAGCACGAATCGATTGTTTTGCTCATTGCTTCCGGTGTCAATGACTCTACGATTTCCGAGTCCGTGGCCCACCCCTCTCTTTGCGTTTCTTTGAAATTTGAAATTTGAATGCTCGCAATTGCAGTCCTGCCATATTACAAGTTCGACCTGGCACCCTGGCACCACTTCTCTGCCAGCTCCACCGAAGCTCGACTCCGCCAATGACCACGTCAACGTCACTGAACAATCAACGCTGTCGCTGTCTCTCACATATTTGGTTGACGACTGACTCTGTTTGCCCTTTTGCTTGTGACATACACGCAGCAACAGACTGTTCGATTAGCGTTGTCGAGCACTCTCCCATCGCATCGCAACCCTGGTAACGCTCACAATACACAATACACATCCACGGCCACGGCCACGGCCACAGCCACAGCCACGATGACGGTGGACTTTAAGCTATCAGCACAGCTTCTGGGCCATGAAGCCGATGTACGTTGTCTTTTTCACCCACGAGATGCGACTTGAAATGCTCGTGAAGTATGTTGACGACTGATTTACAGGTGAGAGCTGTTGCTTTTGCGTCCTCTGATGTTGTTCTTTCCGCTTCCAGAGACTGCACCGTTCGAAAATGGTCTCGGGGCCCCCAAACACCACCCTCTTTCGAAGGGACACTTGTCAGCCGTGGCTCTGAATATGTCAACTCGGTTACCTTCTTCCCAGCTTCTGCTGAATATCCGAACGGTCTTGTCATCTCCGGTGGCAAGGACATGGTTATCGAGGTCAAATCTCCGAACGCAGCTTCAACCGACCATGCCGAGCGATTATTAATCGGACACGCGCACAATGTTTGCACTTTAGATGTGGCTCCCGATGGCTCTTACTTGATATCTGGTGGATGGGATGGTCAGGCCCGTGTTTGGAATTTACAAAAGGGGGAGACGGCTCTCATGTTGGCGGGTCATGAAGACAAGGCAGTCTGGAGTGTAGTTGCTCTCGACGAGAAGACGGCAGTCACTGGATGTGCCGACAAAAGTATACGCATCTTCGATCTCAGCCAATCATCGGCCGGTGAAGTTCAGCCCAGGTCCACGATTTACACCCCAGACGTCGTACGAGGTCTATGCAAGGTCCCCGAAGACCACCCCAGTGGTGCCGACATTGCGAGCGCGAGCAACGACGGAACAATCCGACTCTGGAAGCTAAACGGGCAACAAATCGGTGAACTACATGGGCACGATAGCTTCGTTTACAGTTTAACCAGTCTGCCATCTGGCGAGCTGGTCAGTGCTGGAGAAGATCGTACTGTTCGTGTCTGGAAAGGGACTGAGTGTGTCCAAACCATTACTCATCCGGCCATTTCAGTGTGGGCAGTAGCTGCCAATCCCGTTACCGGCGATATTGTTACAGGCGCCAGTGATGGTGTCGCGCGAGTCTTCACTCGACGGCCTGACCAAGTGGCTGACAAGGAGACTCTCGCCGAGTTTGAATCATCTGTAAAATCTTCGGCCATTCCTCAGCAACAACTAGGCAGTATCAACAAAGAAAAACTTCCGGGTCCAGAATTTCTCACGGCTAAATCCGGCACGAAGGAGGGCCAGGTGCAAATGATCAGGGAGGAAAACGGCAACGTCACAGCCCACACGTGGTCTATGAGCCAACAACAATGGATTAATGTCGGTACTGTTGTCGATGCTGCAGGAAGCACTGGCCGTAAGGTGGAGTTCAACGGGAAGTCGTACGACTATGTTTTCGATGTCGACATCGAAGATGGCAAGCCAGCGCTCAAACTGCCGTATAACTTATCCGAAAACCCATACGAAAGAGCCACCAAGTTTCTCAATGACAATGAGCTGCCACTGGGTTATTTGGATAATGTGGCCAATTTCATAACTCAAAATACTAAAGGTGCGACTCTTGGCCAGGCGGACAACCCGGGCCCGGACCCGTATGGCACAGAATCACGTTATCGTCCCGGGCAGTCAGAATCTTCACAGACAAAGGTTTTGCCGCAGAGTGAATACTTGACTATATCAGCTGCAAAGTATGAAGGTATGATGATCAAACTTCACTGACACTAGTTGCGCATGCCCTCATAGGTGTCTCTCCCGGACACTGACCATACACTCTTCATTAGCCATGTTTTCGAAGTTGTCGAACGTCAACAAGACATTGATTTCATCGGGTCGTAAAGACGCTGCGCTTAATCCGGGGGAAGAATTTGTGCTGCAATCTCTCCGCGAGGCGCTCGAGAACAGCCGGCCGATCCCGGTTCAGTCGCTAGACTTGGTCGTCAGAATGATGACGGCGTGGCCGTACGGTGACCGTCTCGCCGCCTTGGATTTATTGCGTTGCATAGCGAGGTTCCCGTCGGTGGCTCAATTTTCAGACGCACAGCATGGGTCAGCTCTTGACCTGGCCATGAATGCCTCAGTTGCCAGCGATTCCCAGCCGAACGAGAATGCTGTCATGATGGGTACGCGAACAATTGCCAATTTATGTGCCACCGTCGATGGCCGAAGTTTGATAAGCTCCCATGCGAACAATGTCATCGGGTACCTCGAACGCGTGGTTGGAGTCAAGGGAGGGGAAGCGATTGGAAAATTCAACCGCAATGTGCTCATCGCAGTGACTACATCGGCCCTGAACCTCTCCGTTCTAGTTAATAAGGAGAAGCTATTGACTCCGGACCAGCGAAGGAGGCTCGTTGTTGTGCTGGGGGCCGCGCTTGATGAGCAATCAGACTCGGAAGTCTTGTATCGGGGACTGGTCGCTTTAGGGACATTGTTGGCCTCATCGAAGGAGGTGACTAGCGGACTGTCAGTTGGCGCATGGATTCGGGGAGCAAAGGATAGAGCAACGGAGGATCGAGTCAAGGCGGTGGCAAACGAGTGCTGCTTAGCCTTGGGTTAGCTCCATCCTGTCTCGAAACTTGTCATGGAAGAAACGACCCGTCTGTGCATGAACCGAATGGCATATCTGTAGAAACTAACAGCAGATTGTCTGAAATGGTGCCAAGGATTTGCTGATAACCCTTGCTTCAAAGCTGTCGTTTAACCACGAGAGGGTGGACTCGGTGTTTTTGCAGGAACCTTGCCGCATCAAAATTGCAAAACCAGTCACCATAAACGCGATTCTAGGGGTGATGAGTGATGTGATGTATCGCGTTGCATTAAATGCTAGTCATGTTTGCCGATCTACTCCAAACTCCAAAGCGCGTGCCGCGCGGGAACATCCGAATCCCCAATCCAGCTGTACGAAGTAAAGATGGAAAAAAAAAAAAAAAATTTGTGACACACTCGAAAAGCATCCACCGCCCTTTTTTTTTCCCCGAGGCTGGCTGGCTGGCTGGCTGGCTGGCTCTCCTCGCTGGGTCCTGAAGCTAGCTCATTATCCACACACCGTCACGCGCTCCAATTCTTCTCTCAAGTTCTAATCCAGGGGGGGGTCTACAACGCGGTCAACACGCCGGCGGCGATGAGCGGCAGGTATCCCGTCCAACTGGCGGTTGTTGGCGAATCGGCTCCTCCGCTCTTGACGTACGCGTCGGTGCCAGAGTTCTTGGTGGCAATGGTGTACATGTCTGCGAAGCCCATGTCCGTTGAGTTGAAGCAGTTTGTCTCGTTGACGAGGCCGATCTTGGGATCACCGGGCTCGGCGAAAATGATGTCGACGCACTGTTTAGATATGAACGAACTGTTGGTATTTCATGATTTTTTTTCCTGGCTCCCGGGGGGAGGGGGGAAAGGGGGGAGTGAGTGAGTGACATACCGAGTACAGGGCGGCGCCGTGCTGGGCCAACTCGACTAACTGAATGGTGGCCAGATCACCCGCTTTGACGCTCGCATTCACGGGCAGCGGTATTTGCGGCAAGCAAATGGTGCCCGGGTACGGGTTGTTCGTCGGGCCCTGGATGGTGAAGGGGTGGACCATGGGGTTGGACATGTTTTCGGGACCGTGGTCCGGCCCGTCGGTGCCGAAGCCAAGGTTGACGTAGATGACGGCCGTGGAATGGCCTCTGAACCAGCCTGGTTGGAAGGCGAGAGCGCCGCCGGTGGTCGGCCAGTATGTGCGGTTCTTGGTGGTTCCTATGCCGCCGCCTTTTGGGATTCGGAGAAAAAAGAAAGATTGTCAGTGGGAGGAAGGGGGGGGGGGATTCTTTCAACTTTTTGTTGTGAAAACAGAAGCACTGGGTGAGGGAAGGGGAGGGCCGGTCAACGTACATGGGTACATCCATTGCATGCCGTACGGATACGTTTCATTTGTGATGAGAGAATTGCCTCTCCAGCCGGGATATGAGATGACGGAGTGGGCGGAGGTGAGAGCCGCGGCGGCAAGCGCAATGATGGCGAGGAACATGTTGAGATATATTTAAGTCTCTGGATAGAGAGGGTCTTGATGAGACCAGTTCCGCGGTGCATATGATATGGGACAACGCCGCAAGGTCTTGGGCACGAGGCGCCTTTTGTTACCTCGCTCTCACGACACACACAAAGGCTGCGTGAGCCAAGCGGGAAGGGTCAATGTCGATGCGTTGGGGTCGTGGTCGTCGTCGTCGTCGTCGTCGTCGTGGTCAGGGAAAAGGCCACTCGTAGCCTTGGGCCAGCCTAGCTACCGCGAATAAAAGCGGTGATGGAAAGGATACCCGCCCTGCAGAGTCAATCGAGCACGAAGATATATATCACAAAGAGTCTACTCCGTATAGATGAAGAACAAAGAAAAGAGACGGGCGGCCGAGAAGAGGTCGGGGGCCCAAGGTAGTTAAGTTTAAAAAAAAAAAAAAAAAAAGGACACACGCCCGTTGTTCTAGTACATGTTGTATGTATGCTTGGGATGGGCAATGCAGAAATGCACCCCCCCCCCCTCGCTCGCACCCCGAAACGAGACTGGACGGTGTGTCATTGGTCGAGCTGCCCGTCTGGTCGGCGGTTACAGCTGCGAGAGGATGGGGCAAACCAGGGACGGCAACGGCGTTGTGAAAGCTGGTTGGCTGGCAGGGGACCAAGTTAAGCGCCCGAGCGAGCAGGGTGTAGTGGGGCCCTGGTTGGACTGTGGCCAATCATGTACCGACTTCGATGCAGGCAAGGGAGAGATGGCTCCGTTACGGATTACACCCCGGGAGTTCTTGTCTGGGAGTTTTCGTCTGGGGAGAACAGACTATTACAGAAAGAAAGGCGAGGCAAGAATCTGCGCAAGCAGGTTGAAGATTCGGCCGACAAGTGAAGTTGTGTCTTCTTGCCCCCTTGAGTTGCGCTAAGGCCTCAGGCGAGGTAAAGTAGCTGGCCCACATATGAATGGGCAACTGGTACCAAGAGAGGTGTACCTCGAGTACAGTCAAATTGCAAAGCAGAGAAACAATAAAAGAGACAGTAACGTGCTTTTGAACCTGGGCTTGCTAAGTAAATAAATGGATAAACAAAAACCCCAGTTCAAAAATAAATTCATTCCAGAGAACGCCTCTCGCTCCAACAGTCTTTACAGCCGTTCCCGAGAATCCCCCACCCCGCTTACCCTGTAGAAGCTTTCATCATCCTCAGTTTTCATCCACCACCACGAGCATGAGAATGATATTGACAGCATCAACGTACACACACAAACCCTGACCAGATAAAAACGCCCGCGAAAACATAGCGCAATGAAAACTCCCCCCCCAAAAAAAAACCCTCTCCACCATCAGAATCAATCAGGATTCACGACAACCAGCGTCAAAGCTGAGAAACAATGGACTCTCGCGCATCACCAGACTCGGCCACTGGCACCACCACCAACCCATCACCACCACCCGCGCCCTCCAACAATCGCCGCCAACCACCCTCGTCAAACCAAGAATGGTGCCTCGTCAAGCCCAAACCCGGGCGGCGCCCGAGAAAAGCACCCCCCGCCGCGCCCGCGCCCGCGCCACCATCATCATCATCGCGCGCCGGCCCCCCGCGCTCCCTCCAAGACATCACGTCCGAGTACCGCCGTCTCCGGCACGACTTCCCCTCCAAGCCATGCTGCCGCTCCATCAGGCGGCTCGTCCGCGACAACGCGAGCTCGTCCTAACGCGAGCTCGTCCTCGCGCGTCAGGAAAGCCGTGTGCCTGGGCATAGGGACCTTTGACCCCCCGGACGGCGCGTGGGAAGCCAAGAGGAGGACGTACACGCAGCTGCTAGCCTTTGAGGCCATTGTCGACGAACTCGGTAAAACGTACCCCGCCAAGAAAAAAAAACTTCATTCTTCGAAAAAGCTGGAGTCCCCCATCAATTCATTTTTTTCACTAACGGCGGTACATCAGAGAAGGCGACAGACACCACCGTCCAATGCATCTTCCAAGAACCGCTCTTCACGGACGCGGATGCCGAGTTCCTCACGTCAAGGGGCTACTCAGTCGTGGACGCGCCGCTCGGCAGCCAAGCCGTCACCCAGGACGCGCTCCTCTACGGAATACATCTGTACCGGCCGCTGTACGCGGAGGCGCTCAAGGACGGCTCACCGGCCATGTTTGTCGGGACAGGCTGGGACACGTGGGATCAGTATGTCCTGCTCTCTCCACTTTCGAAGGGGGTTTTTCTTCTTCTTTCTTTTCCGAAATCGCTAATCTTTGTTTCCGATATAGGCTCATGCTCCCTGTGGAGGACTTGCAAGGGCTCAAGCGAATGGACGAGACGTATCAGAAGTGGGAGTTTCCGCAGCAAGGGACCGCATTTAGTAGCACGTGTTTGTACTGGCGTCGGGGTGGTGGGGAGGGACGACCGAAGCATGAGGATGTTGGTGACACTGACGCTGCTGGTTCGACGGACGAGGATGAACCTGTGGATGGGGAGACGGATGAGACGAAAGTGGTGGACGATGATGATGGATCCTCAAGCACGGACGACGGGGCCACCAAGGAAAGCTGACAGAAGAAGCTCGGTGAGGAAAGCGCCGTCAAAAGACGCAACGGGCATTAATGTGTGTGAGGTAGGACGTTGGGGGGAAGACGATCTATGAGCCGGGGCCGGCCCGGACGGACTCATACATGTCGCATTTATAATCAAGTAGACAGCGTGCCCTGTTACGATTCAGCAAGATTCACCTTCACGTTCCCTCCAGATGAAAAAAAAAGAAAAAAAAGAAAAGAAATGCATCATCACCAGAGGCAGACCAAAGCTGGACATGTAAACAGCCCTTTTGTTTCTTCCATCTATCCATACATCAAAATGCCGCGTCCCTCGTCCCAAATGCTAGCCAATAATCAACGGGACGAGACGATTAGTCCTTCTCCTCCTCACTAATTGCAAAACAACAATGGCGAACAAAGGTCCGTATATGCTCCAGGAAGAAAAATGAAACATTCATATGCGATAACCGTCCTTAAGCTCCTAACGCCGGTTTCGGTAAGACAAAAACACCAGACACAGCTGACTGGCGGACATGGAATAGGCGACTTTGGTGCGTGCCTGCGTGTCGATTAGGCGAGGCGAAGACATGAACGAGACCTTCATATAGGCTTAGGGGAGGAAAGAGGAAAGGGGGAAATTGTTCCAAGAAAACTGACGGCACCACCGGTGGGCGGCCAACGCCGAGAGTCGCGGGGAGAAGAGGAGGAGGAGGAGGAGGAGAAGGAGGAGGAGGAGGAGATTGCACCCATCCGCCAACGACAAACTGTACGAGGGCCCTCAAACGGTTTTCCCGCCACAGTCGGGAATCTTCACGCCGGGCTTGAGCTGGCGGTTCACATCCATCAATCCCCACTTGTCCTCCCACTCCTTGTCCTTCTCGTTGAATCGAATCTTCCAGGGCTCGTCGAATGCTTCGAACCAGAAGTAGTTGGTGCCGTTAGCCAACGCTTCACATACCCAGTTCTTCATGAATGTATTCATGCCGTCGATGCTGGCAACAGAGCCAGAAGTGGATGATGTGCATACTGGAGACTCGCCACAGTTTTTACCACCAGCACTAGGCCATCCTGTTTCCGAGATGATATTCTTCGCATTGTCTGCTTTCCAGAATTGTTTGTCCTTTCCAGTCCAGAAACTATATGTCCAGCTTGCAGCAATGTCAGCCGACTTGCCTGCAAAGAATGGATGGATGTTGGCCATGACATAGTCGCTCTTAGCGGCGAGGTCAGCCGTCCAATCGTCGCCCAGATCTGATGATGCCACGGGGAGTTTGATACCCTTGCTGGTAAAGTTGCTGCGTACCCCATCCAGCACAGTCCCCAACTGTGTGACCGTCATTTCTTTGCGGAAGAGAATTTCGTTCGCAACAATGACGCCTTCGAATGGATCGGCCCCGTACTGATCTAGGATATCCCACATTTGCGACAGCTGTCGCGCATTGGTGGTCGCGTTTTTGTCCTGCCAAACGCCCAGCCAGACTTTGACGCTTTCCTTTAGCCTGAGCTTCTCAATGGCGTGGACCACCATCTGCGTCTGGTTGCAGTCGGTGCCGTACAGTCGAATTTTGTTCGTCAATTGGCTGAGAACCGCAACATCACGGGTAATGTTGTTCTGTGAGGGCGGGTTGTGCAGGCAGTCGGGATACTGCGTGTTAAGAGGTGTGTAATCCATGCCGGGAAACACTTTATGCAAATTTTTGTTGTTCATGAGCGCCTTTATTTCGGAGCTGTTGATATCAAGGTCGCCATTCTTCTTGGCGTCATCTGCTGCTGACTGGCCGTCGCCACCGCCTCCGGATTTCTTGTTGCCTGCAATCATGCTGCCAACAACACCTCCCACAATGGCACCCGCAACAATCAGAAATATGAGGATAATGACGGCCCATTTCCGTTTCTTGCTGCGGCCACCACTTTTACTCGGCATCCGATTGCCCGACTTTTCGCGAGCGGATCCTGACTGATATCCTGCCATGACGAGGTTAGACTTGTTGTGTTGGTCGAGGAATCAAAGAGGTTCTGCTGATAAACATACCACTGCGACCTGCAACACCCCCTACTGCTGCTGCCGCCGCCGCCCCAGCAGCAGCAGGGCCAATCCCTGGCCTAGTCCTGTCGGATTGCGGCAGGCTGAGCATCGAGTTGCGCTGGCTGGGCCTCCCGTAATGCAAGCCATCATCTCCATCATCGGCGATTTCGTGGGGATTCACCACCCCGAGACTGGCGTCGTGGTATCTTTGTGAGGAGGAAAGTCCCTGATAAGGGTCGTCTGCGAATGAATCCGTGCCGAAGCTTCGCAAACTCCGTGCTGGTGAGTGTGTAGCTGAAGGGGTGCCGAACGGGTTGAGACTTGAACGGGACCCCTGCTCGGGCATCTGATGCTGTCCTGGCCCACGGTTGTATACGGTTTCCGGCGCATATCCACCAGGCTGTGAGCTCTGGTATCCAGAAGTTGAAGTGCTGGGATACTGTGCTCTCGACGGTGGTGGAGGCAGTCGACCTGTGCCACCATCAGCGGCGTTGTAAGCACTGCCGGCCATAGCACCGGCTGCATGTTCGCTGAAATTGTCCGCGTCAGGTGCCATGTTGCTTTGAGCTACGTGCTCAGCATATGGTTGGCTGTGAGCGCTTCGGCCTGAGCTTTGATTGTAGGCGGAGAAACCATTGTGATGAGGGGGGGGAGGTGGTGGTGCCGCTTCTCCGTGGTCGTACCCATAGCTGCCAGAGGAAGAGCTATCATGTCCCACATAAGGCTGATACGGTTGGTATTGTTGTTGTTGTTGTTGTTGCTGTTGTTGCTGCTGCTGATGCATTCTGCCGGATGCATACGGGTCCTGTGGGTGATTGGACGAGGTATTGTCGTAGTAGGGCGGTACCGGGTTAGAATAACTGTGCTCATAACCATTTCCAGCGCCTCTCTGTAATGGCATGCCATTGTATTCGGGTGGAGCATCAAGAGGCTCCCTCTCGTAGGGGTCACCCCTCGGATAGCGCTGCATGATGGGCGAGAGATGAGGAGGGTGTTGCAAGGGATGAAGTGGCGGACCGGATCGCCAGGGAAGCCCAAGGGCAATCAAGTGCTCGTGCGCAGGGCGAAGTGAATCGTCAGCGGGTGCACAAGCACTTGATGTATCTTGAGCACGCAAAAGCGCAACAAAGCTTGATCGCCGTCTCGAATTTGACTCGTGGAATGTTGCGCGAGAAGTGACAGTTTGGTCTCACTGGTGATCTTCTATCCGAAGCCGAGAAGCGAAGGCAGGACTAAATTGCCTGGGACAATGTAGAATGAGCGGAGTGCGCTTTCGACGCGAGGATTTGATTTCCCCCCCCGGATCCCCCGGGTCGTTTATCGTGAGAGTTCTGTGGCCGCAGAAGGCGTAAAGCTTATGCTTATTGATGGACGGCGATGGAAGGTTGTCGCCGCGGTGATGGAGGGAGGAGCCAGCCAGGCCAACCCGACTCTGATGGCGGCGCTAACTTTGTATAAGCCTGCTAATAAACCGCCGGATCCAGTGATTACGGCGAGTGCGGTGCTGTTGCGACCGAGCGGCGAGCGGCGATCAGACACAACTGCAGACCCGGAGAAGCGAAGCGACGAGTTTATTTGACAGGGCTCTCTGGCGTTTGCAGGAACCGAGAATCTCGACGGGCGACTGCTTCAAAAGGGCGAAGTGGACAGACAGACAGACAGACAGACAGGCAGGCGGGAGACGGCAGGAGTGAAGAGTGAAGGGGACGAGAAGAGGCAGAGACGGGAGCGAGAGCGAGACACAGAGTTGTTGACATATGCAGCCACGGACTAATGCAAATGCAGCGCTTTGCCTTGCAACAAGTTGGAGCGAGGCTGATCAGTGAGACGACGCCAGTGAGACGACGCCAGTGAGACGACGCCAGGGTGAGCACTGAGCAGCACCAGCCAAGTCAGTTCGTATCCAGCCGCCAGTGTGGCCAGTCCACGAAACGGGTGCCCGAGTAACCCTGGCAGTGCTGCCACCTGCCACCCAGCTGCAACACTCCATCCCGCAGCACTCCATCCCAAGAAAAAAAAAAAAAAAAGACAACCAGATAATCATGAGTCCATGACACCGCCAGACATCCGGCCAAAGATGAGACGTTGGCCTGCGTCAGTAAGACTCAGCACACTCACTGACTCGACTGAACTACCCCTACCTACTCGACCCCTACCTACTCGACCAACCAATCAACCAACCAATCAACCAACCAGCATAGCGAGAAAGTGATGCCTAAGATCTGAGGCCACAATATCCAACAGAACCGATGGGTCGATTACCCATGTTTGAAGGGAACATTCTGGGCCCACATGTCTGTCCGTTGTACGGAGGACCAATCACACAGAATGAATGGTTGTTGGCTGGGGTAATCGGGAATCTTCTCGGAGAACCATGTTTGCATGCCACAGGTCACAAAGCTGGAGAACGTGTTTTCCTCGGAGTGCTCACCCATCTGTTCAGTGGTGTCGACATGGCTGTCTTCTTCGAATGTCGATGAGGAAGAAATTTTCTTATTCGATCCGCCCAAGGGACTCAACGCAGTGGGTGGTAAGACAGGTGGTAATACGTTCGCCAACTCAAGGCACTAGAAATTACAGATCGAGGAACATACAGCAAACAGGTCACGAACACAGCCACCGGCGGAAGCACGCAGTCTATTTTTGACCGCGTCTCGAAACTTTAGCCGGGTCGACCAAGAAATGTACAATATGGCGTCAAATTGTCGCCTGTGGCGAGTGACCCAATTCGGTCAACTGATTCTAGGAATCTTGCGACATGCATAACACAAATTAGTTCGCGAGAGACAGCCTCGCGGATATCCGAGTCATTTTTGGTGGTGTGGCGGTATTGCTTCTTTTCTTTCACGGCAGCAAGCCATCATCACCAAGGAATCAATCTCACATGTTGCGCCAGCGACAACAAAAAGTACGAACCACCAAACAAGACTGAAGTGCAGAGAACCAGTGAATGCAGCAGAATAATTTGAAGGCACCCCTTGCGTACATTTGCGGCGCCCAGGTTGTCAGACCAACCCAACAAGCAGTGAATGGATCGTCGTTGTGTTTACCATGGACGGTCCGCCTTCCATTCCAACCGCAATTGGCTCAGCCGCCCCCATTGTTCCTAATAAATAAGTCGAGCAGCGTTCACCAGCTCTAATTACGAGCACGGTCGGATGACTGCACTTCATGTTGACTAGGCATTGGGCAATGTGCATCGAAATTTGATGAGGCGCATCTTTTCAGGCGGACCAAACCTGACTATTACCATTCTCTGCGCGCTCATTACGGAAATGGCAGTCGTCGGCAATCAAACGCCTGATATTCGTGCTGTTGGCTCTTTACACTAAACAACGGTGCAAACCCACAGAAATAACCGTGCGAGGTCTGACACGGCCCCAGTCTCGAAACGATATGACGTGACGCGGTCAGCTATTCGGAACAGATTTATCCTCAGCGTCGATCAATGACTCTCTTTCCTGTCGAGCCTCCGAAGCTCCCACACTTCCTTGACTGGACTGGGGTGAGTGAAATGCCCCTGGCAGGCAAACAGCAAGGTAGCGGAACTGTATCAGACTGGAGCTCTTATTACGGATCCGTATGTACATAGTTTCCACTTGCCACGCGCCCCGAAGGCAAGAAAGATATCAAGGGAAGAGTACTGGACGTCAAGCCCTTCAACCTATGGCCAAGTCGTTTTGAAATGGTCAACAACAGATCATTCCACTACCAGTACTCGCTTGTGCCGAGTCTGCTACTCTTCAAGGCCGTGTCTCTTTCGCTGCGGCAACATTGCATCGCCTCGCACAATTGATGCAGATGACTAGTCACTCTTGATTTGGTCATCTAGACCAAGGCATTCCCGATGAGTCAAGGGATTGTTGCCCGGGGTATAAGGGGGGATAAGAGCACCTTACCTGTCTTTTGCAACAGGGATGACTGTGCCAATCCCTCTAGGCCGGCCGAGAGTGAGAGTAAAGTAAGCCGCAGAGCCGCACAGTACGCCTTGGGTTGTCGTCTTTACCTCACACCGCATCTGCATTTGACCTGATTATAGATCTCAGCTTCGCTGCGCCAATCAGGCAGTTGGCGCACAGCGGAACATCAGCCAGGGTCTCTCTGTGCTCTCAGTTGCGGCGGGTACAACAGACATGGCATTGTATCGCAATTGTCCCGTACCGCCGCCGCCATGAACCTTGTTGTTCGTCATTTCTCCGCCTCTAATCCGTATCACGGAGAACATCAGCGCCGACACATCCATGCTTGGAACACCCAGAGTCCCAGACACCACCACAGCTGTCCACTTGCCAAGCACCAAGCCCCTCCCTGCCCGCGTTTGTTTCCGTGGGTCAGAAAAGGCACAAAGCATCTTCATCATCAGCCCGGGCTCTCCCCGCCCTGTTCCCCATGATTTGATTAGACTCCAACTCGTGACCCCGGGTCCGTTTACCGAGTCGGCACATCTGAATGCCCGTCGTACATGTCATGCCCTGTCAGGACTGCGCGTCCTGAATTGAGCTGCTTGTTGGCAGAGTTCGGGGTGGCGGCTTGGGTGCTCATTAGTCGCTCCAATTCCAGTATTTCCCATGGCCGGTATTCTTGTCTTTCTATAGAGACCGACCGAGCCAACAGGCGCCGTTTCCAACGTCTGGTGCGTCTTCGATTTACATCATCTAGCCCTGCGCTAGACTTTGGACTCGTCCAGTCCCCACTGCCAGCTTCCCGCATCCTTCATCGAGTTGCTTCAGCTTAGCCGCCCGCACCCCGTCATGGAGATTCAATTTTCTATCCCACTGCATCCTGCCAGGAAGGGCAGCTCTTCTCAGTAAGTCGACCGGTCATATCGAATCCCTCACGTATACGGCTTTCGCCATGCGTGTCTGTGTGTGTGTGTGCGTGGCCGTGAAGTTGGCTCAACGTCGCGTTGTTCCACTCCTGACTCATGAGCTCAACTAGGCCGCCATCTGCCTCTTCGACGAAGCAATCAGCTGCGGCAGGGCGTGGAAGTACGCATAGATTTGCGCTTGGTCAAGAACCAGGCACACGAGACGGAGCTCAGCCCGCGCTCGAACGGGATGTGCTACTTGTGAGTTGCCATGATTGTTTTCTTCGTCCAAGCCGCAGACCATCATGACTAACTCATGCGGCCATATCTTTTAGGCAAGTAAGTTTTCACTGTCAGCCAAGTACTTCTCCAGCTTTTATCAAAAGCCAGCCACATATATGCATATATATACATGAGCATGTGCACAGGCCCAGACACATTATCCAACGACCTCGCTGAACTTTTCAATAACCTCGTGCTTTCCAGAAAGCGTCATGTGAAATGCGACGAAAATAGGCCAGCATGCCTGAAATGTCTCAAGTGGCGTGGCTATTGCGACGCTTATACAGAACCATCGGCTGCCCGGCCCTTGACCTCCCCATCATCGTTTTCGCGAGATGTGGCCGCCGATGAGAACGGCCAGCTAATCCATGAGAAAAGGGCGCCGCTTATACTCACAGAACCAGATGTCAACACCGTCCGATTCTCCAGTAGCGAACAGAAGGCGTACTTTGATGCATGGGCTGGTGGAGGGCTGAATCAAGCGCGGTTATGGACGGCGACGATGCCTCAGGTGACAATGGAGGAAACCACTCTACGGTACGGTGCCATGGCCGTGGGGGCGTTGCGCAAAGCATACGAAGCCGAGGGCTCATCAGCAGAACTCGGAAACGGAAGCAAACACTATCTCAATGCTGTCATTTTCTATTGTCAGGCTCTGCGTCTCCAGTCGAAGGCGAAAACCACCAGGGAGGGACTGCGAACTGCATTGCTGTCGTCGCTCTTGTTCATCTGTTTCGAGGCTCAAAGAGGAAATATGCCTGCTGCACTAAAGCATGCAACCCATGGATTCAGCATGCTGAATGAGTTGGCGGCGTGTACAAACCTTGCATCAGACCTGGTCAGTATCGCTCAAGCACCGCCGGTCTTGGTCCAGGAGATCCTCGACTGTTTCAAGCCTCTGGAACTGCAGTCAAGATCGTTCGTGGGCTCATACAAAAAGTTCTTCTTCCCGCCAAATCAAGCTTCTCCGGGCAGAGGGGCAGCAGCAGGACCAATTTCAACCACTCCCGCTGGCCATCCATACACTGCTAGTCGTGGCCTAGAACCTCAAGCCAGTCCAGCCGCAAGTTCGGACATGTCGACGCCGCTTGATGCGGACAAGAGTCCGACTTTAACAGCAGCAGGCACATCGTTTCAAACAGGTCTCCCGAGCCCGCAAAGCCAGAACAGCAATCCAGCAACTCCTCCACAACATTCTTCTCCACAAGCAGCGCGTCGATTCGGCTCCATAGCCCCGTTCACAAAACACTCACCTTACTTCCGACCACGCCAATTCAATATTACTACGTTGGACAAACTTCCCCCGACGTTCAGGGATCTGGAGGAGGCCCAAGGTTATTGGAGCCTCGTGCAAAAAGCCATGATCGCGCATGTCCCAATGTTAACCATGGTGACATCCAAGTTGGGCTTGACCCAAGTAGTAACCGAAGCTGAGCTCGATATGAGGCTCTCCAGCGTGAAGCACAACCCAAACATTGGCAAATTCATTGCTGAAACGCGGTATTGGCTCTCCCGTTGGGCAGAGGCTCTCGAACCTGTCTACCAAGCCATTTGCCGTAACGCGACCCACGATCCTCGAACATATCTTCACGCCATCAGTCTTCGGATAGAATACGTCATACTGTACATATATACCACCGTTCCGCGATTCTCGGGCCTCATCACGGCCAAGAGTCTAACCCCCCAATATCGCGAGATCAACCGCCTCGCCCAGACTCTTCTCCAATCCCGACCAAATTGCGGCTTCGCCATGGACTCAGGCTGGACGTGGCCACTCTTCATATCGTCCTTTAGTTGCCGTGATCGGAGCGTGCGCGAAGACGCCATCCGCATACTGGGCCAGTACCCGATTCGCAATGCCCTGAGGGACAGTCGAGTGTTTCGCGCCATCGCCATCCGGAACCAGGAAGTAGAAGAGCAGATTATGACTGAGGGGACCGAACACGAACAGTGGCTACGACTTAGACGACGAGAATTGATCTTCGAAGATTTCGGTACCTCCATTATTTACAGGTCCGCGCAGAAGAACCACGACACAGGGCAATGGGAGTTGGTAGAGGAGATCGCCGACTTCACAGTCCTCCCAGACGGACGACTAGATTGGCATAGACAGCCCGTTTCGGAGTCTGCTTCTATCTTGTCCGGAGTTTGTTAGTAGATTATAGCATGAGAGACCCCATGAGTGCTCGGCCCGGAATCATGCAAACTGGGTCAGAGCTTGAAGCAGGAGCCAACGGTTCTTGAAAGAAGAAATAGTAGGACCATGCACAATGTTCGAACCAGGCTTGGATTCTTTGAATGTTCATGGGTCGCTGACCTCAAAAGGTTGGTTGCATCAGCGAGACGAATAGTAAAGGGTAATATGGCTGGACGGCTGTATGATGTTCTGTAATGTAATTTTCTTCTATTTCGCAAAGTACAGGCATTATTCCTAGGGTCAATTACGACGTGCAGGGTACTTCTTAAGCACACTGACCAAAATTGATGTGAGAGCACGAATGATTC
The DNA here is from genome assembly GCA_019022495.1 of Epichloe hybrida. Taxonomy (NCBI): domain Eukaryota; kingdom Fungi; phylum Ascomycota; class Sordariomycetes; order Hypocreales; family Clavicipitaceae; genus Epichloe; species Epichloe hybrida. Next base: position 986,144 of record JAFEKR010000013.1, read on the forward strand.
ACAGAGTTACGGAGCACATTTAACGAGCAATCTCGACGATATGGGATTATTTATCATAATCATGCTAAATCCATATAAAATAGTGTATTTGAGGTGAAGTCAAGGATGTCTGCTGGCCTTTCTTCGGGCTACATGCCGAGAGACGAAAGAGTGTCCTGCATAGTAAGTGAGGTCTAGTTAGGACAAATGCATTCATCGCAGAGTGTGTAACAGCTATAGTGCTTATTCTTTTGAGCCTAAGTACATACAAGCGTAATTGGTTTAGTGGTAAAATTCTCCGTTGCCATCCGAGCAACGTCGGGGAGCCCTGGGTTCGATTCCCAGATTACGCACTGAATTTACTTTTGCACTGTTCACCGTGGACTCGTTTTTTGTTAACTAATCTAGGAATCATTTCATCTTGGTTTCTGTAAGAGTACTGCATCGAGTTGTTTTTGCTTTTGTTAACCTAAATGCATGCTTGCCTATTTTTTCATTTTGCAAATCCTTCGTATTCATGTATACTTACAGTAGGTGTATGTATGCAGGCGCTTACTACGAGTAAATCTATTTTCTTTGTTATGGAACGCGACTTATGCTATACCTCGATTGAAGTGAGGCTGTTCTAGAGACAGAATTTGCATTCATTAAATCATAGGCGTCTCATAATCACAGAGGCAGGCTCACGAACTTAGCCGTTTGCCATTTGGTCGTTTGTCATTTGGCCGTTTGCCATTGGGAAGCGGGGCGTCTTTTCGCGCTGCCAGCCGCTTGGCACTGCTAGTTCTTATTCACAGCTGCCAACTAGTGGCATTGATGTGAGTCCTCCTGAACAAGTTAAAATCGACCTACCTTGGAAACTAATTTTCTTGACTTTTGCAACCATATGTTATCCAGGATGGGGGGTAATCGCGGTCGCCGGCTGGGTCGTCCTATCCCACGACCTTGCTCATACTGTTTCTATGTAGCGCTTCATTTCCCTGGTAAAGACGTTAGCCAGAGTACGCGATGTGTAAATTTGTGTCAATGGAGTGGACCAGAAACTCACCAGTCCGTTACAGCTTCATCAAACAGCCGCACTTCATTCTCCCTGGTTCCGCCAAAGTGATCCACAAAGTCATCGCCAAAGATTTCGCGAGCGACGCTTTCCTTGCGCATAAACCTCGCGGTGGCTTCCTTCAAACTCTTGGCCAGCCGCTCTCCCATGTCGTTTGAGCCACCAGTATCCTGGCCCAGAGCCAACGGGGGGCAAGGAATTTGCAGCTTCTTCTCAACGCCTCGCCATCCGCAGCCCAGAATGGCAGCCAGGACGAAATAAGGATTCGAATCAGCGCCGGGGGTGCGAACCTCGAACCTCGTGGCACCGGCCTTGGACGTCGGTGGCGAAATCAGCCTTATTGATGCGGCACGGTGCTCCAGGCCCCACGACACTGTGACGGGGGCCCAAAAGTTCTCGACGAGCCTCTTGTATGAGTTCACAGTCGGTGCCAACATGGGCATGATATCAGGCAATCCCTCCAGCAACCCGGCCAAGAAATGACGGCCGAGGTCAGACAGAGCTGCAATGTCGGACCACTTGGCATCCTCACCCATGCCGTCTCTCGCAAAAAGATTCTTGCCGTTCTTGTCCACCAAGGAAATGTGCATGTGGCCGCTGTTTCCAGGCAGACCCTGCTTGGGCTTGGCCATGAAGCAGGGGGTGATGCCGTGGTTGACTCCCACACTCTTGACGACGTACTTGAACAGACTTGCGCGGTCAGCCATTTGCGAGATCTCGCCGAATTCAAGCGCCGCTTCGTAAACACCCGGACCAGACTCGGTGTGCCAGCCCTCAATGTCGCAGGAGAACTTGACGCATGTATTATATACGTCGTAGTACCAATCTTTAGTGTGAACGGGCCGGTTGAGCGAGTAGCCAAACATGCCTTCGGTGAGAGAAGGCAGCTGAGAAGGAGGGTTTTGCTGGAGGAACGCTGCGGGGGAGGCGGATGAGGAATCTGGGCTGCGGAACGTGTAGAATTCGTACTCAGCTGCGTTGTTCAAACAAGAGAAATTAAAAAATGTTCATCGGTGCTCATTTGGTATTCCCTCAAACAGACAACTCACCGCCAGCCATGGCCCCATAGCCTTGCGCCTGCACCTTGTCCAACTGCGTCTTCAACAGACCTCTTGAACAAGCAGCAATGGGCTGCTTGGTCTCGGGATCAAAAAAGTTGACTAGGAAGAACGGGATGTCGTTTTCCCACGGCACGCGACGGAAGGTAGACAGGTCAGGAATGGCCAGCATGTCGCGATAGCCATTTTCAGCGTTTGACACCTTGAGCTCCTTCAGATAAGTCTGGTCGTGCATGTCCCATCCGAAAATGACGGAACAGAAGCCGAATCCGGCTTCGGCAATGGACAAGAACTTCTTCTTGGAGACGAGCTTGCCGCGGAGCATGCCATCAACGTCGATGCCGGCGAGTTTGACACAGTTGTCGTCGAAAAGAAGCTCCTGTAGGTCACAAGGTGTTATATCTGTAGGCGTCATGATGGCGGCTTGTCGTGGCCACGAGGTTGACTTGTCTGGGGGGTGGGGGGGGAGGGGGAGGGGGAGGTCGAAATAAAATGGAAGGACAAGATGGCAAGATGGGAGAAGGAAAGAGGCAGAGGCAGAGGAGAAGCTTCGTCTGAGGGGTCGGGGTCGAGGTCGGGGTTGGGGTTGGGTTGGTCGGGGGCAGCACTCCAAACGACCAGCTGCACCGGCTGCAACAAGCATTTCTATCGTCATGACTTTGAAGCGGCACAGTGAGTGGCATGAGTGGCATAACGCATTACTAATTTGGCATGTGGGCGGCAGGGATCAGGCGCAGACTTGCACCAGGTTACGGTCGCACATTAGAGAGGTCCCGCAAAGGGCTGCCAAAACAAAAAAATCCCTCAACCCCTCATTTGCGATTTTGCGATTTTATGATTTTTATAATATATTTTTCGTACATTATAATTATGCCACGTCCACGAAAAAACCTACAGAGCTTTCGTGAGCGAATTGAATCCCTTTGTAATAATGGGATTTCTCATGAACAAATCCTGGATCAGATTAATGCTGAGCTTTCCGTACAAGGTAGCCAAAGTATTAGTCTTCGTACATTACGTCGCTGTCTTCAAGCCTGGGGAGTTTCATTTACTCCACGAAGTGTACAATGTCTTTGGCCCTTATATGAAGAGATCTCTGAGCTTTTCGTACAAGACATTCCTATAGAGACTATTTATTTAACTGTTATTGAGCTTCTTCAGCAACAAGGGCATCAACCAGTTAGCTTACGAACCCTCCAAACACAGCTTCAGCAATGGGGCTTCTCGCGAATGCAAAATCGTACGCAAATTACAGATGAACTAATTCATCGCGTACGGTTTTACTTCTTCTCCTATGGTTATTCAGATCAATCAATTCTTCGAGACCTTCAAGCGCAAGACCAGCTATCCTGTACGCTATATACAATCCGCAAAATTCGCTATCAACATGGAATGAAAAGACGATTTCGTACGGAAGAAGAGCGCCAAATTGCTTTACAGGATGCAATTCAATTCCTTGAAGCTGATTTAAAACAAACCTCTGCGATACGAGGCTTTGGTCGAGGATATTTATATCATTACGTACGACAAAAGGGCCAAGTCCTAGTCTCACAAAACCGATTATATAACTTTTATCGTACGGTCTTTCCTGAAGAAGTTCAAAAGCGTCGGGAAGGGAACTTTCAACATCGTACGAACTTCTCAGTACCTGGACCAAACTTCCTTTGGTGCCTTGATGGATATGAGAAGCTAAAGAGATTTGGAATCCAAGTGTACGCATGTATTGATGCGTACTCACGCTATATTATTTGGTTTTACTGTGGTCGCTCTGCTACAACTGCTCTTAGCACATTAAAGCAGTATCTTCGTACGATCAAATGCCTTGGAATGCGACCATTTTTTACAAGATCCGATCATGGAGTTGAGACTCCATTATGGGTAGCTGCCCAAGCAATGTTAGCACAAGCTGGCCCAGCTACAATTACGTACGAGGACGAGAACCAAATCTCTCACCAGTTTTTACTCAAGGGAATCGCATTAGCTCTTGTCATATGTACGGGCCAAGTAAAAGAAACGTTAGAATTGAAAGCTGGTGGTATCAGCTACGTGGAGGAGCATCTGATCGCTGGATAGCATTCTTTAATGAACTTGCTGCGTACGCATTATTCATTGAAGATAATGAAGTAGATCAAATTGCATTGAACGCAATTTATCTACCTATGATCCAAGACGAATTCGCAGACTTTGTCACACTATGGAATGGCCATAAAATCCGTACGCAAAAGAACAGAGAGCACGTTATCTCAGGCATTCCTGCAGACCTTTATCGTACAGAAAACGCTCGAAATTGGGGCGTTCCTCTTAGTACGAATGACAATGCAGAAGATCATACAGCATTGAATACAATGCTTGATCCCCTTGATGAGATTAATATTGACCAATTTCTTGTACAGGAAACAGAAGATTGGTGTACGCAAGAGCTACAGTCACTTGGGTTTTATAATCAAGAGATTGAAGATCATACGCGTCCGTACATATCATTCTATTTAGCGTTACGAGAGCGAATTCGAAATCATCAAGAAAGCAGCCAACAACCAGTCCTTCAACTTAGCCCAATTCCTCACGGGGGGAATCCACGAATTCGTACGACTTCTTCAACAAAACTATGAGCTACTGCATAACCAAAACCTTAATGGTGACCCAATTTCTCAAGACCTTCAAGAACAACTTCAACAGTTCCAAAGTGAAGAGATTGAAAGTATCTAGGCCTATTATGTACGACTTTTCTTCGCTGGACGTCGCGTTCGAATATTTCTCGTACGATAAGCTGGAGAATTTTCTTCTATATTAGTAAGCTCCTCTCTGTTAGCAAGCTCTTCTGTGTTAGCAAGCTCTTCTGCATTAGTACGCTCTTCTGCATCAGTACGCTCTTCTGTATTAAGTACAGATTGTTGTTCTTGTTGAGATTGCTTGTCCGTACAAGAATCAAGAGGTTCAGATTTGCTTCGTTTAATTGGCCTTATTGGTAATGGGCTAAGGGAGGAGCTTTGCGATAGTTCTTTTGTACGAGGGGGTGACTTGTCAGATTGTGATAAATCCTTTTGATGCTTTGTACGTTTTTTTGTTATCGCAGTAGTCTTTTCTTCCTTGATTTTTTCTTCCTTTATTTGGTCTTCCTTTACGATGTAAAAATTCAGAAAGACAAGAATGCGACCGTCTTGAATCTCCCAATCGTACGAATTTTTTTTCCCAAAGAGATCAATGACTGTACGATTCAATCCGATGTGTAATTGAGGGAGCCGATGGAAGCCAGACGTCTTAGAATAAGCTCGTCCAAGCTCATAGGGAATTTTTTTATTGAACTGCTCCAAAAAGCTTGGTCGTACGAACTCGTGTAGCCAGTTAGCTTCAGTCACTGGACTAACTCCGCTAAGCTCGTTTTCCCATAAAAGAGGTCGGAGCTCTATAGGCTCTAAATAAAATTAGCTTTAGTATAATAGTAAGAAGTCTTGTACGAACCAAGCTTAGTAACTGATTTTGGGATAAAAAAGCCTTCATCATAACGACCATGTGAAAGCAATGGAATCAACCGAATATAAAGCCCTTGGGGATGGTTGTACGGATCCTTAGAGGTAGAAGCTCGGGTAGCTTGTATTGCCTCTTGTGCTCGTGTTTGGAAACGTTTAGTAAAATTCGATGTACGATCCCTCTTACTTTGCGCCATAGGAATTAGCTGTGATGATGTTGACAGAGATTTCGTACGGGAAGTTAATGTTTCGTCATCTGAATCAATAGCAATTGATTGAGGCCAACGTGAGCCACAGTGTAAACAAAAAGTAGCATCTGGATAAGCTTTCCGAATTTCTTCGTGTGTGTACGATGCCTTTGGGCATTGTTTTTGTTGCCAATGATTTGAGTAGCTAGGCATCGTACAAGAAAGCAAAGAAAAGAATAAAAAGAGAAAGAAAGAAAAGAGAAAGAAAAGGAAAAAAAGAGAGGGGTAAAAGGGGGTTTAGTACAAATTTTAGTTGCGTACGCATGTGCAAGGATTCTTAGGCTAAATGTAATTCCGAGGGTCACTCGCTCTTGCCTCATACAGACGGATCCGTACTTACCAGCTGTAAGTCAAGATATACAGTTGTAAATTGTACAGCCTAAGCTAACAGGTGGCAGACAGTTGTACGCTATGAGGAAAAAAAAACCTGTGGCCAAAAGCCATAATCCTGAATTTTTCCTTTCTTGATTTTTACAAAAACAACAACAACAACAACAACAACAGTACGTACGTACAGAATCCCTTTATTCTTGTGCTATATACTAACGATCTTCTCTTCTAGTCAACATGCCTTCTTCGTACGTATTGCAACTATTTCGATTACTTATATCTAATTTTAGTACAGACTACAGCAACAGCAACAGCGACGTGGTGGCCCTTCTGCCCCAAACCCACCTGTACGTATAGCTTCAACACCTCTTATAACACATAACTAAGACCTCTTCTAGGGTCTCGTACGTGGCATTCCTGGCATGCCTCGGCTGCTTTTAGCTCATACGAGCGGGAATGGTCTTGGCCCGTACGTTTATTCACAAGAGCAGCACGCTGTTCTTGCTTTGCCTGGCCGCGACGTACGATTTCTTCGAGATCGGGTCCGACTAGAGCAAATCGAAAGCAGGCGGCCCTCGTACGTGAATGCCTTCTTGATTCAATCAAGAGGTATGCCGTGCGTGAATCCTTGTGACCACTGTACGCAACAGATGGCACGGGATAGAGATAATCTCGCCGCGCCGTTCCCAGTTTGCGTACGCCTACCAGGCCACTTCGGTGGTGCGTGTAGTAACTGCAAATGGCCGGATCGTGCGTCTTCTTGTTCCAACAGAGACCAGGCGGGTTTGCCGGCAGGAGACGCTCGTACGGGATCAAATGCAGGTTCCCGAGAACAGCCAGTTGACCTCATTGAAGGACCCGGGACTGAAGATGACCCAATTGCGCTGGACGAGGACGGAACTGCAGATGATCCTATTATCCTTTGAAGTCGTACGTACAAATTTTCCCTTGCTTCTTTTGCTTTAAGGTCATATCACAGCCCTTTCGTACATGTCATAACACTGTCAATGAAGCTCTTAACCAAGTGGTTATGAACAGAGACATCAGCTAGTAGTGCTAGCTGATCCAGAACGATAGCTAGCACCTTCTCGTGGTGTTCTGGGTTAGTAGCTTACTCTTGTACGTAAGAGTTAAGTGAAGCGAAGACTAGCTTAGCTTAATTTTATTTTGTACATATGCACTTCCTTAAATTTACGTACAGATTCAATTTACTATTTACGTAGCTTACCTGAAATGATAATGTGGGTTTTCTGTTTTGGCAGCCCTTTGCGGGGCCTGTCTAAGGTGCCACCGTACCAGGTGGATCTGACCGACCGCGGTACGGATTACGCGGTTCGATGTTCGGTGCGCGCTTCGGCCAGCAGACTCCATGGAACGCAGTGAGACTTCAGTCACTTCGCCCATCTATCTTATCTCTTGACCCCGCCATCGTCAAGGATCGTCAAGCCCCTCTTGTCTCCATCAGCTTTCTCAAAGTGCGGCTACCTTCTACCTTGATCGTCTTCAGCTTTTCCTCCCCATTTCCTCCTCCTCTTCCTCCATCCAGGCTTAAACTTGTTTCTTCAAGAGACAATTCATTGCAGCAGCGTTCCAATTGCCTCTTCTTTTTCCCCTTTTCTCATACATCAGATACGTCACCATGGGTCGTCTTTCCGGTAAAAACGCCATCATCACTGGTGCTGCTGGGTAAGCTAAACGAGGACAAACACAGAAAAACACGACTGGGCACTCCGTTGACCAACAACAGTGGCATCGGTCTGGAAACATCAATCTTGTTTGCCAAAGAGGGCGCAAATGTTCTCATGGCGGATATCTCGGAGCCTGCGCTCGAAAAGGCCCTCGCCAAGGTGAAGCAGCTGGTTCCATCAGCTGGCAAAGTCGAAACAAAGGTAATATTCTCTCTCTCTCTCTCTCTCTCTCTCTCTTTTTTTTTAACCTCCCGCTCCGTGCTATGCTCAGTCGCGGTCTCGCCAGACGTTCACTGACCATTGCACATTCTAGAAATGTGACGTCTCCAAAGAATCCGACGTCCAGGCTCTCGTCGAGGCCCTCGACCCCTGGGGCGGCCTTGACATCATGTTCAACAACGCCGGCATCATGCACGCCAAGGACGACGATGCCGTCAACACGCCCGAGGAAATCTGGGACCTCACGCAAAACATCAACGTCAAGGGCGTCTGGTTCGGCAGCAAGCACGCCGTGCTCTCCCTGCGCCGCCACAAGAAGACCAAGGGCTCCGTCATCAACACCGCCTCGGTCGTGGCCCTCGTTGGCGCTGCCACCCCCCAGCTCGCCTACACTGCCTCCAAGGGTGCCGTCCTCGCTCTGACGCGCGAGTTGGCCATGGTCCATGCCCGCGAGGGCTACAGATTCAACAACCTTTGCCCTGCGCCGTTGAACACCCCCCTCCTGCAGGATTGGTTGGGCGACGATCAGGCCAAGAGACACAGGCGCGAGGTCCACTTCCCCATGGGTCGATTCGGCGAGGCCGTCGAGCAGGCGCATGCGGTTGTTTTTCTGGCAAGCGACGAGTCGAGTTTCGTCAATGGCCATGACTTCGTCGTCGACGGTGGTATGACCAAGGCTTACGTTACGCCCGAGGGTCCCGCGGCGGCTGCCCCTGCGAACAATGCTTCCAGGACTTCGTTGGAGTAGAATAGCAGTGCAGACCGACGTTGTTACGATGGAATTCGTGACATGGAAGAAAAGAAATACAACTATTCTATTCAACCTTTCTTTGAACCTGGGTTTTTCAAGGTCTGCTTATTTTCCAGAAAAAAAAAAAAAGACGTGAGTTTTAAAGTCAACCAATCCAACTCCGGCCAATGCGTGACAATTCTCCATCATCGACAATGTCCCCACGGCTCAGTCTCCATCAAGGCATCCCTACTTTCTCCCTCTAGTGAAACTGTCCCTCGGTGTTGCCATCGCCCATACTCCTGCTGCTAGAGCTACCGCTTTGAATTGCTCCCAGCACGCCGTCCATGTAGCTGGCACCGCTCCACTTCTGATGCGTCAGCACATCGCATCCGAGCTCCTTTTCCCGTCGCTGCACCAGTTCAACATAGGCCTTCATGCCATCCGTCTTGAAATTCCGCGCCAGGTCGCAAGAGATGGTGGCTGTCGAGTGCAGTCCCGCGAGCGACACCAGCTGCAAGACGAATCCCTCCTTGGCAATGTCCCAGATGAAAGACTTGAGCGTCTCGGGCGTGAAGCCGTGTGCCATCCAGTTGAACGAGGGGGACAGGTTGTAGACGAGACCCTTGTTGGGGAACTCTCCGCGCACGGCACGCCCCAGTTTGGCAGCAATCTCGAAGTTGGGGTCGCCTGTCTCGACCCAGAGAAGGTCAGCGTAGGGGGCAAAAGCCAAGGCTCGCTTGGTGGCGGCCGGCATGCCGGCACGGAAATGGTAGTACCCTTCGCGTGTCCGGGGAACATCCCAGCTGAAATAGACGGGCGTCTTGGAATAGTGAGCGGCCAAGGTGCGGCGGCGCGTGATGCCCATGTTGGGGTCCTTGCTCGTGGCACTCAGGTACGCCGACACGTTGTCCTGGCTGACGCCTTCCCGCTCCATGTGGGCGACGGCGGCATCGTCAAAGGTGACGAGCTTCGTCTCCTTGACCCATTTGGCCTCAAAGGCATCAATCTGAGGCCCGGTGGCTCCCTTGGACTCCATAGCCTGGATGGTCTCGGCAAGAGGCTCGATGGAAGGATCGGCTACGCCAAGGATGAACTCGTGGTCACGAGCATCAATCGCGGAAGAGAGCAGCTTGCCGGACTCGGAGTCCGTTCGGGCAATGACCAAGTTTTCGCACCCCATGACGTCCCACTGAAAGCGCGCAGCCGTCAGTCGGTTGATGTGCTCGCCGGTAGGTACAATGACCTTGCCGGCGAGATGGCCGCACTTCTTACCACCGTGCAATTGGTCCTCAAAGTGCACGGCGGCGGCACCATTCTCGGCAAAAAGCTTGGCCAGCTTCACGACTGCGGACAAACCACCATGGCCGGTGTCGCCGTCGGCGATGATGGGGCGAAGATAGTCGGTATAAGGTGTCTTGGCACGCTCCTCGGCAGTCATCTTGCGACGAGCATCCCACTGCTTGCGGTCGTGCATGTTCTGGGCTTTGGCCAGGCGCTGGACCTGGTTGGGGACCGTGTTGTAGGGGTAGTCTCCGAAATCGGGGGAAACTTCGTTGGTCGTGGTTAGCAAGGACGAGCACGCCCAGCCGGAGATGTACAAGACCTCCTGGTGAGCGGCTTGCTGGGTCATCTGGATAGGATCGATAGCGCCCACTTTCAAGGCTGTCAGCACACGGACGTTTGTTGTAGACGAACGGTTCTCCGGCTCAGCTCTCACTCGTATGGATAGGTTCGCCCTTGGATTGGCGCTCTTGGATGAGGTTGAAGAGCTTGGATGCCATGACGGAGCTCGGGTACGAGATGTTCTGGGTGCCTCGCTTGGTGACAACATCGGCAGGGCTATAAGGCCTCTTGATGCCGGCGTAACGAGGCGAAGACCACCAGGCCTCGACCTCGCTGATCTGGGACTCGTACAAAGCATCCTCGGCCTCGCCAGCCTTCTGCGATTCGGGCAGAAGCTGGAATGAATCGGCGGCTGGGATGGCGTGAGAATACGGATTGCTGGCGGGGGCAGACATTCTGGTCGTGGTGGAAATGGCACGAACGGCAGCAGAGCGTGATGGAAGTGTTCGATTTCGAGGAGTTGTCGTGGACAGCATGCGCCTGGAGGCCCCGGTCGCTGCTCTTCGCATCATCGTGGTGATGTTTGGTTGTGCGAACGAGGGTAATTACTGATGACTGGTTGGTTCCGATTCAGAGGGACGTCCCAGCTGCCTAATGACCGACCGACGAGAATAGGTCGTCGTCAACTGGGCAAAGACTCGGGACACAGAATGATGCAGTGGGTGACGGGTCGGTGATGGGTCGGTGATGGGTCAGTGAGGAGTTGTGATGGAGCCAAGAACAGCTCGGAATGCGGGCGAAGCCGAGCTGGTTGCACAGGTTGCAGGTTTGCACAGTGCCGCACACGCAAAGCCGAGCCGGCTATCACGCACACCGGCATAATACGACGGGGTCTCGATGAGCGGTGCATCTGGATGAACCGTTGGACCGGGCTGCCGCGGCTTTCCTCGGCTGTCTCGAAATCCCACCCGGGCACAGGCTCGTGGTTGGCTGTTTCCCACGTACATACAGTCAACCTTTCTTGATCCTCGCCATACCACCTTCTTCCTCTTGGCTCTTGGCTCTCGCCTGCCGCGCGATTCTCTTGCGGAGACGGAACAGTATTTGCTGCATCGTGAGTCCACGTCTCCTTTTCGTTCCGAAGCTGGCGAGCCTGCCAATTGACCGTCCGCTCGTCCTCTCAGATCTACTCCACGATTCAGATTCCGTCCGCGCCCACTTCGTCATCATATAGCCGAACCGCACAGTAACTAACAATGGCTCTCAACCTGAGGAATTCTACCCGGGCAATCGGCTCCCTCAAAGTAAGTCGGACAAGAAAGAAGATAGAACCCAAAGGGGCTCCTATCGCGAATATCGATGCTAACTTGAGCCAGCCTCTCGCCCGAGCTACTCTCGTCGGTGCTCGTGGCTATGCCACCGCCGAGCCGGACTTGAAGACCACCCTCAGGGAGGCGATCCCCGCCAAGCGCGAGCTTCTCAAGAAAGTCAAGGCTCATGGCAGCAAAGTCATTGGTGAGGTCAAGGTCGAGAACACCCTGGGTGGCATGCGTGGCCTCAAAGCCATGGTCTGGGAGGGCTCTGTCCTCGACGCCAACGAGGGTATTCGCTTTCACGGCAAGACCATCAAGGACTGCCAGAAGGTCCTGCCCAAGGGCAAGTCCGGCACCGAGATGCTTCCCGAGGCCATGTTCTGGCTTCTCCTCACAGGCCAGGTCCCGTCTACCAACCAGGTTCGCGTCTTCTCCCGCGAGCTTGCCGAGAAGGCTCAGATCCCCCAGTTCGTTTCCAAGATGCTCGACAACTTCCCCAAGGATCTACACCCCATGACCCAGTTCTCCATGGCCGTCTCGGCCCTCAACTACGAGTCCAAATTCGCCAAGGCTTACGAGAAGGGCCTCAACAAGGCCGACTACTGGGAACCCACCTTTGACGATTGCATCTCCCTCCTGGCCAAGCTGCCTACTATTGCCGCCAAAATCTACCAGAACGCGTACCGGGGCGGTGGTGCTCTGCCTGCCCAAGCTGATGTCGAGCAGGATTGGTCGTACAACTTTGCCGCCATGCTCGGCAAGGGCGGCAAGGAGAATGAGAACTTCCAGGATCTTCTCCGCCTCTACCTCGCTCTGCATGGAGACCACGAGGGCGGCAATGTCTCTGCTCACGCTACTCATCTTGTCGGTAGCGCCCTCAGCGATCCCTTCCTTTCTTACAGCGCTGGTCTCCAGGGTTTGGCTGGTCCCCTCCACGGGTAAGTTTTGAACTCGGTCCTGCTCAAGACCTTTGCCGTTGGCTGTTTCAACGGCATACATGCATGTATCCCGACTCACATATCTGCAGTCTCGCCGCCCAGGAGGTTCTCCGCTGGATCCTTCAAATGAAGGAAGCCATTCCCGATGGCTACACTGAGCAGGACGTCCACGATTACCTGTGGTCCACCCTCAACTCCGGCCGTGTCGTTCCCGGTTACGGCCACGCCGTCCTCCGCAAGCCCGACCCCCGTTTCGAGGCTCTGATGGATTACGCCGCCGCCCGTCCCGAGATTGCCAAGGACCCCGTCTTCCAATTGGTTGAGAAGAACAGCCGTATCGCTCCCGAGGTCCTCAAGAAGCACGGCAAGACAAAGAACCCCTACCCCAACGTCGACAGCAGCTCTGGCGTCCTCTTCCACCACTACGGCTTCCACGAGACCTTGTACTACACAGCTACTTTCGGTGTTTCTCGCGGTCTCGGCCCTCTTGCTCAGCTGATTTGGGACCGTGCCTTGGGTCTGCCGATTGAGCGCCCCAAGAGCATCAACCTCGAGGGTCTCCTCAAGCAGGTTGAGAGACAGTAGAGAGTTAAGGGTAGCTGGTTTATCTGCCATGGAATGCGTCGTTCTACTTTTTTTTCCCCCTTGTGGGGGGGGGGACATTTGATTGAGGTTGGCAGCAATTGTTTTTTTGTATGTATCGGCGCTTTGAAGAAATTGATCTGTAACTCAGAGTGGCCACTTGATGTGCTCGACTGTCTGGGGCTCGACGAATTCAAGATGCAAGTCCAGAGAGAAATCGGGCATTTTGACTGAAAAAAAATGTTAACTGGAGTGCAAGGGGGAGGCGTTTTCCTTGATGCTGAAATGAGGAACGTGTTATGCAATGCAGAACCATATTCTTTCCAGCCAATTCCTCGGCTGAACCATTTATATCCCATCTCGGATAGTTGAACAAATTTCGTCTTCCCGACAAACTTGTAGCCGAGGAACAAGTTGAAGACCTTCCAGCCGTCCCGATGGGAGTTTTCGGTCAATGGTGCCAAGGCGTCTGCCTCTGCCTGCCACGGTATCGTACCACTGCACGTTTTCTGCTGTGCGAGGTCATCATGGCGGGCGCGACCCCATGTAGGCTGGATGACAAACAAATTGGTTCTGGTCGCGACGAAGCAAGCAAGCGCATGACCCTGCAAAGTGACATCGGACACGCATCGATCTTTGTCAAAAGTTCAAAACTCATCTTCCCCGCGCCAATCCAACCACGACGGGACACTGCGCAGTGGTTACCCCGGGATGGGCATGAGATGCAGCATGCAGCAAGAACATGTTTGGGCATGACTGCTTATGCGTCTCTCTCTCTCTCCCTCTCTCTCTCTCTCCTTTGTCAGGGGTAGCACGGCATATGCTTCTCTGCGCAACTGACGAAAACGCCTGCGGCCAAAGGGAAAGCATCAACAACGCCCCTTCCGCTCCAACGCCCGATTCCGTCCGATTCCGGCTCTTCCCTACGGACTATATGTGCTCTACACTCCGTACGCAGGACGCACCAGACATCATGAGCCCATTTCGTGTAGCCAAGCCGCACCAGCATACCACGTCCACAACACAGCTTACTCCACACATCGCACATGGATGGCAATCCCCCGACGACCGATGACAATGGCTTGGATCTGACATGTCCGGTTCTCCGCTGCGTAATGGCGCCAATGTGCCAGAAGTGCGCGTTTCACAAACAGGCAACCACGCCCAGTTTCAAATGTATAAAATACTTACTCTCCGGGCAACCCCCGAGTTGGTCGGAAGATATCGTACAGCAAGTCGTACATGAAAGCAGAGGTTGGCCTCATGTCCAATCAAGTCACCGTTCCTTTTACCAGACAGCTTTCATCCCCCCCCTCGACAGCTCCCTCAACAGCTCCCTCGACAGCTCCCTCGACAGAATGGCCCTCACAGCCCAGCAGATAGCCATCGTCAAGTCGACGGCCCCGGTTGTGAAGCAGCATGGCAACACCATCATGGCGACGTTTTACCGAAACATGCTCGCCGCCCATCCGGAGCTGAAGAATTACTTTTCCCTTCGAAATCAACAAAGCGGTGCGCAGCAGGCTGCCCTGGCCAATGCCGTCTTCGCCTACGCTGCTTACATCGATGACCTGTCGAGACTGAGTCACGCTGTGGAACGCATTGCCCACAAGCATGCTTCTCTGTTCATCAAGGCAGATCAATACCCCATTGTTGGTAAATATCTGGTTGACGCATTCGCCGAGGTTTTGGGGGATGCCTTGACGGCAGAAGTCGCCGACGCCTGGGTCGCCGCCTACGGCCAGCTCGCCGATGTTTTCATCAACAGGGAGAAGCAGCTGTACGATGAAGCTGGCGACTGGCAGACGTGGCGCGACTTCAGAATTGTCAAGAGAGAGACGGAGACTGCTCGCATCGCCAGCTTGTATTTGGAACCCGTCGATGGCAGATCATTGCCCGCGTTCAAGCCCGGACAGTACGTCTCGGTCCAACTTGCCATCCCAGAACTCGACGGGCTGCTGCAGAGCAGACAGTACAGCTTAAGCGTCGCCCCGGAGAGTAACATGAGGCAATACCGCGTATCTGTCAAGGGGGAAAAGGTTGACGAGGCCAACGGCACCACACAGGATCTAGCCGACGGCAAGGTCCCCGGGGTTATCTCCAACAGGCTGCATCGATACCAAGTCGGTGACGAGGTTCGAGTCAGCCCTCCGCGGGGCGAATTCTTCTTCGATCCCGTCACCGCCACGCCTGGCACACCCGTTGTTCTTCTGTCCGTCGGCGTGGGAGCTGCTCCCCTGGTGTCTATCCTTGACTCCATCCTCCAATCGTCCGATCCAGCACGACCCGTCACCTGGGCTCAGGCTGCCCGCCACGTAGATGCCTTGTGCTTCCGCAAGCACATGAGCGAAATCGCCGGCAAAGCCCATGACAACAACAGCAACATCAGGCGCGCCGTGTTTGTCAAGAATGTCGCCGAGACGGACGAGAAGGGCACCGAATACGATCATGAGGGCCCGCTGAGCCTGGGAAAGCTTGCCGACGACGGCGCCTTGTATCTGGAAAACGAGGCGACCGAGTACTACATTTGCGGACCAGAAGAATGGATGGTCCAGATGAGAGATGAATTAGTGGTGGGCAGGGGAGTGTCCTTGGCGCGCGTGCATCTTGAATTGTTCAGGACCGGAGACGTGTAGACAGACGGTTGGGTAAATGTTTCGAACCATGCGATTTTCTCTTGCATTTCAGAAATATTATTCGAGTTGGTGCGCATCATGAAAGCCGGAGAACAGCATCTTGTCTAGCTGGAAGCGGCCACCCGTCCATGTCCAAATTCGCAAATTCCCTGTTTCCCTGTGAGGCGGAGGCGTCCACCCACCCCTCCCCCCCTCCCCACACCTTGGCCCAGCACCAGCAAGCTGGTGACGTCGTCCAATCAATGATGGAGATGAGGCTCATCGAAAACGCACCAGACCTCGTCAGATGTCAATGACTAAACCCCCATTTTTTATTTTTTTTTCCCCGTGTCTTTGCATCTCACTGTTTTCGCCCAAGTGACCTCAAGTGACCTAAAGTGACCTTGTCCCGTCCGAAACGATAACGATGCCATCGCCCGCGTAAGCCGTGCGCCCTTTTGAATGCTGCGTGTGACGCGACGCACCGCGCGGTCCGGTTCGGTTCCTCACGGTACCTCTCTCATCGTTCAGTGTTGACCAACTTTGCTTAGAGGCCTCGCAAAGGGACGAATTTGAAGAGCTGAAACGAAACGAATCGAATCGAATCGAAAACCAGCGGGTCGGTTCGTTCGCGTTCCTAATGTACAGTTAGCAGCCTCAGGGAGCAACGACAATCCAATAAGGCAATTGGCAACCAGCTGCCACAAAACTGCGCCTCCCCATCATGACGAGACATCCGAGCCGACCCAAGCTGGTGGTGCTGCCAAAGCACGACTTGGCCACCAGACAAGCATCAACGGGTTCATTCCACGCCGGCGCCCCCATCCCGTCAATAGCTTCGTTCCGCCGCCAGCCGTCCGCCCATCGATACCAGACGTTCCCCGTCCAGCCGCCCAAGACGCCCCTGGAAGCTCCCATCCCCGGCTCCCAGTCAAGTTCTGCCTCCTCCCGGTCCTCGTCGCCCGACGGCCATGGCCGCGACCACGACGACGACGAGACACCCCTGCCAGTGCGGCAGCTGCTGCTCCTGGCCTTCCTGTCGCTCTCCGAGCAGACGGCCCTGAACTCCATCGGACCATATCTCCCCGCAATGGTGGCCTCGATGCCCGGTGTGCCCGATCAAAGGGGCGGCTTGTACGTCGGCACGCTCGCCAGTGCGTTTGCGCTGGCCCAGCTATCTACCAACTTCCTGTGGGGATACGCGAGCGACATCGTGGGGCGGAAGCCCGTCCTCGTGGCCGGCACATTCTCGCTCATGTGCTGCTTCTGCGCGTTCGGCTTCTGCAGGCAGTACTGGCAGATGGTGCTTGTCCACGCGCTCATGGGCATGCTCAACGGCAACGCCGCCTGCGTGCCGACCGTCCTGGGCGAGGTCACGGACCGGTCGAACCAGAGCCGCGCCTTCACCTATCTGCCGGTGATTTACTCCCTGGGCAGCATCACTGGTCCCGCGCTCGGCGGCTTCCTGGTCAACAAGTTGGGCGACGAGCATCCCTACCTGGGGCCGAATGTGCTAGGCGCCGCGATGCTGGGCCTGAGCGTCATTGCGGTGGGCGTCTGGTTCGAGGAGACGCTCGATGAGAGCGGCGCGAGTCCCTGGAGGCCAGTCTGGGTCACGAGGTTGGTCAGATGGATTGGTGGCTCCGACGGACCTGATGACCGCAGAGCGTCCTGGAGCTCGCGCCTCGCAGAAGCGTCGGCTACCCAGCAGCCTCTCCTGTCCTCTGCGTCGTCGTCGGCTTCGTCGTCAGACGGCGAGGCCATCAAGTCTGACGACGGCAGTGCCGGCAGCGGCAACGGCAACGAAAGACCCGTGTGGAAGGACCTCCTCAACCATACCACCCTCATACTCCTGTCCACCTATCTCGTGTTCCAGCTCTCCAACATCAGTTTCAACAGCTTATATCCCATCTTCGCATCGTCCCCCGCCCCAACTGGTCGCAATCTCAGTCCCTCCAATATCGGCTTCAGCCTAAGCGCGGCGGGTCTCGCCACCATCCTGTTCCAAGCCTTTCTCTTCCAGCCCATCAAGTCCAGAATGGGAAACTTGGGATCCTACAGATTCGCCCTCCTCGGCCTCGGCGTAAGTCTCCTACTGATGCCCTGGGTGGGCTATCTCGACGACGAGCCCCCCTTTGGCATCGCAACCGGAAGGCTATGGCTGTACGCCGAGTTGGCCGTCGTGCTAGTGCTGAAGAACATTTGCGCTGTGGGCGGTTTGTCCAGCGTCATGTTGCTCGTGAGTGTGTCCCCCCCCCCCCCCTCCATCAATATCGCTCTTCCCATTCCCCTCGTGTTTTCTTTCTTTCTTTCTTTTTCTTTTTCAAACCCCCTATCAACAAGGCTGGCTAACCTCGACCCTCAAGATCACAAACTCGGCCCCATCGCATGCCAGTCTCGGCACACTGAACGGCGTAGCGCAGACTCTATCCGCTCTCGGGAGAAGTATCGGACCCTTCGTCTCCGGCGCCTTGTTCACCCTCTCGGTGGACATTCGTCCCCACGGCGAGGCTCTCGCGTGGAGTCTATTCGGTGGCCTCGCTCTCTTGGGCTGGTGCCTCTCGCTGTTTATACGTGGCCGTGGTCTGGAGAGCGACGACTGGGATGAGCCCGGCGATGAAGAGGGAGGTTAGCTTTGGTTCTTACTCATGCAAGGAGTTTGGGGGGGGGGGGTTCCCACATGCACATGCAAATGTTGTTATGATGTAAAAATGATTACATAGCTACTGCCATCTTTATGGATATATTATATGCATATCACTATATAACTATGCTTTACGGCTATCAGTCCAAATGTTGTTTCATCCCGGTGAGGACCAACCACGCCAGGAAGAAAATGCGAGAGTGAAATAGACAAGGCGGGCACTCGAGGTTCCTGTCCGGGCAAAAAAAATCTATCGCCACACGGCCTGCTACCGGATCGGAACGAGTCATCCTGGTCCTGGTCCTGATCCTGATGCTCATGCGAGCCTTTTCGCGAGAGCCGAACGATTCCCTGGGGGTTTGTTGCTATTGCCTGGAAGAGGAGGAGGGCTGCGCGTGGGGAAGGTGCTTCCGACACCGTTGGCTCCTGCTGCGCTGCGCTTATCGATGCATCTGGCGTCTGCGTCTGCGTCTGCACGTCAACATCACATTTGGATCATGCGCGTGACATGCACGCTACTTGCTTGCATTACTGGGTGCGACCATGAGGGGAAGATTCGTGCACTGATGCAGTTTGTTTGTGATGGCGCACGTCCTCTTGAATGCAGATGCGGTGTGTTGTTCAAAGGCGAAGAGACGGCCCGGTACAGGGTAGCGTCGGAACAAGCATGCGAACAAAGCCTCGCACGTTCATCGAGTCAGTCAGGCGGACCTGCAAAGAGGCCGGGACGTGAAAATAACAGAGCTCCGTCACGGTCTCAAACTTGCCCAGAGAGGACAATGCGTCGGAAACAACCACCCACGAAGCCTGCCTAGAGCTCTCGTTTTTTTTTTTTTTTTTTTCCCCCCATCGCTCAAGGGCTTTTCATAACATGGAGTTTGAAGTCACGCATGGCACAGGAACGTGGTGGCATCTCCGTCTCGAGCTGTCGAACGAGACCCAGGCCCCGGCCCTTGGAAGAGAGAGAATTCAGGCGTTCCCGTGTTATCGTCCGAAGCCATCGCGGTTTACTCGAATCAATGCGCAAAACAAGCCGAGATCAACAGCCTCCATCCAGATTCTGATCTGAACTTGTTGCCGCATTTCAACAAGCGGAAATGGTGGGCGTGGAAAAAGGTACTACTGTACGCAAGCAGTTTTGCCACCGAGCTAAGTCGGGCGGGGCCCGTGTAATCCGTAGGACCGAAATTAAAAAAAGAGACTTTACGGAGTGAACGCGTATTCCGTCAAAAGTAAGTGCGCGTCCGTCAGAACGGCCCACCCACACTTTTTTCAGTGTAGCGGATGTTCATTGAGATGATTCTTGACACCCACTACCAATGACGCGAGAAAAAAAAAAGAAAAAAAAATTCGTTACTTTTAAAGATGAAAGATGTTGATAGTATCGCGGGTGCTCTGCTGGCGGGATTGCTTATTGTGTCGAGTACGGAGTAAGAATGGTCCGCGTGGGAATGCTCTTTTTTGACAGACGAAGATTGTACGTTTTCCGCAAAAGCTCATCAGTGGGAAGATATATAAATGGGTCCTGAAGATGGAATTGGGAAAAGCGGCGGATGCGCATTCACTTTCGACGGATGCGCGCGTTTTAGTTGGCCCCCGAAAATAATCCAACTTCTGCGCAGTGGGGAGCTTCTCGCCAGCGATCCGGGGGATGGAGCTGAATTGTGGGGGACGCGGGCTGCAGAACACGGGTCGTTTAATCAAAATACAATACGAGAGGAAATTTCCGCACACAGGACCACATTAAGCTCAACAGCATATGTAATGCCAAGTACTAAATAAGCCGCGACTTGACGTGGAAACAAGAGAAAAAAGTCAAGATTCCACTCCACAACGCCACGCTCCGTGTAGAACCATGTATGTACATGGACACGCGCTGGCCAAGGATAGCGCCGTCGGTGGCTTGCCACATTGTGCGCGCTCATGAATGATGGAAAAAATTGAGGTACAGCATACATACATGCTATACATAGAATTAGGCCAAGCCACCGTCTTTCGTTTGGGGGTTCGCCACTTGTTGGGGAGAGAGTAAGATGGGCCCGTCGAAAGAAATGGGCGAGGCAGGCGCACTTTCGGGAGAGAGACCAACCAATAGCACCGGGTCGATTAATCCCCTTCTTCCTTGGCGAGTTGCGCAGGATTGGTGTGTATGCCTAATAATCTGGCAGTTGTTACCAATACACCTACAGTACGTTGACTCCTTCCTATTATGTCTTGTCGTGAAACCGGCCAGATGTGTTCTTGTAATACGAATCGTTTTCTTTAACACTGCTGTCAATCACCCGTCCAAGTGACTTGTCATTCGCCTGTATTCGATACCAATACCGATGCCCAGCACTTGTTGCACGGATCTGGACGCTGCAAACCAGGATGCTATTCTCACCGTCAACGTATGTATACATATTCCTGCCAGGGCATGTTCTTGAGAAGTATGTATACATGGAGCGGCCATGAGTCATGTGGCAGATGTTATTGCAGATGATGTTGATCAATCCGAGGCCCTGGAGCATGCAAACTGGCAGCTCACGCGCGAGCTTGTATGTAACCGATGAAAAGAGAGAAAAAAAAAAAAAAAAAAAAAAAAAGCAAGTGCCATAATAAGCACATTTCAGGAAAGTCATCTGTTCCATGGACAATTGACGTGCAGCTGTTACGCGGCACTATTCACGGCGCAAACAACGGAAATGAGAAGTTGGACAACGGCCCATCGCTTACTTGACGACCGGCTGGTTCCCGGGCCTTGCGTCTCTCGAGGCTGAGGGAAAAGAAAGTTCTGCTGCTCTAATATGTAATTAGTAGGCTAATCCGTAGTGTGGGATAGTAGCCCACTTGTTGCTGAGCCCAGTTTTTGAGCTATTATTTTCCCCTGTTTGCGTGTGCAATCGAGTACATGTAATGGCCGATCGGGCGATTTTTGAGAGTGAAGGAAGCGGCCAGGCCCTGCAAAGACCCCTCGGGCAAAAAAGCTGGCCTGGCTGGCTGGCCACTTATTGGCCGCCCCCTCCCCCGTCCCGTCCCCATCCCACCAGCTTTCAGGTGACGCCCGCCATGCCAATCCAATCCAGGGGATCCAATCCAGGGAATCCAATCCAGTAATAAGTAATCCGTAATAATAGCAAGTACATACAGTCCACCCCCTGTTTGATTTTACCCGACTACAAGCCCCACGCGGGGCGACCACTATCAGCTCTTAGTGGCTGCTGTAGGTGGAGCTGTTAGGGATATCACAGGGGTTTTTATACTAGTAAGAGGTACTAGAAAGGCCTAGAAAGATGCACATAACCTTAGGTACTTCCTACCCCGCTTAGTGCTATGGTTTAGTATGTGATTGGCCTGCTACCCCTAGTCATGTAGATGTGTAAAATCAAACAGGGGGTGGACTGTATGTAGCTGACTGCTCCTTTCATCTCGCTTCTGCATGGGTGGAGTATTCTCCGAATTGTCTTCAACAATCGCGGCCGTGTCATCCAATCTTCTGTTACGGCGAAAACCTACGACACGGAGTTGTACGGATTACCGCGGGTCGAATCCCCGCAACAAGAGTCTGCGCTGCATCTTGCTGGGATATCTGGGCCGCTCTTGGTGCCTTGCACTCACATGCTGGCTTTCTTGATTGGCTCTTGCCCGGGCCGGCTAATACTCCGTATGTATGTACTTTTTTGATGTCAGGTTCATGCTCCTCTGGGCGACTTGAAGCGTCAATGAGATTGGCGTGTTGGATGATCTGGATGATGATTTCGGCCGTGATCCCTTTCCGGATCTCGTCTTGGATGCGGGAAGGAAGCCAAGTCCACAGGATGAGTCCGGCGGCGATCCTTTTGCAAGCAAGCGAAGCGAGCAACGTTTGTGCACAAGCTGTTCCGGAGATGGGTCGGTCCACTTGCCAGGGGCGCAAAGCCAATGACGACCAGAGGCCTCGCAGGCCTCCTCCCCACGAAAACAGTCATCGATTTGCCAGCCCTTGCGCGGTCTTGGTCTGGTGCAAGTCATTCACAAATGTGCCGCCATCCACGAGAAGTTGGCAGCTCCCCCTTCCACTTTCAAGTCAAGTCAAAAAAGTCCTGGCCGGGCAGGGTTAGGTTTCAAGGCTGGTGGCGACCCCCCCCCCCGGTACGGATCCGTATGTATGTAGGAAAAGGTTTTGCAAAGGCGTCATGGCAAATCCGATTTGACATCTTCTGACCTCGGGTTCCACGCGCCGGGCCATGTCGCTCAGGCCCTCCCTCCCTGGCCACCTGGCCACCGCACAGACCTTTCTCGCCCAATGGGCCATTGCCCCCCCTCGCCTCCACAAAACTTTTGGGGAAACCCGAGCTGTGGCGCTGCTGACGAACGGAACAACCACGACCCAAACTTCTCACGTTACTTTTTGCAGGTCTGGAAGCTCTGGGGCCTCTAGCTTCATTCGGTGCCCAAGAAAAAAGGGGGGGAGGGCATCGCGGGGTGGCACGGGTGACGCGACTGGGTCAGACCGGAGAAACAGCCCATTTCCGGCCGCCCCGTCTTGTCGTCCTACGGCGTTGTTCCCCAACTCAGGTGTTAGGCATGGACTTTTTGCGGACATTGCGGCTGCAGTTGCTCCGTATGTAATGCCTGAGTTGTTACAGGCAAGATGGCAAAAGGCTAGATGGGGAAAAGGAGACTGAGCGCTAGCCGCTTGTCAGATGGTGAGTTCTGTTTAAAGATTTGTCGTAATAACGAATTTGTTCTCACTCAACGGATCACGATGCGAGTCACCGACTAATAGCAGCTTGTTGTTGCCACAGCGGATCACGATGCGAGTCACCGACAAATATGTAGCAGCTTGTTGTTGCCAAGGCAATCGATCGAACTAGACCTACACGGCCCCGCTCCATCTATCTGTTGGATGGTGGGTGTACATAGTACCGACAGAAGAAGCCATACATGGACACACAGATGAGGGCTAGGAGCCGCTCTGTTAATATCTTCTTCAGCACTGCGGGGTACATATGTACAACATTTCTCGCGACGAGCGCATATGTACATCACCGCACGGTAGTAAACAATCCGAGCTCCGCCCGGCACCCCCTTTCCCATATGTACTTACGTCCTCGTCTGTTTTTAATGCCATGCCATTGACAGGTTCCGCTACCGTCGATTATATGTACGGACGGGCCGAGGTCACAAAAAGAGAAGCAGCCCGTCGTCAGGGAGTACATACGCAACAATGATGGGAATGCCGTCGGGACTGGGGAGGGGGTTAGCCCTGCAGCTTGGCTTGAACTAGCATTCTGCGGTCGACGTTTGCATAATATCATGTATCAGCTGGTTGCCCCAGACAAATGGCAGGTTCGAGCCGAGAAAGCCTGAGAAATAAGGGCCTTGACCCAAAGACGACCCGTTGAGATACATTTTCACGGGAGTGTTTCTCGCTACAGAAGAAGCCTTGGAATTCCACTCGGCGAGATGTGTCCCGCGAACATTGTTAGAGACTGAAGCCTCTCTAGATTTGGCCAACACCAGGCCGTCGTCCGTCCAAATGCTTCATTTATTTACTCGATACAGAGCCTCTTATGGATTAGTTTGTGTTGGAGTCTCACACGAGCTGTGTGCCTCTCACACGCCCCCCATCAGAATCAACTGGGGCACAAATTTAGCTGCAGCTGCGCCACGGTCTAGCTTACGGAGTAGTAGTAGTCGGCCAACCCAGCATTATTGCCTGTCCCCTTCCCCCCCTTTTGCCTTTGTTTTGATGGAACCGATGGAACCCGCTAGTGCTCCTCCGTACGGACCTCCTATTTCCTCGGCCGTCAGCCTACCGCAGTTGCAAGCAGACTGGAGAATGAATCTCGATTCCCCACTCCGCCGACGGAAAAGGAGCGGGCCACCTTGGGTGGAGACGAATAAGATCCTGTACATGTACTCCGTACGGACTTATATGAACACAGGATCTGTGGGGTGGGGCGGATGGGATGGGTGGATGGCTTCAGCCGCCTCAGGAGTATTGGAGATTGGAGCATCTCGCACTCCTCCGTAAACGGTTTCTGACCCCAATCAGGCGATGGCTCGGGGATGGTGTGGTAAAAAGGTCATTCATTGTGCGAAAATGTACTCCGTGCCTGCGCCCCTTCCCTCCCCTCCTCCTCTTCGTTGCCCCAGGTACTCCATATGTATTCTTTTAGTGCTGAATAATAGAAGCCTCGGCAAGGAGTGTATTTTTGGGCTGTGGAATTAGTCTTCGACTCGGGCTGGTGAAGTCGTCACCCCCATGACCCCCCATGGAGGCCGGAAAGGTATAAACTACCTCCTCTTCCCCCCTTTCCTCCCGAACGTCTTCTTCTCCCTTTCTTCTTCATCCCGCTACTCTGTTTCCAACCAGTACAAAAACCACAGTCGTTTTCTGTTCAGGTCTCACGGACACATACACTCGTTCTTAAACAACCAAGCCTTTTTCAAGCCCCAACCGTCAAGATGAAGTACTCTGCCGCCATCGCTGTCATCGCCGCCGCCGGCGCCTACGCCGACCTCCAGGCTGTCAAGTCTGTCTTGTCTGACGTTTCCCAATCCATTGACAGCCTCAACACCGCCGCCAACGGCTTCGACGGCAACGTTGATGGCGTCAAGTCCAAGGCCGACGATCTTGTTTCCACCATCAAGAAGGGCAAGACCACCGTCGACGGCTCTTCTGACCTCCAGCTCGAAGATGCCGTCGGCCTGACCGGCCCCGTCCAGGCTCTCACCAAGAAGGGTCAGTCCCTCGCCGACAACTTCAAGGCCAAGCGCTCCGAGGTTGAGAAGGCTGGTGCTTGCGGCACCGTCCGCGAAGAGCTCAAGGACATCAACGACAACTCTCAGGCTCTCATCAAGAGCGTCGTCTCCAAGGTCCCCAAGGATGCTCAGTCCATCGCCCAGAGCCTCGCCTCCGGCCTGACCAAGGTCCTCTCCCAGGCTCAGGACGACTTCTCCGAGTCCAACTGCAAGAACTCTGGCACCCCCAGCCAGACTGGCGGATCTTCCCAGACCTCGGCCCAGACCTCGGCCGCTGCCACCGAAACGGAGACTGGCAGCGCTACCATCCCCGCCACCACTCTGGCCCCTACCACCACCGGTGCCGTCCCTACTCACCCCAACAACGGTACCACTGGTGTCAACCCCCCCGTCACCGCCGGTGCCTCTTTCCTGGCCCCCGCTGGTGCCCTCGTCATGGCTGTTGCCGCCGCTCTTCTGTAAATGGGAAGACGTCAACTCGATGACAGTTGGGACTGATGCACGAAAGACATTCTTTTGCTTGGATACTCGGATCATTGTTTACTTGCCGCACCCCGACTTAATATCCCGATCAAAACGCCAATGACTTGTTGTAAAAGGTTTAATGTAACATAACGGGGAGAAAATATTTATACTTGTCTTGGGGGGGGGGGGCAAAAAAACCTGCTTCTTTTATTGTCATGATATGTTTGTGTCTGTCGATTAGCTAGAGAGCGTCGACCTCGGTCACGCAGACCACTTAATTAAGCATGGCATGCAACGTGGTAATCAAAAAAGTATCACCATCCACTCATCTCCCCTTCGCCCTCCCATGACCGTGACGATATGAAGTGATTGTGGTCCCTGTTTTTTCCGGACGAGTTGGTGTCAAACCAAGCTGTCTGTCTGTCTCTTTGAAAGAAAGCCGGCCCAAAATTCGAATTCCGCGCCCAACAAGCTTCCCTAGATCTGTCTCGATAGCACGGAAAACAAGTGTAGCAAAGTCACGCGGCCCCGAGGTGAATCATCCACCGCCCCCATCAACCATTGACAGACAGACTAGTCGCATGTCTATCCTATCTGGGAAATATTGGTATACTATTTTCATGTCAGTCCTGATCAAACCCTGTGAGCCCTCGGGCTACGGGGTAGGGCATTTGTCGTTGGTTTTGGCTCTCAGCACGTGTGTCGATAAGATCCGATCAAGATTCATTCTGCTATCTTTTTGTTCCGAGAGGGTGATTTTAGTCCGAAGAAATATGCACGCACACGTGGCTGACAGATCGTGGGTTGCAACCCGTGGGCATGGATGGCATCACGCGAGGTTTCTGGCGATGGATGGGATGGCGTTGCGTTGGAGACACGTGCTTGCACATGTGATGCACGAAAGCGGCCCGGTCGGGGTGTTTGAATGTGTGGAATGATGCAGACGGAGGCAAAGAGTGATTAGAAGAGAAGATGATGAATTGCTATCTAGGAATTCGGAATCTAGAAGAGAAAAGGGAAGCTTATAAGCTTTAAATCTATAAGTAATAAATATAAGTCTTTAAACAAAGCCTATGATAAACCGTAATATTAAACGCAATGCGGGAAGCTATATTATTAAATAAAGAGAGGATAATAAGAGTAATGCCTAATATCTAAGGCTATAATATAAGGCTATAAATATCCTTAACACTACCCTTAGTAGTATATCTAGCTAATAATAAAAGGAAGAAAAGAAAAGTAAAAAAATTAAGGTTATTTATAAGGCCTCTAAAATATCTCCCTTTATAAAGTCCTTAGCCTTTATTATTTAAAGAAAGCAAATAAAATTACTATATTTAACGTATTCTAGACCTTTTATAAATCTATTAGTAATTATTTATTTAGTGCTAATTTATTATAGATAAAAATCCCCTTAATAAGCTTTTTATATAATCTATTTATAGCGTAAATTAATATAATAAGTGTGTCCCTTATGCTTTTTATTAAGCATATTAGCTTTTATGTTCTAGCTATTTATAAATAGTAGTAATAGGTATAATTACTTAATCCTAAAGTTATTAAGAAGTTAAGTAACCTAGAGCATTAAGAGGCTAGTTAGCATAAGGTTAATAAATTTAGCTTTTATAAAGCTAAGAGCTATAAGAGTTTATTTCTTTAATTACTAAAGGATATATCCTCTAGTAAGGGTTATAATATACCCTATAGTTAAATATCTTATATCTAGGTTATTAGTAAGAGAGGTATTACTAAATCCCTTTACTTAAAGCATTAATTTAGGGTTTAAAGAACTATATTCTCTAAGAATAATTCCTAAATTATTTACTCCTATAAGGTATTACTAAAGGTATTTCTTAAGATCTATATATACTTACTTTAGTGTAGAATTTACACTATAAAGTTAATTAACTATAAATATAATATTAGGTTATATAAATACTAAAAGCTAGTTAAAGCTTCCTATATGTTTTGCCTAGTTAAAGAGGTTATAAACTATATTAAGCTCTTTTTAATTAGCTAGAATAATAGTCTTTAGAAGCTAGGGAATATTTAAAGTATTAAGGTTATTAATATTAAATTTCTTTATAATAGTCTATATATAAAGCCTTTAGTAAAGAAGTATAGTATAGTTAGTATAGTTATAAATAAATTTAATACTAAGGAATAGCTTAATATTGCCTAAATGCTTTAATTTATAGTGTTTCTATAATTCCTTAATAATATTTATAATAATTATAAGGGTCTTTTTTATAATGATTATATTATCTATATATAGGAGAAGTATAATATTATTATATTAAAAAATATAAAGTTTACTTAATAGTCTCTTAAAGCCTTATTATTTAAGTTCCTTAGTAATATTATTTAGCTACTAAAGAGAAAAAATAAGTAAGCTATAAAGAGCTCTTTTAAGCTTATAGACTTTAGTTATACTATTAGAGTAGCTATAAGGTTATTTAATATAGATATCTCCTTATACTTTAGCATTAAGGAAGGTATTTATAATATTATATTACTACTAATTATAGTTAAAGGTAGTAATAAGTATATAAAATACTTATAAAGAAACTAAGTATATTACTACTATATAAAGGTTCTTATTACTAAAGACCTCTAGATTCTAGTCTTCTCTTATACCTATTTTACCTTTAAATAGAGGTTATAATTAATTAGGTACTTTATAGTATAAACCTATTAGCTATTAAAGATCTTTATATCTTTAGGAGTAAAGACTAAATCCTAGTAGTTTTTTTTATAGATTTTAAGGAGTTCCTTCTTTTTAGTAAGTCTTTAGACTTCTAAGAGATTAATCTATTAACTCTTAGGCCTTTAGGATATTTAGTTAATTATTAATCTTATTATCTATTACAAGAAAACTAACTAAATAACTAAATCTATTGCCATAAGGCATTTTATTTAAACCTAACGTTAAATATAACACTTAGCTAAGCTAGCTAACAAACCTATAACCTTTCCTCTATTCCTTTTAATAGGCATTTATAGAGATAACCCCCCCTCTGCCCTTACTCTCTTTTTCCCTTATTATAATTAACTATAATAGTCTTTATACCTCTATATATAATACCCTAAGCATAACTATTAAAGGATAAATTACTAAGGCGATTATAACCCCTTTCCTATGCCCTTATAAGAGATTAGAAAGAATCCGCTAAGCTAGATCCTAAGACTACTATATAGTCTAAGCTTAATAATTATATTATAGGATTTATTAACCTTAGTAAACGTTAAGGTTAGAGAGATAATAACCTTTAGGAATTATTTAAAGAGGACTTTAAAGGTTAGTTAAGGGATACCTTTAGACAGGCCTCTAGTGAAATCATATAGGAGCTCTAAAGCTCCTTACAAGATAGTGGTGTTTACGTTCCCTAAGCTTTTTTAACTATGGCTGCCTTATAGCAAGTGATTTAAGAAGAGAGAAAATTGCTATAGCCTAAGACTAAAGACCCTAAAGACCTTAAGGACTAAGCTAAGGCATTAATTAAAGAGATTATAGCTAATATTATAATCGGAGAGATTGTAACTAATGCTTTAACCAAAGCTTTAATTAAAGAGATTATTACTAAGGGGATGCTAATTAAAGCATTCTTCGCAGAGGAAAAGATCTAATAAGCCACTAAACGCGAGGATTATTAAGACCTTAAGGGTTAATAACAAGTATCTAAACCTAAGGATTGTTAAGGGTAATCACGTAAAGATTATTAAGACCTAATGCTTATAGACCTAATGCCTATATGCGATGTTAAATAACGCGTTAAGATAGAAAGTCACGAGGGGAATAACACATTGTGAGGTCTATCGCGTACGCATATATCATAGATATATACGTCACGTACTTATGTAAGCTTATTCCTACCTATTGTAGTTAATTCAGACTATTAGCATTAAGGAGGCACAAGACCCTCAAGCTCTTTAATCTTAAGACTCTTGTTAAGGCATGAGACCCTTACCCTCAAGACCTTTATTAACTTAAGCGGAGCTACGGTTTGGGTTAAAGGCTAGATAACAAGACTAACTAACTGGATAACAAGACTAACTAACCAGAAGAACTAATAACTAAGCTAATAAGAGGCTTGCATCTATTATCGGTATTCACTTGTGTTCATTTTGATTTTTATTGCGTTTTTAAGCCCCTTTAAACCTACAGATTGATTTAACCTATGAGGTTAGATTTAACTTATAAGGTTAGGCAAAAGGGAGGATTAACTAGACTAGATTAAAGCGACTAGGTTAATTAGAATAACTAAGGCCGCGATAGCCAATCAGAGCCATGGATTCCTATAAAGGGATTCACTTATGTACACTTTCCTTTAATCTGATTTTTATTGCGTTTTTAGGCTCCTTTAGCCACGAAGAAAAGAGAGACTACTAGTGTGGCTTCCTTTAGACCTTCGGACAATAGATAGATAGTCTGACCGTAGCTAAAGAGTGGAGTTACTAAAGGGATGCACGCGATGTAATTAGATATATTATAAACTACCTTACTTTATTAGTAGTAGTACTACACTATAGCCTTACTTTTCCCCCTTTTTACTTACCTTCTCTTCTAGCTAAATTCCTCTTCTTCTCTCTTTTCTTTTCTCTCTTAGTTATTAGCTATTATTAACTTCATTAAATTCAACCTCTTTGCACTAGTGCAACGTTCCTTGGTGTAACTAACATTATCTCTAATAGCTAAAATGCAAACTACTAGGTTATATATAGTAAACTTTAATATCTTATTATATTTTAAAGTATTGCACTTTATTATAATATATGATTCTTTATTGCAGTAGTGATAATAATTTAACTAGTAGCCTCTCCCTAATATTATATTTATTTTAAAATAGCACTCCTTATCTAGATTAAATAGACCTATGTAATTTACCTAATAAGTTCGCTATTAATATTAAGGATAGTTACTATACTTCTCCTTAAGTAGCTTTACTATGTTAATTTCCTTTGCTACCTAGGCTATAACTATGATTTTTAGCTCCGCTAGTTATTTTATTAGATCTTCTATTTAATCTTAGTATTTAGCTAATCTAGGGGCCCCTTATTATCCTATGTTAGTATTAAATAAGATAGTCTTCTTAGCTTACTTATTTAAATTACCTAGGGCTAAGCAATTCTTTTAAGTGGCCTAGTAACTATTAAAGGTAGCTTAATTAAATAGTGTCTATATCTTAAAGCTAAAGTCTTTCTTGCCTAAAGCATAATTTTCTATATTAGCAAATTCTAAGTCCTTATTCTTAAGCTCTAGTTATATATAAATATATATGTTAAGTGCTATCTAAAGTGATTTATATTATATAACTAAGATTTCTTTATAAGTGAACCCCTTTCTATTTATAAAGCTTAAGATTAAGTGTTCTAGTAAGGCCTTATAGATATAATTAGACTAGGTTATTATAGTTTTCTATCCTATTAGGTTTACATTAGATATTAAAGCATAATGCTTTTATAACTAGTAATAGGTTTCCTTAATAGTCTTTAGCTATATTAAATTTAGGTCTTTAAGTTATTCTCTAGCGTTTTCTATTTAATCCTAGGTAGTTATATTAAACTATAAGAGTATCTTTTCCTTAGACTCCTTCTAAGATTATAATATAGTTAGTATCTTAACTACCTATTAGAGCTTTAGGTTAATATTACGCTTAAGTATCTTATGCTAATTTGCTTTAGGAATACCTATTACTTTTATCTTTACCTTAAAGTCCTTAATAAAATTAGCTATATTTTCCCCTAAAACTACTAAATATTATACCTATTTACATAGTAATAAGGGAAGTTTAACATACTATTATTTCTCTAAGAAGCTTTATAAAGGTTTTTATATTAAGCTCTCTAAGAGATCTAGGTGTCTTGCCTTTATTATTAGGGTCTTTACCTAAATAGTTATTAAACTAAGTTTAAGCTAGGCTAATAACTATCTTAGGATTAAGTAATTCCTAACTAGTAACTAGGGTACTAGGTAATAGTAAGTCCTAAAGGTCCTTTAGGTAATTTAGGTGTTTACTAGGTCTTACTTTACTTAGCTATTAGGAGTAAGATAGTGTAAGGTTAAATATAGGCTTAGTAAAAAGTGCTTTTAATTAATCTTATAAAAGAGTAATTACTTAACTAAACATTATAATACTAGTAAGAATTTCTTAAAGAAAGACTTTTAATAAGGTAGTATTTATAGTAATAAGTAACCTATAAGTAAAGGCTACTAATATAATTACATAGCTTTTTATAATAAGCTATAAGACCCCTATATATAGCTAAATAATAGCAAAATTAGCTATAGGCCCTAAGATTAAATAGTTTATAATGCTAGGTAGCGCTTTTTATTCTAGTGCCTTATATTTAGAGACTTTTAGCAAAGGGTTAATAGTTTAGCTAGTGTTTATAAGGTATACCTCTAAACTATCTAGTCTCCTTTTCTACGCTTTTATATAACGCTAGTTTATATTCTTAGCTTACCTTAGTTTAGCATGCTTAGCTAGCTTTTCCTTTACACTATAACTATTATAGAGGTTAGGTTAAGGCTTTAGATCTATGTCTTAGTGTAAGAAAGGTAAAATAAAGGGAGTCTTTACGTAGGTTAGTGTTACGTGCAGGTTTGGCACGATGTGAGGCAAATCCGTTAGAGGGGCTAACAGATTTACTATTATAAAGTTATACTAAGTTTACTATAAGAGCTACTATTAGGTATAAGGTAAGATATCTAAAGAAAGTTAATTCTTTTTATCTAGAGTCTAAATCTAGTCTTATATACGCTTATATTTAGCTTCGCTATATAATAAGTGCTAGGCATGCCTTAAAAGATAACTATCCTAGTTAAAGGTAGTTAGACTATAACTAGATTTATACTTTACCTAGCTAAGTAAATTAATGAAAGATTATCTATTAAAATCACATAAAAGAAAAATTTAGAATAGCTATTGCCACGTATTATAATAACTTTTTAGCGCCCTATATTCCTTAATAAGTCCTCTAGAATTATTATATTAAATAATATATTTAATCTTTCTAAAATTAATTTTCTATTTATTACCTTTCTATTTTCTATTACTAATTTCCTATTATTTAGTAAATTCTTAAGTTTTATTATACTAACTATTTCTATTCTAATTTAGTCTAAATTCATTCTCTTAGTCTAGTAAACTAGTAAATCTATCTAGCTTTTAGCAAATTCTTAAATTCTATTATACTATTTATTTCTATCCTAATTTAGTCTAAATCTATTTTCTTAATCTAGTAAACTAGCGAATTTATCTATCTCTATTACTTTAATAATTAGTAAGGGTAAAGTTAAAGATACTATTTATCTTTACATTACTACTATCTTTAATTTATCTAATAATATAGGTAGCGTTTTATTTAGGCTAGGTAAGACTAGTATTACTAGTGCTCCTTATTATAAAACTATTTAGTTCTTTACTATTTTACTAGGTAGCTTAAGCTTCTTTATTAGCATTAGTAATAGTGCTATTTCCTCCTATAGATATTTATTACTTAATCTTAGTATTATTTAGTGTTCTTTGTCTTATAGGGTGTTAAATTTACCTAAAACTAGTGTTATTAAAGACTGATTTTTCTTACTTAGTATTAATAGTAAGCCTATTTTACCTTATAGTTACCTATTACCTAAATTTAGTGTTACCTAAGCTAGTGTTACTAGAGTTAGCATTACTAGTGTTAGTATTACTAAAGCTACTCTTACTTTCCTAGCATATTCTTTATGTCTTTTTTACTTCTTTATTAGCTTATTAATAGTTATTACCTAATTCTATATCTTTTTAATATCTCTATTACTATATTAGCTAGAGTTATAATCTTTTCCTTATACTTATCCTTTTAAACTATACTTTATTTTAAAGTATTAATTTATTTATTAAATTTAATTAGTGTCTTACTTATATTAAGTTTAGTAATTCTCTCTTTCTAGTCTTTTAATATATCTAATATCTTTAAAAACTTATCTTAGACTACTATTGCCTCCTTCTATGTTAAAGTTTAGTTAGTAAACCTCTTTTACTAAATCCTTTACTATTATATACGCTTTATTTACTTATCTTCTAGTGTCTTTAAATCCTTTCTTTACTTAGTTAACTTAATTAACTAGGTTATTAATCTTGCTTTACTTATATTATTTACTCCTTTCCTTATCCTTCTATAATTCTAATAATTTTTATATTAACTCCTTCTTTATACTAATGTAAAGTAATTTTGCTTATCTAATGCTAGCTAAAGCGCCTGTAATTATAGTATTTACTACGCTATATTTATTAGTAAAATAAAGAGCTAAAAGATTTACTTATAGTAGTAAAGATAATATACTATTATATATAGCTATTTACTATCTATATTTAACTATTATGCTATTATAGAAAGCCACTACTACTATTTTTACCTAGCCCTTTACTTTTCTTATTACTTTACATTCTATTAGATTAATAGTAATCTAATATATAGGCTTTCTTACCTATCTTACTATAGCTTATTTTATAATTAATATAGCCTTTTATTCTTTAAATATAGTGAAGATTTATATAATTACGTTTTACTATAATATAAAATACATATCCTTTAAGTTAACTTCTAATCTATTAAACACTATTATAGTGCCTTTAAGGGCAAATTTATATGCGTAAGCCTATATTACATGTTTAATGTCCTAATTACTATTCTTATAACCTAATTTAGTGTGTTTAAACTTACTAAAACTAACTCCTTTAATGCTTTTTCCTTTATATTTTATATTAAATTCTTTTATTACTCTTTTATATACTACTATACTAATATTAGGCATTAGTATTTAAGCATTAGTTCTAGATCTAGGCTTCCTAGATCTAAGGAATAATAGCTTAAAATTAAGGTTTACAATTTATTTATAAACCTATAATAGTCTAATAATATACTTAGCAGGTATATTACTAATATTATTATTTATCTTACTTTCTATATTCTTATATTTACCCTTAGTGCCCTTAGCTTTAGTTTTCTTATTACTTTTAGGTTTAGACTCTAGTTTAAGACTATCCTTAGTAAGGTTAAATCTTACCTTATTACTATTATTTTTATTTAATTTATTAGTAAAATCCTTATTCTTTTAATTTACTTCTATTTTCTTTAGTTACTCTTATCTTATAACTCTTATATAATTATCTATAATTAAATCTTCTATTACTTATTTACATTTCCACTGCTTTATATCTAAATCTAACTTTATACTTATAAAGTTATTATTATTATTATTACCTTACTCCTTAGTATTAACTATATCTTAAATAGCCTTTACTATATTAATATTTTTATTATATCCCTCTATTAATTATAATAGTATATTTAATTTATCCTATCTTATTCTTAGTTTATCTAAATACTACTACTATTATAACTATATAATTTATTATATAATCGCGATGGATCGCAAATATCGCAGACCTAGATCCCGTTATCTAGGTTCCGGCTTCGATATCGTTAAATTCGTTAGTATCGTTAGCATTGTCAATATCATCGTTTTTATCGTTATCATTAGCTTCGTCATCGAGACCGTCTTTTCCGTCGTTTTGGGGTGTTGTTTTTCCCCCGACAAAGTAACTAGTAATCCTATAATAAAATCTATTAAGATTTCTGCCTATAGTTACCGTGGTATTAGCAAGGATTTAAGGCTTCTATATAGGCAATTGTCAGGAGCGCAGAGATACGCCAGAAGGGTCGTCTATTCGCATACTGCTTCTATCATGGGCGGCTGAGTACATGAGATCGTCGGATGCTCGTACGGAATTCGCAAAGTCGCTGCCCCAGGAAGTGTTTTATTATATAAAATTTAAATATATCTTTAGCTAATTCTAATGTTTTACCTAACTTAAATAGTATTTAAAGAACTTCTTCTCTTTATAATAGGTTATAGTTCCTAGTTTTACTAAAAGCTTATCTATTTACCTAATATATTTAGCTCTTTCCCTATTAGTAATGGATTATTACTATACTAAATTAGTAACTATAAGCTAACCTAATAGTTAATTTTATTATATTAAAGCTAGGATTTAAATATAAAGGTATCTTACTTATATTTACTTATAAAGTGTTTAATCACGTATATTAACCTTATTATTAAAATAAATAA
This sequence comes from Epichloe hybrida, assembly GCA_019022495.1. NCBI lineage: Eukaryota > Fungi > Ascomycota > Sordariomycetes > Hypocreales > Clavicipitaceae > Epichloe > Epichloe hybrida. The sequence goes on from JAFEKR010000013.1 coordinate 1,021,889, forward strand.
AATCTAGTATAGCTTCTAGGTTATAGTATAAATTTATATAATATCTATAAAGCTTATATTTAACTTCTAGTATAATATTTTTATGTTTAACTTAATATTTCTTATAGTTATTATAATTCTATATTTCCTATAGTAAAATTAATTCTATTTCTTATAGCTTTTAGAAAACTTTATAACTTATATTATTATCTTTAGGCTTAGAGACTATTAAGTAAAGATAGAACTAAGATAAATTTAACTATGCTTCTATTAGATTTAACTATATATAGGTAATAGTGGTATTAAGGGATAATATAAAGTAAGAGTATAGTAAGCTTCCTTTAGTTAGCGTAAAAGAGTAATATATATAAGAGGGTCTAGCCGCTTTAATTTATTCTATTAAATCTAGCTGTTTACTATTCACTTTTTTCTTTTATTATTACTATTCTATAGGCAAATTAAGGCCTTTCTTTATGTATTCCCTTTGCTAATTAATTAGGTTTTTCTTAAGGTAGTCTTTTACTATCTTAGCTATATTAATTTATATTTTACTTTTAGCTATTTATTAATTATCTTTAGCTATGTATTCTTTCTATCTAATAAGGAATTTTACCGTTATTATTTTAGTCTATTTAAAAATCTTAACCTAATAACTATAAATTCATTTAATCTCCTAATAATTTGCTTCCTTTAGATTATTAAATATAATTAGTAGTAAAGCTAGTTTTTCCCTATTAAATAAATTCTTTCCTTATACTAGTTTCTATATTTATATTACTAATACTACTAGATAAACTTAAGAGTCTAAAGGGAAATCTAACTAATATGCTAATAGGTTTACCTTTTCTAGTACCTTATATAGCCTTACTCTCTATAGTAACTATTTTTTCTTAGGCTTACTAGGTAACTTATATTCCTTATATAATTATAAATACACTATATCCCTTATATTAATATTAACTAGTTTATAATAATTATTATACTAAATCTTAGTAAGGGTAGTAGCTATTATAATTACTAGCTAAGCCTTATGCTAGTATAACTTCTATAATACTACTATATTATTTACACTAGCCTTAGTGTTAGTTATGTTATTTAGAGAAAGAAAATTAATAATACTTAGAGAGTGAAATCTATATAATAGCTTATTAAGCGCTTGCCTTATGCTTATTACTATAGTGTTATTTAGTTAATACTATAGCGCTAGAAGTAATAATATTTACACTATATCTAGGTCTATTACTATATAATATTAAATTATAATTATTACTATCTAATTTTTTCTCTTTACTATTCTATCTATTTAGGGATAGTATACTATACCTATAAGAAGTCTAACTCCTATATATCTAAATATCTCTTTTTATATATTAGATATAAATTTTAGGTCTTTATTGCTAATAATTTACCTTAGTAATCCCTAATTTGCAATATATAGCGCATAAAGAAGTAATTTTACCTAGATTTCTACTAGGTATATAGTATGCCCTAGTATTAGAAAAGTCCTTTTACTCAATAGGTAATTTACTAGGCATAATAAATTATAAATTATATATCCTTCTATTTGCTATATTGTGTTTATAGCTAATACTTCTAGTATATCTGTTATAAAATTAAGTAAAATTATATAAAAAGGCATTAGTTTTAACTATAAAGGTTATAACTCTTTTAGTGATTTTAAGTAATTAATTATATTCTCCTAATATACTATGTAATAAGCTATATAGTTATAAATCTATTAGCTTATTTATAGGAAACACACTAATTAAAGCTTTACTACTATCCTAGTAATTCTAAAATATTACTGTTTATTAAAAACTAGTTATAGTATAAATTTAACCTCTATTATTAGAATATAAAGATAGAAAAACCTATCTTTACTATAATAGTATAATAAACTATCCTTATGTAAATCCTATTTATATAGGGGAATTTTTAGTTTAATCTAGGCATTCTTTACTACTTATCTCTCTTAGTATACTCTTATAGCTATAATAATTTAGCTAAACTTTTAGTTAGATTAATACCCTTAGATAATTCTAGCCTTAAGGTTATTATTAATTATCGTAGTTATAATATATTCTTTAGTGGTAAAATATACACTCGCGTCTAGTTTATTATATTAACTTTTTTACGCTACTTCCCTATAGGTTACCTTTACTAGTAACCTTAAAAGTGTATCTAGCACTATATTTAGCACTTCTAGTATATATATTACTTTTAAGTTAAATTATAATAGATAATTCATAACCTTAGCTAATTTTAGATTAGCCTTATCTAAATCTATTATTAATAAAGAGGTATATTTAATAATGCCTTTTACTAGAGAATAGTTAGTTAATACATTAACTACCACGTTATTAGATTAAACTATTTTTTAGAGCTTCCTAATACTTTATATAATTATAGCTACTTTTGCTTTAGTTAAACTATATTATTTCTTAACACTTAATATTACCCTTAAAAGAAATAGGATTAGCTATATTTAGTTACTCTTAATATCCCTTCTAGAAATGCTTTAACTATCCTATTCTTTTTATAATTAGAACACGTATAAACTAAATCCTTCCTTATAGGTATTAATTTTAAGGAAAAGTAGCTTTTTTAAATTATAATACTATAGGGTTTATTTCTTACTTAAGAATGTTTTAATTTCTTTAAAAGCCTTTTTCTCCTCCTTAGTTAGTAAAAATATCTTTTATTATATTAATCTTTTCTATACTAGCTTTAAGATACTAGTGATTTTCTTATTCTTATTATAAAACTCCTTTAATAACGCTATTTTTTATTCCTATAATAGTTAGATTTATATATTAAACTATAGGATTCTATTACAAAGGAAACTAGCTATTCTAATAAAAGTTTTAAGACTTAATAAATTGCTTAGAAAAATTATCTTTTAAAAGGCTTTAAGTCTATTATTAGTGTTAATAATTCTATTACTATTTATAATAAAACTAAGTAATTAAATAGCTAGGTAACTAATAAAGGACTTTTTTATAGTAATTATTATCCTATTTTCCTTAAGGATTTTAAGTATAATATTAAGGTAAACTAAATGCTCCTTAATACTATCTAAAAATATAATAATATTGTTAATATATACTTATATAAAATGTTTGTATTTTTAGAATAATTTATCTATAAATTATTAGGTAAAAGTAAGGGAATTCTTATATCCTATTAAAGCTATATTTAATGCCTTAAGGCCTTAATTTAATATAACTACTATGCGTGCCTAGTGGTCTCTCCTAACTAGTAATTAGTGAAAAAATCCTATTCTATTAAATAAAGAATAAACCTCCTTACTATAGGTATTATCTATAATATCACTTTAGTCTAGTAAAGGGTATATATCTAGTATTACTATATTATTAAGTAGTCTTATATTAATTATAACTTTTCCTTTCCTTTTCTAACTAGTTTCTCACTAGACTATAAACACTAGACACACTATAGCTACTAGCTTATCTAAGTATATTATCTTCCCTTTTAGGTAAAGTTTATTATATACTTTATTAAGTTTGCTTATATCTTAGCTACCTAATCTATAAGGTCTAATTAGCTTTATTTAATGCTACCACCTATTAATAAAATTAATCCTTATTTTCTTATCCTTAGGTATAAGAATAATGCCTTTATCCTAATAGATATTATATTTATTAGAAAGCTAGATAAATTTGCTTGTGGCTTTATAGTTAATATTAGTAATTTACACTTTAAATTTATTAGTAATATATAGAATCTCTTCTAGATATAGAATCCTATATAATAACACTCCTATATTAACTTTCTTTAGGTTAAGCTTATTCTTTTTCTTATTAGATTTATTGCTATCCTTATCCTTATTTTCTATTTTCTTTATAATATCTTTACTAAAATAAGTATAATACGTAAAAGAGTTATTAATCACGTAGTTAGCATTAACTTTACTAGCTACTATTAGCTATATAACCTTTTTATACTTATAGATTATAATGGTTTTATTAGTTAGGTTATAGGTAATTATTTGCCTTTAGCTAGTATTACTAAATAAAGCATTAGGAAAATATTCTAAATATAACTATATATAATACACACTTATTTCCTAATTTCTTTATATTACTTTCTAACTAACTAGTACATATACTAATGCTTTTAGCAGAATTAATACTATTTATATAGTAACTACCCTCTAATAAGAAACTTTAGTAGCTAGCCTAAAAATCTTTGCTAGTACTATTATACTATAGACTAACTAAAAAACCACCCTAGGGCGTATAAAATTAAGCTTTGCTTTATACTTATAAAGGAAATTTATTCCTAGTAGTAATTTTAGTCCTAGATTTAGTATTATATCTGCTATTACTATAAAATATCTAGTGATTTTAGTTCTATAAGCTATCCCTAGAATATAAAAATTAAACATAGCTTTTTTAGTTATAAAAAAGGAAGACCTTACTCTAGATATAGGCTTAGGTTCTTGCATTACTTACTTTACATTTAATTTATTTTACTAGAGCTATGCCTTATCCACTAAAATTAATAATATTCCTAAGTTAAGGCAAATCTAATAACTCTTACCTTTATTATTAAACTTAATGTTAATTTTTAAATATATATTTACTTACTTCCTATTATATTTAACTTCTTATAGTCTTATAATAGCCTTAATTACTTATCCTAGAACTAGTTAGTTTAGCTTTATTAAATCTATCCTTATAGTGTTTTTATTTACCTCCTTTTTAATGTTTTCTATAAAGTAAGTTTTAATAAAATTTAAGTCCTATACTTAGGTTTCTATGTAATTATTCTCTTTAACTTCCCTTTCTTTAGCTATGTAATAACCGCATTCCTAAAGATAGGTCTTGTGTTATTATCAGAGTATTGTTTATAGTGTAGTTAGTGTAGTTTTTAGGAAAAATTTGTATTTATAGTGTAGTTTTTTTTTTCTTATAGTTTTTTTTTTTTATAGTTAGTGTAATGTATTTTTTTTTATAGTGTAGTGTATTATAGTTTTTTTTTGCTTATAGTGTAGTGTAGTTAGTGTAGTTACTAACTATATTAATTACAAAACTACAAATATAGTGTTAGTAAAAAAGAAAGTAGGCCTTTTTATTATATAAGGTTATTATAAGGATTAAAAGAAGGCTAGTTATATAGAAGCTTTCATTATTACCTATTTTACCTAATTAGTTATATAATATATAAAATTTACCTTTTTTTAAGGATTTTACTATAACTAGGGTAATTTATAATATTATAACTTTTTAATAATACTATTATACCTAATACTTTATTTTACTAATATAACTTAAAGAAAAACCTTCTTATTATTTTATTTACTATTACTATTAATTATTTTATATTTTAAAATTTATTATTATTATTTTAAATAAAAAATACCCTAAACTAATAGAATAAAATTAATTAAGAAATCTAGATAAATTACTAGAAGTTAATAAAATATATACTTAGTACTTAAATCTTATTCTTAATATAATAAGAACTTAAAAAAAGCTTAAACTATTTATTTAAGATTTAAACTAATTAAATATTACTTTTAGCTTTATAATTCTAAAGCCTTAAGAAGTTATATATAGTAACTTTATATATCTTATTACTATAATATATAAATAAAGAATATAATAAACTAATATTTATAATCTATTAATAAATAATTAATAGTATTATTTTAATTACCTTATATAGCTTAATTAAGCTATAAAAAATAAGTTTAACTTATTTTTTAAAATAAAACTAAGACTTACTTTTATATAATATACTATACTTATTATAAGAGCTTTAATAACTTTAATAACCTTAATTACTATTATTACTATTAATACTATTATTACTATTATTACTTAATTACTATTATTACTATTATTTTACTTTTATTATTATTTTAAAAAAATATAAAAGAGAAAACATTTTTATAATATTAATATTTTTAAAAACCTTAAAATACTAAGTTATTAAAAACTATAGCTTTTACTATAGTAATTTACTTATAATTACTAGTATTTATATTTAAGTTATTTATTTATTATTTATTTTTATTAAACTTTAACACTAATAATATTATAAGTAATCTTAGTAATCTTAGTAATCTTAGTAATACTAGTAATATTAGTAATATTAGTAAGCTATTATAAGCTATTATAAGCTATAATAAGATATAATAAGCTACTTATATTAAGTTTACTAGTAGTTCTTTTTATAGTTTTTTAAAATAAGTAATAATAATAATTTATAGAAATATAAAATAATTTATAGAAATAGTAAATAATATAATAAGAAGGTTTTTCTTTAAGTTATATTAGGGAAATAAAGTATTAAGTTAAATAGTATTATTAAAAAGTATAATATTATATATAACCTTACTTAGTTATAGTAAAATTACTAAAATAATATAATATTATAAATTCTATAACTAATTAAATAAAATAGGTAATAATAAAAGCTTTTATATAACTAGCATTCTTTTAATCCTTATAATACTAATAACTAATAAAAAGTCTAATACTACATTTATAGTGTTTGTAGTTAGTGTAATTTAGGAAAAAAAATTTGTAGTGTAATGTATAATAGTTTTTTTTTTATAGTTAGTGTAGTGTAGTTTGTAGTGTAATTACTACACTACACTACAAATACTACACTACACTACACGTTTTAGTGCAATACTCTGGTTATTATACGTTAGAATTGTTATTATATACTATAATATAGGCATATTCCTTATCTCTAGTAAATAGTTTCTCCTAATATTAAAATTACCTAGGCTACTACTACTAGCTAAATGCCTCTAATAGTCCTAGGTCCTATGATTATTATTTATTATATTAGACTAGGGGGTTATCTTATTAATTTTAACTAAAACCTAGACGCTTTTTTCTATTTTCCTACAGTTTATTTTACTATAGTCTCTGGTTTTATCCCTTAATCTATGTATTTTACTAGTATATCCTTAGTTAGAAAAAACCTAAGAATCTTTAGATATTCTAATTATCCTATCTATAATATTAATTTCCTAGCTAAAATTATATATTTAATAGTCTATTTTAATTTACTTAAGCTTTATCCTTATTTTCTTCTAAGTTACTACTAGATATCTTAGTGTTAAAATAAACTTTTAGCTTCCCTTTGCCTTTTCTAACTATAGACTAATCTTTACTTTATAAGTAATTATATAAATCTTACCTTTTATTAATTACTATAGTAATATAGGCTAATCTTATATCTATTATTATTAGAACTAGATATATCTAGCGTAATGCTAGATAAAGTTTAAGACATAGGCATACTAAAAGCTAATAATCCGTTATTTTGCTATTTGCTTTAGTATACTAGAAAATTTTTAACGTAAAATCATAAAAAGATATATTATTCTTAATGTTTTCTTTAGTATATTTTACTTTATTAAGCTACGCTATTATATCCTAAACTTAAATACTAAATTCCTTTTAAACTACCTTAAGAACTAATAGTATATTACTAAATATAGTGCTTTATTCTTCTAAATTAAGATATTATTAGTATTATACTATTATATCTCCTTAGAATAGCGTCTAAATCTTCTTTTAGATAATATCTTATTAACTAGGGTTAGCATAATATAAGTAATCCTTAACTACCTAGACCTATAATTTAATATTATAGAAAATAGTTTACTTTCTATTATATATTATAAGGTCTTTGCTAGCCTTTTCTAATTTATTATAAAGCTTAAAGTGTCTAATGTCCGTGATTTTCTATATTAAATCCGCGTTTTATTTTGCGTTTTCTATTTATTAGTTATCCTAATTCTAATTAAACGCTAGATTTATTCTTTTTCTAGGTTAGGAAGTTACGTACTATTCTAGACCTAGGGAATATGTAGTTTAATGCTATATCTAGTGTAAATTCGCTTATTATTATATAAAATCCTATAGGTACTGCGGTTACTAATACTATTAGTACTATAGGTATATTAGTTATACTAATAGTCTTGCTTTAGTATTTAGGTAGCTATTATACTAACCCTAGTTATTTAGTAAATATAATATTCCTTAGGTAGCATTTTGCGCTAATAGTGTTAATCCTGCTAATGCATTTGCATTTTATAAGCTTTTAATTTTAGTTATTAGTCTTATAGCTAGCTAGTCTATTCTTACTATTATTTTAGCTATTATTACTTTTTATATAACCTATTACTATATTGCCTCCTATAAGATCCTTATAGTGTTAGATTTACTAGTCTTAGTGTAAAACTCCCCTAGGTCTTATAAGTTCTCTAAAGATCCTAACTAGAGGTTATAAAATTCCTCTAAATCTAGTAAGTTCTCTAAGAGTCCTAATTATAAGTCCTCTAGATATAACTCTATTAGCTAGTTAGGGGGTTTAGTACGCTAAATAGCGGTATTATTTTTAGGATAGTTTTTAATCCCCTTTTCTTTATTATTCTTATCCTTATTTATATTACTCTTAGTCCTAGTGGTTATTATACTATAAGCAAGGCTAATATCTTTAGATTATCCCTCTAATGCCTTACTGCCTTTTAATCTAGTAGATTTATTAAGAAAACCTATAGATTTAGCTTTATAAATATATAATTTAACTTCCGTTTACGCAAGATATATAGCTTATAAATCTATTAGATTCTAGTAAATAAATAGTTCTTAATATATTAGGTTTTCGTGTATTTTAAGCAGTCTATTATTAAATTCATATTTTGCAAGTTTAATTAAATTTTTTTATTCCTTAGTTCTAATAAGTTATTATTTTTAGTACTTAAATATAGGGTTTACTTTATTAAAAGCCTAAAACTAGTAAATAAGTTATAGTTTATTTTTAGTAACTAGGAAGTTAGACTAAATATCTATAAATTAACATTATAAATAGTGTTAAGGACTAGCCCCTAGGCGACTGCGATAGGGCGTCAATATAGTATTAAGAGACTTAAGGAGAAAGGAGGAAGGGTAAGAGGCTATCTCTAGTGGTGCCCCCCTTATACCCCCTTAGCTACTTATATAAGCCTCCTTTCCTCACTCTAACTACTTTTACCACTCCCCTCTCTAACTATTATATAAATAATACTTAGGCAAAGCCTAAGCCCTTACATATACCCTTACTCACTTATTATTAATAAACTCCCCTTTATATTAACCCCTAGTAACATGCTAAATACCTATGTTATATATGCCCTTAGTTATTATAATAAAAACTATCCTTACTAATAGCTATCTATAAAGCGTTTAATAGGCACCTGCCCTGCTACCTTATTATCTATTATAGTAACCCCCCCTTACTTCTAGGTGTTATTTCATAGTGCGCGTAATACGTTCGCCTTGCTAACAGGTTATTTATTATAAATAATTGCCCTACCCCCACCTATTACGCGTAACACATTCGCCCCGCTAACGGGTTATTTATTATAAATAATTACCCTACCCCCACTTATTTATAGTACACCTAATATAAGTATAACTTCTACTATAAATATCCCACTTTAGCTTATACTTATCTTACTTTCCCCTCTATATAACACTATCCCTTTGTTATTATAATCCTATTACACTTTCCCTATTATCCTATTAGTCCTCTCCTTCTAAATAATTATTTCCTTTACTAAAATACCTTAACGCTAAACTAATACCCTTACTCCTATGGCTCTAGCCACTATAGGAGTAGCTACTCCTACTACGCTAATGTCCTATTCTATTAGTAAGTACCTTATAAAGGGAAACTCTAATAATAAATAGTATACCACGCCTAAATTAGTCTAGTATCCCTATAGTCCTTATATTAAATAAGCTCTTACCACTAGTGTCTTAAACTATTATCTACCCTAAAGCAAGGAGTTATGTCCTCCTTATTAGTAGCATTATATTACCTATGTGTAGTACACTAGGCTACTATCCACTAACCTATAACTCTAATATGCCCTTAAGGATCTTAAGGCTAAAGTTACTATAGGTATATATATTATTAAGCCTAGAGTCCCTAAGACTATAACTATAAAGAAAAAGATACCTATCTTATTATAAAGATACTACTATCTTATTAGTTACTAGAACGCTCTCCTTAGCTAAGCGTAATTTAACCTAGCTCCTATACGCTTAGCTCTTAGGACGTCTCTAGCTATAGACGCCCCTATGATAAACATAACTAGCCTTAATATTATCCCCTTTATTAGCGCTAGCCCTTTAGCTAGTTATAGTATAGCATAGTCTATGTAATAAGTCACTAGTATTTTATTCTAGTAAAACTAATAGGTTATTAGCGGCCTAAATACTATGCGCAAAGAAATGCGTAAATAGTTTACTACCCTTATTTAGGCGCTTACCCCCTATTATTATAGTAAGAACTAACACTATTATTAAATCACTAAGTTAGGTAATAACTCCCCTTCCTATTATTACTAGTAGCTTACTTATCTCCCCTCTAAGTTAAAGTTAGCTAGTTCTCCTCCTAAACACACCCCTAGAAACCCTAGAGCTAGCTAACCTCTAGCTAGAAATAATATTCCTTATCTTACTAGGATTACTATCCTTACTTACTATCCCCCCCCTTACGCTTTAGTTATACCTCTGCCTATATACACTCTATACACTAACCTTGCTTATACTATCTAGAACCTAGGTTATATCCCTAGTAAATAACTCTTTATACTATAACCCTTACTAGGCAAATATACTATAGCTATATTAGCAAAGCACTAACTCTAAATAGAGGCAACACGTGCCTATATAAACTCTCCTATTAATTTAGATAAAGACTTAGAGGATAATTATTCTCTCTAAGTAGTGGTAGTAAACTATAATATATTAGTATCTTAGACGCGTATAGGAGTCTTTATAGGTAAATAAGTTTTCTAAAATTAACTTAGTTTATTATTATATTATATATCTCCTTATTTTACCTTAAACTTATTAAGGGCCTATATCTATACTATGTTCTCTAATAGTTCCTATATAAGCTATATATAGCTTACTTACTTAATAAGTATATTATATCTCTTACCCTAGCCTAGGGCATTCTAAGCCACTAGGATTCGCTTAACCTAATATTCCTTAATAAGTTTATTATTACCTTTTACTAGGACTTATTCTAGTCCTAGATAGGAGTCTTAAAGCTTCTAACTAAGGAGAGGGTCCTTTACAGCATGTTTAATAAGGTCTACGTGAAATACTAGGTAAATGCCTCTTAGGATATTAAGCCACACTATAAGTAAAGTTAGGACTTCTATAACTATATACTTTACTACTACCTAATTAAGTTTCTATAAAGGGTAGTTAGTCTTAATATTTTTAAGTGAAAGCTATACTTTATCTCTAACCTAGAACTATTTCACTAGCTAACACAAAGCAAATATAGTGTCCTACTACTATTATTATACATAGGCTATTATAGCTTATACTAGATAAGTACCCTCCTAGAGGTGCTTAAGAAACTGCATTACTTGCCCCTTTAGTGTTATTATAGAAGCAGATATATCTAGTAGTAACTAGACTAGCTTTAGATTATAGCTATGTAGTAGCTTATTTAGGCTAACTCCTATCATAGAAAACAGCCTATTATTAATTGCAAGCTAGTAAGTAGCTAGATATTCTAGCTAGTTAAACTATAAGAAGGAGACTATAACACGTAGTATTACTTACACCTCTTAATTTACTTACTTAGTGCTACTATTAGTCTATAAGTAGTATAATGTGGAAAGTAACTAATTAATCCTAACTAGGGAGCATAATATTATCTAAAACTTTCCTAACTAATCTAAGCTATAATCTATAATAATTAATTAAGGAAACCCCCTAAACCATTACTAAACTATTTTAAACCTCTCCGCACATTCCTTAGCTCTTATAGAAGTTATAGCCTTAAGCTAGACAAATTTAGAGAGTTAATCTATAATAACTATTAGGTATTGTGGTTTTTCTAGGGATAGTGCTAGTAAGTTTATTATAAAGTTAATAAAGATCTGCGACTAGAACTAGTTAGGGATAGGTAAAGGCTTTAGTAAGCCCTAGCAATATTAATAGCTCTTATAACTACTATAGTAGTAATAGTTATAGACAAACCTAGCGACATTTTGTGATATCCTATCCTAGTGAAACTACTGTTATAAGATTTAGAACGTAGTATTATGGCCTAGGTACCCTGCTACTAGCGAATTATAGCATTACTATATTAGGGTTAATATTAGAGGCTCCTAAGCTAGGACCTAGGTATAGCCCCTAAACTAGAGCGCTCTATAAGCGCTTATAGAATAATCTACTACTTACTCCCTTATAAGTGCCTTAATAGGAAACCTCTAGGCCCCTTCCTAGATAGCCCTTAATTAAATACTATACATAGGGTTAGAGATAATAGCCTAGTCCTATAAGGTCTAAAGGTATTTAGTAGTAAAGAGAACCTTACTAGCTAATAGCAGCGCTATGCCACTATTATCCCACTATCTGTCTAGTGTTAGCAAGAGTTATACAATAGTAATAGGTTATAGGATACGTCCTATTCTAGAGGTTACCCCTTCCTAGTCTTACTCCCTTTAAGAAAGAGCATTAGGCTACTATACTTATATACTAGGTCTATACTAGAGATAGAAATTAAATAGCGTAAGTGTGTCCGCCTATTAAGCTTACTATTCTAATATTAACTAGGGAGTTATAAAGTACTCTAGGTTCTTATAGTCTATGTAAATTATAAATAGACTAGAAACGCCCTATAGCTTAGCTAACCATGCCTTAAGGCATAAGATAATAGCTAATAATTCCTTATTATAAATTATATAGTTCTTTTATAAGGACATAAGGCTAGCGGAGTAGTAAGTAACTAGGTATATAACGCTATCCTAGCCTTATTAGGAAAGGCATTCTCTAATGGCCATTTCTAAATAATTAGCTTCTACTACTATAGGGAGATCTAGATCCTATTATGCTAGTATTAGGTATATAATAAAAGCATCTTTTAACCTATTAAAGGCACTATTCTCTTTAGGCCCTTATTAAAAAGGGATATTCTTCTTAGTTAATTATATTAGCAGTGTGGCTAGTTCTAAAAAGTTACTAATAAAGTCACAGTAAAAGTTAGTAAACCCTAGGAAGCTATAGACCCCTTAAAGTTTTGTTAGGGCTACCTATTCCCTAATAGCTATGACCTTTGCTAGATCTAGACAAATAGAACGTCCTGCCATAATAATGTATCCTAGGTATTAAACCTCCTTCACTATGAATATAGACTTATTAAGGTCTAAGTATAACCCTATGGCCCTTAGGCGGCCTAATATTACCTAAACCTTAGCTATATAGTCTTTCCTTAATCCCCCTAAGTAAACTAAGATATTATCTAAGTACGCCATAATAAAATCCCCTAACGCATTCCCTAAGGACTTGTTAATATAACATTAGAATATCGCTAGTGCGCTAGCTAGGCTAAAGGGGCAGACTAGCTACTTAAATAGCCTAAACCTAGTTTAGAACGCTATTAGGTGCTCCTAGCCCTTAGTAATCTGTAGCTTATAAAACACTATATAAATATTTACCTTTATAAACTAGCGCGCCTAGGATAAGAAATAGAGTGTTTTCTTAATTAATAGGAGAGAATAGTAATCCTATGCTATTATCTTATTAAAAGCACAGTAGTCCACGTAAAAACGCTAACCCCTATTAGCCTTTTTAATAAGAAGGACTAGAGCTATAGCTAATAATAAGCTAGCATAAATCTAACCCTTATCTATTAAGTCTGTAATCTAGTGTCTAACCTCTAGAAGCTAGTCCCTTATTATATTATATAGTGGTCCCTAAGGGAGCGTTAGTTTAGACCTGTCCTAATTCTTATATAAGTATATGTGGTAATTAAGGGACCCCTAATAAGGAGGTAGGCTATTAGCTCTAGCCTTATTAAAAAGGTCCGTGAAGTTAGCTACTCCTTAGGTAACGTTAACGTGTCTAGGCTATTAGGTTTTGTCTTAGGCACTGTAATCTATAGTACTATTATTATCTCCCTAAGGCTTATAGTAATAAACGTTACAGAAGTGTCTCTCCTATAGTATACCTAGCGTGCTTCTATAGCATATAAGGACCTAATAATCCCCTATACTAGAGTCTTTACCCTATGTGTAAAGGCTTTAGAGATATATAAGCCCTCTGCCACTCTAATAACTAATTACTATTTCGCTGCGTAAATAACCACGTTATAATGTTCTAGCTATAGCATCCTAAGTATAACGTCTTGTGTAAGGCCTAGGATAATATATAAATATACTAATAACTCCTAGCTATTAATGTCTATTCTAGTGCATACTATATAGGTAATTAAGAAGGTGTCCTCCTATACTCTCTTTCCCCTCCTTTCTATTTTTACTATAGTCTAAATACGCCTTCTCTTTAGTAACTATATAAGCTCTAGGCTAAACTGTTTTACTACTAACTTACTTATAGCACTATAATAATTATAACTATAATTAATCTAGATATTAATATAATAATATATATTAAAGAGTATAGGAATTAAGAATAGCAGTTAGTCTATATATTATACTATGTCCTGCTCTAACTCTATATAGCTTAAATAGTTATCCTATATTATAGTATATAGTTAGCCTCCTTGCCCCTACATAAGACTTTACTTAGGGGCTACTTATTTTCTATAGGAGAAATATTTACCTCCTTATTTACGCTTTCCTTATTCACTCTATATAAGTTAATACTAACCTATAGGGGATAGGGCAGGAGGAAGGTGCACTCCTAAATATAGTAGTCCTTAGATTCACATTATAGGCAGTATCTCTCCTAATAGCATTTAGCTAACTTTACTTCTAATACCTATTTAGCCTATTATGTGTTTGCGGCTAGCTTTAGACCCTTCTCCTTCTTAACTAGCTTATTCTATTTTCCTAATTAAGTCCCTATTACACGCACCCTAGTTATTAGCATATTACCCTTATAATTAGTCTAAGGTGTAGGTTTAGCTAGCTGCGGTTTGCGTTAGGACTAGTACTTATCCTCTATAGCAAGGGCCTTAATATTAACCGCGATCTTATAATACTACGTAATAGCTATGTGCCACACGCTCTAGCTAATACCCTAGCCTACACTAATTTCTCTTAAACGCTTATTAAGCGCTTATTAAAGCTTTACTAGCTTTATATTATCCCCCTAATAATCCCCTCTTACTAATAAGAGCTTCTTTATAAAGCGAATAAAGAACATAGAAAATAGCTCCCCTAGGCCCTATTCTATCTAGTTAAGTTCTATAAGGGCTATCTCTTACCTATATAGATTAGAGAACATAAACCTAAGGTATTCTAGGAATTTAGCTAGGTTAAAATTATAAATACTACCCTATTTAAAGAAGGTAGCTACCTAGGACTAGACTTTAGAGGATAGGTTCTAGTAAATAAATATTTACCTATCCTTATTAGTTCTAATAAAGTCCCTATTTACCTATAGCTTATGTTCTATTAGGAACCTTTACGTAGCAAATAAGGCCTTATTACTATTATATAGGTTACCTATAGGGATAGGTTTTTATTTTACCCTAGGTATAGTTAAGACTAGGTTAAAGGTAGGAGACAGAGTAAGGTTTACTATTAGGATATTAGGCTAGGCTATAATAGGTAATTAGGTTAAGGGTCCTATAGTGTTTATAGCTACTTATTATTAGAGGTATATAAGTTCTACTATTTACTTATTAAGTATAAGTTAAAGCGTCTTAAATTAGGCCTATTAAGCTACTAGTAGTGCTATAGCGTTAGATAGGGGAGTTATTATCCCCTAGCTAGGTTAGTCTTATAGTTAGAGCGTGTCTGCTACATCTATTAATATATCTATTAGTGTTTCTATTATGTCTTTTAGTAGTTATTAAAAAGGACTAAAGGAAGTCTCTTAATTATTAAGGACTAGCCCCTAGGTAACTACAATAGGGCGTTAATATAGTATTAAGAGACTTAAGGAGAAAGGAGGAAGGGTAAGAGGCTATCTCTAGTGGTGCCCCCCTTATACCCCCTTAGCTGCTTATGTAAGCCTCCTTTTCTTACCCTAACTGCTTCTACCACTCCCCTCTCTAACTGTTATACGAACAATGCTTAGGCAAAGCCTAAGCCCTTACAAATAGTTAGATTTAGATATATGGTTTTTGTTTCTAGGTTTCCAGAAGGGTATAATAAAAGAATCTCTAATTACTACTAAATATTATATATGGGTTTAGCATAATATAAGGCAAATCCATTAGAGAGGCTAATGGATTTGCTATTATAAAGTTATACTAAGTTTGCTATAAGAGTTACTATTAGGTGTAAGGTAAGATATCTAAAGAAGGTTAATTCTTTCTATCTAGAGTCTAAATCTAGTCTTATATGCGCCTGCATCTAGCTCCGCCACGTAACAGTTAGCTTAGTAATAGCTAAGAGCGTAATTATTAGCTTGCTTTTAATTAATCTTAGTCCATAGCAAATTAACTAGAAAGCGGAAAGGTCCTAGGGGTTTAAACCCCTGTTTCTTCACTAGTTTTATTAAGTGGAAAACAATACCTTAAAAGACATAATACTAGCTTATAGTTATAGGTAGTAGTAATGTTTATTTACGTTAGAAGGGTTAATTAACTTAATAGTAGTAATCACAATAATAGCTAAATCTGTCTTTACGGATAAAGGCAATTTAGATTAAATAGTCTATTAGATTAGAAGTGACTTTTTAGTTAAGTTAAGGAAATAATCTTATTAATTTATCTTATTAAGGTAAATATAATAGTAGCTATAGTAGTGCTAGGCATTTAAGTTAAAAATCTAAAGTTAGGCGTGCATAAAGAACCTTAAAAGAATCTAGCTATAGGTAATCTCTTTATAGATTAAATAGTCCCTTTGCCTAGATAACTAATATCGTTATCCCTTATTGTGTTATTTATCCCTGCGATCCCCTGTATCCCTTGTGCTTGTTATCGCGAATACGCGCGTTTATGGGCGCGCGTATTATGGCACACATTATATAATTAGTCTCCTTTCTTAATAGTAAACTACTTACTTTATTTACTATAAATATATCTTTAAACTTATATAGCTCCTTAGGGATATCTTTAATAGTTTTATATACTTTTATCTTCTTATTATCTTTAAGGGTAATAAACTTATTTTCTATAACTCTTATAATAGTATATATAATAGCCTTATTATATATTACCTTTATAAACTTATAGGGAGTTATAAGTAAAAAGGCTATTTTCTTTTTCTTAAACTATTACTCTTATAAGTATAAATAAAGATATATATATTCTTTAGTAAGTATATATATTTTAATTAAGATAAGGCTTTCCCTTACTTTTAGGTCTTTATTTATAGCTATATATAGTAGCTTAAGGTCTTTTTCTTTCTCTCTTAAGTCTTTAATAGTAATAGGTACCTTATAAATACTATATTAAGGGACTATAAAGGCCTTTATTACTTAGAGAATAAGTACTATAGCCTTAGCCTAATTAAGCTTATAGTTTCTTAAAAATTTAATACTAATAATATTAAGCTTAGTATAGCTATCTAGATTTACTACTATTTTAATATCTTTATACTTATAAATAGTAACTAGTATGTTAAATTAATACTTAATTAGTACCTTAGTATTTAAGGTAAAGGTAAAAGCCTTTACTTTTACCTTAGGAAGTTTCCTTATTTATCTTAGGGCTTTTTCCTTAGCTTATTATACTTATTTATAAGGTAGTTTAGGCTATTATAGTTAAAATATTATCTCTTATTTCTAACTTTACTATTATTTAAGTATATAGCTAGGCCTTTTTCCTAGTCTTTATTCCTTTAATTTCTATATAGCTTATAACCTTAGGGTAAGTTATTTCTATAATATTAGGGATTTTTATATAATCCCTTATCTCTTAAATACTTAGGCTTTTACTTACTCTTTAGTATAGCCTCCTAAAATCACTAGGTAAGTTATATAACCTTCTCTTATATTTTCCTAGTAATAAAGGTATATAAGTTAATATAGTCCTATAGCTTAGGAAGTAACTTTATAAAGAATATAAGGGTATAAGACTTTTCTAGGGCTTTTTCTAAGTATATCTCTAGTAAATCTAGGAAAATCTTAAATTTAATAAGGCTTTAGCCCTTATATTACTTTATATTCTTAAGCTATATAGCTATTTAGGTATTATTTTATAAAGTCCTTAAGTAATATAAGTATCTAGGTCTAGAATTTATTCTAGTTATCCTTAAGATTATCCTAGCTATTAGCCTATTATTTATTAAGGTATTTATTCTATCTTACCTTATAATTAGTGTATATATAGTTAAGTATAAAGAGAATCTTTTAGTAATTATATTAGTATTTCTTCTTTACCTTATTAAAGGCATAGTTTAGGTTATTTATCTATATCTTATGCCTCTAGGGGTTTATAAGGTATTAAAGCTTAGTAATATTCTTAACTTTAACCTCTTAGTTACTATTACTTAAGAAAAGGCTAGCTTTTTACTTACTTTTCCCTTATGCTTCCCTTAAGCTACCTCTAATAAGGTTAATAAGCTCTTATTTTTATTTTTATAATATTTAGAGTTTTTCTAGCTAAGTAATTCACTTTAGTGTTACTATAGCTTTACTATAAGGGATAAAGGGTTTTATTATAAGCGTGGTTTTATTAGTATATAGTATATCTTTACCTATAGTATTACCCTTATTTAATTAGGTATAACTCTTATTTATTAGGGTTAGGTTATTATTTAATATTACTTTAGCGGATTAGGTGGTTTTCCTCCCTATATTACTCTTAGGTAGCTAGTAAGAGAAGCTTTAGAATTATAAGAATAATAATAGCTAGGTAAGAGATATAGGGGCTCTAGTATATTAACTAAAGCTTACTAGGTCTAAGTGTATTATATGTGCGAGTTACTAGCTTATAGCTAGTGGCTTGCTAGCGTCACGTGGACTTCGCCCTAGGGCGTGGCCTGTGTCTGCGAGGTGCGCTAGTGTACCTATGTTATAAGTGGGGCCTCACATGTAGCTTCTTTGCTTAGTTATAAAATCTATTCCTAGAAAAGAGGTATTAAAACCTATACTAAGTATAGTATAAGTCTAATTATAAGTATTTTTAGCTTATATTTTAAAAGATATATTTATAAAGTAGTTTTTATTAATTATATTATAGCTTACTTAGTTATTTTATTTATTTTAGTAGTCTTATTAGCTATAATTGAGGTTAGTATAGTAATTAGACTTTAATTCATGTTTTTATAAACCCCATAATTACTTTTTAATAGTTAAACTAAATTTCTTAGTATTTATACATAATTATTTAACCTTAATAATAAAAAATAAAAAATAGTTACATTTAATTACATATAATTACATATAATGTAATGTAATGTGAAAGGGTAAGGTATAATGTAATGTAATGTGTATTAAATACATTACATTAGAAATATGACACAATGTAATGTAATGTAATGCAATGCTCTGTAGCTAAACTAACTATTATCTAAGGGTTTAGAGAAAGCTATACTAGTAGTCTCTCTTTTCTTTATAGCTAAAGAAGCCTAAAAACATAATAAAAATCAAATTAAAGGAAAGTATATATAAGTAAATCCCTTTATAGAAATCCATAGCTTTAATTAGCTATTATAGCCTTAGTTATTCTAATTAACCTAGTTACTATAATCTATACTTATATACCTATTATATTAATTCTTCTCTTTACCTAACCTTATAGGTCTCTTAACCTAGCTTTTTATGTAAATTATTAATTTATTTAAATTAATTAAGGTTAAAAGAGCTAAATTTAGCAATGCCTTTATTATTATATTAGCTAGGTTATTACTACTATTAATTTACCTAACTTTATAGATCTCTCTTCTCTTATATAACTATTAAAGGGCTATAATATTAATTATAAGCTACTTCTCTTTTATTATACCTAGCTTTGTAAGGTATTTATATAATAAGAAAGAGTCTATATAGAGAATTATTAGGATTTAAGGCATCTTTAATTAGTCTATAATCTAATAAAGGGTTATAGATATTATATATGCAATATTAGCACCTTAAACTATGCTATATAGCTTAGATATAAGTGCACTATAGGTTATATACTTGCTCTTTATAGAGCTATATATAATAATATTCCCTTTCAAGGTAAAGGTATTATTTTCTTTTATTACCTTATTACTAATTATAATAATGTATTTAATTTGTAAACTAAGGTCTTTATTATTAGTAAGAGACCTATTTATAAATATAAAGAGTTTTACCTCTTTATGAGTTAAGAGAATATACTATAATCCCTACTACTAATGCTTAATTTACTACTTAAGGCGTTTATTAAGTTATAAGATATTATTAGTAAAGGGTTCTTAGTGTTATATAGTAATTAAGAGGTTATAAGATACTTCTAGTTAATAGACTATTATAATATAACTCCCTTAGGTCCTTTACTCTATATAATCTTGCTTTACTATTAGTAATTATAGGTTAATTTCCTTAATCTTCTAACTTTAGCCTTTTTAGGTTAGAGTTAGCAAATTATTAGCATTCTAGGTTAAGATATAGCTATTAAAGATAAGGGGATTTATAGTTATTAGGTATTATTTTTCTTTAGCTATAAACTTTGCTTTCTAAAGCTTTTTTTTTCTTTCTTAAAGAAGTTATTATTACTAAGGCCTAGTATATTATCTATTTATATTCCTATAATTTTAAAGAGATTCTTATTATTTAAGGCTATAATTAGTAAGTAAGGATTATATATTAAGGTTATTATCTTAAGGTTATCCCTATAGTAATAAAAATATATTACTTACTAGTAAGTTCTAGCCTTTATAATTCTATAGAGAGTTTTAATTACTTTTATTACTATACCTTCTAAAAAGAGGTATATAATTTTGTGAGAACAATGGTAGCTAGGCAAGAGGTATAGGGGCTCTGGTATATTAACTAAAGCTTGCTAGGTCTAAGTGTGTTATGCGTGCGAGTCACTAGCTTATAGCTAGTGGCTTACTAGTATTACATAGACCTAGCCCTAGGGCCTCGCTAGCCTATAGGGTGCGTAAGTGCACCTATTATTATAAGTAAGGCCTTATAATTACCCCCTTACTTATAGCTAGGCTTCTAAATAGCTTTTACTAAGTACCCTATAGCTATTTACTAAGTATTAGCTAAATTAAAAGAATAATAAATAATAAATAGCGCTTATATATAAATTTATCTATAACTCCTTATTATATTATAAACTTTTTCCTCTAGTAAATATAATTATCCTTAATTAACCTTATTTATACTTTATTTACCTTAACTCTTTAACTCTTAATTTATATCCTTTTACTATAAAGCTAAATATAATTTACTTCTATATTTACTTATATATACACTATCTTTAGACTAAGTACCTAGTCTTTAAGAAGCACTTACTAATTAAGATCCTTTTACTAGTAATTATATATAGTTTTCCCTATTCTTTAGTTAGCGTAGTAGCTAGAGGAAAATAATTAAAATATTATATTTAGTGTAATAAATATAGTAATATATATAAGATAGTAAGTTACTTAGTATTTTATTATCCTATAGCTGTAAATTACTAACTTTTCTATACTAGGCTATGCTAACTTTAGCTAGTGACTTCTAGGACCTTTTAGTTATTTATAAATAAGTTTAGGCCCTTATAGACACTACTATTACTACTAAGAATAAGGAGGGTATTCTTATGTTTTTAGATATAACTTACTATAGCTTTACTATATATATCTTAAATTTAGTAATAGGTTTTAACTATACTAATACCATATACTATATTACCTTTAGGCTAACTAGTGCTATAAAGGCATATTAAGTGCGTTAAATTGCTTATTTTTTACCTATTTCTTACTAACTTTTCTATATAAGCTACCTTTATTTTATACTGAAACTATCTAGTTTTATAGTAATAGCTATAAGTTTCCTTAGTAACTATAGCTTTCTTTCTCTCTTTTCTAGTTTATATATAGCTTTCCCTTGCTCTTTTACTTAGTCTTTACTAACTTTTCTATAGGAGAACCCTAAGAATACTATATTTATCTAGGAGGTAAGAATAGTCCTTTAGCTCTAGCCCTCTAACCCTAGGTATATAGCCTAGGTTATAGTAGTTTACTACTTTTACTATACTATAGAGGAGGTAATTTAAGGTAATAAGAACTAGGTAAAGTATAGCTTTAATAGCTAGAATATAGTCTCCTATATAGGGGCTATAATAGAGGGTTTTCCTATTATTTTACTTACGCTCTAAGCGTGTTTTCCTTTATTATTTAGTAGTATAACCTAGGCCTTTAGGTAATAGTTTTTATAGTAACTAGCGAGGTTAGGCCTTTTCTATAGCATATTTATATTCCTTTATAAGTGCCTTAATCCTATATTACTATCTTTATTACTAGACCTTAGTAACTAGTAAGGTTAGGTCTTTTTTATAGTATATTTATGTTTCTTTATTAGTGCTTTAATCCTATGTTATTACTTTTCTTACTAGACTTGTTTTAGTAAAATGCCTAAATTACGTGTTAAGTGCTTTCTATATCCTTTACTAGAACCTATTAGTTATATTTACTTAGCTAACCCTTTTATTTTACTAAGCATTTATTACTTTCTTAGGTTTTCCTATAGTTTTTAACCTCCTTAACTTTATACTTATTATCTTTATTCTCTAAGTCTAGTATTAGTATTTCCTTATCTCTAGTAACTTTATAGTAATTCTATAGCTCTAATAGGCTAATATAAAATACGTTATATAGCTAACTATATTTTTTAGGTAATATAAGTCTATATGCTTATTTTCCTATAGCATTAAGTACTTAAAATAGTCTAATAAATCTAGGGGTTAGCTTTTATTTTATATCCTTAAGCCTAATATTCTTTACTAATAATAATACTAGGTTACCTCTTTTTAGCGTAAATAGCTAGTAATACTAGTTATAGTACTTTGCTTAAGTCTTAGTAGCTTTTACCTAGTTTTACTTTAGCTACTTTTTAACTTTATATAGCTTTATAATATATATATAGGCTTTTAGTACCTCCCTTTCTTTAGTCTTATTCCTAAGAGCTAGGTAAAACTTAGGTAAATAGCCTATAAGGGAGTAATTAGAAAAGTAGCCTATGCTTTTATTTACTATATTATTATAGGTAAATTAGGCTATTAGAAGTAACTTAGGCTATATCTATTAGTTATTAGCTATAAAGTATTAAAGGTAATGCTTAAGTACTTAGTTTATTCTCTTTGTTTACCTATTAGTTTAGGGGTAAAATACTATAAAAAGCCTTTACTTTATATATAATAAGTAGTATAGGTTTAACTAGAATTAGCTTATAAAGACTAATCCCCTATTAAATATAATACCCTCTAGTGCCCTAAACCTTAGTTTAATCTCCTTATAGAAAAGCTTTACTAGTTTAGCTATATTAATTATTATAGTTATAAGTAAGAAAATAAAGTACTTAGTAAATTAGTCTATAATCACTAGGATTATATTAGTCTCTTATTTGCTTACTTAGGTAACTAGTAATCCTATAACGAAATCTATTAAGATTTCTGCCTATAGTTACTATAGTATTAGCAGGGATTTAAGGCTTCTATATAGGTAATGCCTTCTAGCTACTACTTGCTAGCAAACCCTATAGCTTATAATATAGTTAGATACTAACTTGTTTATACCTAGCTACTAGAAGTAATGCTTTAATAGCTTAAGAGTGTATTTAGTCCTAAAGTAACTTACTAGTGAATTATTATAGTATAGCTATAGAAGCTTCTATTATAAGATAAGCTCCTAGGGAATAACTACTTACTCTTAGTATATTAGGAGGCCCCTTATACTATATAACTATAGACTAGCTTTTCCCTTACCTTTTACTAGGGAATTATTAATCTTATTATCTTACCTTTATAAATCTAAATCTTAATCCTATGCCTTCTATAGTAATTACGCTAATGGTTTATTTAGCCTAGATTAGTAGGGATTTAGTAGCTTAATAGTCTCCTATATCTCTTATACTATACTAATATCTTAGATATATACTACTTTCTCCTAGAAATTACCCTTATTTAGCTAATCTTTTACTAGATTTATAGTAGCTAACTAGCCTCTTAACTAGGCTACTCTAGTCTCTAGAGCTCTCTCTATAGTGGCTAAGGTATTTTCCTCCCCTAAAGGCATCTTACTAAGCCTTTTTACTAAGACTAGGGTATTTTCCTCCCCTAAAGGCATCTTACTATATCTTCTTTAATACATTAAGACTAGGGCATTTTCCTCCCCTAAAGGTATCTTACTATATCTTCTCTTATATATTAGTATCTCTTCTTTTACTAGTTCTTTAGTAGCTACTATTTTCTTTTAAAGCTTTAGTAAAAGTAACCTATTTATTAAGGGTTTGCCTTTATAATTAAACTATCTTAATAGTGTATTTACTAGGTTACTCTTCCTAGGTCTATGCCTAATTATAAAGTAAAAGAGGTAAAGAAATATATACTATCTAGCCTATTTTCTATTTAGCTTTTACTACTTTATAAAAGTCTATAAGTTATAGTAATCTAATAGGACCTTTACTAGGGTTACTATACCTTTAATGTAGTGTTACTAGTGTTTAAATAACTTTACTATAGTAAGTAGCTCCTAATCCGCTATACTATAATTATGTTTAGTATTTGTAAACTTCCTTAACTAAAATGCTATAGAATACTATTAGCCCTTATTATTTTGCTAAGATAAGATTCCTACTATTATAAAGACTAAAGTATTTATCTTAATACGCACTAGCTAACTTAAGTTATAATAATAGAGAAAAGATGCCTATTAAAAGGTATCTTTTAGCTAGTTAAACACTAGCTATTCTCTTTCCCTAAATATAAACTTCCTAGTCTAGATGCCATTTTAACTACCTTTTATTAGTATATATAAGGGTACTATAATCCTAGAGTATTAGTAAATAAACCTTTAGTAAAAGTTATAAAATCCTAGGAAGGACTATATATCTTTAAAGCTTATAAGCTCCTTCTAGTCTTAGATTATATTTACTTTATATATATCTATTAAAATACTATTAACTAATAGGATAAACCCTAGGAATTTTACTAATTCCTAGTAAAATAAACACTTTAAGGGTTTTATATATAACTTTACTAACCTTATATATTTTAAAACTTCCTTAATATATATAGTGTGCTTCTCTTATATTTTTAAGAAGATAAGGATATTATCTAGATACACTATATAAATAGTATTTACTAGCCTATAAAGCGCTTTATAAATATAGCTTTAGAAAGTAGCTAGTATATTAGTTAGCCTAAAGGGTATTATAAGGTATTTATAGTGTTTATAGTAGGTATAAAACACAGTCTTTTACTTATTACTCTCTTTAATATAAATTTAATAGTAAGCATCCTTAATATTAATCTTTAAGAAGTAGTAAGCTTCTTAGCACTAGTCTAGGATCTTTAAAATTAGGGGGAGAGTGTAGTAATTCTTTTATATTACTTTATTAAGTCCTTAATAATTTATATATAGTTAAAGCGTTTTATCCTTCTTTAGCATAAATAGGATAGGTATACTTATAAGGCTCTTAGAGGGTTTTATCTAGCCTTTTTATAGGTTTTTATTAATGTATTTATAAAGCTCCTTTAACTTACTTTAGGAGAGAGAGTAAATTAGTCTATATAGGGGCATAGCCTTAGGTATTAGGTTAATTATATAATTAGTCTCCTTTCTTAATAGTAAACTACTTACCTTATTTGCTATAAATATATCTTTAAACTTATATAATTCCTTAGGGATATCTTTAATAGTTTTATATACTTTTACCTCCTTATTATCTTTAAGGGTAATAAACTTATCTTCTATAACTCCTATAATAGTATATATAATAGCCTTATTATATATTACCTTTATAAACTTATAAGGAGTTATAAGTAAAAAGGCTATTTTCTTCTTCTTAAACTATTACTCTTAAGAGTATAAATAAAGATATATATATTCTTTAGTAAGTATATATATCCTAATTAAGATAAGGCTTCCCCTTACTCTTAGGTCTTTATCTATAGCTATATATAGTAACTTAAGGTTCTTTTCTTTTTCTCTTAAGTCTTTAATAGTAATAAGTACCTTATAAATACTATATTAAGGGACTATAAGGGCCTTTATTACCTAGAGAATAAGTACTATAGCCTTAGCCTAATTAAGCTTATAGTTTCTTACAAGTTTTAATACTAATAATATTAAGCTTAGCATAGCTATCTAGATTTACTACTATTTTAATGTCTTTATACCTATAAATAGTAACTAGTGTGTAAAATTAATACCTAATTAGTACCTTAGTATTTAAGGTAAAGGTAAGAGCCTTTACTTTTACCTTAGGAAGTTTCCTTATTTATCTTAGGGATCTTTCCTTAGCTTATTATATTTATTTATAAGGTAGTTTAGGCTATTATAGTTAAAATATTATCTCTTATCCCTAACTTTACTATTATTTAAGTATATAGCTAGGCCCTTTTCCTAGTCTTTATTTCTTTAATCTCTATATAGCTTATAACCTTAGGGTAAGTTATTTCTATAATATTAGGGATTCTTATATAATCCCTTATTTCCTAAATATTTAAGCTTTTACTTACTCTTTAGTATAGCTTTCTAAAATCACTAGGTAAGTTATATAATCTTCTCTTATGTCTTCCTATTAATAGAGGTATATAGGTTAATATAGTCTTATAGCTTAGGGAGTAACTTTATAAAGAATATAAGAGTATAGGACTTTTCTAGGGCTTTTTCTAAGTATATCTCTAGTAAATCTAGGAAAATACTAAATTTAATAAGGCTCTAGCCCTTATATTATTTTATATTCTTAAGCTATATAGCTATTTAAGTATTATAGTTTATAAAATCCCTAAGTAATATAAGTATCTAGGTTTAGAATTTATCCTAGTTATCCTTAAGATTATCCTAGCTATTAGCCTATTATTTATTAAAGTATTTATCCTATCTTACCCTATAGTTAGTGTGTATATAGTTAAGTATAAAGAGAATCTTTTAGTAATTATATTAGTATTTCTTCTTTATCTTATTAAAGGTATAGTTTAAGTTATTTATTTATATCTTATGCTTCTAGGGGTTTATAGGGTATTAAAGCTTAGTAATATTCTTAACTCTAATCTCTTAGCTACTATTACTTAAGAAAAGGCTAGCTTTTTACTTACTTTTTTCTTATACTTCCCTTAAGTTACCTTTAAGAAATTTAATAAACTCTTATTCTTATTCTTATAATCTTTAGAGTTTTTCTAGCTAAGTAATTTACTCTAGTATTACTATAGCTTTACTATAAGGGGTAAAGGGTCTTATTATAAGTATAGTTTTATTAGTATATAGTGTGTCTTTACCTATAGTATTACTCTTATTTAATTAGGTATAACTTTTATTTATTAGGGTTAGGTTATTATCTAATATTACTCTAGTGAATTAGGTAGTTCTCCCCCTTATATTACTCTTAGGTAGCTAGTAAAAGAAGCTTTAGAATTATAAGAATAATAGTAGCTAGGTAAGAGATATAAGGGCTCTAGTATATTAACTAAAGCTTGCTAGGTCTAAGTGTGTTATATATGTAAGTCACTGGCTTATAGCTAGCGGCTTGCTAGTGTCACGTGGACCTAGCCCTAGGGCCTCGCTAGCCTGTGGGGTGCGCAGGTGCACCTGTTATTATGAGTGGGGCCTTACAAATTTGCTTAGGGAAGGTTATAATAATTAGCTTATTTAGGTTTATATAAGATTAAATATAGGCTTATATAATGTCTTATAACTAAAGGTAAATTTTATTTTACCTTAATAATAAAGTAAGGGTTATAATAATCTATTAGCTTAATTACTATATTATTAGTAATTAGGTTAAGATAGCCTCTTTTCCTCTATTATTATACCCTTATATAATAAGGTATAACTTCTTATATAGTAGTTTAGTCCCTTTTCCTTTAATCTCTTAAACTATATAAGAATTAAAGATCCTATAGCCTTTATACTTAGTAGGATTAAATATTATAAATCTAAATATATTATAAGCTTATAGGGTATTAATCTTAGCTTAGTTAGATTATTTAAAGGGAGTTCTTAGGGTTATAATCTTTCTCTCTTAGTAAAGTTAAAAGGTAAGCTTTTATTTAGCCTTTTCTTTTACTATAAGGAATACTATATTTAGCATTTCTTTAGCTAGAATCTCTTTAAATAATACTTTCTCTTAGTCTTTATTAATAAATATAAGGGGATTTATAGGTTTAATAGCTTTATTAGGATTATAAGCCTAGGCCCTAATTACCTTTACTTTTATTACCTTAAGGTAATTAGCTTTATAGCTTTTTATAAGGGTGGCTTTTATTACCTTAAGATAAGCTATAGGTTTTTTAACTTTATAGCTTTTTATAAGGCTTACTTTAGTATTATAAGTCTCTTTAAGCTTCTTTATAACCTTATTAATATAGAATTAAACTATAAGGGCTTTCCTTAGCCTCCCTTACTTTGTCTTTACTAGTATCTTTTTTTTTTTTACCTTACTATTCTTTACTAATAGCTTATTTTCCTTAGCTCTCTTATAAGAAAGGGCTATCTTATAAAGAAAGGCCTTTAAGCCTAGGTTATATTCCTTAATACTTTAAAGGCTTTACTTATTAGCCCTTATATACTATAAGTTTTTATAGTATAGCTTTATTACTATAAAGTAAAACTTAGCTAGGCTATAAGGTATCTTAACTATATAAGTTTTCTTATTAGTAACTAATAGCTTATAAAGGCTATACTATTTACCTTTTTCTCTTTATATATATATATTAGCTTATAGTAGTAGCTAATATATTAGTAATATATTAAGGCTATTCTAGGCACTAAGGGCCTTATAGACTTATCTCTTAGCTAGGTAATAGTAAACTTTATTAGTTACCTTTTAAATTACTTTAGCTTATTAAATAATAAAGATACTTAGTAATAACTTATTTATTATTTATAAGTAAGCTTTAAAGACTAATAGTATAAGTATAAGGCTATTAAGACTTACTAAGTTATTAATAGCTTTAATAGCTATTTAAAGTTATTACTTAGGAGTAATCTCTTCACTAATTAAATCTATAATAATATTATAAGCCTAGTAAAGAGATTTATAATATCTTTTAACTTTTCTAATACTATTATAAGCTTTAATTAGTATCTTATTAATTTTAATTAATATTAAGTAAGTATAATACCTAAATTTAGCTAAAGTAAAGTTATTACTAGTATTATAAATAATCTAATCTAGAGGGCCTAGATAAGTATTTATTTACTGCTTCTTAATTATATCCTAAATATTCTAAGCTTTTTACTTCTTTAAGTTATGAAATTAAGCTACTTAAAATAAGGTTACTAAATTAATAATACAAAGAACTAGTTAGCTATTAATTAATATAATATTTATAATAATTGTATAATTAAAGTTATAGTTATTCTTAATTAAGAACTTAAATTAGCTAGAGGCCTTTTTATTTATTTAATAATAGTAATTAACTTTAGTAAGCTTCTTTATTATATAGTATTTAATATTATAACTAGCTTATTAAAGGATCTTTATAAGCTACTAAATTAAAGAATAACTAAACCTCTAGTAAAGCTAATAAATCTCTCCTTTTAATAGGTAAAAAGTAGTAGTTTCTCTTACCTTTAAAAGTCACTAAGGGTAGCCTTATTTATATATAATAAGAATAGTCTTATTATTTTAAATTAATATATTAGTAAGGTTATTAATCTTAACCTTTATTTTATTTATATTAGTAAGGGAAAAGAGAAAAGGTATAGTAATATTAAGAATATAAAAGTTAATTTAGCTAAGCTTTATAAGCATATAAATAATACTATATATTATTACTAATCTAGCACTAAAGCTAATAACTTCTAGGTTATAAAGTTTAATTATTCATAATAGTATTAATCTTAGTAAGGCTCTAGCCTATACTAGACTAGTAATTAATTAGCCTAAGGCTTTTATATCTAGTATAATTTCTCTAAAGACCTCTTTAAAATAGTATTCTTTAGATATATAATAGATTAAATTATTCTTATTAAAACCCTTTTTAAGGTATAGCTCTTACTTAAGTAAAGTATATAAAAAAGCCTAATTCTTAAGTATTTTAAGTATATTAATATTATTTATTATTTATAATCCTAAGTAAAAGAATTATATAATACTAAGGTATACCTTTAATAATAGCTTTTTCTTAATACTCTTATTATTATTATCTTAGGCCTAAGTATAAGCCTTAAGCTATATTTCCTAGTCTTTTACTTCCTTTACCTTAGGGTTATTATTACTTTTAAATAAAGTAAGAAATACTTAGAACTTTTTCTTTATAAGAGATAAGTAATAGTTTTTACTAGCTTATTACCTTTTTTTCTCTTTTTAATACTTAGTATTAGTATAGTTTAATAACTAGTAATTACTCTTACTATAAATAAAGTATTACTTGTTAAAAATAAGATCTATTTTTAGCCCTTTCTAGTTAAAGGACCTTTCAATTACTAGCTTACATTGCAAGCCTAATAGCTACACTGTAGCTATTAATAGTCACGAAGGTAGCTATTAATGGCTACGTTATAACTATTAATAGCTGCAACTAACCGTGTGAATGACTAATCCAAATCAATTGTGAATTATTCAATTGCGTTATAGCTATAAGCGTAGTCACAACCACAGCGCCACTAGTAATTAGGTAAGCTAGGGTAATGTAAGCAGGTTACCCTATATATAGGTTACCCTATAGCTATCTTTAATAGCGATTTTCTCTTTAACTAGAGGTTATACAAAAGTCTTACATATAGTAAATTAAAGCTAGAAGATAGGGCTTTTATTTAATATAGGAATATTTTTTAGACTAAAATTTAGTGCATATAGGTTACTAGTTTGTATAGTAGTGAGTTGATTTTTTGGATTTTATATATAAATAAATTTTACGGAAAATAAAAAGTGGCTTATAAGACCTCTTTAGCGGTCTAGATTCACTAATATAATTAGTGAGTATATAAGAGAAAGAAAATCTTTTTAATCTAGCTAGATAGCTAGGC
Organism: Epichloe hybrida; assembly: GCA_019022495.1. Taxonomy (NCBI): domain Eukaryota; kingdom Fungi; phylum Ascomycota; class Sordariomycetes; order Hypocreales; family Clavicipitaceae; genus Epichloe; species Epichloe hybrida. The sequence continues at coordinate 1,052,886 of JAFEKR010000013.1, forward strand.
CTCTTAATTTAAATAACTGCATTGCATATATAACGTCACTAAAATCAATTCTATTAGTATATAAGATATCGTAAAAGTCATCTAGATTAAATTCTATTAGTTAATAACTGCCATAAACTTCCGTTACGTTACGTTAAATCTTTAACATAGTGGTTCTATTAGTCCCTAACTATAAAGCTACACCTGTATAGCTATTGCTAGCTAGTAACTAGCTCCCTATATTTTAATAGGTTATAAGCCTAGCCTATTACTATAAAATTCTTTCTAGTGCACTTTGCGTATAGTTATAGAAGACTTCCCTTTTATAAAATAGGAAGAACCCGCGAGATAGAAGCTAATTCCCTTCTATAAAAAGGAATTATTATAATTACAGAAGACTTCTCTTCTATAAAACAAGAAGCGTATAAGTGATATAGAAGCTTTCCCTTCTATAAAAAGGAAGTTTAGCAAGTATAAAAGCTTTTCCCTTCTATAAAAAAGGAAATTCAGCGCAAATAGAAGCTTTTCCCTTCTATAAAAAGGAATTTTAGTATAAATAGAAGACTTCCTTTCTATAAAATTAGAAGATAGATACTAATTAATAAGGTTAGGGGCTTTCTGCCCCTAATCTTAGTGCGCAAGAGGTTCTAAATAATTAGCTAAAAAAGCAGGTTATTAAGCAATAAGATGCTATTAATCTATTATTACAGAAGCTAGAGGCTCTAACTATAGCTATTAATAATAGAGGCATAGAGAGTGTGAAAGCTACTAAGCTCACTAGTTAGCAGCAAGTTCAGTAGCCTATTTAAGATAAGGCACTTAAATCTAGCTCTATTTAAGCTGCCTTTAATAATTTAGTTATTAAGGAATTTAATAAGAGGGTTTATAGCTTCCCTAAGACTGCTAAGCTTAAAGGAGCTGAAAATTTTAATTAATAAAAACAGGCCCTAGCTATCTAATTTAGAGCTTTAGGCATGCCTAATTTTCTAGATAATCCGGATATTTCTAGAGTACTAGGGGACGCTAACTAAGCTATTATCCTTATGTTACTAAGGGATAGTTATATAGAAGGCCCCTAAGCCACTATAATATAGTAAAAATCACCTAAAGAAACCTATAATTTACTTATATAGCAGTATTTATATAGCACTAAAATCCAGAGGGGGTCCCTATATTCTAAATTTTATAACCTAAATTTTCATGGTTTTAAGGGGACTTTAGAAGCCTTTAATACAGTCTTTAATAATCTACTAGCTAGATTATTAATTTTAGGGGTCCTAATTAATCCTATATATTAAGTTAATTAATATATTTAATCCCTAAAATTAACCTTCCCTTAGTAGGCTAAGAGGTAATAATTTAGTACGCGTATAAATAAAGCTATAAGGGCTCCCTTAGATACCCTAAATCTTTAATTTCTAATAGTAAACCTTCTAGCTAAACAGAGGGATAAGTTATCTATAGTATTTAAAGCCTTAAATTATAGGGCTAAAGACTAAGAAAAGGGTGCTAAAGATAAGGAAAAGGCCCCTAAAGGTTAGAAGAAGAAAAAAGAAGGCTCTAAAGAAAATAAGGGCTCTTTTAATTTTAATAAGAAGAAAAAGAAGTAAAAGGGTTAGAAATTAGATAAAAAGAATACTAAAGAACTTACAGAGGGTTCTTTTATACTAGGGAATTATAACCTTTCTAACGGAGCCCTTAATCTATATAAGAAACCTAGCTCTTATAGGACTAGTTATAAGAGCTCTAGCAATAGTAGCTCTAATTCTAGCTCTAGTAATTCAGATAATAAAAAAACAAGAAATTAATACCTTAAATGGTTTTAATTATTATAGTAAAGACATAAAAAAGGCTTTATTATATAATATAGGTTTAACTATATATATAGTTAATTCTAGGGAGGTCTTTAGGGATTATACCCCTTATAAAAAGGGGGAATCTAACCCTATTATAACTAGTGGTGGCCCTATTTATCCTAAGGGCTATGGTAGTGCTATTTTTAAGGTCTTATATTAAAAGAAACCTAATAAATATAGGACCTTAGTGCTAAAGGATACTCTATATTTTCCTTAGCTTAATATTAATATAGTTAGTGGCTTTATTCACAATATATCTAGTGGTTACTTTATAAAAAACTATCTTTATCTTAAAGATAGGTCTTATATTACTACCTTAGATATAGAAAAACATGGTTTTTTCTTTCACGTTAAAAACCAATTTACACTAACATTACATAAAGGGCCCTGTAATAAATCTCATTATTTCTAACCTTTTACCTATGCTAGCTTTAGGGGTCATAGCTATCTAATTAGCTACCCTATAGAGGTTTAAATTCCCTCTAAAAAGCTAGATTAAGCTTCTAATTTAAACGAAATCGCTAAAATCAACGAAAATAATAATAATGTTAAAGAAATTATACAGGATAATTTAGGGGATTTAGTCCCTTCTCTAATGCCTATAGCCCTAGGTTAGATCCCTTATAAATCTAAAGATATAGATTTAAGGGTATTAGAGAGCCTTAGTAAAGGAAAAAGGTCTCTAATACTTCCCTAAGAGGCCTATGGTTCTTAAGGGGTCTAGCAGGGGACTAATAAAGAGGGCCCTAATCTAGATCCAAATCTAGACCCTAATTTAGGCCCTAAAGATCTTTAATATTAAAAGTTACTAGAACTAGCTAGCCTATAGCATGTATAATTAGGGTACCTAGGGCTTCCTTTGCTAAAGAAAACAAGCCTTACTACTAAAGGAATCCCTAATTTTTCTAAAATTAAGGATAAAGACTTTAAATAAATAGCTTATAATTAATCTAAGGCAGTATAAAGACCTAGAAAATTAGCTATCCCTAACCCCCCTAGAGCTCTAGATTAAATAGAGGGGGATACGCTAAAAATTAGCCCTATACTATATAATAAACAGTTAATTTGCTTATTTCTAGTTAATTAAAAAACTAGATATAAGTAGGTGTTCTTATTACCTAATAAGGAAGGCCTAACTGTTTATAAGGCTATTAAGGGCTTCTTTAAAAGGCTTAAAAATTAACTAGGTTAATATCCTAGGCACCTGCACTTTAATAGGGGCTAAGAAATCGATTCTAGTTATTAAACCTAGTTAAATTCTAAGGGAATTAAATTTATAACTTCTAGTCCCTATATTCATAAGCAAAATAGATTAGTAAAGCGTTTTATTTATACTATTCTAGATCAATTAAGGGCTACTATCTAGTGGGCAAAATTACCCTTATATCTATAGTGTTTTGTATTACCTATAGTTATTAACCTAGTTAATATAACTGCTAATACTACAAAGGATAAAAGCCCTAAATAACTACTAGCTAGGGAGCTAAATTAGCCTTATATAACTAATATTAGTAGTATTAGAGCTATAGAATCTCACTATAAGATTCTAATCCCCCTAGAAAAACAACCTAAAGCCAAGAAGTTAGTAGCTAGGACTATCCCTAGAAGGTTATTAGCTATACTAGGTTCTAATACCTATCTAGTGTACATCCCCTCTAAAAGGCTAGTTATAAAGACTAGCTTTATTAAGATTATAAAACCTATAGGTCTTATCTCTAAAGGATTACCTAGGCTTTCTATAGGGAATAACCCTTTAGAGAGGGAAAATAATTTAGAAAATCAAGATCTAAATTAAGGTTTAAAGGATTACCCTATAGATAATATAGGAGGTCCCCCTATAGGTTAAGAAAAACACCCTATAGGGCCTATATAACCCCCTAAGGAACTAATTCTAAAGGCCTTAGAGGAGGCTATGCCTATAACCAGAGCTTTACACTCGTGTAGTGTAGTTTTTTATGTAGTTTTTTTGTTTAATTTTATATCTAGCTAGTTATTAAAGTTATTATCCTAAAAATCACGTAATCCTATAGAGTAAGATTCTAAGAAAAATACTATATATAAATGTGGGTCCGAAAGTGGGCCCTAGGCCCACAAATTGGAAATACTACATTTGTAGTGTTTTTAAGTGCTAAAATGTAGTGAAATGTAATTTTTCTAATTTATGGCCGAAGGATCCACTTTTAGACCCACTTTTATATATAACTACACTGTAGTTTTTAAGTTAGCTATCTAAAAATAGAAGTTTTATATCTATATGTATTTTGTAAGATTAGATATTAATTATTTGTTAGAAAAAAAAAACTACAAGATGTAGTGTAGTGCAAAGCTCTGCCTATAACTTCACTAGGAAATTAGTTCTTAACTCTGGACCTAGATTTTAATAAAATTACTAACTTTAACCCTAATATTAACCCTATAGATATTAATATTAGTTTTTCTTTTTCTCTAGATTTTATAAAAGAAATCTACTTTAAGGTATAGGAGAAGCTAAAGGAAAATAACCCTAATAGCCCTAAACCTAAACCTAAGACCTAGAAGTAAGCTATATCTAGCCTTAAAAGGAATAAATAAATAGAAACTATATATAAGGAATATAAATAGCTTCTAAAGGCTAGTACTTTTAAATTTATAGGGAAAGACTAAGTACCTAAAGGCTAAAAAGTACTAAAGAATAGGCTTATTTATAAGCTTATAAAGAATAAAGAAAATAATCCTTTAAAATACAAGGCCTAACTTATTACTAAGGGATTTATGCAAATTAAAGGTCTAGATTATCTAGAGACCTTTGCAGCTATAAGCATTCCCCCTAGCTAGAGGATTTTACTAGCCTTAGTGGCTTAGAATAACTAGGAAATCAAATAGGTTGATTTTATAGGAGCTTTTCTTAATAAAAAGCTATAATAATAGATTTATATAGTTATTCTAGATGGATTTATTAAATTCCTTAAAGAAAATCCTAAATTAGCTAAATTAGCTAAAAGTTTTAGCTATAAACCCTCTAAAGATTAAGTAATTCTATTATAGAAGTCTTTATATAGCCTAAAACAAAGCTTAAGGGAGTGGTAATAAGCACTAATAGTAATGCTAAAGTCCCTAGGATTTAATTCTCTTATATCTAACCTAGCTATATTCTATAATACCTCTACTAAAACCTTTATTATTATATACGTAAATAACTACCTTCTAATTAGACTAGATTTACCTTATATCTAAAGACTTAAAAAGGAACTTTATAAAGTCTATCTAATAGAAAATAGGGGGCTTACTAAATTCTTCTTAGGGGTTTAAATTATATAAGATAGACCTAATAGAGTACTAAAAATTCATTAATCTTAGTATATCTTAGAGGCTTTAAATTAATTTAATATGCTAGATAGTAAGCCTATTAGCATACCTCTTTAGCTAGGCATTTTAGCTACGTAAACCACTAAGCTTTTAATAGCTAGTAAAATTAAGCTTTATTAGTATATTATAGGGACTATAATATACCTAATGTTGCTTATAAGGCCGGACATGGCCTTTACACTTTAGTGGCTATCTATAGCACTAGCTAGGCCCTATATAGAGCACCTAAAAGTAACTAAAAATCTGCTTAGGTACTTATTAGGGACTAAATTCCTCGCTATAATCTATAGGGGAGACCCTAAAGGTATAGCTAGCAAAAGCCTAATAGGTTATTATAACAGTGATTTTGCAAGGGATAAAAAGACCTCTAAATTAACTTACGCTTATTTATTTAAGCTAGCTAGTGAACCTATTAGCTAGAAATCAAAGAAAGCTAGTATAATAGCTCTATTAACATTAGAAGCTAAAGCTAACGCTATCTATAAGACCTTCTAGGAGCTATAGTAGCTTTAGGGCTTATTTAAGAAGCTAAAACCCTCTATTTCTCCCCTTATCTAGATATATTACAATAATTAAGGCGCTATAACCACTGCCTATAACATTGCCTTACATAGCTATATAAAGCATACCTTACTAAAGTTTAACTATATTAGGTAATAGGTTTTAGAGGGTTTAGCTAAGATTAAATATCTAGATACGAAGTTAATGCCTCTAGATAGTCTAATAAAGCCTCTATTTAGACCTCTTTATTAGGCTTTTATTAAGCTCTTAGGGCTTAATAATCACTAAAAACTAACAACTAAATCCCTTTAATAAGGAACTAAAAACAACGCTAAAAAGGGAGCTATATTTAATAATAGCTAGGAATTTAAAAAGGAGGTCTTTTATCTTTTCCTATTTTTTCCCTTTTATCTATTTTTATCTAAAAGTTCTTATTTACCCTATATCACTTTGTACGCTTTTAATTAGCTTATATATAATTCTTTTGTAAAGAGGGTGTTAAAAATAAGACTTATTTTTAGCCCTTTTTAGTTAAAGGACCTTTTAATTACTAGCTTATATTATAAGCCTAATAGCTACACTATAGCTATTAATAGTCGCAAAGGTGGTAATTAATAGCTACGTTATAGCTATTAATAGCTATAACTAACCATGTGAATAACTAATCTAAATTAATTGTAAATTATTTAATTATGTTATAGCTGCAAGCATAGCTATAACCGCAGCGCTACTAGTAATTAGGTAAGCTAGGGTGACGTAAGCAGGTTACCCTATACGTAGGTTACCCTATAGCTATCTTTAACAGCGATTTTTTCTTTAACTAGAGGTTATACAAAAGTCTTACATATAGCAAATTAAAGCTAGAAGACAGGGCTTTTATTTAATGTAGGAATATTTTTTAGACTAAAATTTAGTGTATATAGGTTACTAGTTTATAAAGTGGTAAGTTGATTTTTTGGATTTTACATATAACTACATTTTGCGGAAAATAAAAAGTGGCTTATAAGACCTCTTTAGCGGTCTAGATTCACTAATATAATTAGTGAGTATATAAGAGAAAGAAAATCTTTTTAATCTAGCTAGATAGCTAGGCCTCTTAATCTAAATAGCCGCATTGCCTATATAACGTCACTAAAATCAATTCTATTAGTATATAAGATATCGTAAAAGTCATTTAGATTGAATTCTATTAGTTAATAACTGCCACAAACTTCCGTTACGTTACGTTAAATCTTTAACGTGGTGGTTCTATTAGTCCCTAACCGTAGAGCTGCACCTGTATAGCTGTTGCTAGCTGGCAACTAGCTCCCTACATTTCAATATTACTTAGGTTATTTAAAGTTATTATAATAACTTTCTTTTCCTTAGTCTCTTTAATTTTATTAGCTATATTAGTAATCTATAAATATTACCTTTAATAAGTCTTTATTTTAATACTAATAATATTAGTTACTTCTTATAATACTCTTTATAATTATAATTAACTTATAAAGATTATTAATAAGGTTCTTAAAGCCTAGTGTATATATATACTTTATTACCTAATATTTAGGAATACTAAAGACTATATTTAAGGTTTACTTATAAAGCTTTATATTTACTATATTAATAAGATATAACCCTTTATAAACTCTCTTTAAGGTAATTAATAAAATCTTAAAATACTTAAGCTTACTTTTTTTAAGGTTTTAAGTAATAATATTCTTAAGGGTTATATTACTTTACTTATAGTAATAAAACTATTAATTACTCTTTATTTTAAAGTATTAGTAGATATTTATAATTATCTCTTTATAAGAGAGATTCTTACTAGTAAAGTAATTAAGAAAGTATTACTTAGTATCTCTTATTAATATAATAGGAAATACCTTACTAAAATATAACTTAAAAAAGTTAATATAGTTATACTTATTTTTAAAGAGTATAAGCTTTAGTAAAAGAAAGTTATATAGCTTTTTACTATATTAATTACTATTCTTATATATTTTTATAAGCTTAGATATTTTCTTTATAATTTATTTATTTAAAGAGAAAAATTAAAAAAAGGTAAGCTATTAAGAGTTAAACTCCTAATATAACTAAGATTATTATAGGGGTTTTTATAAAGAATATAGTAATTATTCTTTTTATAAGTAAGGAATATTAAGGAAAGTCTTTAAGGTAATAGCTTATAAGGGTTATACATAAGGTAATTTAGGAGATTATAACTTATCCCTTAGCTATAGAGTTATTATTATTTCTTAAAGTATATATTTAAGAGCTATTAAAATAAGAAAGCTTACCCCTTAGCTAATATAAATACTATTATTTTATAAAGAGTTTTATAGCTTTCTTATAAGCTTATTAATAATCCTTCTAAATATATTTTTAGTTTAACCTTTAAAATTTTCTTTAAAGTTTTTCTAAAGGTTTTTTTCTTATTAATTCTAATACTTACTAGTATAAATAAACCTTATAATTTAATTATTAAGCTTAAGCTATATAGTAGTCTTTAGGTTTAGTTAAGTAAGCTTTTTTTAGTTTTTTATCAGTATAAATAAATATAGCTATAGTTACCTTAGTAAATTATTTTTTCTAGTTTTTTAAAAGCTATTATTAAAGACCTTTAAGGTACCTTAGTATTAGGTAAAGTAAAATAAGGAGTTTATTTTATTAATAGTTTAATATTTAATTTTATTCCTTTCTTAAGAAAGGTTTAGTTTTCTTAAATAATTAAAATAAACTAAATAATAATATAATAATAGGGTAATTTCTATGCTTATTAAGAGGGATAAACTAGGTAAATCTAAAAAATAGGTAAAATAGGATAAATAGGGTAGGATAAATAAAATAAATAGAATAGGATAAATAAAGGCAAATAATAAAAATAATAGAAAAAGGGTAAAAGAAGGAAAAATAGTAAAAAAGAGAGAAATAAGCTATAAAGATAGTATAGATATAGAAGTAACTTAATACCTAAAGCACTAAGGTATAAAAAGCTATAAAGAAAAGAAAAGAGGTTATAAAGAGAGTGTAAAAAGAGGTTATATAAGTTAGCTAGCTTAGCTAAGGGTTATTTTTAATATTAGGTTTAAATAAAATACCTTATAATAATAGATTTAGTTATTTAGTTTGTTTTCTTATAATAGATAATAAGATTAATAATTAACTAAATATCCTACAGGCCTAAGAGTTAATAAATTAATCCCTTAGAAGTCTAATAAGCCTATAACTAGGATTTTAGTTTATTTTCCTTTAGTATACTTTATAATTATATCTCTTTACCTAAATAGCCTATATAAGTTAGCTTAAGAGATAAGGGGCTATATTGTTTATAAAAATATCTTTTTTTATAATACTTAGCTTATTTATAGTTATAGTTATTTAATAATTAGTATTAGTTATACTAAGGAATATTATACTAGTATTAAGGGTTAAATTTAATAATAGTAATAAAGTTAATAATAATAGCTAAGAAAAGAGAGAAGGAGAGAAATCTAGCTAGAAAAGAAAGTAAGTAAAAAGGGGGAAAAGTAAGGTAGTAATATAAAGCTATTATAAGCGATGTGGGGTTACTTATAATGTAGCTAATTACATTACGTGTATCCCTTTGGTAGACATACACTTTAGCCACAGCTAGACTAACTATTGTCCGAGGGTCCGGAGGAAGCCACAATTATCAATATTATCATTATCAATATTATCATTATCAATATCATCATTGTCAATATCATCATTGTCAATATCATCATTATCAATATCATCATTGTCAATATCATCATTATCAATATCATCATTATCAATATCATCATTATCAATATCATCATTATCAATATCATCATTATCAATATCATCATTATCAATATCATCATTATCAATATCATCATTATTAATATCATTATTATCAATATCATCATTATCAATATCATTATTATCAATATCATCATTATCAATATCATTATTATCAATATCATTATTATCAATATCATCAAATCCGTCAATTTCATAAGCTTTAATGCAGCCACAAGACCTTCAAATCATCGAATTCAACGGATTCAACAAAACCTCGGACCTCTCAGGTCACAAGGGCCCCACATGTGGATTGGTTACGATACATCCCTCCCCTGACAAGACCTGTGGATCCGACTCCGGCTTGTGGGGCTGCGGGCCCCCCACAGCCCCCCTGCCACAAGGTCAGTGACCGCGTGTGAAAGTACGCGTTGCTTATCTGGGATAATTAATAAGTGTATGTATTATAGTAATTTGTATGTATAAGGGAAAATTCCTAGTATAATGATTATAGGCTAATTCACATACAAATTTAAGTACTTCTAATTCTTCTCTATCCGATTGGATACAGACCCTAGCTAACGTGACTCCACAAGCCATATCACGACTAAGGAGATGCTGTGTCCCTACAGAATGCGAGTTGAGGGAACTTCGATTATATCGATGTCGTTATTATGTGCCACCAGCTTACAATAAGTAACCCGATGTGGTATTCGGCGCTGTCATGACAGATACGGCAATGCTTTTCCGGAAAATAATTTTGGCTATGCCTCATAAATCGCTCGACGTTGAAAAGCTAAATGCGGCTGGGAGCGAACAACGGCTCTGCCGAAAGGGCTCGATGCTCTTGGAGTCTGGTCTCATCTTAGATCGCCTTGGAATGAGGGTAAGAATCGAAATCAGCAACGAACCCTGCCTCCCATTATCACTACCGGGCGGGATAGCTGGCTTAGCTATTTGGGTCAATATATCTTCTCATCTAGCAAACGATTTTAAACAAGGAAACTGGGGCTGTATAAGATGCAATGCCAGTAAATAACTTAGATCATGGAGAGACGACGTAGTTTAAGATTTGCAAAAAGGAACCCTCATGCCAGTCATGTGCCCCCCTTGACGTGATCCCTCTGTAGCAGGGCAAACTGGCGTTTGCAGAATGTTTCGGCTTATCAATACCATGTAAACTGTGATCTTGGAGCAAGATAAGCATGTAGTGGGATGTCAAGTCCGCTACCAAGCAACCTACTCGAAGAGGAACAAGATGTTCTTTGAGTAGGAGGCAACGAAATACTCCCCACAATAAGAGACTCGACTCGACTTGCTAAAGCCAGGCATTGAGATGATTCTCAAACTATAAAAGGGTGGCCGTTCCCTAGCATCTCCAGAATTTCAGTCCCCAACACATCAGCTTCAACAATAACCTCCTTTTCTTTGCCAAATATCATTATTGTCTCTCTAAAGCATATCAAAATGTACTTTACTCAAGTTGCTATCCTTGCTCTTGCAACTGTTGCCCACGCTGTTCCCGCGGTATCGCGCAATGTTACACCGCTAGAGAGTGTGACCACATTCTCACATCTCCCAGGTGGTGGTGATGTTTCGGACGCAGTTAGCTTCACTATAACTCTGTGCTCCGAACAAAATTTTGGTGGCGCTGGTACATACAGCGGAACCAGTAAGTTCCCGTTACGCGCTGAAACGGCATGGACAATAACTAATAGAATATAGCCGGTGTTTGCTGTACGTAGAATCATTCACATGATAAAGATCTGAAGGCCGGAATTACAAAACTTATTCTATGTGATCATGTAGACAATGTGCCATCCAACTACAACGACGTGATTTCCTCGCTTCGCGTTCCCCGACGCTGCACATTCTGGGTGTAAGTTGCCGCGAATGATCAGTTGTACAAAACTACTAACCTGTCAATAGTGATGAAGGTTGCAATGGAAAGTAAGAAAACCCCCCTGTACTCGGATTGCGCACAACTAACCGGGTTTTAGTGCTATCGTCTTCGGCGCAGGAAACTACCCCCAGATCCCCGCAGAATACAACGACAAAATCTCTTCTTTTACTTGCGAGTAGGGCAAGGCACCATAGATGTCGCGGCTGCGTGGTTGTGCAGAAGGATCAATCTAGCTTCCAAAATGAACAGATCATAGGATGGGAGGATGAGATTCTTGGCATGGGTTTTCTCCTCAAAAGGTTTTTCCCCATGCTGTAACGTGAATGCGAAGAATCTATAGTTCAGTTGTCAAGTTCATACACAATGATCAAAAAAAAACTCATGATTTGCTTACTCGAGCGAGTTCTGGTATCTACGTGCCTGGATGACGTACGATACGCCAAAGCCTCGCGTTCGATCGATCAAGCAAAGTAATTCATTGTGGCTTCAATTATATTGATCAGCCTGCCTGTCTCGAGTCGTCCTACTTTGCCACTATTAAAAGCGCTAGTACATATATTCAGCGAGGGATTAGGTGGAAAGGTACTTCTTCCGTTTTGGGACTAACGCGATATTCGCATTTGAAAAAACGCGATAAGCGCGTTCAGTGACCCAGAGCTATTATTACAAGCTTGCAGAGCCGTCAAACGGCCCCCGCGATCCACTTTTTTTTTTTTCTTTTTTTTTCCGGCTCGCTAAAATTCCAACCCCCCCATCTTCACAGCAATTCTCACTCACCACCCACCCCATCACCATGGGCAAACCCAAGCGCAACGTCCTCGCTGCTGCCGAGGAAACACTGACGCCTCCTGAGACTCTTGGGCCCAACGAGTCTCTAGTCCGCGTCGTTAAGCCCCTAGGCAACAACTTGTACACATGCGAGCTGCCAAACAAGAAACTCGTCGTCTTGGAACTGGCGCAGCGCTTCCGGAACACGATATGGATCAAGCGAGGTGGGTTCGTCCTTGGTGAGTGGTACGCCGACGGATCCAGCGATAGCCGCGCCGATGGTGAAATAGTCAATGTGGTCCGAGACGAGAAACTTTGGCGGAAGCAGTCGTATTGGTATGCAACAAGCTCAACAAGGCTTGATGAGGGTCTTGTGCGCACCTTGATGGAATACTGACGACCTTCTTTTACATCTTACGTTAGGCCCAAGGAGTTCACGAAAAACACGTACGACCTCAGCGACGACGAAGACTCTAATGTGGGCAAGATGCCGCCTAGCGACTCGGAGAAAGATTGAGTTTGCGACGATTTGCGGAACAAAAAGGGGTCGCGTGATTGCACTCTAAGAATCACCTAGTTTTTTTTTTTGGTCTCCTTGGCCACCTTGCGGTTCCCCGACTTGACTGGCTCCAAAGTTCCAAAGTACACCAGCACAACCGTCGCAAGAAGCACGCTCACCGCGGCCGTCGAGCTCAGATCTGTGCTGGGAAAGGTGTTCCACGCTACCTCTTGCACTCCCCACAGCAAGTAAACGACGGGAACGCTGGGCCAAGCCTTCCAAAGCAGATAGGGCGTTGCCCAAGCGAGATAGGCATAGAATTGGTAATGTAGTGACCTGGCAAAGAGCAGGCCAATGACATTGGCTGAAAGGATCGTCGTCGTGACATACTCGGGGGTAACTCGGCTGGAAACACGGAGCTCTTCAGCTCTGCCGAGTGGCAATCTGCCGCGAACCAGAGGCGCAACCAAGGACGGCAACGAGCGATGCGCAGGCTGGAGCCACCTGGTGGTGATGAAGAGCAAGAGAACCAATGCATGTAGGGTCAGTAGTGCTAGAGCAAACCGTTTGCTGAGGAACGTTTCTTGTCCCAACATGCGCCAATTCACCGTCCACTCAAACTTGAATTGTCGCGACAGCTCAAATGCTCTGCCCACGTACCCCTTCCAGTTGGTAGACAAGAACGGAATAGCCATGGCAACCTGCATCTGCGCCATGAGAGAAGCCAATCGTAGACTGCCGCCGAGCCCCCTGCCCAAGAAAAGTACAACGGCCACAGCTGGCAGCGAGAGCAGCAGTGACATCTTGATACCCAGGCCCCAGCTGTACGCAATGCTGCCGAGCGTCCACTGTCGGTTTTGGAAGAACCAGATGGCGAGCCAGAAGAAGAAGGCTGCGAAGCAATCGTTGAAGCATCGGAGAACGAACACGCTATGCAAGCGCTTTGAGAGGATCAGTAGCGGGAAAATGTAGGGAGGGACCTAGGATTGCCCGACTCATCAGCATTTCGGCAACAAAACACGCATTGAAGTGGCAACACGCAAAAGGGGGTTAGACATCGACATACCTTGGCCCTCCAATAGCACAGCATAACCACTGCCAACGTAGCCATGTACAGCACAGCAAACAACTGCTGCGCGAGGAGAAGATTCTTCCCACGGTCCGTCAAGTAGTATAGCCCCGTGTAGGTATACACATGAGCAGCCGGGTAGACCAGCGGGCCCGTCCCGCCCTCCATCTTGGTATAGTCTCTTTCTCCGGAGACGAACTGCGAGATTTGCTCCATGTATGCTACCCAGTCGATTTCGGTATCTACCAGAAGCATTCTATATGTGAGCATCTGCCTTTCTTCAATTCTTCGCTTCTCTCATGGCTTCATAATCCTGGCTTGCTTCTGCGGAGAAAGAATGCTCTCCTGGACCGCCGGGATGGCAAGCTTACAGGGAATTTTCCAAATGATCAAGCCGCAGAGCACGGCGTCGCCCAGCCAGAGGGCGATGGGTATGAGCTTGGAGAGCGCATGGCGACCGGTCGTGACGTCGAGAGCAAAGCGCCGCGCTTGCTTGCACAGAGGCTCATCTGGCGGCGCCATCGTGCTCCTGCCACCGGGATAAGAATCGTGAGGGTCGCAAGAAGTCGGAACAAAACCGGGGAGTTGCGCGGCGCGGGTTCGTGCCTCTGTAGTCGTTCCTCTGTAGATCGCGTGGCATTTATTATTTAATAATCGGGGAGCTGTCAGGAGTCAGGACTTATTAGGAACTCAGGGCCAGAACCAGGGAGGGGAGCGGCCTGATTGGCGGGGGTGGCCTCTCCATTTCCATTGGTCAATCTCTCTGCCGCCTCATCAATTTGCAAACGAGCTACAATGATCAAATCCTACTCCCTGTAATAGTACCCTTTAGGATTGAGGTAATGATGATGGTTAATTACTATCTGATCTAGCTACTAAGGTTCCATAATTATTACAGCCATGATTATATAAGCCATTTCTCCACCTAATAGGCTAGGGGGGATTCCCTTAGTGTTAACCCTAATACTATATTCCTTTCTATTATAATACTTTATTTTTCTCTAGATCTATCTGATTTATTATTCCTTACTTAGCTAAATCCTAAGTATTTAATCTTAATAGTTAAAGCTTCTCCTAGTATAAGATATAGAGTTTTAGGTTATTTAAATAGATTTTCCTTACTATTTCTCCCTTAATAAGTTTAATTTTATATATTACTAAAGATACTTTTTAGATAACCTTAGATAGCTTTCCCTAGGTCTTATAAAACTTTCTTTTTAACTTATTTTCTTTATTTATTTTCTCTTATATAAGATTCCTTATTTTAAAGTTTTGCCTAGGTTTTATAGTATTATCCTAATTATTTACTTTCTATATTTAAACTAATTCTTTTCTTTCTTCTTATAGGTCTA
Source organism: Epichloe hybrida (assembly GCA_019022495.1). Taxonomy (NCBI): domain Eukaryota; kingdom Fungi; phylum Ascomycota; class Sordariomycetes; order Hypocreales; family Clavicipitaceae; genus Epichloe; species Epichloe hybrida. The sequence goes on from JAFEKR010000013.1 coordinate 1,067,926, forward strand.
AATTCTATAGGTTTATTTCTTAAATTAGTTCTAGATTATTTACTACTTCTAGATTCTTAAAGTCTAATAATTCTAGTTCTTTAACTCTAGTATATTTTATAAATAGTTTAAATCCTAATATAAACATTACTAGGCTTATCCTAATACTTAATATATACTAATTATTAATTACTACTATAATACTTAGGATAGCCTAATTCTAGGAGTCTAGTAAAATGTCAGGAGCGCAGAGGTTAAAGATAGGATATTCATTAAAGCAGGTCTTTAAAGAACCTTTAGGCTATGCAAATAAGAAAGAGGCTAGCTAGCTATAAGATAGCCATATGCTTGTGAAGTAAGGTATTTATTAAAGACTATATATATTATTAGTGCTAGGTTAAAGATTAAAACCTTTATATACCTACCCCTAGCTAGTATCTATTTAGTAGTAACTATAATAATCTTAGCTATTACTTTATTCTTAACCTTTTAGTATAAGCTATAATAAATTAATCTCTCTTAACCTTTTTAAGGATATAAACTATTAGCTAGATTATTATATAGCTAACACTCTAAAGATCTATAAGAAATACACTAGTACCTTATAATAATAAAGCTATAAATAATTAGGAAAATAAAGAACCCCTATAATCTAGAACTATAGATAATAGGGTATAATAAACGCTACTTAATCCTAATTTAAGTAAAGGTATAGATAATATAACTAAAGAAAAAAGGGCATTATAGTAACGCTATAAGGTTATATAATCTAAGCTATATTACCTTTAGAGAAGATAAGAGGTCTTATAGATAAAGGCATAAATTAGAGAGCTTAAGGTAAATCTAGGATTAGCTAGACCTTAAACTAGACTTATAATTACCCCTTAATCTAGACTTATAATTACCCCTTAAATATTAGCTATGATTTTACCTATAGTTTATAGTAATATAGTAGTAATTATATAGTAAGGTAGTCTTATTAAAATATAGATAAAAATGCTTATATATAAAGGGGAAATATATAAAAGCTTATAGAATTTCTTAGTAAACTTAGATATACTATTTAAATTAAACTACTATACCTTTAAGGATAATATAACTAAGGTAGTATATATAAGTAACTACCTAGCTAGTAATATAAAGTAATAGTAAATATATTATATAGCTATAGATAGGTATGTAAATTATTTATTAATTACCTAGGTAAATTTCCTAGAATAGTTAAAAACTAGAATAATAGATATAAGTATAAGACACTTAGAAGTAATAAGGTTATTACTAAATCTTAGGTAAAAGAATAGCTAATTATTTTAATCCTTTATATAAGCCTAGGATAAGGTAAAAGCTAAGTTACCTAAAGAAATCCTATATATCTAAGAATTATAATTTTTCTAAATAGCTTAAATAACACTATAAGAAAGTAAATAATTAGTTAAGAGATTCTAATAACCTAGAGCTAACTATAAGGCTAGGGTAAGAAAGTAAAGGTTATAATAAGTTTAGGCTAAAATAATAAAAAAGGTTAGGACTCTAAAAGAAAGAGATAACACTCTTATTTTATATTACCTATAAATAAGGCATAGTAATAAAGTAAAGACTAAGGGAGAAGATTATCCTTAGTATATTATAAATATAAAAAGCCTAGGCATACTATACTAACTTATTAGGCACTAGATTATTTTACCTATAAAAGTACTAAATATATAACTAAGAAGCATAGGGAAAGTAATAATAAAGCTATATCTCCTAATATAATACTAGTTTAATTAGCATAAACCTAGGAATATAATCTTACTATAGAATACTCTATAGATAATAGAATAAGAATATAAGTATCTTTATAATAAGATAACTAGTAGTTAGCTATATAAGCGCTATTTAATATAGGTATATAGTCTTTAATAATTTATCTAAAATTATTATTAAAAAAGGATTAGAAGAATATAATCTAATTAGATAAGATATTAAAGAGTATAAGTAAAAAAGTAATTTTATATTAAGGAATTTTAAAAAAATTAGTTAAGATAAAAGATAGTATAGGATTTATAAAGGTTTACTAAGTTAATTACTTTATTACTAATATAAGTAAAGGGATAATTCTAGGTATAAACTAGATTAAAGAGTATTTACCTATAATTATATATTAGGAGTATAAATACTAGAGATATCTAGTAATAATAGAATGTCTCTCCTTTACTTATAATAAGTAATAAGTATATAAAGAGAAAAAAATAGTAGTAATTACTTTATTATTAGGAGTAATAAAGATTAAGCTAAGTATTCTAGAAAATAAAAATTAAAAAGGAAAAGGAGAAGGCTAATTAGAGAACCTAGTAGTAATAGATATATAAATAAATAGTAAAGTAGCTATATAAATCCTTAAGTACACTTATTTATAATAAAAAAGTAAAGGTATTATAGTTATACTAATTTTAGAAAATATAAGTAGTAAAGAAGCTATATTAAATTAGGATAAGAGTACTAAGTGCCTTATACTAATAATCCTAGAAGAATATAGGGAGTTTATAGATATTTTTTCTAAAGAGTTAGTAAGCTTCCTAAACTAGGAGAGCATACTTATATAATTAAATTAGAAGAAGGGAAAACACTACCTTAGGGGCCTATATATAATTTAGCTAAAAGGGAGCTAGAGGTTCTTAGAGAGTACCTTATAAGCAGAGTATTGCACTAAAACGTGTAGTGTAGTGTAGTATTTATAGTGTAGTGTAGTAACTACACTACAAACTACACTACACTACAAACTACACTACACTACAAACTACACTAACTACAAGGAAAAAAAAACTATAATACATTACACTACAAATTTTTTTTCCTAAACTACACTAACTATAAATACTATAAATATAGTATTAAACTTTTTATTAGTTATTAGTATTTATAAGGTTAAAAGAAAGCTAGTTATATAAGAGCTTTTATTATTACTTATTTTATTAAATTAGTTATAGAATTTATAAGATTATATTATTTTTATAATTTTATTATAACTAAGTAAGGTTATATATAATATTATACTTTTTTAATAATACTATTTAACTTAATACTTTATTTCCCTAATATAACTTAAAGAAAAACCTTCTTATTATATTATTTACTATTTCTATAAATTATTTTATATTTCTATAAATTATTACTATTACTTATTTTAAAAAAACTATAAAAAGAACTACTAGTAAACTTAATATAAGTAGCTTATTATATCTTATTATAGCTTATAATAGCTTATAATAGCTTATAATACTAATATTACTAATATTACTAGTATTACTAAGATTACTAAGATTACTAAGATTACTAAGATTACTAAGATTACTTATTATTATTAGTGTTAAAGTTTAATAAAAAATAAATAAATAAATAAATAACTTAAATATAAATACTAGTAATTATAAGTAAATTACTATAGTAAAAGCTATAGTTTTTAATAACTTAGTATTTTAAGGTTTTTAAAAATATTAATATTATAAAAATGTTTTCTCTTTTATGTTTTTTTTTAAAATAATAATAAAAGTAAAATAATAGTAATTATAGTAATAATAGTAATAAATAATAGTAATAATAGTAATAATAGTAATAATAGTAATAATAGTAATTATAGTAATAATAGTAATTATAGTAATTATAGTAATTATAGTAATTATAGTAATTATAGTAATTATAATTATAGTAATTATAGTAATTATAGTAATTATAGTAATTATAGTAATTATAATTATAGTAATTATAGTAATTATAGTAATAGTAATTATAGTAATTATAGTAATTATAGTAATTATAGTAATTATAGTAATTATAGTAATTATAGTATAGTAATATAGTAATTATAGTAATTATAGTAATTATAGTAATTATAGTAATTATAGTAATTATAGTAATTATAGTAATTATAGTAATTATAGTAATTATAGTAATTATAGTAATTATAGTAATTATAGTAATTATAGTAATTATAGTAATAATAGTAATTATAGTAATAATAGTAATTAAGGTTATAAAAGTTATTAAAGCTTTTATAATAAGTATAATATATTATATAAAACTAAGTCCTAGTATTATTTTTAAAAACAAGTTAAACTTATTTTTATAGCTTATTTAAGCTATACAGGGTAATTAAAATAATACTATTAGTTATCTATTAATAAATTATAAATATTAGTCTATTATATTCTTTCTTTATATATTATTATAATAAGATATATAAAGTTACTATATATAACTTCTTAAAGCTTTAGAATTATAAAGCTTAAAGTAATATTTAATTAGTTTAAATAGTAAATAAATAGTTTAAGCTTTTTTAAAGTTCTTATTATATTAATAATAATATTAAAGTACTAAGTATATATTCTATTAACTTCTATATATTTATTTAGATTTCTAATTTAATTTAATTATATTAGTTTAGGGTATTTTTTAATTAAATTAATAATAAAAATATAAAATAATTAATAATAATAGTAAATAAAATAATTAGAAGGTTTTTCTTAAAGTTATATTAGTAAAATAAAGTAATAAGTATAATAGTATTATTAAAAAGGTATAATATTATAAATAACCCTAGTTATAGTAAAATTCTTAAAAAAGGTAAATATTATAAATTCTATAACTAATTAAGTAAAATAGGTAATAATAAAAGCTTCTATATAACTAGCTTTCTTTTAATCCTTATAATAACATTATATAATAAAAAGGCTTACTTTTTTTTTTACTAACACTACATTGTAGTTTTTGTAGTTAGTGTAGTTAGTAACTACACTAACTACACTACACTATAAGCAAAAAAAAACTACAATACATTAACTATAAGAAGAAAAAAACTACACTATAAATACAAGTTTTTCCTAAAAACTACACTAACTACACTACAAACAATACTCTGCTTATAAGTGCATAGCTTAAAGGGTGGATTAGAAGATTAGTTAGCCTAGCTAGAGCCTTAATTTTATTTATTCTAAAGAAAGGAGGGAAATTAAGGCTTTATATAGATTATAAGGGCCTAAATAAGATCACAATTAAGAATAAGGCCCCTTTGCCCTTTATTACTAAAATTCTTAATTAATTAGCGGGCATAGTTATTTTTATAGTCCTAGATTTAAAAGATACGTACTACTAGCTATATATCCGCTTAGGTAATAAGTGGAAAATAGTATTTTATTATTAATATAGCTACTTTAAATATCTAGTAATGCTATTTAGACTAGTTAACGCACTAGTGACTTTTTAGGAGTATATTAATAATGCTCTTAAAGGACTTATTAATAAGACCTATATTATCTATCTAGATAATACGCTAATATATAGTAGTAAGGTTAAAGATTATATAAAGCATATTAAATAAGTTTTACGTAGGTTTAAAGAGGTAAGTCTTTTTATTAACCTTAAGAAGTGTTAATTTTTAGTTAAGGAAGTTAAATTTTTATGCTTTAAGATATTAGAGAAAGGTATTATAATAGACCTAGTAAGAGTTAAAGCAATTATAACCTAGCTAATACTACGTAGTGTTTTTAATATTTCGTTATGTCTTAGTTTTACTAGATTTTACTACTATTTTATTAAATAGTATAGTAAAGTTATTATTCTATTAATAGATTACCTTAGAGGGAATTAACTAGCGATATTTAAACTAGAACCCTATAAGCTAGTAGCGTTTAGAGAGCTTTAATAAAGATTTTAGAAAGTGCTAATTTTAGTGTATTTTAACTTACTTATATATCTTAGAGTAAAGACAAATGCATCTAGATATATAATTAGGGCTATACTTATAATATTAGTGCTAGGTCACTAGCACCTAGTTATATTTATGTTAAGAAAGATAACTAATACTAAATTACAATATTTAATACCTAATAGCAAATTATTAGCTATCTAAGAGGCTTTTTATATATAGAGACATTATCTTGCTTATTTAGCTTATATAATTAAAGTTATTATAGATTATTTAAACTATAAGTACCTTGCTATAAAGCCTAAGCTTACTAGTAGGTAAGTAACTATGCTTAATAAGCTTTATCCTTTTGATTTTAAGATTATATATTATATAAGGAAATTAAATCCTACTAACTTACTTTTATGTGAGGCCCCACTCACAACAACACCTGTAATCACTAGTGCACCCTGCGGGCAGGCCATGTCCTAGGGCTAGGTCCACGTGACACTAGTAAGCCGCTAGCTATAAGCTAGCAACTCACACGCATAATACACTTAGACCTAGTAAGCTTTAGTTAATATACTAAAGCCCTTATACCTCTTACCTAGCTACTATTATTCTTATAATTCTAAAGCTTCTCTTACTAGCTACCTAAGAGTAATATAAGGGGGAGAATTACTTAATTCACTAGAGTAATATTAGATAATAACCTAACCCTAATAGATAAGAGTCACACCTAAGTAAATAAGGGTAATACTATAGGTAAAGACACACTATATACTAATAAAACCATGCTTATAATAAGACCCTTTACCCCTTATAGTAAAGCTATAGTAACACTAGAGTGAATTACTTAGCTAGAAAAACTCTAAAGATTATAAGAATAAGAATAAAAGCTTATTAACCTTATTAAGGGTAACTTAGGGGAAGTATAAGGGAAAAGCAAGTAAAGAGCTAGCCCCTTATTAAGTAATAGTAGCTAAGAGATTAAAGTTAAGAATATTACTAAGCTTTAATACCCTATAAACCCCTAGAGGCATAAGATATAGATAAATAACCTAAACTATACCTTTAATAGGGCAAAGAAAAAATACTAATGTAATTACTAAAAGATTATCTTTACACTTAACTATATATATACTAACTATAAGGCAAGATAGGATAAATACCTTAATAAATAATAGGCTAATAGCTAGGATAATCTTAAGGATAATTAGGATAAATTCTAGACTTAGATGCTTACGCTACTTAGGGACTTTATAAACTATAATACCTAAATAGCTACATAGCTTAAGAACGCAAAGTAATATAAGGGCTAGAGCCTTATTAAATTTAGTATTTTCCTAGATTTACTAGAGATATACCTAGAAAGAGCCCCTAAAAAGTCCTATGCCCTTATATTCTTTATAAAGTTACTTCCTAAGCTATAGGACTATATTAACCTATATACCTCTATTACTAGGAAAACATAAGAGGAGGTTATATAACTTACCTAGCGATTTTAGGAGGCTATGCTAAAGAGCAAGCAAAAGCCTAAATATTTAGGAGATAAGGGATTATATAAGAATCCCTAATATTATAAAAATAACTTACCCTAAGGTTATAAGCTATATAGAGATTAAAGGAATAAAGACTAAGAAAAGGGCCTAGCTATATACCTAAATAATAGCGAAATTAGGGATAAGAGGTAATATTATAACTATAATAGCCTAGACTACCTTATAAATAAATATAATAAGCTAAGGAAAGACCCCTAAGATAAATAGGGAAACTTCCTAAGGTAAAAGTAAAGGCCCTTACCTTTACCTTAAACACTAAGGTACTAATTAGGCGTTAATTTCACACACTAGTTACTATTTATAAGCATAAAGATATTAAAATAGTAGTAAATCTAGATAGCTATGCTAAGCTTAATATTATTAGCATTAAATTTATAAGAAATTATAAGCTTAATTAGGCTAAGGCTATAGTACCTATTCTCTAGGTAGTAAGGGCCCTTATAGTCCCTTAATATAGTATTTATAAGGTGCCTATTACTATTAAAGACTTAAGAGGGAAAGAAAAGAACTTTAAGCTACTATATATAGCTATAGATAAAGACCTAAGAGTAAGGGGAAGCCTTATCTTAATTAGGATATATATACTTACTAAAGAATATATATATCTTTATTTATACTCTTAAGAGTAATAGTTTAAGAAGAAGAAAATAGCCTTTTTACTTATAACTCCTTATAAGTTTATAAAGGTAATATATAATAAGGCTATTATATATACTATTATAGGAGTTATAGAAGATAAGTTTATTACCCTTAAAGATAATAAGGAGGTAAAAGTATATAAAACTATTAAAGATATCCCTAAGGAATTATATAAGTTTAAAGATATATTTATAGCAAATAAGGTAAGTAGTTTACTATTAAGAAAGGAGACTAATTATATAATTAACCTAATACCTAAGGCTATGCCCCTATATAGACTAATTTACTCTCTCTCCTAAAGTAAGTTAAAGGAGCTTTATAAATACATTAATAAAAACCTATAAAAAGGCTAGATAAAACCCTCTAAGAGCCTTATAAGTATACCTATCCTATTTATGCTAAAGAAGGATAAAACGCTTTAACTATATATAAATTATTAAGGACTTAATAAAGTAATATAAAAGAATTACTACACTCTCCCCCTAATTTTAAAGATCCTAGACTAGTGCTAAGAAGCTTACTACTTCTTAAAGATTAATATTAAGGATGCTTACTATTAAATTTATATTAAAGAGAGTAATAAGTAAAAGACTGTGTTTTATACCTACTATAAACACTATAAATACCTTATAATACCCTTTAGGCTAACTAATATACTAGCTACTTTCTAAAGCTATATTTATAAAGCGCTTTATAGGCTAGTAAATACTATTTATATAGTGTATCTAGATAATATCCTTATCTTCTTAAAAATATAAGAGAAGCACACTATATATATTAAGGAAGTTTTAAAATATATAAGGTTAGTAAAGTTATATATAAAACCCTTAAAGTGTTTATTTTACTAGGAATTAGTAAAATTCCTAGGGTTTATCCTATTAGTTAATAGTATTTTAATAGATATATATAAAGTAAATATAATCTAAGACTAGAAGGAGCTTATAAGCTTTAAAGATATATAGTCCTTCCTAGGATTTTATAACTTTTACTAAAGGTTTATTTACTAATACTCTAGGATTATAGTACCCTTATATATACTAATAAAAGGTAGTTAAAATGGCATCTAGACTAGGAAGTTTATATTTAGGGAAAGAGAATAGCTAGTGTTTAACTAGCTAAAAGATACCTTTTAATAGGCATCTTTTCTCTATTATTATAACTTAAGTTAGCTAGTGCGTATTAAGATAAATACTTTAGTCTTTATAATAGTAGGAATCTTATCTTAGCAAAATAATAAGGGCTAATAGTATTCTATAGCATTTTAGTTAAGGAAGTTTACAAATACTAAACATAATTATAGTATAGCGGATTAGGAGCTACTTACTATAGTAAAGTTATTTAAACACTAGTAACACTACATTAAAGGTATAGTAACCCTAGTAAAGGTCCTATTAGATTACTATAACTTATAGACTTTTATAAAGTAGTAAAAGCTAAATAGAAAATAGGCTAGATAGTATATATTTCTTTACCTCTTTTACTTTATAATTAGGCATAGACCTAGGAAGAGTAACCTAGTAAATACACTATTAAGATAGTTTAATTATAAAGGCAAACCCTTAATAAATAGGTTACTTTTACTAAAGCTTTAAAAGAAAATAGTAGCTACTAAAGAACTAGTAAAAGAAGAGATACTAATATATAAGAGAAGATATAGTAAGATACCTTTAGGGGAGGAAAATGCCCTAGTCTTAATGTATTAAAGAAGATATAGTAAGATGCCTTTAGGGGAGGAAAATACCCTAGTCTTAGTAAAAAGGCTTAGTAAGATGCCTTTAGGGGAGGAAAATACCTTAGCCACTATAGAGAGAGCTCTAGAGACTAGAGTAGCCTAGTTAAGAGGCTAGTTAGCTACTATAAATCTAGTAAAAGATTAGCTAAATAAGGGTAATTTCTAGGAGAAAGTAGTATATATCTAAGATATTAGTATAGTATAAGAGATATAGGAGACTATTAAGCTACTAAATCCCTACTAATCTAGGCTAAATAAACCATTAGCGTAATTACTATAGAAGGCATAGGATTAAGATTTAGATTTATAAAGGTAAGATAATAAGATTAATAATTCCCTAGTAAAAGGTAAGGGAAAAGCTAGTCTATAGTTATATAGTATAAGGGGCCTCCTAATATACTAAGAGTAAGTAGTTATTCCCTAGGAGCTTATCTTATAATAGAAGCTTCTATAGCTATACTATAATAATTCACTAGTAAGTTACTTTAGGACTAAATACACTCTTAAGCTATTAAAGCATTACTTCTAGTAGCTAGGTATAAACAAGTTAGTATCTAACTATATTATAAGCTATAGGGTTTGCTAGCAAGTAGTAGCTAGAAGGCATTACCTATATAGAAGCCTTAAATCCCTACTAATACTATAGTAACTATAGGCAGAAATCTTAATAGATTTCGTTATAGGATTACTAGTTACCTAAGTAAGCAAATAAGAGACTAATATAATCCTAGTGATTATAGACTAATTTACTAAATACTTTATTTTCTTACCTATAACTATAATAATTAACATAGCTAAACTAGCAAAGCTTTTTTATAAGGAGATTAAACTAAGGTTTAGGGCGCTAGAGGGCATTATATCTAATAGGGGATTAGTCTTTATAAGCTAATTCTAGTTAGACTTATACTACTTATTATATATAAAGTAAAGGCTTTCTATAGCGTTTTACCCTTAAACTAATAGGCAAATAAAGAGAATAAACTAGGTACTTAAGCATTACCTCTAATGCTTTATAGCTAATAACTAATAAATATAGCCTAAGCTACTCCTAATAGCCTAATTTGCCTATAATAATATAGTAAATAAAACTATAGGTTACTCTCTTAATTACTCCCTTATAAGCTATTTACCTAAGTTTTACTTAGCTCTTAGGGATAAGACTAAAGAAAGGGAGGTACTAGAAGCTTATATATATATTATAAAGCTATATAAAGTTAGAGAGTAGCTAAAGTAAAACTAGGTAAAAGCTACTAAGACCTAAGTAAAGTACTATAACTAGTATTACTAGCTATTAACACTAAAAAGAGGTAACCTAGTACTACTATTAGCAAAGAATATTAGGCTTAAGGATATAAAATAAAAGCTAACCCCTAGATTTATTAGACTATTTTAAGTACTTAATACTATAGGAAAATAAGTATATAGACTTATATTACCTAAAAAATATAGTTAGCTATATAATATATTCTATATTAGCCTATTAGAGCTATAGAATTACTATAAAGACACTAGAGATAAGGAAATGCTAATACTAGACTTAGAGAATAAAGATAATAAGTATAAAGTTAAGGAGATTAAGAACTATAGGAAGACCTAAGAAGGTAATAAATACCTAGTAAAATAGAAGGGCTAGCTAAGCAAATATAACTAATAGGTTATAGTAAAAGATATAAAAGGCGCTTAATATATAATTTAGGTATTTTACTAAAATAGGTCTAGTAAGAAAAGTAGTAAGATATAAGTAAGTTATAGGTAAAAAGATATAATATTCTTATAGAAAAGGCATAGCCTTATTAGCTACTATTACACTCTAGAATAAAAACCTTAGATTACTTACTAAAAAATAAAAGAAAACATACTTATAAAGTAAGGAGAGTTAAGGAAAACCCCTCTATAGTAGCCCCTATATAGGAATACACTATACCCCTATAAAGAAGGTATTTACTTACCTTCTTATCCTCCCTAATAAGGCCCTTTATTACCTAGAAAAAGCAATGCTTTACCACGCCCTAGGGCATAAAACCTAGGTTATAAGACTATAAATATAAAGTTACCTTTATCTTCTAAATATAGAAAAGTTTGTAATAGTTTTACTATAAAAAGGTTAGTAAATTAGTAATAAAAAGAAATAGAATACTTACCACTCCTAGGATAGGCGCTAGCTATATTATAATAGAAAGTTATTACTAAGACATAATATACTAATTATATAAAATTAATGCCTTTTACCCTAAAATATAAGCAAAGCACTAGTGTATAAGTAAGGAAGAGATAAACCTAGTAAACCTTTATAGCCTCTATAAGGCTAAATATAATATAGTATACTATATTAGCGTGGTTAAAACCTAATATTAAGGCTAAGCAAGACCTAGTAATACTAAAGTAAGTTACCTTAGAGAATATAAAGTCCTTAGGGTCCTCCTTAATAGTATTACTAAGGGTATTTATAAGGGTTTATGCCTAGTCTAAAAGGACTAAAAGGTCTAGAAAGTTACCTTTTATAATAGCTATTACCTATATAAAGACAGAAATAAGGGACTAAAAGACTAGTAAATAGTAGTATACTTATAGTATCACAGGTATTACCACATTTATAACACTAAATATAGCGTTTAAAATGCTTTACTATTATAATAGTAATAGTAAATAATTTAATAGGGAATTAATAGTTAATCTTAGGTAGTTTAGGCTTAGATAAAGGGTTTTTCTTAAAGTCTATGCACCTAGTATACAAATAGTGTATATAGGAATATTCCTTTAAGGGAATATATTTAGCTTCTATAATAAAAATATAGTAATAAGTAAGGGTAAAGTAAAGGTATTTAAAGGTATAATAATAATTTATAGAAAACTTATCTAGTATTATAAAAGAGAAAAGTATATAATATAATAGGGAGTTACTAGTAAATTTATACTTAAGCACCGCTTATTATTTATTATTATTTTAATATAATAGCTAGGTAGTAAATAGCTATGTAATAGCTAGCAAGCTATTTAGGAGCCTAGCTATAAGTGAGGGGGTAATTATAAGGCCTCACTTATAATAACACCTATAATTACTAGTGCACCCTGTGGGTAAGCTATGTCCTAGTGCTAGGTTTACGTGACACTAGCAAGCCACTAGCTATAAGCTAGCGACTTGCACGCATAACACACTTAGACCTAGCAAGCTTTAGTCAATATACTAGAGCCCCTATACCTCTTGCCTAGCTACCATTGTTCTCACATTTTAAGAAAACTAGATTTTATAAGTAAGGTAAGGAAAGAGAAAGTAGTAACTATATAACTTCCTACCTTTTTATCTAAATTTATAAATACTAAGAGATAAAAACACTATAGTAATATTATTAATACTATAGGCTCCACGAAAACGTCACTTAATGTAACTAATAGTTAGTTATAATAACACTACAATAACACTGCTAATATCTAGGGTTTTAAAAAATTATAACTTAACTATATTCCTAAAGAACCTAATAATCTAAATAACCTTAGACTAGTTATATTAGTAAGGTTATTTAATACTTTTTATACTTCTATTAATAAGTAATAAGCTAGCTATAGTAATACTATTAGTACCTAGTGTATATATTATTTATTACTTAATTATTTTAATTTTCCTATTAGACTAGCTATTACTAATAGGGATAGACTAGCATAGGTTATTACTAGTAAGTAGCAAGGGCGCCCCTTAAAAACATTACTTATCTATATCCCTATAAGACTAGAAGCATTTATTAAACTAATTACTTATAGAGATATTATAGCTAGGATCTAATCTATTTAAAGAACCTCTTCTAAGTTTAACTTTAACTTTCTAGAAAAAAGCTTAGAATTAAAACCCCTAATTTAAGTCTTATTATATAAAGCATAGTAAGGCAATGACTTTACTATAGCTTAATTAAAGTTACTTAAAAGCGGCAATCTAGCTACGTCCTAGATATAGTTAATTAAACCCTCTAAGCTATTAATGTTTAAGAATTATATTTTTATTCCTTTAGGTATAAGGAAAGAAATTTTATTACTAACTTATAATAACCCTATTACTAGGCACTAAGGAGTAAGTAAAACTCTTTATTAGATTATAAACTAATATTATTAGCTAATAATAAAGAAAGATATAAAGGTACACATTAGCACTTATATAAATTATTAGACTTTAAAACTAAGGCATTATAAACTATATAGTAAGCTAGCTATATTACTAGTGCTTAATCGCCCCTTTTAAGAATTATTAATAGATTTTATTACTAGACTTTTACTAGTAAAAGATTTAAATTAAACCTATAATATAATTTTAGTTATTATTAACTATTTTACAAAATACAGTATTTATATCCCTATTTTAACGTAACTAACTAGTAATAAGCTAGTAACTATGTTCTTAGAATATGTTTTTAGAGACTATAGAGCCCTAGAAGGTATTATAATAGACTAAGGTTTTACATTTACTAGTGATTTCTAGATAACTTTTTACTATCTTCTTGTAATAAAGTAGTTACTTAGCACTGCTTTTTACCCCTAGATAGATAGTTAAATAGAATATTTAAACTAGGTCTTAGAACATTATTTAAGGGCTTTTACTTATACTAAACAGACTAATTAGGTAAATAACCTATTAATAGCGTAATTTATATATAATATAAGTAATTACTTAACGCATAGCTACATACTAGCAAAGGCGTTATAAGGTTATAATCCTAGAGATTTATAGTAAGTAATAGTAAATATCCCTTTAGTAAATAATTAAGCTAAAAGTAAGATTTTAGCACTAAGAGAGAAGTATATTATAATTAAGTAGCTTTTAAGTAACTTATAGACTTAGTATAAAAAATATTATAACTAGAAGAGAACTCTAATAAGGTTTAAAGTTAGTAACTATATTTTATTATTAATAAAAAATATTAACCTAAGACACCCTAGTAGGAAGCTAGCTATAAAGTATCTAGGCCCCTATAAGATTAAAAAGGTAATTAGAAGTTATAGATTAGTATATTAATTAAAATTACTACCTAGGACTTAATTATATAATATATTTAATATTACTAGTCTTAAACCTTTTAAAGGGGACCTAATTAATATAGAAGATATACCCTTATTATAAGATACTATTAAAGATAATAAATAAGAGTTTAAAGTTAAGAGAATTATTTTATATTACTATAATAGAAGGTATTATAAATATCTAGTTAAATAAAAGGGCTATAATACTTTAGAGAATTCTTAGGTATTAAAAAAGGATTTTATTACTAGAGAAATTATTAATAACTATAAGTAATAGCTAAGTAGTAAAGTTAATATAAGGTAGTTATATTTTATAACTTAATACACTAAAGATATTAGAAAATAAAGTTAATTTACTTAGATAACTTAAATAATCTATTATATAGTTACTAAGTACTTATCCCTTTATAATAGAGTTAGCCCTTAAGACCACTAGTCTCTTATTATTATTAGTAATTATAAGAGCTATAGAGAAAGAGGCCTTAGAAGTATCTTTATTATTAAAATCCCTCTCTTTATATATATAAACCTAAAGTACACTAAGAAGCTTAATAAGACTAATATATTTAAGTAAATTAATAGTATTTAGTATAAACTACTAGTAAGTTAGTTAAGTATTAGCTATATATATTAAGAAAGCTTACCTTTAGGATATTCTAGGCTATAAAGTAAAGAGAGTTTAAAATATTAATCTAAGTCTCTAGATTTATAGTATTACTTAGTAACACTATTATAGTATATTTATTATATTTTACCTTATAAGTAATATTAGTAAATATTTAAGTATAGTAAATATAACTACACTTATTAGAATTTTTATAAACTAGGATAATATTTTATAGCTTTTTCTTTACTTTTATAATAAGCTAGTAATAAGTTAGTAGTAATCTAGTGTCTAGGAAATAGGATTATACTTACTTTATTTTAATAGTAATAGCTACCTTTAGGAGTAGCTTTAATAAGTTTAAATAGCTTATTATAAAGCTATATAATTTAAGCTAGAGTCTAGTAGTATATTAGTAATAACTAGGCAGATTTTAGTTAAGAAAGATATACTATAATATAGTTTTTGTTATTTTAAAAGTAATAAGCATATTTTATTAAATAGCCTATTAAATATTAGCTATAAAGAAGTAGTAAGTAAGTAAAGATATTATACTTAAAGACTTATTATATTTAGCTAGGAAGGTTTTTTTATTAATAAGGTATTTTAAAATCTTATAAATACTGTTTTTTAAAAGGATATTTTATATTACTACTTACTAATAATAGTATATATATAAAATCTTCTTTAAAGTTATTTTACTAGTAGTAAGTTAGTAATAGAAATACTATAAGAATATAATAAACTTATAATAAGATTTTAGAAGAAGTTTGCTTTTAGGGAGACTTTATAGGAGATTTCTTAGTTAATAGATCTTCTTAAGGTATTAATAAAGGCAGAGTTTAGGTATAAGACTTAGATATAGTAAACTAGCTATAAGTTAGCTATAATAAACTAGATAGGGAAGTTATACTAATAAGAGTATAAACTTATAAGCTAAATAAGAGTAAGAAACTAAGATAAATAAGGACAAATAATAATAATAATTAGGGACTAAAAGAGATTAGTAATTACTAAGTAATAGCAGTAAGAAAGCTACTACTTAGCTAGTAAAGGTAACTTATAAGGTTAAGGGATATTATAAAAGAAAGGAAAAGTGTAAAAGGGGGAAAAATTAGTCTCTTTTATATTAACCCTAGACCCCTTAAGTAATCTAACGCACTGCGTATAGGTAATTCACAAATTACAATAATAACTATTAGCATTACTAAACGCACACATGCCTAATAGCTATAAGCTTATAGTGACTATAAGTCTATAACACAAGCCCTCTAGTTAGACTATTTAGAACCCTAGTATTAGGTACCTTATTTATTTAACTAATTATAAAAATTAACACGGGTTATTTATATTGTTTTTTCTAGCTACGTAATAGGTAATAATATTTATTTTACTATAGTAAAGCTATATGTAAGCTGCTATTAAAACATTACTAACTATAATAAGGGGTTGTTTTTAATTAGTGGCATTATTATTATTATTTCTTTTTATTTACCTATATATCTAGATATAAGGTGCCCTATCTTATTTTTCCTTATAAAGCTCTAATATAGTGACTATACCCTAAGTAAGTAGCTTATTTTATAATTAAGGTTAATTATATATAGGGGGGGTATTAGATTAGGAGCGTAGAGGTTAAGGATAGGATATTTATTAAAGCAAGTCTTTAGAGAACCTTTAGCCTATATAAATAACAAAAAGGCTAGCTAGCTATAAGATAGTTATATGCTTATAAAGCAAGGTATTTATGAAAGACTATGCACATTATTAGTGCTAGGTTAGAGATTAAAACCTTCACGCACCCGCCCCTAGCTAGTATTTATCTAGTAGTAACTGTAATAGTCTTAGCTATCACTTCGTTCTTAACCTTTCGGTGCAAGCCGTGACATAAAACTCTATCTCTCTTAATAGCTTACTTTATTAATTATTCTTTAATAAGTCTTATATTTTATTTAGCTAGTCTTATTAATAATAGATAAGAAACTAGTCTATATATTACACTAGTTTTATGTTTCCTAAAGGTAGCTTAAAATATTAGGTTCTTAAAATATAAGCTATTATTATAATAAATTCTTCTTAGCTATTTAAATATTAGGCTCTAACTTTTATCCTAAGCCTAAGTAACTAAATCTCCTATTACCTCTATATAGGATTATCCTAATATAAACCTTATTATATAGTCTATAGTAATTAACACATATATATCTTTATTCTTAGCTTTTAGGGTAATTAAACCTAAATAGTCTATTATAACTAACCTTTATAGTTCTATTACTATAATAGTCTTTAGGTTTATTTATAAAACTTATGTTCTAGTTTATTAATATACTAGATATAAGTAATAATAAGATTTTATATCTTTGCTTCTATCTAGCTAAAAGCACTTTTTATAAAGTTTTTATATTATAATTACTATTCTAAAGTGACCTTAGGTATTATAGGCTTTCTATAACTTTTCTAGTACCTTATTTAGGAGTATATATTTTACTAATACTTTATTAGCTTTTAGATAATATAAAGTCTAGTTAAAGATCTAGTATTTTAAAGCTTAATGCTATATAAGCTTTTATTGTTTAATAGGAATAGTTTAGTGTCTAAAAACTATAGTAAATAAAACCTCCTTATACTATATAAAATTAAACTACTTATAAAGTTCTTAGAATAATTTCTCTATTATATCTTTATTTAAACTTTCTCCCTCTAGTAAAACTAGTGTTATATTTATTAAAACTAGAATTAGTTAATTTCCTAAAGCTAAAGTAATATTTACTTCTAATTTTCTTTTTATAGTAATAGGATTTAATCTTAAATATTCTAGTATTTAAGATATTTTATCTATAATCTTTATAATCTTTATTATATTTAAATAATAGATATATTTTATATTTAATTCTTATAGTATATTTACCTAGTAAGCTACCTTTCTATAGACTTTAGATATATTTACTATTAAATTAATAATGCCTTTATAATCTATATATACCTTTAATAGATATAGTAAATAATCTAGTAACTATCTTATTTCCTTTAAACTTACTATAATTACTAGTATTTCCTTTTCTAGTATAGAATATTATTTCTTAGCATCTCCTAATTAGTAAGATATTTATATAATAATTTATACTTTAGAGAAATTAGTATTTATAATACTTATTCTAGGCTTTATATCTTTTATCTAAAATAATACTTCTCTAGTGCTTATCTTAGATATATTTATAGCTATGTAAAATTAAGTTCCTAGTCTAGTGCTAAAGGTAGTGTTTATCTAAATATTATTATATATTTTTAATAAAGCTTATTAAGCCTTTAGAGTTTATTCTAGTTTTTTTCTTAAGACTTTTTCTTTCTAAATTAATAGCTTTCCTAATTATATTATCTTAGGGATCTTATAAAAAAAGCCCTTTTAATAGTAATTACTAAGTCTAATCTTCCTAGAATAAATTTATATATAAATAAAGTTAAGTAAATAAGCATAAGTACTTTATTCTAGGTTTATAGTGGTTATTTCTTAAATTACTTAGCTAAGTTAGTAAATCTATTATAATGTTTTTATATAAGGTATATTTTCCTATTTTCTAAAGAATATTTAATATACTTAACTTTAGAGGTAAATAAAGTAATCTTATATTTACTTAAGCTAATTAAGGCCTAAGCTACCCTTAGAAAGTATCTCTTCTAGAGAAAGTTAAAATAGTCTTTCTATATCTCTAAGCCTATATAATAATTATCTATATAAATAGAAAATAATATATATATATCTTCTATATACCTTAGAATAGATTTACTTTTAGTATTATCCTAGAAAAATAAGTGTCTAAAGGTAAGGTCCTTAAATCTAGTGTAAGTTACTAGTAACCCTATTAATCCTTAAGCTATATTATTATAAAAGTATATCCTATTTAGTCTAGAGAAAGCTATTTTATACCTATCTAGTAAGTAAATACTAATAGCCTAAAATCTATTTAAAGCGTTAGTTTATAATATAAACTTAAAGTAACTATAGTAAACTAAATCTAAGTTTACTTCTATATTATAATATAAATAACCTAATTTAATAGTCTTACTATTTATATCCTTAAAGTTATAAATTACTTTAAAAACCTTCTATTCTAGCTTTAAAGTAAATATTATTAGCATTACTTATTCTAAGTTTTCTTATTAAATAATTCCCACTCTCTCTATTACTAGGAAAACCTATTTTAAAAAGTCTTAATAAGCTACTAAATACCTATACTATTTATGTTTACTAGGCCTTACTTCTAGGATTAAAGGGATATAATATTCTAGAAGATCTATAGTGTAAATATCCTTAAGTTTAGAAATAAAGCACTCTTTAAATATATAGTATAATCCTCTAATTATTATCCTCTAATTATTATCCTCTAATTATTATCCTCTAATTATTATCCTCTAATTATTATCCTCTAATTATTATTACCTATATAGTCTCCTAGCTTAATATATAAATTCTTAAACTATAAAATAATAGTTTTAGGGGGTAATAATAATAATAGTTAATTTATATAGAGATTTTAGAATTATAAGGGGTAGCCCTTAATTTCCTGTTTTCCTATATAAATTAGCTTTTTAGCTTATCTCTCTATATCTTATATACTTATTCTATCCCCTATGTCTTTTACTATATTAGCCTTTAGATACGTTAAATTAGCTAAGTTTACTAGATATTATTCACTAGCCCTAGTTTCTTCTTCTAAGTTATATAACTTCTTATTTATATAGGGATTTTTGTTTTCTAAGGGGGACTCCTTAATATTCTGATTTTATATATAAATTAGTGTATACGCGTGTCTAACTATGTCTAGCTTATAATGATCTCCTAGCTCTATAACTAAGTCCTTAAAATGCTATGAACTATCTTGTATATTATAAATAGAAACTTTATTCTAGTTATTTATATAGGGTTTTTTACTTTTATAGGTAAACCCCTTGATTTTCTAATTTCCTATATAAATTAGGTCTCCTAGATATCTATTAGTGTTTAGCTTATGCTTATCTATCTATTCTATTTAGGCTAATCTAGCTAGTATCTTTAGGAGGTCTAAAGGTTCCTTATTATTTCCTATTAAGTTTAATAATTACCTATTACCCTTATGGTTCCCCTTAATCTATTTTGGTTATTTAGTGTTTATAATGTTTATAATATTATAAGAGGAGTTTTTATTTTATTCCCTTTTCTAGGCTACCTCCTAATGTTTAATTTAACTCTAGATAATTTTCTATATATTAGCTATCTATCGTAATAGTTTTATTTTAGTAAAGTAAAAGTAAAGTTATTTTATTTCTATCTTATTAGTATTCTCCTTAGTAAAGCTATTTATTCTAAGGTTTTAAAGTGGTTTCTATAGGATTATAGCGTTAGAGATTAGAGTTAATTTGTATCTTCCTAATAATAGATTATCTTCTGTTTTTATTTTAGTTTTTATTTCCTCCTTCTTTAGTTTATTTTTTATACGCCTATTATTCCTATTCTAGTTTTAGTTCTCTTATTATTTATAAATACTTCCTATTTTTCTTAGTTTATCTTAGCTAGTAATTCTTTATTTCTAGTTTTTATATTATATCCTTCTAATATTCCCTCCTTCTAATATATATATTATATCTAAGTTTTACTTATCTCTTGTTTAGAGCTTATTTCTTCTTTATCTAGTAATATTAGATTAAATAACTAATCCTGCGAATAATTACTAGTAATATTATCTATAGTTCTTATTTTTTTAAGTCCTTCTTATTAGTTTATTTATAGATCTCTATGTTTATCTCTCTTAAGATTTCTTTTACTTTTTCTAAGATTTCTTAATTATCTTTTATAAACTCTATAGGCTCCTTAGGCCTAGTTCTTTTAGGAAGTTAACCTTATTTATTAGTTCTCTAAAATAAATCTAGGTATAGGTAAAGTAATAGAGTCTAAGTAACTCTATTTGCTCCCTTAATTATTAACTTATCTTTAGTATAGTATTTAATAGCTTCTATTTTTCTTAGCTAGACTTTACTTAATAAAACATCTTAATCTTATTAAACTAGTATAATATAACACTTTACTAAAGCTAGGATTCCCCTAGTAATAACCTGTAAGTAAGCGTAGTAAGTAATTAGATATTCTATGTTATTTACTATCTAAATATATTGCTTTTCCCTAAGTTATATTACTATAAACCTAAATTTTACTAGGAAGTTTTCGCTTACTAGTTTAACACTAGATCCTCTATTAATTAAAACTAAATTATATTAGTAACCCTTAATATATATTATAATATATCCTAAAGTAGTTACTATATCTTTATCTAGTTTTATAATGTTATTCTAAGTAATTATAGCGTTTACTAATCCTAGGGTTAAGTTAGCCCTATATATTAGCTAGACTACTTCTTTAAATAGTTCTATAAGATTTATAATTGTTAAAAATAAGACCTATTTTTAGCCCTTTCTAGTTAAAGGACCTTTCTATTACTAGCTTGCATTGCAAGCCTGACAGCTGCACTGCAGCTGTTAACAGCTGCGACTAACCGTGTGGATGACTAATCCAAATCAATTATTAATTGTGGATTATTTAATTGCGTTGTGGCTACAAGCGTAGCTATAACCGCAGCGCCACTAGTAATTAGGTAAGCTAGGGTGACGTAAGCAGGTTACCCTATAGCTATCTTTAATAGCGATTTTCTCTTTAACTAGAGGTCATATAAAAGTCTTGCATATAGCAAATTAAAGCTAGAAGATAGGGCTTTTATTTTATATAGAAATATTTTTTAGACTAAAATTTGGTGCATATGGGTTGCTAGTTTGTATAGTAGTGAGTTGATTTTTTGGATTTTATATATAAATGGATTTTACGGAAAATAAAAAGTGGCCTATAAGACCTCTTTAGCAGTCCAGATCCACTAATATAGTTAGTAGGTATATAAGAGAAAGAAGATCTTTTTAATCTAGCTAGATAGCTAGGCCTCTTAATCTAATAGCCGCATTGCCTATACAACGTCACTAAAATCAATTCTATTGGTATATAAGATATTGTAAAAGTTATCTAGATTAAATTTAATTAGTTAATAACTGCTAAAACCTTCCGTTACGTTGCGTTAAATATTTAATGTGGTAGCTCTATTAGTCCCTAACCATAGAAGCTACACTTATATAGCTATTGCTAGCTAGTAACTAGCTCCCTACATTTTAATAGGTTATAAGCCTAGCCTATTACTATAAAATTCTTTCTAGTGCACTTTACGTATAGTTATAGAAGACTTCCCTTCTATAAAACAGGAAGGACCTGTGAGATAGAAGCTATTCCCTTCTATAAAAAGGAATCATTATAGTTATAGAAGTCTTCCCTTCTATAAAACAGGAAGCGCATAAGCAATACAGAAGCTTTCCCTTTTATAAAAAGGAAGTTCAGCGAGAATAAAAGCTTTTCCCTTCTATAAAAAGGAAATTTAGTGTGAATAGAAGCTTTTCCCTTCTATAAAAAGGAATTTTAGTATAAATAGAAGACTTCCCTTCTATAAAATTAGAAGATAGCTACTAATTAACAAGGTCAGGGACCTCTAGTCCCTGATCTTAGTGCGTAAGAGGTTCTAAATAACTAACTAAAAGAGCAGGTTATTAAACAACAAAATGCTATTAATCTAGTAATACAGAAGCTAGAGTCCTTAACCTTAGCTATTAATAATAGACTTATGGAGGGTGTGGAAGCTGCTAAGCCTGCTAGTTAGTAGCAAATTCAGTAGCCTATTCAAGATAAGGCACCTAAATCTAGCTTTATATAAGCTGCCTTTAATAATTCAATTATTAAGGAATTTAATAAGAGGGTTTATAGCTTCCCTAAGACTACTAAGCTTAAAGGAGCTGAAAATTTTGATTAATAGAAACAAGCCCTAGCTATCTAATTTAGAGCTTTAAGCATGCCTAATTTTCTAGATAATCCGGATATTTCTAGGGTGCTAGGGGACGCTAACTAAGCTATTATCCTTATGTTACTAAGGGATAGTTATACGGAAGGCCCCTAAGCCGCTATAACTTAGTAAAAATCACCTAAAGAAGCCTATAAGTTACTTATTAGGCAATATTCACATAGCGTTAAAATCCAGAGGGGGTCCCTATATTCTGAATTTCATAACCTGAATTTTTATGGATTTAAGGGGACTTTAGAAGCCTTTAATACAGTCTTTAATAATCTACTAGCTAGATTATTGATTTTAGGGGTCCTAACTAATCCTATAGATTAGGTTAATCAATATCTTCAATCCCTAAAATTAACCTTCCCTTAGTGGGCTAAGAGGCAACGATTTAGCATGCGTACAAATAGGGCTATAGGGGTCCCCCTAGAAGCCCTAAACCTTGAATTTCTAATGGCAGACCTTTTAGCTAAACAGAGGGATAAGTTATTTACGGTAGCTAAAGCCCTGAATTATAGGGCTAAAGACCTAGAAAAGGGTGCTAAAGATAAGGAAAAGGCCCCTAAAGGTTAGAAGAAGAAGAAAGAAGGCTCTAAAGAAAATAAGGGCTCTTCTAATAAGAAGAAAAAGAAGTAAAAGGGTTAAAAATTAGATAAAAAGGATACTAAAGAACTTATAGAGGGTTCTTTTATACCAGGAAATTATAACCTTTCTAATAGAGCACTTAATCTGTATAAGAAACCTAGTAATTATAAGACTAGTTATAAGAGCTTTAGCGATAGTAGCTCTAATTCTAGCTCTAGTGATTCAGATAATGAAAAACAAGAAATTAATACCTTAAATGGTTTTAATTATTACAGTAAAGACATGAAAAAGGCCCTATTATATAATATAGGTTTGACTATATATATAGTTAATTCTAGGGAGGTCTTTAGGGATTATACCCCTTTTAAGAAGGGGGAATCCAACCCTATTATAACTAGTGGTGGCCCTATTTATCCTAAGGGTCACAGTAGTGCTGTTTTTAAGGTCTTATATTAAAAGAAACCTAATAAATATAGGACCTTAGTGCTAAAGAATACTCTATATTTTCCTTAGCTTAATGTTAATATAGTTAGTGGCCTTATTCACTATATATCTAGTGGTTGCTTTATAAAAAACCATCTTTATCTTAAAGATAGGTCTTATATTACTACCCTAGATATAGAAAAACATGGTTTTTTTCTTTCACATTAAAAACCAAACTACACTAACGTTACATAAAGAGCCCTGTAAAAAATCTCATTATATCCGACCTTTTACCTATGCTAGCTTTAGGGGTCATAGCTATCTAATTAGCTACCCTATAGAGGTTCAAATTCCCTCTAAAAAGCCGGATTAGGCTTCTAATTTAGACGAAATCGCTGAAATCGACGAAGATAATGATATTGAAGAAGTTATACGGGATGATTTAGGGGATTTAGTCCCTTCTCTAACGCCTATAGCCCTAGGTTAGGTCCCTTATAAATCTAAAGAAATAGATTTAGGGGTGTTAGAGGGCCTTAGTAGAGGAAAAAGGTCCTTAATACCTCCCTAAGAGGCCTGTGGTTCTTAAGGGGCCTAGTAGGGGACTAACAGAGAGGGCCCTAATCTAGACCTAAATCTAGACCCTAATTTAGGCCCTAAAGACCTTTAATATTAAAAGTTACTAGAACTAGCTAGCCTATGGTATATATGATTAGGGCACCTAGGGCTTCCTTTGCTAAAGAAAATAAGCCTTATAACTAAAGGAATCCCTGATTTTTCTAAAATTAAGGATAAAGACTTTAAATGTATAGCTTGTGATCAATCTAAGGCAGTTAGAAGACCTAGGAAATTAGCTATCCCTAATCCCCCTAGAGCTCTAAATTGAATAGAGGGGGATACGCTAAAAATTAGCCCTATACTGTATAATAAACAGTTAATTTGCTTATTTCTAGTTAATCGAAAAACTAGATATAAGTGGGTGTTCTTGTTACCTAATAAGGAAGGCCTAACTGTTTATAGGGCTATTAAGGGCTTCTTTAGAGGGCTTAAAAATTAACTAGGTTAATATCCTAGGCACCTTCACTTTAATAGGGGCTAAGAAATCGATTCTAGTTATTAAACTTAGTTAAATTCTAAAGGGATTAAATTTATAACTTCTAGTCCCTATATCCATAAGCAAAATGAATTAGCAAAGCGTTTAATTCATACTATTCTAGATCAATTAAGGGCTACTATCTAGTGGGCAAAATTACCTTTATATCTATGGTGTTTTGTATTACCTGCAGTTATTAACCTAGTTAATATAACTGCTAATACCACTAAGGATAAAAGCCCTAAATAACTACTAGCTAGGGAGCTAAATCAGCCCTGTATAACTAATATTAGCAGTATTAGAGCCATAGGATCTCACTGTGAGATTCTAATCCCCCTAGAAAAACAACCTAAAGCCTAGAAGTTAGCAGCTAGGACTATCCCTAGAAGGTTACTAGCTACACTAGGTTCTAACACCTATCTAGTGTACATCCCCTCTAAAAGGCTAGTTACAAAGACTAGCTTTATTAAGATTATAGAGCCTATAGGTCCTGTCTCTAAAGGATTACCTAGGCTTTCTATAGGGGATAACCCTTTAGAGGGGGAAAATAATTTAGAAGATCAAGATCTAAATTAAGGTTTAAAGGATTACCCTATAGACAACATAGGAAATCAAAATCCCCCTATAGGTTAAGAAAAACACCCTATAAGGCCTGTACAACCCCCTAAGGAACCAATTCTAGAGGCCTTAGAGAAGGCCACGCCTGTAACTTCACTAGGAAATCAGATTTCAACTCCGGACCTTAATTTTAATAAAATTACTAACTTCAACCCTAATATTAACCCTATAGATGTTAATATTAGTTCCCCTTCTTCTCTAGATTTTATAAAAGAAATCTGCTTTAAGGTATAGGAGAAGCTAAAGGAAAACAACCCTAATAGCCTTAAACCTAAGACCTAGAAGCAAGCTATATCTAGCCCTAAAAGGGATAAATGGATAGAAGCTACGTATAAGGAATACAAACAGCTTCTAAAGGCTAGTACTTTTAAATTTATAGGGAAAGACCAAGTACCTAAGGGCTAAAAAGTACTAAAGAATAGGCTTGTTTATAAGCTTAAAAAGGATAAAGAAAATAATCCTTTAAAATACAAGGCCTAACTCATTACTAAGGGATTTATGCAAATTGAAGGTCTAGATTATCTAGAGACCTTTATAGCCACAAGCATTCCCCCTAGCTAGAGGATTTTACTAGCCCTAGCGGCTTAGAATAACTAGGAAATCAAACAGGTTAATTTTATAGGAGCTTTTCTTAATAGTAAGCTATAATAACAGATTTATATGGTTATTCTAGACGGATGTATTGAATTCCTTAAGGCAAATCCTAAAT
The DNA here is from genome assembly GCA_019022495.1 of Epichloe hybrida. Classification (NCBI taxonomy): domain Eukaryota; kingdom Fungi; phylum Ascomycota; class Sordariomycetes; order Hypocreales; family Clavicipitaceae; genus Epichloe; species Epichloe hybrida. The sequence continues at coordinate 1,094,437 of JAFEKR010000013.1, forward strand.
TAGCTAAATTAGCTAAAAGTTTTAGCTATAAACCCTCTAAAGATTAAGTAATTCTATTACAAAAATCTTTATATAGCCTAAAACAAAGCTTAAGGGAGTGGCAACAAGCACTAATTACAGTGCTAAAGTCCCTAGGATTTAGCCCTCTAATTTCTAACCTAGCTATATTCTATAATTCCTCCACTAAAACCTTTATTATCACGTATGTTAATGATTGTCTAATTAGACTGGATTTACGTTATATCTAAAGACTTAAAAAGGAACTTCATAAAGTCTATCTAATAGAAAATAGGGGGCTAGCTAAATTCTTCTTAGGGGTTCAAATCGTACGAGATAGACCTAATAGGGTCCTGAAAATTCATTAATCTCAGTATATCTTAGAGGCTTTAAATCGATTTAACATGCTAGATAGTAAGCCTATTAGCATACCTCTTTAGCTAGGCGTTTTAGCTACGCAGACCACTAAGCTTTTAATAGCTAGCGAAATCAAGCTCTATTAGTGCATTATAGGGACTATAATGTACCTAATATTACTTATAAGGCTAGACATGGCCTTTACACTTTAGTAGCTATCTATAGCACTAGCTAGGCCCTATATAGAGCACCTAAAAGCAGCTAAAAACCTGCTTAGGTACCTATTAGGGACTAAATTCCTTGCTATAATTTATAGGGGAGACCCTAAAGGTATAGCTAGCAAAAGCCTAATAGGTTATTATGATAGTGATTTTGCAAGGGATAAAAAGACCTCTAAATTAACCTACGCTTATCTATTTAAGCTAGCTAGCGGACCTATTAGCTAGAAATTAAAGAAAGCTAGTACAATAGCTCTATTAACATTAGAAGCTAAAGCTAACGCTATTTGCGAGACCTTCTAGGAGCTACAGTGGCTTTAGGGCTTATTTAAGGAGCTAAAAACCCCTATTTCTCCCCCTATCTAGATATATTGCGATAATTAAGGCGCTATAACCACTACCTATAACCCTGCCTTACATAGCCATATAAAGCATACCTTGCTAAAGTTTAACTATATTAGGTAATAGGTTTTAGAGGGTTTAGCTAAGATTAAATATCTAGATATAAAGTCAATGCCTACAGACAGTCTAACAAAGCCTCTATCTAGACCTCTTTATTAGGCCTTTATTAAGCTCTTAGGGCTTAATAATCACTAAAAACCAATAACTAAATCCCTTTAACAGGGAACCAAAAACAACGTTAAAAAGGGAGCTATATTTAATAATAGCTAGGAATTTAAAAAGGGGGTCTTTTATCTTTTCCTGTTTTTCCCTTTTATTTATTTTTATCTAAAAGTTCTTGTTTACCCTATATTACTTTATACGCTTTTAATTAGCTTATATGTAATTCTTTTGTAGAGGGGGTGTTAAAAATAAGACCTATTTTTAGCCCTTTCTAGTTAAAGGACCTTTCTATTACTAGCTTACATTGCAAGCCTAATAGCTACACTACAGCTGTTAACGGTCGTGAAGGTAGCTATTAATAGCTACGTCGTAGCTATTAATAGCTATAACTAACTATGTGAATAACTAATCTAAATCAATTATTAATTATGGATTATTCAATTGCGTTATGGCTACAAGCGTAGCCATAACCGCAGCGCCACTAGTAATTAGGTAAGCTAGGGTGACGTAAGTAGGTTACCCTATAGCTATCTTTAACAGCGATTTTCTCTTTAACTAGAGGTCGTATAAAAGTCTTGCATATAGCAAATTAAAGCTAGAAGATAAGGCTTTTATTTTATGTAGGAATATTTTTTAGACTAAAATTTAGTGCATACAGGTTACTAGTTTATATGGTGGTAAGTCGATTTTTTGGATTTTACATATAAATAAATTTTGCGGAAAATAAAAAGTAGCCTGTAAAACCTCTTTAGTGGTCTAGATCCACTAATACAGTTAGTAAGTATATAAGAGAAAGAAGATCTTTTTAATCTAGCTAGATAGCTAGGCCTCTTAATCCAACAGCCGCATTGCCTGTATAACGTCACTAAAATCAATTCTATTAGTATATAAGATATCGTAAAAGTTATCTAGATTAAATTTAATTAGTTAATAACTGCCGAACCCTTCCGTTACGTTACGTTAAATATTTAACGTGGTGGCTCTATTAGTCCCTGACCGTAGAAGCTACACTTGTACAGCTGTTGCCAGCTGGCAACTAGCTCCCTACATTTCAATAATAATTATAGATTTTACTCCCTTACTCTTAGTCTTTTTTTAACACTATATTAAATAGCTTAGTTATTATTAAATAATTAGGGCTAGTTAAAGTAACTAGAGAATGCTAATAGAAACTATTATATTTCTAAGATATTTTCCTAAGTTAAATACTAGAACTTAATACTCTTTAGTTACTTTAATCTTTTCTAACTCTAGCCTTTATTTTAGGGTAGGAGTTTCCTTTAGTGCTATGTCTTTTATTATTACCTTATAAAGTAAATCTAAAGTTATTATTTTCTAGGAAGGTCCTATAATTCTATTTAAATAAGGTCTTATAGCTAGTAGTAATCTTTTAAATTCTTCTAGAGTTATTTCCTATAGCGGACATGTTATATTAGAGGAGGATAGGTTTTAGGTTTTCCTAACTTCTTCTATATTTAGAATCTCCTTAACTTACTATTATACTTATTTATCTAAAACTAATCTAGGGTTATTAAATAGTTTTGTGATCTTTCTAGCTAGCTCTCTTATTTATATAGGTTTTAAACTTTTTCCCTTTAAATCTCCTAGGGTTATAGTATAAGTATAATTTATCTTATTTCCCTCTTAGATATAACTTAGGGGTTAATAGTTTAGTATAGAAGTATTAAGTACTATAAATCTTTATATTGGTATAAAACTAGGTAGTAAAATTAGTTCTCTTTCTAGACTACTAATATAGTTAATTTAGTTAGAGTTATTTAACTTCTATTAATATTCTCTCTTTATCTAATAACTATCTTAGGTTTACTATTCTTAATATCTTTTAAAATCTTTTAATAAATATTTGTCCTTACTAGCAGAGCTTTACACTCGTGTAGTGTAGTTTTTTGTGTAGTTTTTTTGTTTAATTTTATATCTAGCTAGTTATTACAGTTATTATCCTAAAAATCATGTAATCCTATAGAGTAAAATTCTAAGAAAAATACTATATATAAAAGCGGGTCCGAAAGTGGGCCCTAGGCCCACAAATTGGAAATACTACATTTGTAGTATTTTTTAAGTGCTAAAATGTAGTGAAATGTAGTTTTTCTAATTTATGGCCGAAGGATCCACTTTTAGACCCACTTTTATATATAACTACACTGTAGTTTTTAAGTTAGCTATCTAAAAATAGAAGTTTTATATCTATATGTATTTTCTAAGATTAGATATTAATTATTTGTTAGAAAAAAAAAAAACTACAAGATGTAGTGTAGTGCAAAGCTCTGCAAGTTACTAGAATAGTTATACCCTATGTGTCCCTATTCTCTATATAAGAAACACTAAAAGAAATTAGGATTTTATTATTTATCTCCCTATGTTTATTTAATTACTAGCTTTCTAGGTAACTAGGGGGGATTATTAATATTATATCTTCCTTATCCTATTTGTTTATATAGTCTAAATAGTTCTCCTATAGCTTAGGCTTAGAAAGCTTTAAGTTAATAAATTAAATTTACTATCTTTTTATCCCTCTAGGCTTAAACTTTATTAGCTAATTTATCTCTCTTAGCTTATTCTTCTATTTATATATAAACTAAGTTAGAATAATCTAGTATTTTAGACTCTTTGCTAAGCTAGGAGATTTTTTTAGAAGTAAAGGATTAATAGTTATATAAAATAACTTTAAGATCTAATATTATAAGGTCTTATAAAGCTATTCCCTATGTCTATTTATTAGTTATATATAAATAATCTATTACTCTCTCCTATAGTTATAGATCTAAATCTCTATTTACTATATATATTATAAAGTTTATAAATAAAACTTATTTTACTTTTACTTTTACCTTAGATACTAGGCATTTTACTCTTCAAATATAGGTATTTAGGCTTTCTCTCTTTTCTCTAGTAAAGTAATAAGCTTCTTACTATATTATTACTTTTAGAAGTAAATTAAGCTTCTTAAACTTCTTTATAAACTTATTTTTTAAAACTTCTTACTTATAGTCTTTATAATCTAGATCTTTATACTAAGTTATAGCATTTTCCCTTAAACCTTAAGTAAAGTTATAATATACTAGAGTATTAGTATAATTAGGGATTTAAGCTATAGCTACTATAGTAAGATAGTAGTTTATATAGTCTTAGGCTAGTTTATCTCTAGAATATCTAGAGAAAGTTATTTTACTAATATTATATAATATTATAGGAAGTAGGATATTATTTATAGTAATTAACTATTCTAAGTTACTAGTATTAGTAGTCTTAGGAGATTAAAGTAATAAAGTTAGGAAAAGAGGTAAAATATCTTTAACTTTAGATAAAGAAATAAGTGATTTAAGGTTAGGATTTAGGTAAAATAAAGATAAAGCTCTTTTAGATTTAGAGTTAAAGTCTAGGATTAGATTCTCCTATATATAAATCTTAAGCAGTAAATTATTTATAAATATAATATAAATAGTAATACTAGGAAAGGGTCTTAGGTTAATAAAGGGAATTATTAGAGTTTATATAAATAAGAGAAAGAGTTTTTAATAAAGAATAGAGTATACTATAGCAAACTCTAATTAGGATAAGGAATTAGGTTAAACTTAAAACTTACTATAATAAAGTTTTCTATTAGGTTACCTAAAGTCTAAAAAGAAAAGAAAAACTAAGTGTTTTCTAACTTAAGAAAAACTATCCTTAACCTATTTACTACCTTCCTTATTCTTTTTACTAATCTTAACTCCTAATATTAAGTGTATTCTAACTTTATAATAATTACTACTCTAAACCTTCTTATTTTTAACCCTAAGGTAAATTCTATACTAATAAGTATAGTGTAATATATAATTTATATAGTACTTACTAATTAAAAGATTAAATAAGTAATACTATAAAGACAAAAGTAAGGTAAAAGTAAGGTAGTAGTTTATATACCCCCCCTTAGATTATAGTAATGTAATTATCTTAGTAAACTATGGTTTTTAAATTAAAGAGGTAGTTTAAAGCTTACTTAAACTTATAAGGTTTAACCCTATTATCTAGTTATATTATATATTTCTATGCTAGTGCCTTTTCCTACTATAATACTAAGGATTATTATAGTTTAAGTTTATTATTTAAGTTTAGTAATTAGTTATTATTTTATAGTAATAAATATAGTTATAAAATAGTTAATCTAATACTTTATTTATATAAGATTTAGAGTGTATATAGCCTTATAGCTAAGTCTATTAGATACTATTTACTAGGTCCTATTTCTTAGTCTTAGGTATGATTTTATAAGTTCTAAAAAGTTAGAAGGTAACTTTATTATTCTAGCTTATCTATTTCTTAATTAGTATCTATTCCTTTCTATAGGGAATAATAGTGTTTTACTAAGTTTAAAAATATTAAGTTCTAGGAATAGTTTTTTAAGTCTAAACCTAATATCTCTAGTTCCTTAAATTAGTTTAAAGTGTTCTCTTATCTTACTATATCTAATATAAAGTAAGCTTCCTATATTAGTAGCTATATCTAATGGTATTTTACTAATTAATTACTATAAGCCACTAATTAATTCTTCCCTCTTACTAATCTCTATAATCTAAGCTTATTTTAGTCTTATTTATTTGTTAATTTAATTATTTCTCCTAAGGTTTAGGATCTCTAGTTTAAGCCTTATTCCTAATTCTATCTCTTATTAAATATAAAGTTATTTTCTATTAGTCTCCTAGCTAGTGTGTCTAAGCCTTATAGTTTTTAAACCTATTACTTAAGTCCTATAGTCCTTAGTAATTATAGCTTTAATAATTAAAGCTATTCCTAGCTATAGTTAGAATTAGACCTTATCTCTTATCCTTTATTATTAAGTAACTATAGCTTCTAGGATATATCTATTATTCTATTTCTAACCTTAGCTATAATCTAGTAATTCTATATAAAACATTACTCTTTATGTTATTTTTATTTAATTATCTCTTATTTATTTAGCATTAGCCTTAACTCTTTTATATTCTTAGAGATAATTAATTATATTAGATAATTTTAAGTTTATTCTAAGATAGTAATAATATATAAAGGTCCTAGTCTTATTACTATATAATAGTACCCTTTAGGATTAAGGTAATAATAATAGTTAATTACTATCTAATCTAGCTACTAAGGTTCTATAATTATTATAGCCATGATTATATAAGCCATTTCTCCACCTAACATCCCACGAGAACAACTTGGGCTCATCGGTCAAGTACCCCCCGTATCTCGTTCACCAACTCAACGACACGCTCTGCACAGCCGTACGAACCCTGATACCCCCAGCCCGCATGCCCATAATTATGCACAATCCAGGTCCCATCGCCCAGCTTCTCCTTTTCCACCCGAACACCAGATGTCCTGTACGGCCTCAACCCGGCAGCGTGCCTCACGACGCTCAAGCCCTCAATGCCCTTGCCGCCCGCAATCTCGGGGCACATATCCACGATCCGCCGCATGATGCGCAACGCAATGTTGGGATCCGGCACAGACTCCCAGTTGCCAATGTCATAAGTCCCTCCCAGGATGGTGCCACCGCCCGCGGGACGCTGCATCGTGTACAAGATCTCTGAGGTGCCATCCTCTGTTCCAGAGGTTGTGAACATGGGATGGAGCTCGTTGCGCACGAGGACCGTCTGGCCGCGCGAGGGGGCCATGGACTCATCTTGAACGCCGGCGAGCTTGCGCGATCCAAGTCCCGTGGCGTTGACGACCATCGAGGCTTCTTTGCCCTCGTGACTTTGGTGTTTGGCATCGCTGATGTGCGTCACGATGCATCGTTTGAAAACCACTCCGTTGCGGAGGCATTGTCCCACGAGCCAGTGAAGGTACATGGCCGTGTTGATGCACACGCTTCTGAACTCGCAGCCGGAATCGTGACCCGTTGGCATCTCGGCCGCGCTCAAGTCCCTGTAGTCTGGCATCACGGTCTGGAACCACGGGTCACGGTCGAACATGGGGTCTGTGGGACACGATTCGCCCTCCATATCCTTTTCCCGTCTGAAGATGCGTGAGGCTATCCCAAGGTCAGTCAAGACTCAATACAGGAGGACCAGGGGTCGTCGCCCGTCACAGATATGGCGGTATCTTGCAATGCAAGCCAATCAGGTGCGGAAACGATTCGTGCCTTACTCTGGAAGTGAATGCCAGCTTCCGGAACTTCTTCTGCTAGTCGCTTTATCTCGGGCCACGTCCGCCTCTCCCATCTGCTGTTCTCCCTGGTAGACATGCTGTGGACTCGTCGTGTTAGTGAAGTGTCTTCCCGTACGTCATGTTTCTTTCCCAGAAAATCAAAAACAAGATTTGACCAAGAAAGAAGCACATGGCTGATCATCTTCACACTCGAAAGGGGCGAAAAGCTAGACTCACGGCAAAAAATTGGCTCCAGCCCACGGTGAAGCATATTCAACATCGTAATCACCAGGCATGTGCTTCGCGATGACCGTCACGGCGTTCGCCTTGCTCTTCGAAAGTAGCAAAGCTGAGGTGAGGCCGCTGACGCCTGCCCTGCCCGCCATTAGATCAGACTGCGTCGGTCAAGATATGGCTGAAAAGTCATCGGAGCCTTATTCTTCTCACCCCACTACCACGATGATGTTCGCCATGGCCACCCAACGTCGTCTGTTACTTTTCCGAGCAGTGAATCAGCAGACCGTGTATCCTCGACGTTCAAATCCCCCCTCCTATCGAGAATTGATTTATCCGTCAGTCTTTTGATGAGGAAGCGAAGTTTTATTGTAAAAGAAAACGCGTTCCTGCCGTCCGGTCAGCTCCGAGGAGCCATCAATTCCCCCGCATTGTGTGTGGGGTCCCCGTCAGCCATACATACTCCGTACATACCGAGTACACAAGGTTCCCTGGACTCGTGTGAATCATGTCTGTTGGAAGTTCTAGACCAAATTTCGCCCAGAGTTGAACGAGTTCAAGGAGGTGTACGGCCTGACACATCGTACAGTGTGCTTAGACGCAACTCGATAAGCTGCGTGTGGCTCGACGTGTTGCCCGGACTGCCGAGAGCTACATTTGTTGTCAATATCGGAGACGAGGCGAGGCGGACTTGATTTCAAGTACAGCTGCCAAGTATGCACATGGACCAACAGGAGCGAGGTGGCCGTTTCTCGATCTCAAGTATTTTCAGGACAGACATTGATATATTTGTTCGTAAAATGTATATAGCAAGTACGGCCGTGAGGAGAAACCTAAGGGCATCTTATCTGTCAACATGACGGCGTTTAGAGTCCCTCATATGAAGAATAGCCACTGATAAAGGAAGTGTCTCATCACCCTCATATGAAGCTCATATGAGGCTCATACGAGGACCATCAGAGTGAACAACATACTTTAGAGGCACCGAAAGTTGCACTGTTCTGCATGAGATGTAAAAACTGTGGAGAAATTTCATCACGCCGATGGGACTGGCTACATGCTGAGTCGTAACTTTATAGAAATTATATCAGTAAATTAAACCACAATCCATTGCATAATGCAATGCCAATCGAGCTTCTGCAGGGTCGACGAGCAGATGGGCCGCGCGAATACGATCCACGGCCAAGGCGCCCCGACTTACGGGGCTGCTGCTCAACATTTGATGCTCTTTCATTGTTTTCGGCCAACGAGATGCATGAGATTTCACAGTACATGTACAGCCAGTGGCGGGATTTTCCGTTCAATTAGCCGACATGGCGCCAGCGAAAATGTGCTCAGGTGCTCCGAAATTGCAGGGTGCCTCGATTTCGGATGGTGTCCTGGTGCTCCGTAGCGGCAAGTGATTCGGACGAACCCATCCTCGTTCGATGTGGAAACAGTGCAACGTGACGTCGTGGTTCAGGCAACCAGGATCATCCAGCCCTTTGAAAGATACAATGCATACGGATTACAATGGTGTTGATGCGTGTGCAGGCAGGGATCAAACCCCTCGCCGAGAGACTCGGGGCTCTCCAAATTGGCGCGCGAACGTATGTGTAGTTGAACACCAACAAGATTTGAGAACTGGTTTTCCAGAAGTCGATTCCGTTTGCCCACCGTGAGTCGAGACGTGTGGACAGGAAACCGACGGCAGCAGCAACCTTGCTTCAGGGTCAGGGATCTTCCCTCCCATGCTTGGACGGATTACCCTTGCTGTGCCTTGCATTGACAACTTTGACATGGACGAGATGCCTGCACACAGCAACACGCCCAATAGCAAAGCAAGTCTTGATCGGCAAACGGTCGCAGCATTGAAGCAAAAACCCGTCGTCTTCATCGCGCGATTGTGTTGGGGGACACGTTGTTAGATGCATGCTAGATGCATGCTAGATGGACTGCGGCGGTTGGTGGGAGAAGCATTCGGATACAGTAACTGTGCGCCCTTCTCCGTCTGGGGGGACCAACAGATTTCAGCACTTTCACCTTCAGCACCAACAAGATTGGCAATAATAATTCGCATTGGCACGGGAGGACTAAGGACTAGCCTTTGCACATTTCTTCCCCCGTGCCACAGAAAGCGGCATGAAACATCAACTGACTGTGTACATGTAGGCTCGCTGCAGGAAGGTGCTGGCGGTGGCGGTCCACTGATAAAACAAGCAGTACGGAGGACTCCGTCTCAGTGGGTTTCGAATCATTTCTTTGGGGTTTTCTGAGTAATAAAGGTACACCTCTAATACCCCCGTACCGCCTTAGGGCTTGGTCACATGCTCCCCCACCGGAAAAAGCAAAAAAAAAAAGCAAAAAAACTAACCACGTTCTAGGAGAAAAGAAAGAAGAAACAAAAACCCCTGAATTACAAAATGAAGCATCTTTACGGATTACTATCCTGCGTCACTTACAGTCGTTTCCGCCGTAGCGATTGGTCCACCAAACGGCAACACCAGCAACGCTATCCGTGCTACGGTGTCGCCCGGGGACCTTGTGAAGTGGGCCTTGGCCCTTGGGTCATCCAATTGGGGTGCCAAAAAGAAGAAGACCCTACATAATGATGTTCCCCCTCAGATTCTCGAAGATGGACAAGCCGTCTGCATCGTGCCTGGTAAGACAAATGTAAGTCTTTGTCGATTTTCACCATCATTTTTGTGAATGGTTGTGGCCAACGCATTGAATGTTTCACTGGCAGATTTCTCCTCAGTTTATTACTAACTATGACTACATGTGGCCAGAAGGAATTAAGCAGAGCATTGCGCTACATTGCGTGTTGTGTTGTGGTTGCTACTCCGTACACGATATAATATACAATACACAAAATGCAATGCAATGCACTAGTTTAGCAGGGAAACCAGGCTTAGCAAGGTATCTCAACCACCAAGTTACTTATTACTGTATGCTACGGATTACACACCTATCAAGAACACCTAGCAAAAAGGGCCTATGTCAGCGTGTATGTATGTACGTACTGAGGTGCCCGGTGCCCGGTGCCCCGTGGTGGTGTTGAGTCAATTGTACAAAATGATGCGCTAAAAAAAAAAAATAGTTTCATCGTGTGCGCGCCAGGCCAACAAGAGATCAGAGCCGCCATCGTCTTCGTTTGCCTATCCCGGTCACTCTTGATGGCTCGCCTTCAGTCATTGTTCATCAGCGACACAGGGTCGAGCATGGTTAGGCTTGGAAAATAGTCTGTACATCAGCCACAGCAGGGCAGCTCAACGCTCGAGCAAGACGAGCAAGACGAGAGGACGAGACTGTGGTGAGACACCCAGCTACTCATGTGCATTGCCTCGCCATTAGTAAAAATAATGATATTGTCTTGCCGTCGTTGACAAAGGGTTGCACCCTCTGGGGCTCGTGTCAGCAGACACCGTGACGCCGCCGGCTCCTGCCAAACTGGAAGCTGGCTGCGAGCGGGCAGGTCGAAAGACCAATTCACCTGACTGGATGGTTGGTCTGTATAGTAGATGCCTGAGAACTCCCCACTGCCGGCAGGACCCAGGTCTGGTGGGTCCAATCCCAGGGCCAGGACCAGGACCAGGACCAGAGGCCACAGGCCGCCCATTTCTTCGGGCACGTTGATGCAGGCCAACCAACGAGGCAGGCCAACGAGACACGCCAACAAGACACGCCAACGAGACACGCCAACGAGACACGCCGCCATTTGATTAGCATTCCGCTCCCTCGCTCCCTCGCTCCCTACGTGTAGCCTCCGAGTCTCTCTGTCTCTCTCCTCTTCCTTGCCAATTGATCAATGCCTGCCTGCCCTGCCCTTCCTGTCAAGTTCGAGGTCCCCGTCCCCTTTGCCACCACTATTCCGCCACCCCCAGACCCGACTCACACCTAAACTTATCTTAATTCATCTCACCGACTCACCTCGACTGCCTCGACGCTCCTTCACTTGCTTGCCGTGCAAACGCAAACGCAAACAAACGCAAACGCAGACGCAGACGGAACAGACTCCTTCTACTAGGATTCCATAGGAAAACAAGGAGCTCGTTGGGCTGCACGCACGTGTTCCAGTCGCTGTTCCTTCCAGTTGCCCTGACCGACACCACACACCACCACCGCCAGCCACGTTACGGAACACCGCAGCACCTCGAGGCCACACCACTTCAGCAGTGCCAGATCATCTACATTTTATTTTGCATACGACATAAATTGCCAAGACACGTCTTTTCCTGCCATATACAGCCGCGCGACCCTTCCCCCCACGTCTCCCATTCCACCTCCGCCGTGCGCATATCATCTGCTTTTCGCCGACGTCATTCATCGACCCAACCGATTTGCAAACGACAACACATCGGGCCCGCAACATTGTGTGTCCAACGTGCGACAGAAAGCTCTATTTGGCTCGGTTCTAGTGTCCCGGCGCTTGATGATTTTCGAAATTTCGCGGCTTGGACATAAACACAATGCTATCCGTCGATTTACCGGATCCCTTTAGAAGCACTACAGCATCAGGTTCCCTAGTTTTCAATTAGCACGCATTGCATAAATAAGAAAACCTTGACGACTACGACTGGACATACCATGGCCCTCTGGCCGTTTCGGCGCAAGAGCGTCCGTAAACGCTCTAGGAGCGGTGCAACGCCCTCTGATAATGAGGTCGCTCCGCTCTGCACCCAGACAGATGTCGGTACAACACGGACCAAATCCAAGAAGGCCAGGGACGAGCCTGCGAAATTGCAACGACGACAGCGAACCTATAGTTTCTCTCCCGGACGTCATGACTCTATCCGCATCGAGGGAGCACGCGGCAACACTGGACGGGAGAACCTAGACGGTCACGCTCACAACTCCGCCTCAAGCAATACGGCAGACTGGGGCCGCACACCCACCCTGCATCCAACGCGGAGGAAAAGCAGCAAGAGACGACGAGAAGACCACGACCGAGAGGCAGAGATCAAAGCTATGAGTGCCTTCATGCCAACACGGTCGGCCACACACTCGTATGGACGCTCTGGTTCAAAACAGAGCACCAAGCGAGCCAAGGCGGGTGACCTCGAGCATCACTACAAACCCGCTTCTCAACTTTCTCTGCTGTATCCCGATTCTGTACTCTCGGCAATGTCGGCAGACTCTGATTCCGTTGCCTACAAACTTTCGACTCTAGACTCGCTAGCACCCCGGCCTACGTTGAAATACAACTCTGGTACCAGATGGACACCATCTCGTACAGCCGTACCAGGGGCGGCCGAATCTACAAAAAAGCCGCTTGGTGATCGAGAGCCTATTCACGAAGATCCTCTCGACTCACGGAAACGTATCGATGATCTCGCCGATGATCTCGACGCAAAGGACTTGAGAGAGCTGATGGAGAGGGATAGCCGTCGAAGGGAGAGGAAACGAATACAGGATCAAGAAAGATTGGAGAAGAGACTGGCTCGCAGGGCCGAGCGTAACAAGAGGGACAAATCAGAGGCTATGAAGTCTGGGTCACCGCCACCCGAGAATTTGGAAAGAGGAGTCATGGGCCGAGAAATGGTCGGCTTGGGTATTGACCCTGCATCGACCGTCGTAACATCCTCGAAGAGGAGAGACATGGGCGATCCAGCCGACGACTCGACAGAGGCTGACGGAACGCGGCGCACACAACCCTTGGAATCGTTTCACCGCCCCGAAACGTCGCCCGAGGACCATGATGATGCACAGTTGAGAGGAGAACGCACCCGTCTGCTGGGCGCGGGCCGGATAGAGGTCGACAAGACGATATCTGCCTTGCCAAAAGGCTCCAAATCGACCCTTGGATCTGAGAAAGATCGTCTGATGGATGAAGAATCTGGCCGAAAGAACTCCGAAAGCAGCAACAAGACATCGAACCGCTTGTCGCTCACTTCATTGCTCAAATGGGGCAGCAGGAGCAAAAGATACTCTGGCCCGTCTTCTTTCTCAAATACTTCGCGAGAGGAGATGCAAGCTAGCGCCAACCCGCATAATGGCGCGCAGGCAGACGCACTGGCGAGACTGCAAGGCGATGAAACGTTTAACCAAGCACATTGTTTGGCCAACAAGTCAACATCCACTGTTCCGAAGAGAACCAAATCAAGATTTCGCGAAGACCTTCCGGAATTCCCACTCTCGCCACCCGACTCAAGAATGCAGTCGCCCGAGACCGAGCCACCTCTTCCTGTGCTTGCCGAAAAATCTCCAGACTTGGGGACAGGGTCGCGGTCAACACCTTCCCCGGGACACGATTCGCCACCTTCCGCCGAAGAGCGACCTCAAGCCATTGCAACTAAGGAGTCGCATCTGTCCATGTCACTAGCGTCGATCGATTCCGAAGGATCTTGGCTCTCTGGCCGCGTCGGCAGCGTGAGAGCCCCAGCAAAGCAGGACAGTCTGGCCCGAATAAATCGCCGAGAAGCTACACATCCATCAGATTCGCCAACGAGTTCCACTCGAGAAGAGCTTGCCATTGCGGATGATGAGTACCTACGGCAATTCGCGCCTGACAGGAATCCAAGTGTCATGGCTGCTGGTCAACGTCCTTCAGGAGAGGGTCGGCCGAGTAGTGATGACGAGGAGTCGGTAGCGAACGAAAATCTCAGATGGGGTCGTGTTGGCGCAAAGCCCGAGGTAATACAGTATCACCATCACGACAGAGACACGATGCGCAGCCGTCAAGGTCTGTTGAACATCGATTCCGGAGATGAGGAAGATACGCGGATGCCTACACCCACCAACTCGGTGTAAGCGACAGATGAAACCATACCGACGAGGAGGGGAAGAAGAGGAAGAAGAAGCCATGTTAAAGCTTGATGAACCATCGTTCCAGCAGCGTCGACGACAATCCATTCCCGTATACCCAGACACAACGACCATTCATATCTACCCACATTAACGATAATGGACAAGGGCGCCAGTCACGAAAGAAAAGTTGAAGAAAAAAAAGTGAATACTACCAAACTTTCAAAGGGAATCCGGTGTGACTGAAAAAAAGAAGAAAGAAAGAAGAAAGAGCAAAACGTTGAACAAAAACACGCGAAAATTCAGTATTAAAAATGAATACCTTTTCCAATGGAATTCATAGGGAAAAAAAGAAGAAAACAGTCCAGCCTCACCCACACCGCGATATCACTTTTGGAGAAAAAAAAAGAAAAAAAAACCGAAAAGAAAAACTGGGTATATGGGAATTCGTCCACCTCAAAATACTCACCATTTTCATGGCTACACAAGAATCTACATGTGCTTCTCTTCCGCTATACTCTTGAATTTTTCCTACTGTACGATTCCCGCCAGCGCTTGCTTCGCTCCCACTTTTACCCACCTTCTTCTGCATGCAGAATCTACATCACACAAGATACCCATGAACTGCCTTTTGGATGGACTTTATTCACCACTTGGCTTTTACATCGCCCATATTATTATTTTAATATTTTTTTTAGCCTTTGTTTTTTCCCGTCGCTGCAGCTGCTACCCACATGTCTTACGGAACTGGCGTGAGAAGCCTTTCTGTTTGGGAAGCTAGACTCGTGAGGTCAACGGTACATGGACAGGGGGACCCGGTTAGGCAAAATAGAAGCTTTGTTTGGTCTGCTCTAACTGTTTTATTTCAATTCAACGTAGCGTTGCATAAAGGCGAGTCAACCGCGGCCAACAGATGGTGTTTGCTTCTTTCCGGTGTCGTGTTACTGTATTTCAATAGCCATATCATAGAGGCCAAGGCGACTTGACATTTGCATTCTTGGATGTCGGAATTTACAGGCTTACTATTACTAGGTTTGAGCCCGGAGACATTTTTGGCGGGATCAGCGGCACTTGGTGGTGTCAAACTTTGGACCAGCTCAATGAAGAACACCACCAGACAGGTGAAGATGAAAAGTGAAAAAGTTGCAGCTGTGAAAGGGCCTGCCTAACCAGGTGTTCCCCGATGATGAGGTTCAAAGCCTGGACTTGTAGTCAGCGCATGCTCGCTCGACCAATCAGAGCAGCCCCAGCATGAAACCAGCAAGCCCTTTTCCTTGAATCCACGGTTCATCCTTCAATGTTGCTCGCCATTCGTTCTGAGAGACAGACGGCACTCACTTTCAGATTCGGACACGACCCTCTCTCATCAAACATGTCATCATGTCGTGTTTTTGCATCTCTGGCATCGACTGCCCGTACCCACGGCGCCGCCTCCACGCGACCGCTCACGGCGAGCAGGGCCTTCTTCCACGCCTCACCAGCGAGGCGCGTTGTTCACAATATCAAAACGTACTTCTCATCCCCCCCTCCCAATGTATCTATCTTGTATCTTTGAAGCACGTCGTGGTTCTCCTGCCTCCCCATTTCTTCGGCTAACCAATGACGCTTCGGTTCACTCTCCTGTTTTCAGTGCCGAGGAGTTTCAAAAAGCCGTGTCGGGAAATGATGCAGTGATAGTGGACTGCTTCGCTGCATGGTGCGGTCCATGCAAGCAAATTGCGCCGATCCTCGAAAAGTATGCCTTTCTTCATCTTTGTCTCCCTTTTCCTCGGCGCTTTGGATTGCCCCCTCACCCTCCAAATTTTTGTTGAGGAGCGTTCTGCTTGGCTTGATGTCTTGGGGCGGTAGGGCGGGTAGTCAGTCCCTTTCTGGGGTCGCATGAGAAAAACTAAACATTTCTGGTTCTCACGGACAGGTACTCTGAAGACGCAGCATTCAAGGACAAGGTGCATTTCATCAAATTCGATGTCGACGAGCTGCCTGCTGTGACTCAGGCTCTGGGGGTGCGCGCCATGCCTACGTTTTTCTTCTTCAGGGGTGGGAACAAGGTGGATGAGATGGTTGGGGCGAATCCTCCTGCTTTGTTGGAGGCGCTGAAGAAGGTGTGCTCAGGGTGAAAGGATGGGTTTGTCTGCTTTGTTGGCAATGTATTTTAGATGTGGCATGGCATTCTCGAGGTGAATTCTAGACATGGACATGTATG
This sequence comes from Epichloe hybrida, assembly GCA_019022495.1. Classification (NCBI taxonomy): domain Eukaryota; kingdom Fungi; phylum Ascomycota; class Sordariomycetes; order Hypocreales; family Clavicipitaceae; genus Epichloe; species Epichloe hybrida. Next base: position 1,110,865 of record JAFEKR010000013.1, read on the forward strand.
GCGCCTTCAACAGCACATTGCGTATCCTGTTCACTTTTTTTGATTGTCGTTCACATAATTAGAGTCCATGTACGTGGCAAAGCTTGTCAAACTCGTCTTGTTTTTCCAGCGTGATGAATGAACATACGAAGAAATCCGTATTACGGAGTAAGCTTGTCTGTCATCCACCATGACTCATGTCACGTGGCTGCCCGTGTCCGCCAGAAGGTGGGGAGGGGAGGGGAGGCGGTGTTTCCACAGCAACGCGTCACGCTGTTCACGCGCGCCCGCCAGCACGTCGCATCGCAACACAACGGCCAAAAGTTGACAGCAAACGGGCAAAGAAAGCAGAGAGCATCGGGGCTCAACATGGCGTACAATAAGAGAATGAGCATCATACCCACGAACCAGCAAGGGCGCTCGCGGAAGAAGGAGGATGAGGCCGATGCCTTCATGCGCCTGCCGGATCGCGAAATCGTGGGGTGCATCACCGACATTGGCATTCACTTCACGGTCGCCGACTTGCAGAAACCGAATCCCGCGCACGTCCAACAGATATTCGAGTGGTTCGCGGAGCTCCTCCTCAACGCGACACGCGAAACGGTCGAGCCCGCGATGCGTGCCGCCGCCGAAGATGTCTGCGGGGAGTTTTCAGACGTGATCCCGGCCGACACGCGTAACCTGATGGGCTTCTTCGTTTCGCTGCGCCGACTGCTCTACGAGTGCGGCATCACCGACTTCACCTTCAACGACCTGTACAAGCCGACGTATGAGAGGCTGGTCAAGATCTTCAGCTACCTCATCAATTTCGTTCGATTCCGCGAGTCGCAGACCACCGTGATCGACGAGCACTACAACAAGTCGGAGTCGACCAAGGCGAGGATCGAGACGCTCTACTCGGAGAACCAGGAGAACGAGGGCCGCCTCAGGGACATGAAGCATAATCGCAAGGCGATGGAGGCGCAGGTTCGCGAGAAGACGATGCGCAACGAGGAGCTGAAGAAGCGGCTCCTGGAGCTGCGGCGCAACCAGGAGAAGGTGGCGGCGCGTCTGGAGGACGCCAAGCAGAGAAAGGGCGAGCTGACGAGCGTGCTGGAGCAAAAGACGCAGGAGAAGATGATGCTGAGGCAGGAGAGCAGCAAGCTGCGGCCGTACATGCTTCAAAGCCCGTCTGCCCTGCAGGACAACCTCGCGGAGCTGCGGGAGATTCTGAACAACGACAAGGCGCACATTGATGCGCTGGACCGGAGGGCGCGAGCTCTCCAGACATCGACCGATTCCTTCGCCGTCGTGTCCGCGGATGTCGCTTCGTGCATCAAGATCCTCGACGAGATCGCCACGGAACTGGCCAAGGAGGAGGAGGAGTTGGTCCGCAATGCCAAGCAGCGGGATGCGCTGTCGGAAAGGGGGAACAACGCCAGGGAGGTGGAGCGCGCAGAGGTCATGCTGAGGCGCCAGCTGAGCAAGTGGACGGAGCGGACCGAGAAACTGCGCGAGCAGAGCAATCTCAAGGCGCAGGAGGCAAAGGACAAGATGCACGAGTTGCGGGCCATTCACCGCAAGCAGACCGAGGAGCATACGGAGAAGGGCAAGGAGATGGAGATTCGAAGAGTGAGGATCGAGCAGACGGAGAAGAAGGCAAGTTTTACATTCCCCCCCCCCCCCCTTTTTCTTTTTTTTTTAACATGGCAATAAATAGATGCTCGATTTGAAAGAGAATATCGAAAATGAGGTTCACGCCGCGCACGACGAGTATCTCAAAATGGAGTCGCATATCAAATTGTATATTACGGAAATGGAGCAGTCTATAAGTCAATGATGGTGACTTTTTTTCTTCAGAGCTACCATGGCTATAGGAAAGGGGCGACGAATCAATGAAATAATACCAGGTCTGGCGTTGTCTGGAAGGAGGCAAGATTTTGGTCTTTTGTCATTGCATCGTCAAGTCATTTATTCAAGCGCAATCCAAGCAGCATGATTCGACCATGAATGACATGAGTCAAAAGTTCTTCAACCCCATCTGCTGGCCTCCACGTCAAACCAGCTACCCAGTACGTGGCCTACACCAACCGACGGACCAGCCCACGACCCGTCGTCCTTGACAGGCGTGCCCGTCAGGACAGGAACCTTTTCTCCGAGTGACTGTCCTAATTCCCGCTTTCCGTCTTGCGTGCGCCTCGGCTCCAGAATGGCCGCCCGGAATCCACTTCGCCACGCGGCCTCGACGAAGACGGCCGCGGAGAAGCTCAGCCCCTGTGCTGACCAGTCCATTCCATCCCTGTGAAGTTCCACGAGCCCATATACCATGAGCAAAGGGGGCTTGATGAGCAATCCCGCGGCCGGCGGGGGGGCCACCTTGATTTCGGACAGCGTCAGCGTAGCAAGGTACGCGCGAAGATGGGCCACCGTCGGCGCAAACACCATGTTGATGTGCCGCGCCACAGCAGTCTGCATGAGGGAGGCGCGCAGAAGGGGATGGTGGTGTCGCATCTGCGGCTCCGCCCCGTGGTCCTCCGCTTCCGCTTCCTCTTCCTCTCCCCGAGGCTGTTGCTGCAGGACATCCTGGGTGAGAGCGGCGAGGAACTGGCCTTTGGGCCAGCATATGATGGCGGTGGAAGGGTGCGTGCCGTGCGAGGTGAGATGCTCGAGGAACTCGGAGGGCGTGAGCGGTGGGAGAATGAGGGATTGGTGGGTGCCGGGTGGCGGTCCGACATTCATTGTAGATACTGCTGCGGATGCCGTTCCCCTTCTTTGCTCTTTTTGATACGAAGCCTCAGGTCCACGCGGCCGTTTGTGGCTTCTTGTGATGGTGTGGGATGGGAGATGGGACTGAAGATGGTTAACAGGGTTAAGGATGCTTCAGAAGAGGGTGGGTGGGTAGGTCTCGTGGGCGTCATGGTAGCGTAGCTGTGAGATTATGGAATGTTGAGACTGGAGAGCGGGATTCATTTGCGTGTTTCTTCCTTGGAGTGCGATGCGCTTTGTCTATGGAACGGTACCAAATTGCAAGAGTTGAGAAAGTGTGTGATGATGCGGGGCAGGAGGTTGTGGTGGGATGGATGAGCATTTGGCGGGGTTGCCACGCCCCACATTTATTCGGATTCCTCCAACCAGTACGGAGTATTAAGTGTTACATATTACGTAGTCCCGCTTAATACAAGCCAACTTCTCAAGCTGCCGCGCAACGGGCCATCTTCAAACTCTCAACTCTCACCACAAGAGGCGTGGTCGACGGTGTCGGCATGGAGTCAATAGCGAGGATCTCGAGTCTCATGGAGACTGGTAAGCGTCTCTCGTGACCTCGGTTTTTTTTTTTTTTTGCGCGTCCTACCGGGCCTGGCTAACATCAGCTCCTCCCTCCCCTCAGCGAGAGAGCTCACCCTCGACGCGGCTCAAGCTACGCGCAGCGTCCGCTCAAGCTCCCGGCCACTTGACAGGAATCAGATTCGGAAGCTTCTTGACAGTAGGAACGACAGAGAGGTTTTGGAAGGATTACGAAAGGTCATTTCAGTGCGTGCGTGGTGTGGTGTGGCGTGAAGCGGAAGATCAGCGCCCATGGTTTTCTGACGGTGCCCTCGAACAGACCTGCTAACCAGACGCTCTCTAACCAGATGATGTATCGAAACCAAAAAACGCCTCCATTCTTCTCCTCCGTCGTCAAAAACGTGGCATCCCCGAACATTGAGATAAAAAAGCTCGTTTACATCTACCTCATTCACCATGCAGAACAGGAGCCCGACCTGGCACTGCTCTCAATCAACACTATTCAAAAGTCCCTCTCCGACCAGAGCCCGCAAGTACGAGCGCTGGCTCTCAAAACCATGTCAGGGATCCGGGTCCCAGTCATCAGTCAGATTGTGTCGTTGGCTATCAAGAAGGGCGTCGCCGATATGAGTCCGTACGTCCGGAAGGCGGCAGCGCTCTCGATTCCCAAATGCTACCGTCTCGACCCGAGCCAGTTACCCCAGCTTATCGGCTGTCTGTCCATTCTTCTCGGTGACGAGCAGTATTATGTAGCTGGGGCTGCTGTTTCAGCATTTTTGGAAATCTGCCCCGACAGGATCGACTTGATTCACCGCCACTATAGGGGACTGGTACGCAAGATTGTGGACATGGACGAGTGGAGTCAGTTGGCCATGTTGAGGCTCATGTCCTACTACGCGAGGAGATGTTTCCCAAGATCTGCGAAATCAACATGGCAACCTCAACAGCGGAACACAAATGTCGACGAATTTTATGCCGATTCACCAGATGCTGGACAGCCACAGCAAGTTACCATCGATGGTGATTTGTTGCTGTTGCTCAACAGCATCAAGCCGCTACTGCAGAGTCGTAACTCGGGCGTTGTTGTCGCAGTGACGAGATGTTACGTTGACGTTGGCACACCCGAGTACGTCAAGCTCGCTGCTGGACCGTTGGTTGCGCTTCTGCGTGGCGCGCAAGACATTCAGCAGCTAGCTTTGTACAATATCGTTTCCGTCTGCCTGATGAGGCCCCTTGATTTTGTCAAATACGCTAGTCATTTCCTCGTCAGAGCTACGGACCCCGCACCGGTGTGGGAACTCAAACTGGAGGTGTTGACCATTATCTTCCCGCATAGCCCGATTCACGTAAAGAGCCTCATTTTGAAGGAGCTGGAACACTTTTCTCGGGGATCTGACAAGGCCCTTGTACGAGAAGCGGTAAGGGCAATTGGGCGTTGTGCGCAATCCGACGTCAAAACGGCGCCCCGATGTCTCAAGCTGTTACTCAGCCAAATCACCAGCTTAGATGGCACGTTGGCCGCTGAATCCTTGACCGTGATTCGCCACTTGATCCAGCAGGACGCCGAGGGGCACGCAGGCACGGTAGTCCGCCTGGCCAAAAACCTCGACTCGGCGTCTGACCCCCAGGCCAGGGCCACGATTATCTGGCTGGTCGGAGAATTTTCGGGCATGAACGGTGACGACAACGTCGCCCCAGATGTGCTGCGAATCTTGTTGAAAGACTTTCCGAGCGAGTCAGAAGCTGCCAAGCGGCAGATTCTGCTCCTGGGAGCCAAGGTCTATCTTCACCACGTCAACAGGAAACGCGAGGCGCCAAAGGCCATGGAGGAAGAAGATGACCCGCCCCAGGATACAGACACGCACCCTGTCGTGCGTCTCTGGGATTACCTCGTTCTCCTTGTTCGATATGATAGCTCCTACGAGTTACGAGACAGGGCTAGGATGTACAAGTCGCTACTTGGCGTTCCTCAGCTTGCGACACTGATGCTCCTGGCTCCGAAGCCGGCCCCTCAAGCACCGAGCCCGTCCGAAGCCAGGAGGGGATTCTTGCTTGGCTCATCCACACTGGTTCTCGCAGGCGGTGGCGGCATTCACGGACTCAAGGGCTACGAGGCGCTCCCGCAATGGGTTGAAGCAGGTAAAGAGCCAGACCCCCGGCTACGGGACCAAGACGATGGTGGAATGTCATGCAGGTACGGCGGCGAGAAGAGCGCCGCACCGGCGGCAGGCGATATGCTAGACCAGGCTGCCACGTCGAGGCCGCCTCCTGCCAAGGCCAACGGGCTAGGTGAGGGCGTGGGCGTGGGCGTGGGAGCAAAGACACTGGATGATTGGTTGGCAGAAGATGTTCATCAAGAAGACGAGGAAAGCGAAGAAACGGAAGAGGAGACGGAGACCGAGGAAGAGACCGAGGAAGAGACTGAGGAAGAGGAGACGGATGAAGAAGATGACGAGGGGGAGGCAGAAAGTGACGATGATGGAGAGGGCGATGGCCTCGTCAAGGGCTTCATTCATAGTAAAGGACGGTGAACGATGAGAGAGTACTTTGTATTGAACTGTCCAAGCCAATATTGCTATGCACGTTTATGTAGCAAATGTCGGCACAATTCATGTACTAGTGGGAAGCGCCAAAGGGCCCCCTCGCTCACTCACTCACTCCTTCCCCCCCAACCATCTGTACACGACGGAAAAGTCACGCCCCTTGCACTCCTCCCTGTCCTCGGCCGCCTCGTACACGCCCAGCGCGGCATCCGCCAGCGGCATGCTGGCCCCGGCCTCCCCGGCCGCCACCATGGCCAGCCGCAGGTCCTTCCTCATCAGCGAGATGCCGAAGCCGCCGCCGTAGTCTCGCCCGGCGGGGGCCACCCCGACGACGCCCGGCACCGGGTTGTTGACGGCGCTGGGCCAGCATCGGCCCGTGCTGGCGTTGATGACGCCGGCGAGCGTCTTGGCGTCCAGCCCCCACCTCACGCCCAGGTTCATGGCCTCGGCCGTCGCGATGTTGCTGACGGCGAGCAGGTAGTTGTTGGCCAGCTTGGCCGCCAGGCCCGCGCCCTGCCCGCCGCAGCGCAGCACCTTGCTCCCCATGAGCAGCAGCGTAGGCTCGACGACGCGCGCCACCGCGGCGTCCTCGTCGGCGTCCAGCATGAAGGTCAGCGTGCCGGCCGCGGCCCCGACGACGCCCCCGGACATGGGCGCGTCGACAAACGTGAAGGAGCCCCGGCCGGCCCCCGACACGCGCCTGCCCACCTCGCGGGACGTCGAAGGGTCAATTGTCGAACAGTCGATGAACGCGCTCCTTGGCCTTGGCCTTGGCCTTGTTGGCGTTGGCCTCGCCCACCGGCTCGCCCGCCAGCATGGACTCGTACACGCCCCGCACATGCTGCGGCTCAGGCAGCACCGTCATGACCGTGTCCTGCCACCGTTTTCAGAATCCGCGTAGACGACGTTTTCATCAGTCAGTTCCAAAGTTTCCAGGTCTCCCAGCAGTACAGAGTAGTTTTACAAAGCAGTTGTCAACCAACCCAAACGGGGGGGGGGGTTCCAACTTCCAACCTCCCCAAACTCACCGCGTCCTTGGATGCCGCCCACGCGCTGGGAGCAAGCTCGACCTCGGCGCCCTCGCCCCCAGCCCTCATGTCTGACTCCAGGCTCTTCATCGCCTCCGTGTTGATGTCGAAGATGGATATCCTGTCCGTGGGTTTGAGCTTTGACTGGAGATTCTTGGCCATTTGGTAGCCCTGCGACGGGACGGGGACGGGACGGGGTAACCCGGTCAGCCGGCCTTTTTCTTTTTTTTCTTCGCCCAATTTTCACAAATGGAAATGGAAGTGGAAGTGGAAATGAAAGAAGGGGGGGGAAGAGGGGGGGCCTTGCGAAAGACTCACCATCTGGCCCAATCCCACAAACGCGTAGTTATTCAATCTTCTGGCCGTTGAGGCGAATCCCCTCGTTTGGACGAGCCCGCCCAGGTGCGTGGTGACGACTCTCATGTTGGGAAATTTGGAAATCGGCGGCAACACCGGATCGAAATCTCTGTCTCTGTCCAAGTCTCGTTTCTTTCAAATGCAGACCCTAGAGGAAGAGGAGAGAGAAAAGAAAAGACAGCGTGGGGTTGGTATGTTTGGCATGTCTTGATAAAGCCGGCTGTTGCCGCTGCCACCCCCACCCCATTCGTGCCAGGCCAATTCCCCCACCTCTGAGTGCCCTCTGAGTGGAGGGGCACTGCGGTTTAATATGGAGACCAATGCGGAGGACGAGTATTAATTAGAAGCTGTCTTGCAAGCGTTTCAATCAATTCTGCTACTCCAATCTTCTCATCTACCCGTCCTTGCCTCACTATGATGCATCTGCCTTCCAGCCACTGGCGTCGCCGTCGCGTACCTTCACTCCATGTCCGTTCCGCTCCTTCACAGACAAAAACAGACAAAAGCCACCCAACGCCCAAAGGGAAAGGTAGCCCGTGATTCTGAAAGAAGAAAAACTCTCCATATGTTTACTGGTTTGAAAGAAAGGAAGAGAAAGAGAGGAAAATGAACGAAGGAGGGGGGGATATGGTAAAATAAAAACAAATTATAAAACAACAATGTCTTTCGACCTGAAATCCAAGCTCATCTAAAACCAGCATCTGACAAGAGAGACCATGGTAAGAGCCGGGGGTCTGGCAAGTCCATGTATCCAAAAGCCAATGACTCGGCAGGAGCTCAATGTGTTCGGGGTGGGTATATTCATCTCGTGGGTGAATTGGCTTCTTTTTTGATAATAAAAACTCTTCTCTCCCAAGCACGAAGAAACGCAAACAGCAAAAGTAACGCACGCGCTTAATTTTGCGCCAATCCAGGTGGTTGGTTTTCCCTTCCTCCTGCCGTATTATTGAATTGTGTATTCAAAGAAAGTTGTGGGTGCCAGCTGCGCCTTCACAAGCTGTCACGCAGCACCCCCTCTACATGAGGTTGACCAGCCAGGGGACGAGAGCACTGTTTGTCATGTTAGCGTAGGATAATATGATGATGTGCGACTGGCAGTGCCGCTTCAGCTTGGCATCCCGGGGGTGAGGGTTGCTGACACTGCTTGACCAACTTACCCGACGGCAACTGTGGCACCAATTCCAAACAACGCTCTGCTCTTGACCTTGTCTTTTCGCATCTCCGCCTCCGTCTTGACCGTCTTGACCTTCTTGGCTCGAGGTTGTTCGTCCTTGTCGCTGGCCTCCTCAGACTTGTCAGTCTTCTTTTCGTCGTCTTTCTCCGACACGGACATGTCGGCGGCCTTGCGCTTGCTCTTCTTGGTAGTAGAGCTGGCTGTGGCACTGTCTGACTTGCCCTTCTTTTCGTCCGACTTCTTTCGCTCTGCCGCACGTCTCTCATCCTCTTCCTTGCCCAGCAGCACCATTTCCTTGGCCGTCTCGAGCATCTTGGCCGTATCCTCCGCAGTCGGTGGGCTCCCGGCGGTGGGCAGAGGAATATCATCTTCGGCCATGGCATGTCTTGTCTCATGGCCCTCACCATCCTTGGAGACCTTGTCCACTAGAATCTTCATCATGTCGTCCTCTGCTCTTGGTTCTAGAACCACGGCGGGCTCAAACTCGCTCGTCTGCATGACGACGTCGTCCTGCTTGCCCTTCTTGACATCGCCATTCACCTCTGTCTTCTCGGCCACGGGTTCAATTGACGCCGCCTTGGACTTGATGGCGCGCTTTCGCGGAGACGCAGGTGCTCGTTTCGAAGCCTTGGTGGGACTCACAGACCGGCGACTACGTGAGGAGCCCCTGGATACGCCAGACGCGGATAGGGGTGCCAGTTTGGCCTGAGCCTTGACCAGATCGAACTTGGGGGGTGCCACAATGCTCTTGGGCGGCGACTCGGGGTTCGAATTTGACGAGACAGAGATTTTGGCCGGATCGAGCAAGGCACGGATCCAGATGCCAATCTTGTACTCCTCGGCCAATGCCAACGCCTGCTCGGCAGGAATCCAGACATTGCCAGCAGTTTCTTCAGGACTCGTGGTCGCGAGTGACTTGATGTACTTGCGCTCGGCCTCCTCTTCAGAGGCTTCGGCGTACGGGAACGTGGCCTTGAACATGCCAGTCGCCGACACATAGCCATCGAAGCTTCGGCGCATGAGGAAGTAGCTCGTCGGGCTTGACTTGAAGATACCCGACACGATGCCCTTGGGAAGAGGAGCTCGGAGATGCGCGTAATCAAAGACGCCTAGCGAAGCGGAGTCATCCTCATCTGCCCCAACCATCTTGGGGGTAAGTTTCGTCTGGCCGAGGCGACGGCGCGCAACAAGATCAAGGTCTGTCGAGACAACGTGGATGAGTATGCTAGAAAGGCGCACAAAGGCTAAGTCGACCTCGAAGAGCAGACTTACATTCAGGTACCTCCTCGAGTAGAAGCGGATTATGCCGCGCAGGCAGGCTTCGAGTAGTGGGAATCGCCATGTTGAGTCCCAATTAAGCAATGACTTGGACGGCCAGTTCCACGTTGTGACACTCTCCGATACAAAGTTGGAGAGGGACGTGTCTACAAGAGCCGTCAACGAAAAATGATTATGCGCGGCAAGCCGTGTCTGAGCCTGTGATATGGTAAGTGATCGTGCCGTCGTCGTCGTCGTAGTCGTCGTCGTATTCGTCGTACTCGTCGCTGTTGTGGTTGCAACAGCCGCGGATGAGGTTTTTTCTTTTTTTTTTTCCTCCCCGGCGCGTTGGGCGAAGGGGAAGGATTGGTTGGCGAGGGTCACGTACCAATAGGAGAGCAAGCACAAGACCCCCCGAAAGGTCAGATCGCGAGCGATACACGTCGCCAATCTCGAAAAGAGAGAAGAGAAAAGAATACAAGGACAGGCCGAGCCTCGTCACGAGAAGCAACAGGCACGACAAGCCAGATGGATGGATATCGACCCTGCGCGCGGACCAGGTGTAGAGGGAGGGAGACGAGAACCACAGACGGGGGGTGGGAGGGAGTCGTGGACGAGAATGGACGAGGATGGACGAGGGAGGGATGGACGACTTGGCGTCCAGGCGAGGCCCGCGTAACTCCCGCCCTCCATACTGTGAGGAGGTACTTTGGGGAGCTGGGCCAACCAGCGCATCCAGCCGTCGCCATGGTGGGGCCACACCTGCCTGTGCTCAAGTGCAGCACGACTTGACACGACACGACTTGACACGACGCCGACAGACAAGGACTGGTAGGAGCGCCGCACTGGACTGGGCATGACATTGAATTCAGAAGTTCAGCCAAACCAAGGCCAGCAGCCAGCAGCCAGCAGATCAGAGAAGACGGGAAACCTGTTGGCCGTTGTGATGCAGGGGCGGCTGCGGCTGCGGCTGCGCGGGTACCTCGCGCTATTTTCCATGTGGTCCTGGTACATACATCTATATGTATATGTACGGAGTACATATGTACGGGTACGGAGCGCGTCTAGAACTACCGAGCGCGAGAAAGGCATCCACGATTTGTGATGACTCCACGAGGTGCATCCACGAGGTGCATCTTCGATTTCCCCTTTAGGCTTCATCCTAATCCGTACTGGGTTCGGTATTGTCCTAGCTGACCCAACTATAGTCACCATACAATTACCTTGTCGTCAAGCCGTCATCGCAGCATGATACTTGTCTCACTGGACCCAGCATCCATCGCTCTCTCTGGTTGTTTCATGAATCATGACCGCGCTCTCCATTCGTGAGATTAGAACAGCTAGAGTCACTCGCCTCGTGGGCGCCTAATAACCTATCCACATCTGTGGACTAGCCTACTCGAGGGTTGCTGGCCACGATAAATGTAACATGGCTGATGTGAAGCTGTATCGGGGAGTAAACGACTTCGTACTCGAGTAAAATTGACATGATGATGATGACCCTCGGTCGAGTTGCGTTTGTTCCTGTCCAATCAAGCCCACGCTTCGCCAAGCACCCCACCACGACGCCCTGCCCGCTTGCCCCTCCATTGTCACCGCCATGGCCCTGACGCTTCTCCTTGACCGACCTTGTCTGTGTTGCTTCTTTATCCATTTTCTCGTTCCCGTTGGTATAGGTAGATTTTTTTTTTTTTTTTTTACCTCTGTATCCCGGCCGGCCGACTTACCGATTAAATCCCGATAGCATTTTTGTGAGAGTTTCTTCTTCCTTGGCCAGCATCGAACAACGCTATCCTTCACACTTTCAAAGGCTGAGGGGACCCCCCCCCAACCAAATCCCCTTTCAACATGGCCTCCCACGACGACGAGACCATGCCTGAGGAGACTCAGGGCTATAAGCTCTCTCAACCCAAGCAGAGCTTGGCCGAGTACCAGCAGATGGGTATGTTATCTCTGCATTTGCTGCACTGCCCCCTTCTGTAAAACACTTCCTCCTTCTGGCGTTCTATTGCTATGTGCAGTTTCAAGCTTCCCCCTAAATCGTGTGGGGTTTGTCCTGTTGGCATGCAATGGAATCTAATACATCTGAACTAGATGCCGGCGACGAATCTCTTCAGCGATACAAGCAGTCTCTCGGCCTGGGTGATGGAAAAGACATATCCGACCCCAACGACCCCCGCGTCTGCATCATCCTCGCCCTCACCATGGATTCCGCTGGACGCGATCCCGTCACCATCGATCTCTCCACCCCCGGAAGCGAGAACAGTCTCAAAGATAAGCCCTTCAGGATCAAGGAGGGTTCCAAGTTCACCATGAGCGCTCGATTCAAAGTCCAGCACGAGATTCTCAGCGGCTTGCACTACGTTCAGGTCGTCAAGCGCAAGGGCATCCGCGTGTCCAAGGACTCTGAAATGATTGTAAGATTGAAACTCGGGTCTTTAAAAAGAAACCTAGCCCCCCCCCCCGCCCCCCGAAAAATAAAATGGAACAAGAAAAATGGAACCTCTTATGCTCACTCATTTCTCCTTCCGCAGGGGAGCTACGCGCCCAACACCGATAAGCAGCCCAATTACATCAAGAAATGTAAGTCTACGACCAAGAATCTCGCTTCCAAGACTGGACATCAAGACCCATGTATTAAAAACTCCCCCGACGCAGTCCAAGAAGAGGAAGCACCTTCTGGTATGCTCGCTCGCGGCCACTACAACGCCCTTTCCAGCTTCGTCGATGATGATGGAAAGAAGCACCTCAGCTTTGAGTGGAGCTTTGACATTGCCAAGGACTGGTAACCTGTATTACCGGGTTCTGTCACAAGGCAATGGCGGGGGTCGGCATCATATTTTGTTAAGCGTAATGAGGAAGCGAAAATACCTGCAAATATGCCCCTCTAGGGAGGAAAATTTGCCTTTTTATCTTTACACGCAAATATCACACAAATACTTCTCAACGACAAGAGAAACACAAGAAAATTGCTCAAATCCACCAAAAGATGAAGAACATGTGAATGAATCTATAGAAATGCTGGTTGAGTGCTCCTCATAAAACGTAGATATGCAACGCTATCTAGCCGTTCAAATTTTTTCAAAAACACGATGACATCGCATACATACGTGTGCAACACGGACGCTGGCAGGCAGGCAGGCAGGCACTATACATATACATTCGAGAAACTCTTGCGAATGAGTGCCATTACAGGAAGTAATCCGGCAACGCATTACCATCGGCAGCCTTATCGCCACCTGTTTGAATATCCTTGTGCTGGTCGTTCTCTGGCGCCGCAGCAAAGACATTGAAAAATCTTTCGCCGTTATCGCTGACCTCCAGCACACTGGCCATGTTGCCGCATCTATAGCAGTAGTTCGGAGCACTCCATACCGTGCTCAGCCTGTCGTCATAAAGCACCTGAAACCCCTCTTGACAGAGCTGATGTGCCCGCAGAATATGTGACATGTTATTCACGGCCAAGAACTTCTTGACCACCTGTGCTCCGAAGGTATAGCCGGCGCCTCGAGGCGAGAGAGAGAATTCATCTCGTTCGGGATCCGGGTCAGACCATACAAGATCTGCCATGGGGCCTTCGTGGGGGATCTCGCGGAATCGGTCTATGATTTTTATTTGGTCTATGGAATGTATCGACGGGGATAAACCTAGGATTTTCACAAATGATGAGTTAGTCCCAGTCTTTCTCTCTTCAGTATTGCATTTCGGCATCAACCATGGGGAAGGAACAGGGGCAATTTGTGACTTACCACCGTGAACGCAAAATATTTGATTATCAATGACGACGCTCAACGTCAGAAAGTCAAACATGTCTGTGAAGTAATGCCAAACATTGGCGTTGCCGTATTTGCGCGAGCACTCAGTATAAAATCCATACGACTGCGTGACGCCTCGGGACTCGTGATTTCCGCGAATCAAGTGCACGCGGTTCGGGTATCGTAACTTTAAACAAACAAGCAGCGAGATGGTTTCTACACTGAACATACCACGGTCGACATAATCGCCTGCCCAGTGAAAAGAGTATCAGCAATTTGTAATCGTATGAAATTGCATGGAGAGCAGCGTCAAACGAGTCAGGCTCAGGCTCGGGCCCGGTTGTCGCGCTCGGAGTTTCCAGGGAATCGAGGGGTCTCTCTACCTAGGAAAAGGTAATTCGTATCGGGACAATAGCCGCCTATTCTAAATATCTCGATGAGGTCGAAAAACTGGCCGTGAATATCACCCACAACAGTGACTGGAGCGCGCACGTGGACGACGTTGCTCTCGCGCATGAGCAACTCCTTCGTTTTTGCGCATACGGCTTCGATGACTGATTCTGCCAACAGTTCCTTTTTGTAGAGGCGCGAGATGCACTCATCCAAGTCTACAGATGCTACACCTCTCGTTAGGACCTTACGACCGTCGTGACGACGTGTGGCATGAGCAGAGGTTGCGAACCTGGTAAGCTCGGCATGGTTGCTTGCTTGCGCCTAACAGCAATATGCTTTTAAACGACAGAATACTGGTGTGAAAAGGAGCCCGACGACGTTTGATAGCCCAAGCTCTTTCTCAGGTCTGGTCGTTTCGATATCTACTCCGTGAAGAGGAACTATCTAGAGGTGCACTGGCTGTGCGCACCAACATGATCGGGGTAGCCTGGAAGCTCTTGCTTGGGCAGATGGAGCCTCTGTCGGCCGTCGCAGTGGCAATCTTTATGCAGGCATTTGGATCTCGGCAGGTGATGTGAGGTCGATGAGACGCAGGCGGAGCTTGATACGGAGCTTGATACGTGGATGGGGGACGTCAGCGGGTTGTCGGACGTGTGTTTGCGCAGTGTTGACGTTAAATTGTTCGAGCACGGAAGTGTGAAGGCTCCCAGACGATGCGATGCCCGTTCGAAGGCTTGAGAAAACTGGGACTGTACGGAGTATGTACGGAGTATGTACGGAGTATGTACAGTGGGTGTACATGTAGGTACGGAGTAGAGTGGGCTTTGACCCACTCTGGGCCTCTGTGCTTGCTGGCGATGGGAGACGAGTTGGGCTGAGCTACCCTGCGCTTCGCCTGCAACCTGGCTTTACTGCGCTTCAAGACAAGGCTTACATGAGATAGTTGCCCATTCGTAAGTCTTGTGTTTTTGGTGGAAGTCTTTCAGTCCCAACTGTTGCCTGATTGCGGTTGACGATACGAACTTACACTGACTTGCGTCGTCCATCGGCAATAGACGAGATCAATCCAAATTTCCGTCGAAGCCCTGCAGAGCGAAAACGATGCGTCCTTACCGCCCCTGATGAATCCCACGATGCTAGAAGCCAGTGACGACCTCACAAACTTGTCCCATCTGAACGAGCCAGCAGGTATTTACCTCTAAACTTCCCAAGTAATCGATCTGAAGTCAGTTGGGCAATTGCTGTACTAATAAATAGTTGCATAGTTCTGCAAGCTATTAGACTACGCTATCTACAAAAAGAAATCTACACTTATAGTGGCATTGTTCTTATTGCAACCAATCCGTTTGCTCGAGTCGACTCTCTATATGTTCCAGGTATGGTACAAGTATATGCTGGAAAACAGAGGGCAACGCAAGCTCCTCACTTGTTTGCCATTGCTGAAGAGGCTTTCATGGACATGATCCGGGACAACAAAAACCAGACAATTGTGGTCTCTGGTGAATCTGGTGCTGGAAAGACTGTAAGCGCAAAATATATTATGCGGTACTTCGCAACCAGAGAATCACCAGACAACCCTGGGACTCGTTCCAAACGTGGAACTGAGACTATGAGCGAGACCGAAGAACAAATACTGGCAACCAATCCTATAATGGAAGCGTTCGGCAACGCCAAAACGACACGAAATGACAATTCTTCAAGATTTGGAAAATATATCGAGATCATGTTTGACGAGAAAACGAACATTATCGGCGCCAAGATCAGAACATACTTACTTGAGCGATCGAGGCTTGTGTTTCAACCACTGAAAGAACGCAACTACCATATATTCTATCAACTTGTGGCCGGTGCATCCGATGCACAAAGACAGGAGCTTGATATTCTTCCAATCGAGCAGTTCGAATATCTCAATCAAGGCAATTGCCCAACCATTGATGGTGTTGATGACAAGTCCGAATTTGAGGCTACCAAGAAATCACTCCACACCATTGGTGTTTCTGAGACGCAGCAAAATGATATCTTCAAGCTTTTGGCTGGTCTATTGCACCTCGGCAATGTGAAGATTACGGCCTCCAGAACCGACAGTGTTCTGGCACCAACGGAGCCATCCTTGGAGAAGGCTTGCACTATCTTGGGTGTCGATGCGCCTGAATTTGCTAAGTGGATTATCAAGAAGCAGCTAATCACACGCGGTGAAAAAATAACATCAAATCTGAGCCAAGCTCAGGCGATTGTTGTTCGTGACTCAGTCGCCAAGTTCATCTACTCTAGCCTGTTCGATTGGCTAGTTGACATCATCAACCACAGCCTAGCCACAGAAGAAGTCTTGAATCGCGTTACTTCGTTTATTGGTGTCCTTGACATTTATGGATTCGAGCACTTCGCCAAGAACTCATTTGAACAGTTTTGTATCAATTACGCCAACGAGAAGCTTCAACAAGAGTTCAATCAGCATGTCTTCAAACTAGAACAGGAGGAATACTTGAGAGAACAGATTGACTGGACCTTTATCGACTTTTCGGATAATCAGCCGTGTATTGATCTCATTGAAGGCAAACTGGGCATTCTGTCGCTTTTGGATGAAGAGTCCCGACTACCAATGGGATCCGATGACCAGTTTGTAACAAAGCTTCATCACAACTTTGCAACAGATAAGCAACATCCATTTTTCAAGAAGCCAAGATTTGGCAAATCCGCTTTCACCGTCTGCCATTACGCCATCGATGTCACTTACGAATCAGAAGGCTTCATCGAGAAAAACAGAGATACTGTCCCTGATGAGCATATGACAGTCCTGCGGGCAACTGCCAATCCTTTCTTAAAACAAGTCTTGGACGCAGCCTCTGCAGTCAGAGAGAAAGATGTTGCATCTGCTTCCTCAAATGCTGTAAAACCTGTAGCTGGAAGGAAGATTGGTGTCGCTGTGAATAGGAAGCCAACGCTCGGTGGCATTTTCCGATCGTCTTTGATTGAACTAATGAATACCATCAACAACACAGATGTGCACTACATTCGATGCATTAAGCCTAATGAAGCGAAAGAGGCTTGGCAATTTGAAGGACCGATGGTCTTGAGTCAATTGCGTGCTTGTGGTGTATTGGAGACCGTACGCATCTCCTGTGCTGGATATCCAACTAGGTGGACGTACGAAGAGTTCGCTCTGAGATATTACATGCTTGTTCAATCCGAAAAGTGGACATCTGAAATCCGCGACATGGCGAATGCCATTCTTACGAAAGCATTAGGCACCAGCACGGGCAAAGGACTCGACAAGTATCAGTTAGGCTTGACGAAGATCTTTTTCCGAGCCGGCATGCTCGCATTCCTAGAAAATCTTCGAACAAATCGTCTCAATGACTGTGCCATTCTCATCCAGAAGAACTTGAGGGCGAAATATTATCGTCGTCGATACTTGGATGCCAGAGAGTCCGTCATTCGTTCGCAATCTGCCGCTAGAGCGTACATTGCACGAAAACATGCCCAAGAATTGCGTACAATAAGAGCCGCCACGACGATACAGCGTGTCTGGCGTGGCCAGAAAGAACTCAAGAAGTTCTTGGCTATCAGGAAGGACATGATTCTCTTTGACTCGGCGGCCAAGGGGTACTTGAGGCGAAAGCAGATAATGGAAACAAGAGTGGGCAACGCTGCGCTCGTCATCCAGCGAGCTTGGCGATCACGACGTCAGTTGCAGTCCTGGCGTCAGTATCGCAGGAAAGTAACACTAATCCAAAGCTTGTGGCGCGGTAAGCGAGCTCGACGGGGGTACAAGAAAATCCGGGAAGAGGCTCGTGACCTAAAGCAAATCTCCTATAAATTGGAGAACAAGGTTGTTGAGCTCACTCAGTCATTGGGGTCGATGAAGGAGAAAAACAAGAATCTCGCTGGACAGGTTGAGAACTATGAAAGCCAGATCAAATCGTGGAAGAACCGTCACAATGCTCTTGAGGCGCGAACGAAGGAGCTGCAGACTGAAGCCAACCAGGCTGGCATTGCAGTTGCACGACTCCAGGCAATGGAAGACGAGATGAAGAAGCTCCAACAAGCTTTTGATGAGTCGACTGCCAACATCAAACGAATGCAGGAGGAAGAGCGTGAGCTGAGAGAGTCACTTCGCCTATCAACCACAGAGTTGGAGTCTGCCAAGCAGACAAACAATGAGCGCGAAAAGGACAATAGTAGTCTCAGACAAGAGCTTGAAGCTCTTCGTGATGCATTAGAGGTAGCCAAGCGCAGTGGGCCTGTCAATGGCGAGCTTGTAAACGGTGCTGCTACTGGATCATCGAATGCAGCAGGGCTCATCAATCTCGTTGCATCCAAAAAACCCAAGCGCAGGAGTGCAGGAGCGGAACCAAGAGATTTGGATCGCTTTAGCGGCGCTTACAACCCTCGTCCTGTCTCTATGGCAGTTACCAACACTGCTCATCGACAGAATCTTTCCGGCACAGCCTATATTCCTGGTGTGGACAATATTGAAATGGAACTGGAGACTCTTCTCGCCGATGAGGATGGTTTGAATGAAGAAGTGACCATGGGCCTGATTCGAAACCTCAAGATTCCATCACCTAACACGACACCTCCTCCTTCTGACAAGGAAGTTCTCTTCCCATCCTATCTCATCAATCTCGTCACGTCAGAAATGTGGAACAATGGGTTCGTGAAGGAGTCGGAGCGTTTCCTGGCGAACGTCATGCAGTCAATTCAACAGGAGGTCATGCAACATGATGGCGATGAGGCTATCAATCCTGGAGCATTTTGGCTCTCTAATGTGCACGAAATGCTATCCTTCGTCTTTTTGGCCGAAGATTGGTACGAAACCCAGAAGACTGATAATTATGAGTACGACCGTTTGCTCGAAATTGTGAAGCATGATCTCGAGAGCTTGGAGTTCAACATCTATCACACGTGGATGAAGGTTCTCAAGAAGAAGTTGCACAAGATGATAATTCCTGCGATCATCGAATCCCAGTCGCTCCCTGGCTTCATTACAAGTGAGAGCAACCGATTCTTGGGTAAACTGCTACAGTCCAACTCCGCGCCGGCGTATAGTATGGACAATCTTCTCAGCCTGTTGAACAGTGCGTTCAGAGCCATGAAAGCCTTCTATCTCGAGGACTCCATAATTACACAGACCGTTACGGAACTTCTTAAGCTTGTGGGTGTAACAGCCTTTAACGACCTTCTGATGCGCCGTAACTTCCTTTCCTGGAAGCGAGGGTTGCAGATAAATTATAACATTACTCGTATCGAAGAATGGTGCAAGAGTCACGACATGCCCGAAGGCACACTTCAACTTGAACATTTAATGGTGAATTTTGCAATGATGCCCAATATTGTTGAGGAAAGACCGTTCACTGACATTGTTGAAATTAAAGCAAGCAACGAAACTTTTACAGCTGAAGAAGGCGACACTCAACGACATTGAGATTATACAGGACATTTGTTGGATGTAAGTCCTTGATCTGGTCATCTCTGAAAACTCGGTAACATAAATTGCTCACTCCGCATTAGGTTGTCACCGAACCAGATTCAAAAGCTACTCAACCAATATCTGATCGCAGACTACGAACAACCCATCAATGGCGAAATTATGAAAGCTGTCGCATCTAGAGTAACGGAGAAAAGTGATGTTTTGCTCCTCCAAGCTGTAGATATGGATGATAGCGGGCCGTACGAAATAGCCGAGCCGCGAGCCATCACTGCTCTTGAGACGTACACCCCGTCTTGTAAGTTGTCACCCAAGGAGCTCGCATAAGTAAATTGGATAACTTGACTGACCTCTGATGTAGGGCTACAAACTCCACGACTGAAAAGGTTGGCAGAAATTGTATCTGCACAGGCCCTTGCGCAGCAAGAGAAGCTCGAGGTCGGCAATATTGACGGTTTTGACGGACAAGATGGTTCCATTCCCGAAGAAGTAGATGAAGCCGCTATTGAGCCCGCTCAGTGAGTATGATGAACATGCCAGAAACGTGTTCAATGTTTCAATGGGTTGCAACTGGAAGAACATAGAGTAGAGCTGTATTATTTTCTCGCTGGGATACTTACGATGTAGGATGGTGGTGGTGCAAGCAGATGAAGACTTGTTGCTGGGCTCAGACGGGCATGGATTGTGGATTCGAGATATGGCCATACTGTGACAAGCTTCAATGTAGAAGACGGACATTGTTATGGCCGAGGGCGATACACAACACCATCCTTGACAAAGCCTTGAGTGTTCAGGATGTGGGCCACTTGTCTGCTAATGTAACTGTAGGTCTAATTAGGGAAAAACTGCTTGGGTTTAGCAAATATTGTTTCTTTAGAACATATAATGACCTGTGTCTACGTTCTAAATAATTAATTAGCTGTATTGCTAGGTTTCGTGGATGTTAATACTGTAGCTGTGTGGGTGGAAGTGATTGCTTTGAATAAAAGCGGGTAGGCGGCCCGCCTAAGTGCATAGCTTGGATCCGAATTTTTGCAGTTTTTCAGGACAATCAACATGGCGAGAGGTTCAGCCATCTCGAACTTCGGGATTAATCCACCCGAAGGAAACGTCTTCAAAGTAAAGTAGTGGAAGTGTTTCTACTTCGCTGTTTCTTTGTCAAACATGAGAGAATCACCAAACATAATCGTGACGGGAACACCCGGTGTTGGCAAAACTACACATTGCGAGACTCTAGCCCAACGAACTGGTCTTCGACATGTATCTGTGAACCAGGTGGTGAAGGACGAGGAGTGCCATGAAGGGTGGAGTGATGAATTTCAGAGCTGGATTGTCGACGAGGACAAGGTAAGAATTTTACTCAATACAACCTGTTATGGCGAGAACGAAAGGAGGGTTTCCAGCTGACAAAAAATCGTGTTATCCTAGCTGCTAGATTCCATCGAAGAAGACTTCAAGGCTGGCGGATGTGTAATTGATTGGCACGCCTGTGATCTTTTCCCTCGCAGCTGGATAGACTTGGTTGTTGTGTTGAGGGTGAACTCTTCAACCCTATATGACCGATTGACAGCCAGGTAGGTTCTCTACCGCGAATTATCATCCCGCCATAGCGACATGTCCTGACTTCATACTAGGAATTATGCAGAAGCTAAACTTCAAGAGAACTTGGACTCGGAAATTATGGAGGTTCTGCTTCAAGAAGCGCGAGAAGCATTCGATGAGGAGATTGTCATTGAGTTGATGAGCAATACATCTGATGAAATGGAATCCAATGTTGATCGAATTGTAACTTGGGTCAAACAATGGAAACATGACAATGCTTCTGGTCCCAAAAGATCATGAAGGCTTTCTTATTGAGATTACTGAGAGAACGGCGACTTGTTAATGCTGTCAATAAATACAAAAAATGTGAGTCAGATTATGATTAACATAAGTTTATTCCCTATTCCAGGCTACATCTTATCTACTAACATATAAATCTTTGTGTAAGAGTGAGTGTATGATGCTCTATGCATGAGCGAGTGATTCGTGAACAACGACAAAATGCCCACCTAGGCCTTCCTAGTCATTCATTATCCGCTCTGGGAACAAATTGACGCGAATAATATATGAATGCAATTAACGGGGCACTTCGGGATGCGAGACTTCGCTGTGATCCACCAATCAAAACCCAATCATTCCTTTCTCTTACAACCCATGTATGTGGTGTGAAATATTCTACATATTTGCCTCATCAACTTGCCTTTCCCGAAGTCCTCAAACGCTCATGTGGTCGAGAGCTGCTGGGGTCAATCGAACGTGAGTCAACAATCCGCTTGCGTGTAAACAGCAACATGTTCTTTTTTGCGCAGACAATACCTTCTTTCTATTGTTGTCTAATTAAGCTGACAAGATTAGGTTTATTGGCTCTAGCTTGGCTGTTAGATACTCGCAATTACATACATATTCAATATAGAATCATGGCAAACTGTGTGAATTTTGTAACTGGCAACGCCAACAAGTTGCGAGAAGTAAAAGCCATGCTCGAGCCTGGTATTGAGGTGCGAAGCCATCCTTTAGATATCGAAGAGGTCCAGGGAACAATTACAGAGGTGACCGAATCCAAATGCCGGAAAGCCGCTGGAATTCTTAACGGGCCGGTGCTTGTTGAAGACACAGCTTTATGTTTCAATGCTTTAGCTGGCCTCCCGGGACCATACATGTAAGACTGATGGCCTATTTCCAACGATTGGTCTCCTTTTCAACCATTATTAACCTGAGTAACTTGAGTATAGTAAGTGGTTCCTAGCAGACATTGGCCATGAAGGATTGAACAATCTCTTAGCCGCTTACTCAGACAAGTCAGCTGAGGCAGTGTGCACTTTCGGCTACTCCGAAGGACCAGGACATGACCCCATCATTTTCCAAGGAAGATGCCCAGTAAGTCAGGCAAACTTCCTGATGAAATTTATAGAAATGCTTGAGCGCGTTCTGACCCATCGGACGCAAGGGGAAAATTGTGCCAGCAAGAGGACCTATACTTTTTGGTGAGAAAAGCAAAACTGC
This sequence comes from Epichloe hybrida, assembly GCA_019022495.1. NCBI lineage: Eukaryota > Fungi > Ascomycota > Sordariomycetes > Hypocreales > Clavicipitaceae > Epichloe > Epichloe hybrida. The sequence continues at coordinate 1,133,088 of JAFEKR010000013.1, forward strand.
TATCCGCCGTCTATGCCATGTATCTAAGATCACAACACCTGGCCAATGCTGATGTAATTTGCTGTGAACAGGATGGGACCCTATATTTCAGTATGAGGACAGAACGTAGGTTTTTCTGGCTTCGGAAAGCGAGAGGCTGGAATTCAATCGCTAACTATAATTCGTTCAACAGATTCGCTGAGATGGATGGGGCTGAAAAGAATAAGATTTCCCATCGAGCTAGAGCGCTCGAGAAATTGCGACAATGGTTTCAGGAAGGAAAATTGGCCAAGTAGAGTCGCATGACCATTAGCTAGCTACCTCCTAGCTTAAGCTGTTGCAGGCTCTTTATGCAAGCTTGGAAGACTATAATTAATAACTTCCCTTGAGCATCAACGAAGGCTAGTGCATTTAAAACTTACAACAGTAGCTCAAAGTTATCGTGCTTGCTAAGGTAACGTTTCCCTCGTCGATAGACGTCAATGACTGATTCCATTTTGGAACCACCGTTTTTCAGACGGTCGCTCCGACTATATTTCTTAATTGCCCGAGGGTCCCGACTTGACGGATCAAAAACGTAGAGGAAAGATTCGTTTTTCCAATTCCTTTCAAAACCCACGATGGTAAGGGAATGTCCTGTGGCCATTTCTTTTTGAGCATTTTGACTCGGCTATTGTACTTGGAAGTTTCTTATCGTTTTCAAGATTTACGTACCCTGATGCTGCAAATAAATAGGTGGGAGTTCAGTAGACCGTATTTTACTTTGGTCTGTGCTGCAGGCTTGTTCGAAATAGGCTTCTATTTCCCTCAGCACCTCTTGATATGACTTCCCGTCCCTAGTGCGACGAAAAGCTTTGACTAAGCATCTATAATTCGATTAGAGAGCTAATAGGAGGTGATAGACTTGACGGACATAGGTCTTACGGGATCGAAATACTGTTGAACAGGGCCTGCGCCTGTGAGTGATTTTTCAATCAGCAAAAAGCCCGTCGATTTTGTAGGGGGCAAAATTGTGACCGGTACCTCAGGTGTTCCAATGTATTTCCGAGTTCCCCTGATGCCACCCGTTTCCAAGCGGCCATTTGAGTTGAACCCCAAGTCCCAAGCCTTTTCAATAAGATCTTGAATCTGGAAGATAGATGGAAGATTGTTTCCGAAAGCTTGAAATCCGGATGACCTCGTGCTTATAATATAGGATATCAACGATTGGATGTTCCTATATCCACAAAATCCTCCTAGTTGTCCGCATCGCTGGATTAACTTTGCTCGTCGTACATTTTGATGACATAGACGCAACGCTCACCTTCTAGACGCAATTTGGAGACATGCTGTACGCAAGAATTGCAGAAATACGCGTACCTGATCGAACTGCTTCGTTTAGCTAGCCATATGAGATCTGGAATCACGCCTGTGATCATGGTCAGATAAGCAACTACTAAGGCTGCGGTCCGCGGGGTCACGTCTCACCGTCAGTACACACTTGACCTCCTTTAATCAACATTCTTGCAAGCCAGTTTGGCATTTCGCGCTCATAAGCGAATTTACCAAGGTGGTTTTTCTGGGACACGATATTAGCGCAAAGTCTCTCTTTGGCCAGGAAGGTGAGAATCAGACCCCTAGTGGTGAGACAGTGTGAATATGCTCAATCCCGTCACAACTTCTTGAGCCTCTTCTACCTGAATCTTCACATGACGGGATATTAGCGGCCTTGATGAAGCCCTTTTTGGTGCGACGTGTCTCCTGCTTTATCCCCTTTCTCTCCCGGCTCCTGAAGGCCAAAGCCCAGCCTATCATGATGGCCGTCCGGGGTAAAATGTCGGGTTGCGATCTATGTAGATTCGAATTACTGTCTCATACAGTGGTATGAGAAAAATTGGCGCAGCTTATTTCAGATAGGCCTGAGGTGAACGGTCATAGTCTGGCTGTGTTAGATGGCTTATGTGAGGACGCGCCACCATGAAGACAGCTTTCAGGTGTCACCACTTCTAGCCACGCAGCGTGGGCGTCACCATGCATGGACCACAATAACATACATTGTGTGGGTGGATATGCAACCACAATTTTTCCTCGTGCCTTTGACAAGTAGAATATATAGACAACGGCCATGCACGGGAATTACTGATACTCATCATGGTGCTTATGGTTGCCCAACCCTCAGTTATTACCTAAGTACTTAGTTAGATACATGGTACCTGGGTAAAAGAATTGCCACGCGATATCTAGTTAGAAGCACACGCGTCCGTCCATTGATCTTAAGTCTTCGCCAGCTCCTGTCTCACATTCGGTTTCCCCCTTTTCTACAGAATACTTATCTAATTTCTGTGTGACTATTATTTTACGACCTTTTATTTGCCACCCTTTCCTCGATTTGGAAGAGATTTATGCGACGTAGATTCCTTAGGCAGTTCCTTGGCGAACGGAATAAAATCCGGGGTATCAGGGAGATATTTGCGAAGAGGTTCGGGAACGCGGAGACCCTGTAGTTTACAGGTGCTTAGCAAGTCACCTTATAACAATTTGGACGGCGCCATCGTGGACAGTTCAAAGCGGCATGAATTCACGTACCTCCTCAGTTTGATAGTTCTCGAGAATACAGCACATGGTTCTCGTTGTGGCGCAAAGAGTAGAATTGAGACAGTGTACGTATTTCTTTTTAATATCGGTCTGGGTCTTCGTTCCAAACCGTATCTCAAGCGCGCGGGACTGGTAGTCGGTACAATTAGAGCAGGAGACGAGCTCTTTGTATTCTCCTTGGAAGGGGAACCAAGCTTCCAAATCAAACTTCTTTGAAGCGGCATTGTTGAGAGCGCCGGAAACGATTGACACGATCTGGTAGGGAAGCTGCAAGGACTTGTAGAATTCCTCCGAGATAGCAATCATGTCTTCAAAAGCTTCCCAGGATTTCTCCGGATCGGTCAAAAGGAATTGCTCAATCTAGCAGTATTGTCAGTCATGTTAGTGATGTAAAAGCCCGAGAGAGATGACAACGCCTGTACCTTCTCAAATTGATGCACACGGTAGATGCCCCAGGCATCTCGACCATGTGACCCTGCTTCTCGTCGATAACAGGTGCTATAACCAGCATATCTGTGCAGCTGTCAGAATTGGGGACATCGTTGCGGGAATATGGTTCAACGTCGTCTTACTTGATGGGAAGTTCCTTCGGAATAAGCCACTCATCGGCATGGAACGCTGAGATTGGCTGTTCTGACGTAGCAATCAGATACTTGTCGTTTTTAGCATCTCCGTCAATGACCTTGTAGAGCTCTTCGTCGAATTGCTCTAGCTGGGCCGTCTTGCCCATATAATCCTTGAGCATGAACTGCGGGGTCTGTAAGGCGCTGTAACCTCGCTGGCTGAGGAACTCGAGTCCATAATTAATCAAAGCCTGGTTGAGAAACACACCCCATTGCCGTAGAAAGTAACCGCGGTGGCCAACTACTTTAACACCTCGATCGGGGTCGTAGCCATCTAGCCTGAGGAGGACTTCATGGTGTGAAAGAAAATTATCGCGTTTCTCAACCGTAACTCCATTCGGAGCCCAGGTGCGTTCCACAACATTATTGTCCTTAATGCTGCTGTTCAGCGCATGTCACTTCCAAGCAAGCACCAAAGACATCTATTTCCCAGGGTGACGACGAACCTCGTTGTTGCTCACAGGTACAGAGTCGGCCACGTAATTGCCCACAGTCCTGAGTTTGGCCTTGAGCAGTGCATCTTTTTCAGCAGCCGACTCGACTAGCGCCTTCTTCTCCTTCTCAAATTCGATCTTCTCTTGAAGAAGGTCGTCAGCGGGTTCCTTTGCCTAGAGATAGCAGCGAGAGTAAGCAACCGTGGTCCGGAAATACCATGAGAGTTTGTCCGGGTTTTTTGTTCTAAACCTTCTTCTTGGCTCCAATCTGCTTCTGAACGTCGTTGATTTTCCCGTTGATCTGCGAAGCACTATAGTTGGCTGGTGTTTGAAACGTTTGGTATTAGCTAGTCGGTCGAGCGCGATGTACAGGGAGCAACCGGCATGCTCACTCTTGCGGTGGTCGTCGAAAAGAGCGATGATTTCATCAACAATTTCTACATTGGCGTAACGTCGGCGTTGGGACTCGCGAATTTTCTCGGGATTTCCGCCGCGTTCGGCGATGAAATCAACGACGTCGAGCATCGTGCCTTGGACTTGCTGTTTTCAATGTGCTCTTATGACCCCTCTAATAATTAGATAGCTTTTGAGTCATAAGCAGTCAGGTACGACGTCCCACGTACACTGCTGTGTGCTTTTTTTATTTTAGGTGGGGGGAGAGGGGCAAGTCGAGTGAGGCGGTTGGCGGGGTCATTGAGCTGGAGAGGTGCCAGGCAAAAAAGACAAGGGCAGCGAGGTGTCAATATTCATATAGCGGGGCGATGTCGCACACGCCCTCGTACGGCAAAACGCTACCTGGTTCACCACTTCGCACTAACAGACGGCACGTATGCTATCGGGTCGAATATCCTGTGTCGCGCAAGTCTTTTCTTCCATTTCTCCTCCCAAATGCAAATACATCTTTTGTCCCGACAACAAATATCTTGATCAAAGCGTTCTAAGATACATTTCCTCTCCCTGATTAACTGTTTCTTTTTGCAGTCTTAAGAGCCATAATCCTCGCAGTACGTGTATATGCTTCAGTGAATCTTGTGTAATCATATGTATGTATGTAAATAATGCACAACCATCAACAACATCCCACCACTCAGCCACTCTGACGTAGTTCTACATGAGAGAGCAGTTGCCCTTTGTTGGAGCTTCTCCAGGGTTCTGCGACTTCTCGATCTGGGCAACGAGAAGTTCAAAGGCACGTCCGACATTTTCGTTATATCGCGCGCTAGCCTCCGTCCAGCCGCATTGAAACTTCTCTGACAGCTTCTTCCCTTCCTCGGGGCTGACTTGGCGTTGCTCAGGTCGAAGATCACTCTTGTTTCCAACGATGACGATGGGTACAGACTCGCTTCCCTATGTTATCGATGAGAAACGCAATTTCGCCTGGGTAAAGGAGTTATTTCGCAGCATATGGCCAAAATTAGAAGGTGGTGTACTCACAAGGTGATTGAGAATCTTTTCCCTTATTACTTGAATCATCTCGAATGAGGGCAACGACGAGACCGAATAGACGAGCATATACCCATGTATCCCGATAAAGTGCTTGGAGTTCAATATACTATATTCATCTTGGCCGGCCGTGTCAACAATTTCGGTGGCATAGTCTTGTCCCTTGTGTCGAATCGTCTTGCTAAAAGTATTCTCAATCGTCGGATAGTAGCTATCCACAAAATGCCCATCGACGAATTGGACGGCAAGCGAGGATTTCCCTGAAGTGATAAGTATAATTTAGCATATAATCACAGGCATCGAGCCCAAGACGTACCCACGGACCGACTGCCGACGATGGCAACCTTTCTCTGCTTTGGCGCAGGCATTGCTACACTACTAGCGGGTGGTGGAGGAAATAAAGACCTAGAATTCGCAGCGATTAGCTCTGACTTGATGTCAAGAGCAAAAGTCTCCTGAAATTCTATAGGATACCAGCTGTGTGGTCGATCGTGCGATCGTAAGTGATGTGTCAATTGGCGAGTTCACCAGATCAATGATGTAGGCATGTTGTCTGCAAGTCAAATTCATCCGCCGGTACGTAATGGCTTGCCTCCCCACCACTAGTGGATACCGGGATCGGAGGAGGGTCTTGCCACAAATTCCCGACGTCACTTTTTCCCGCCGTCTCATAGAATTCCACGGCCAGGCACAGTATTTGCATGCGAACACCAGCCATTATTTTCACCGTGAGATCCAAGACGTAGAATTAGACCCTTATTCGCGTTGGACAGGAAGGAGATCGGGCCACGTTACAGTGCGCACTCGTTTTTGGTATCAAAGGCTACGCCGCTGGCTAATCAAATATAAGCGCTGCAGTCTAACGTCAAACATGCATTGATATTCAAATCGTTATCTCGTCACCGAGCTTGGCTGCGATGTGCAAGCTCGATGCACGCAACATTGCCCAAGGCTCATGTTCAAACCAAACCAGTCCAATCCGACCAAAGTGGTCTAAGGCGAGCAATGACGAGCAATGGCCACCGGGTGATATGTCATTGTTGTTGGAATTGGCAACAACGAAAAATGATACCCGGCAATGATACCCGGCAAGCTGACCAAGAATTACTCAACTCGTTTGAGCTCTTCCACTAATTTATCCATGGCATGGGCCTTGTTATCGACAGCCTTGTAGAGGTGTACGAACTGCTGTATAGAACTTCTTAGACTGTGCAGGGCATTACGTCCAACACGGTTCTCAAGGTGTTCTCTTGCTTGCCCAGCCAGACACATATATCCAAGTAGCACGGATAAATAGCCTACAGCCACGCTTAGCTTGGACTTATTCACGGAATCCGCCTGGGTCAGATCAGTAAAATGCCAAGACAATCCGTTTTTCATGGGCAGGCTTACCTCGCCAACGGACTGCTGGTTCTCCTGCCAAAGCGTCATCAACTTGTCCATTGCGTTTTCATTCACCGCCCTCCGGGCCGGAGGGCAATGCTCCATAATGTTTATCATAACGCCCAGCATGAGCAAGAGTTCGTCGTATTTTTCACTTTCAAGCTTTCCTACCCCAATGGTGGCGTGGACGCTGGCAAACAATTCATTAATACGGATGGCCAATTTCGCAGAAAGGTGTGGATCATCAAATGCTGCGGCTTCATCCTCCGTGTTCGTTGTGTTAAGTGCAAGTTTCAGGATGGCCGAATCCAGCTCAATTCGCCCGCTAGGCCACCGCCGGATTGCTCGTAAAAGCAGGCTGGATATTCTCATCGGGTGACCACCATCGCTGTTTAGCCTCGGGCTGACTCCCGCGCTAGATTGTGTTTGAAGCGTGAAGACAGTCAAGGCGTAGTCCACATCATCAAAAGACCCTTGTTCACTGGCCCATGTTGCAACAGCCACAATAGCCCGCTGCGACTCCAACAAGATCTGGTCTAAGAGTGCAGCATCCGCACATTGACTAAGCAGGGCCATCAGCTGGAGCGCTGCAGTTCGCGGCGAGATGCGAGTGGGCTGGTAGCTGTGCCAAATTGGGAGCTGTTGCAGTATTGTCTTAACATCCCCAACAGACGATCTTGACATTCGAGACATGTTGAGCTTCCTTTGAGTAGCCACGACAGCGATATCCTCGTCCATGGAAAGTAAACCTGCCAATAATTTGCCTGCGCCATCATTCGCAAGCTGACGAAGCAGATTAGGGGCGGGACCAGAAGTTAGGAAGCAGATAAGGGCTGCTATGAGGGCGAAGCCGCAGATAGGATCCGTCTCTTTCCCGACATCCCGGACAACAGTATCACGAGATGCATGGTCTCTGAATTGACGTAGAAACTCCTTTCGCTGAAGTTTTTGCACGAGCTCGCAGAGAGCATTCCTTCTCATAGTCTGGGTGTTCGTGCTTGGAAGCCCAATTCTAGCTATTAAATCATCCATTTCATCTGCAAATCGATTATTTGCACCCGCACGACGTAGTTCGTGAACGCTCTTGATTGCCGGCTGCGCACTCTCATCGTCGTCTGATTCGTCCAAGGCAAATGCATCTGTTGGAGGTGGTGATTTCGGACGCGGCTCCACGATCAGATTGTTTTCCACACCCCTGAGAGGGCTTTCAAAGACTTCAGGAGTTTGTGATTCGCTAGCAATGGTCCGCGATTGACTGTACGTAAATCGAACTTTTTGATTAGTGGGAGTTGTCCCACGACGGTCCAGATTTCGTACACGGACATCACAAGTAGATGAGCGCTGATGCAATTCTGCCTTGTAGCCACTGTTACTGTCTGATTCTGCTTCATCGGAATTTGCGTCGTCGGTGGTCATCACTGCCTTCTGTGCCGCAAGAGCATCAATCAATCGTGGTTTCCGAGAAGGAGTGCTCGTTCGCTTTGTATCTTCGGAGCTATTGGGTTTCGAGTTTGGGAATCGTCCGACAACAGACTTAGGCTTCGTAGCTGGCTGCTGGACCTGTGAATGGTCTGTCGCGAAGGCCACCGAATGATCTCTTTTGCGCAAAGGCCCATTGTGTGACGGGGAGCCGTGAAAAGACGAAGATCCGAGCGTAGAAGTTTCTGGCCTTCGTGGGCTTTCGTAGTATGAGTCTTTTGGCCTTGGCGATCTCGTCGGTCTCGGCGATTCTGACTTATCAAAGGTTTGATCGCGTCTGAGTGTAGAGGAGCTTGAGCCCAAACCACGGTCTATCTTGACATTGAGAGAGCGCTTGCGCGAAGAGCCGCCACCGTATGTGGCCAGCCTTTTCTGTCCCACAGTGCCGGATGAGTTTGACATATGTGATGATGCCATAGTTTCTGGTGGTTAGGTGATCATGAACGGCCCCGAAGGTACCGGTGAAGGTTTCAAACACCACGAGACGTACGTAGCGAGACCAGCTGTAGCTAGCGCAATGCTCTGCGCCGGCTCAAATTTTGTCATTTGGCAGTTTTTTTTTTTTAAGAGAAAAAAACAGCCATTTAAATTTCGCGAGCCCAAAAAAAAAATCCCCCAGGTCAGGCCCGCCTATAATAGTGCACTTTTTATTGATTTTTAATTTTTTGGGGGGGTCAAAAATCAAATAGTGTACTTTTTAATATTTTTAGGCAGCACCATACCCTCCTGAAAACCCAAAAATGAGGAACAGACAAAAAAAAAAAACTGATGAAGTCATCCGGTATAATTTTTTTTGGGGCGTGCTACAAATTGATATTTCATTGAGCAACGAAATCGCGTACATTAATTTTGAATCTATATGAAGGTTAGAACATTGCATCCTAAAATAATAACCATTCTATGAAAAAACGTCAAAATCAAAAACCTCCCATGACATACTCCGGAGATACAGACACATAACAGCTGTCTGATTTTTATATACGTACGGTCCCTACTCTTAAACGATGCTAGCTCATTAAAAGTCAAATTCAGTACGGAACCACCAATGCAGGAGCAGCGGGGAAGTGGGACGCGAGTCTGGGTGAGGCCAAGTATTATGCAAGATCAAGGAAGATGATTCGCGAGAACGTGTGTAATGGTGGCGTCTCTCACACATGTGTTGCATGTACTAAAGTGCGGAGAAGTTTGTAACTCGCTACGCCTTTTTGTAAGCAAGTATACCCAACGTTCTACAAAGCCTATGTATATACTAGCTTCCGGCAGTATAAGTAATAAGTTGCTTCCCCTTCATTCCTACGACCTCTAATTCACTCCTCATACACTCACGCTTGAACAAGCGGAAGAAATCTTAGTCACGATATATTTGTACGGCTCAAGTTCACAACAGAGCGCCAACTGTCAATACTAACACATCATCTAGGGCACGTCATTTCCGGCCAGTTTTCAACGTTATGCCTCACCGGATTGCCCGAATGCCCGGGGCCAAGCGCTCCGAAGTACTTTGCATGGGTGCTGCTGGCGTCGGTGTACTCACCCCTCTCTATCTTTTGATGCCTGGTGCCGAAGAAAGACTTGCTCGGCAGACAGCCAAATGGGCCCCAAGATGGGAGCGCAATATTACATATTTCACTCCGCCAGTGGAACGCGCCGTCCAACGCATCGAGCCTTCTGTTTCCAGAGCAGTACAACGTGTGGATAACCGCCTGCCACTGGAGAGAATGGCAAAGAAGGTAGACTCGAGCATCAGGGGCGGCATCTACAAATTCGGGAGCCCGAAATCTACATGATACCTGCGATGAGACAAGTGTTACTTGCTGATGAGTGAGCTTTTACAACACTAGATATTTCTATAAATAAGAATTTTTGGTCACCACACTATTTCTAGCTTTCTATCACTGGTTGGCGACCGCCAAGTTGAATTCAAACAAAGGCATGCATAGCTGACTAAGTCCTGCTATCTGCTTCCTCTCGTGTCGAAACAGAATCATTTGGGGATTGACAATCTCTCGGGAGCATTTTCGGCGCATGTCCGAGAGCGACTACGTGTGAACCTTTATTAGTACCATATATTTCTCCCGCATCCGTTAGTGCTGAGGTGACTTACGTCTGTCAAAAAGATAATAGCTTGTTACTATAAGAATAGGGAGTGCTATCATGGAAGATACCCATTTTCTTGCTGCGGTATCATATCGTTGTCGGTTTTGTCTCCCTTCTGCTCTTGTCTTTTCAGCTGCGATCTCAGATTCTATATTCCTTTGCGCGCGGGATGCTTTCAGAGCAGCTCCCCTTGCCTCTATTGTCCTTCCTGACGACGCCCATGATCGTGACTTATGGGAGCTGGGAAGGCTTCTTGTGGTGGTAAACGATGAACGCGCTTGTGTTCTTCTGAGTAGAGTCGTACTTATTAGCAGGGGGTTTGGTCTTGCCATCCATTTCCATTGAGTAAAGGCTAGCGGCATCTTGGTGCAGATGCTGTGACTGAGAAGTAGGTGATGAGTTGTCTTGTTCAGAGCGGTGGCACGCTACATAAGTTCCTCAGGCACAGGGGCGGGTCAGGAATCTGTAGCACACACTTTGAGATTGGTCCCGCGCACACCCCAGAATTGTCATAACAGAGCACATGCATCTGCGCTCTAAGGGTCGTTGCAAACAGTATCGAAGCTGTAGCAAGCACCCTTACATAATATACCAGAGGTCATTGAAATAAAAACATTATATTGCTAATAATTGTCTATCGGTTCGGTTCAATTACAAATTCCTGAACGCCATGTCTTGCCCTGACCAGACTCCGCCTCATATAGTATGTGCTTGCATGAAAGAGCATGAAAGAGCAACTGAGTGGTGCTACTGGTTGCCCTAGTCATCGTCCGTATACCTGGGTCCGCTGGCCGCAGGAGTTTCAGGAGCACCACCATACGCAGCTGGAGTTGGAGCACCGTAGTAACCACTCGCCCCCGGGGTGGGAGCGGCTGCCGCAGGAGTCGGAGCTGGATCTGCGCCCCACCCTCCTTGCCAACCCGCTCCCGGAGTAGGTGCATTCGCAGCAGGAGTGGGGGCAGAGTATGCTCCTGGGGTCGGGGCATTCAATGCGCCGGGTGTTGGCGCTCCAATCGCTGCACCTGGAGTAGGAGCATCGTAAGCGCCAGTGTTAGCACCGGGCGTGTATCCCCAAGAATCGTTTCCACCAGCCCCCGGGGTTGGCGCCGAAGCCCCCCAAGCAGGCGTCTTAGATCCATATGCCCAACCGTCGGGACCACCACCCGCATAAGCTGGCGTTCGTGAGCCGGCACCGAATGCATCACCAAGTGCGGGAGTTCGAGCACCGGATTGCCATGCCGGTGTTCGTGACCCAGAGCCATAAGCGGTACGACTTCCATCGTAAGGATTAACGGTCCTAGAGCCATCAGCCCAAGCTGGGGTGCGTGAACCGGAGTAATCTTGGGCTTTCCAAGCCGGGGTCCTGCCACCAGCTGCGGCAGGTGCTGCTCGCATTCCCGGATTAGCGGCGAAACTGGGAAGATGTGATGGATGGATGACTTACTGCGCGAACCCCAAGCGGGCACTCTGTCGGAATTGTTAGCGCCCATTGGCGTTCTTGAGCCTCCTTGCCAAGCAGGCATTCTGTCTCCTCCACCTCGGCCAGCACCTCCAGGAGCTCCACGACCTCGGCCATTGATATCGATTGTCGCACCCGTGGTCTTGTCCTTGAAACTCAACGAATCTCTTGGTACTGTAATTGTCTTGCCCTTTGTATGCAGCTCAACCCGAGCATGCGTATCGGTTGTATCCTTGACTATGCCTAGTAGACCTTTGTATGGACCCTTCTTGATGATCGCAGTCTGATTGATGGCTCGATCGCGGCCAAACATCTTGATGGGTTGACTGGGCTTATTTTCGCCGCCATTCTTATGTATTTTCAAGGCAGGGTTCATGCTGCTAAGGTCTGGACCTGAGGTGGCCGCATTCACGCGTCCACCTTTGGCAGCAACAGTATTTACCATACTGGCCTTGGTTACAAAAACGCCAGCGTTTTCGTTGCTGTCATTAGTGTGTAGAAACACATAAGATCGGTGTATATGGATGATTTTCCCCTGTCTGTGTTGCCCTGTGAATTCTTTCACGACATCGTCCAGACGTATTTCTGAGCCGTCTCGATCAGCGGCTACAGCCTGTTTTCTTTTCGGTAATTTGTTCGAAATCTGTGAAGGCATGGCTTGCCTCGTGTCGCCATACTGGTCAAGTACCACCAGTGATTCACGATCGATTTTGACGATACATCCCACCGTAGTCGGGTCCAACTGCACCAGGTCGTGCAGGGAGAATTGTCCCAACGATCCCTGACCGCCGATATCACTAGCTTCTCTGAGATCTTTGCTAAACACCGCCACTTCAGTATTTGTTTGGTCCGTCAGAAGGGTAACACGATCTTCGGATATCTTGACCACTGTGCCCACTTCATCGCGAAATTTGCTTCCACCAATAACTTTGACATGGTCTCCGACTTTGAACCGCTTGCGCAATCCTTTGATAGGCACTTCAATAGTCTGTCCCCGTAGATCGCCTTCAGTTACGGACATGGTGACAATGTCTCCTTGAACATTTGTCGCCTTGCCTACCACACCCTTTTGCTCGCCAGAGTAAACTTCAATGATATCACCCGGAAGGTATGTCACGAGTGTGTTGCTATCCTTCAAACTAGCAGCAAGAGCCTTGAGGTCAAGATTCTCGGTACCGTCTTCGGCACCAGATGCAAATCGCGTGACTTCTTCCAAAGACGGGTTCACGTCAGTCACGACGAGTTGCTGGATCTTGACGTCTTTCACCTGGAAGCCGTTCTCGAATTCGTCTCCCATGTAAGACCATGTGTTGGTTGTAGGATTTCCTTGAATATACCTCGGATGCCGTTTTCGGGCTTCGATTTCACTGAACAAGCGCTGAGGAGGTCTAGGACCAGCAGCACCGGTCCGTTTCCGTTTTCCGTCTGACGATAAACTGGATAGGGCATCATCACGCATGCCATAATCCAGTCGCGGGATGAAACGAACTCTTGCTTCTAAGCCGTTCTCTGTTACGTCTAGAACTTGTGCCAAGTCTCCAGAGTGCTTCGCCGGTCGGCGTAAACGAACCCAAGCGCCGGGTTCTAGTGTCGGAGTCTTGGTAACCCGCAAAAGCTCGGGCATGTCCTTGATGTCGACAAGAGTCATCTTAGACCGAGGATAAACGTTGAGCATACCATCCAAGGCCACAAGAATGTCTGTTTGGCGCTGGGCTTCAACATAGATGAAACCCTTCATGACTGACTGAGTACCCCCTCGTTCGAAGGCCGCGGTGATGGCAAGCTCATCCTTTGTACCAATGCGCTCTTCAATCCGTTTCATGATAGAAAGAACAACTTCGCGTTCTTTGCCTTCTTTGCATCTTACGGCCCAAATACTTGGATCATCCACGCTTGGAAGCAATAAACGTTTAGGAACGACGGCAGAGTCACCGAAGCCTTTTGCCGGCCGTCTATTTCCATACCGCTGGCGGAGTATCTCTGCCTGCTTTTCGGCATCCAGACTAGACTCGAGCTCACGGCGACGGTCAAGCTCGCGGTGTCTTCGATCATCATCTAGTCGGGCACTTTCAGCGATATCGTCTGGGTGTTCGTTGTCGATAAAATCCTCGATTTCCTCGCCGTCCTTTTCCTCGTCTTCTCCTTCATCTTCATCATCTACTTCGGCTTCTATGTCGAAGAAGGCATTGCGTCTATCGCGACGTCGTTTTCGCCGATGACCCTAGTAGCAATGATCAGTAACGCCTTCAACTCCGTCCCTTACTTGGGAAAACAGAACAGATCGTGATTGATGACAAAAGAATAGGTACCTGTTGAATGTCCTCGTCTTCATCATCTTCATCATCTTCCTCGTCATCATCTTGCTCTGCCTCATCTTCGGCGTTGTCATTGTTTTGGTCATTGCCTCCATCGTCTCCAGCGCGTTGTCGACGATCTGTCACCTCGTCGTTATCCTCATTTTCGCTAAATCGAGATCGAGGTTTGCGATTAGTTTCCTCATCGTCTGCGTCGTCGTAATCACGATTTAACTTTGATTTAGCAGGTGGGCTAGAACCGTCGGCGGCGGGCTCGTCATCAGACAAATCCGCCGGCGCAGGGTTGAAATCATCCTCATCTTCAGATTCATCAAACCGCGGTGGCCCATTTGTCGCCATGATCCTGTTACAGAAGATGGCCTTAGGAAGATCCGAGGAATCCGAGGAACAGAACTATGACAGGAAGATGAGCTTAGGAAGAATAGAAAACAGTGCTTCCTTTTTAGAAACAAATGGTCCACACAATAACTGAGCAGAGCGTACACCGGTTAAGCGTCGGATGCACCTGTGGGTGAATGCTACGAATCAATCAATCCCTTTGGGTGCACGAGAACCTCAGGCAGGACGTGGATCCGCAATTTTCGTAGTACTTGATATCGATAGTAATCGTAGAAAAAGTAATGAGACAACTGATATTGAATATTAGGAAATCTAGATAAGGGGAAAGGAACTTGAAGGGTTTTAGGTTTAGGAATGATTCAAGGTTCATGGCACTCAGTATCTCTTGACTCTGTTTTAGGGGTGACTCATCGCGCGACTTGTCGAGGCTAATGCCTGGGTTATATATAACAGAGTGAAAGTTATAGTTTACTCAGATCCCTAATTACCACGTCTCTGCATATCTCGCTGCTGCGTGTTACTATACTCCGTACGTAGCAATACACCTTATCCCACTGCTCCAGACAGTTTACTAGTAAATCACTTGATTCTTTATTTACCCTTATTATAATTGGCCCACATTCCTATCTGTGACCTGCCTGAGCTCAGTCTTCAGACACCCAAAGGGACACTGGCAGCGAAAGGAAGGATAGTGGCTAATAGCGAAGTACGCTCTAGCATTTTGATTTAAGGTGTCCAATATCTGCTCCGTGATCCTTCGTACCGGCGGCACTTGGAGTTAAAGCATAACGGTAGGTGATCTTGGGAAGCTAGCTTGCTCTAGTAGACTGATGAAACAGTGAAGGCGAGGGCGGCTGGTTCCAGCAGCATTTATGCAAAGGATGCTTTCTTGACGCCGCGCCACGATGCCATGGAAGAGCTCGCCACCATTTTATGCCCCAACCCTTTCTATTATTAGCCTTCTCTTCATTAAGCATCAGCAAACAACTGAACAAACAACAGTTGTCACTTGGAAGAATTCCTGATACCACCTATCGCGATAAAGGCCAACTCCATGCCCAGATCGGATACAGAAATGGAGATGTTGGCTGGTCGCCCGTGTATTTGACATTGGCTTTCTTCGTGATAGAAGTAAGCATACGCTCTTCATACTAAGTAAATCCCCAGCCACTATATCACATTAATCTAGTTCCCCAGACGCCGCGACCGGCGCCAACACCCAGCCACTCGCCATGTTCGGCGTTTTGAAGGTGAGGAACCCATCCAAGATTCCCAACTTCGTATTCGCACTCCCAACTTGCTACTGGACTGCGTTGATTATCCTGTTGCTGAGATCCGTTGATTGCATGCCCGCCGACTGATGAGCTCGAATTCATGAGATCCCAAATAAGCACTTGGCAATCATCAGCTCCAGAAGCAAGAGTTCCCCGTCTGAGCTGTGACCATTCGACACAATTGATCGGGCCAGTATGTCCCTTGAGCTCGAGGAGGGCTTGACCTGGCTGTCGCACATCTAAAATGCGAATGGTACTTGAATCCTGCGCAAAAGTTGCTAAGAGGTGTGTGTCATGCGGTGAAGTCGCCAGGCGTAATAGGGGTGGGGGACTTCCCATCGATTGTTGAGCATGGGCTGGGCTTGACCGCCCGCTTCCGTCTGTGCAGGATGTCAATATGATAATGTTCATGACACTTTCAGAGGCTGCCTGAAATGTTGATTCGATGGAGGACTTACCTCGCTCTTCCTTGCCCGTCGGCTCATAGATAATTGTTGAATGCTCCAAGCTACGTAAATCAAACATCCGCACACTACCGTCTTGACCACAGCTAACGAAGACATCTACGCTGTTGGCGCAGAACCGCACATCATAAACTTCCTTGTCATGAGCGATGAGCTGAGTTTTGGCGGTCAGAGATGGTATATCCCAGATTGTGCATGTCGTGTCAATACTCGATGTAATTATCAAGCTTGGCGAAACTGTGTTCCAGTCGAGCGATGTGAGCGGGGCCGTATGATCCGGTGTTTTCGAATTCGACAAGAGTGCCAAAGGAGTCAATTTGGTGATGGAAGAGGCGTCTCTGCCCCCTCGAGTAATGTTACTGCCGGGGACCACATGTGACTCAGAAGGCAGTGACCACAGCCGCAAGTGATCACCAGAGGTAGCTAGAAGGTCCGTAGATTGCTTTTGAGATGAGGGAGGTTCCCATAATAGTCTCGTGACAGGGTACGAATGTGTAGCCTCAGCTATTTTCGTAAACTCTAAACTATATTTCGATGTGCCTGGCGTGAAGACATCCTGTCCTGTAGGAACGATTTGACTGTCGAGGATTTGGATCTGTCACAGTTAGATGAACAATCCTGGATAGCCTACTCACAACAAGTGAACTTACAAAATTGTGGCCATCTTCGAGATAGCTCCCAAGCGCTAATTTACCTGCTCCATTGCCTTGAGGCGGCCACTTGCACCAGTCAAAAGCATAAACAGCCCATGGCGCGAGATAGTTGCTTGGTCCCGGTTGGGGGATTGAATGGTCTTGAAGAGCTCCTGATGCGCTATCTGACATGCTGGAGTCGGCGCGGGGCCGTATGTCGGCAAGACCAAGCGGCGTATTAGAGAAGTGCCTCTGTGAGCCGGGGACATTGAATTTACTGGCCTCCGCGGGAGACGTGAGTTGAGAAGAACCGCCTGGTGTTGTTGGAGTATAAGCATGGTAGCTTGCTGTGCCGTCGTAGCCGGCAGCTGGACTTGAACGAGAATACGAGTGCGAGTGCGACATGGAAAGCGAGGGCTTGGGCGGCGTATGAAAATCGTAGGATATTGGTGATGGGTGATGTCCGTGTTGATTTTGCTGTGACGACGAGGACGACTGCGACGGCGGCTGCATTGCGCTGTACACTGTGGGAACAACTGGAGCTGTGTTCGAGGATATGACCGGCGGCCGTGCTGACAGTCCACCTGGTTGTAGAATGTTCGGCACGCCCGAGCCGCCAGATTGTTGCGGATGATGATGTTGAGATTGGGTCTGCGTGGTGGGGTGGGAGCCAGCGGGAGAATGCTCAAGCTTGGTCTGAGGTGTGTAATCTCGCTGGGATCCAATTTGATTATGCGGAGTTGAAGTAATGGCAGACATATGCAGCTCGTCTTGTTGGCCAACATGAGCTCCATATGAACCTGCACTCACCTGTCTCCATGTCGGAGGGAGCTGCTGTGACTGGCTCATTGACAAGCTCTGCTGGCAGCCAGCTGTCGACGTGAGTTCGTTATTATATTTGTAGAGTTCGGGAGAGAAACAAGAAAACACAGAGTTGAAGCTACCACTACAATAACCGCACTTCAAGGAGCGGGGTTTGCTAAATGGCTGCGAAACGACCGGCTGACTCGAGTGATGCTCAAGCGGTGCCCCCCCTACTGAAGAAAAGATTGAATGAGAATACCGTCTTTCTGTGCAGTTACAAATAGTTTGGGGCGGCGGCTGATCGAATTGAACTTCCAGTCCAGCAGCCTACGTGCCTAGGCTTCAGAATCGATATCTCGGTCGAATGCAGCAGCAAATGCAGGCCTAACATATGTACACCAGGCCGCACAAGCCACTTCACAGTGCGTGGCTAAGGCAACTACCGACGAATTTGTTCGACGAACCTGTGCAGTTGACCCCCAGCCTCCACGACCACACGTGCCCTCAATAACCAGGTGCAATCAATCACCATCCAAGCATCATATGTAGGATTTTTTTTTCTCCGATTGCGGAGTTCAAGATCAAAAAAAGATTCGTTGCATTGGTGTCTTTTGTTTCACATTTCCTGTTCCCCAAGCTGCTTCGCTATGGCGCTGACCTCGCCATCCCCGATGAACCAAATTAATGACGTCGCCCAAAGATCTTCGAAGTTGTCTTTGACCTCATCTACTGCCGAGCCATTAGTAGAATACAAGCTTCAAAAACTAGAACCCCGACCGACCGATGCATGGCAACACGACGATGTATCTTTCAGTAGTAACGTTTCTCGCCATCGGACATCGGACGCAATGCACGAGGAACATTCTCTGAAGTCTTCGTCTGTAAGGCGGGATAGCTCCATTGGTTCGTTGTCGAAGCGCAAATCGAAATCATTATTCGCTGGTCCACCGCCTCCTATTGCCGCATCGATACTAGCTACGAAGCAACCCTCTGGCGTGTCGCCTAATGGGTACGAATCTGATATAAAGTCTCATGGACCTTTTCGGATGATGGGACGGTCTATAGGCCATTTCATGTTCGATCAGTCGCGGTCTGAATATGGATCACATCATCGAAGACCTGATGCGCTCTGGCGTAATCTGCGGCGGCGCGAGCGAAATCTCGAAGACGACATTCAGCAGCTTCTAGACTTTCAGGCAGCTGGGTTGGTGTCTGGCAGTCAAGTTGACGAGACATCCTCGAGCGGGAATCATGATTATTACAGCGACGCTGGGGACAGCACACCAGCCGGGACCTTCTTTCCTACGGCAACATCAAGATCCCAAGTACCAAAGAGCTTGTATTTAACTCCACGGTCCACTACAGACGGCAACGTTATCCCTGTCAGACAGCCGGCCAGAACTCGCCCACCTGGACTAAGGACTATTCGGAATGACCTGCGCACTGCTATAGAATCACTACAAGAACTTCGGCGAGAGGAATGTGAGCATATCGCCACAGCTATCAGAGAGAGGAAATTAGCCCTTCAAGAACTGCATAATCTTGGCACAAGGCGACTTGGTATACAATCCGAGCTTACAGCATCTGATAACGATGGAGAGGAACCATTGGCAAGAGAGCTTCGGGAGCTTGGACAGAGGCATATTTTCGTGGATCAAGAGATTGGCCGGCTTGAAGAACAACTCACGGGATTGCGAAAACAGCGGCGCTGGCTGCAGGACCAGATGAGTCATGTGCGAGGGCAGAGGGAAGCAAATCTTAGTGGGTATCGAGGCGCCCTCAGAGACGTGGACTCGGAGCTGAGTAATCTGATGAGGCGTCCGCCTGTTCTGCCCCTCGACCCAGCCATACACGGCGAAGGTGATAAGACTCTGCGCAGAGACTTAGCTTCAGCAGGAGGACCCGAATTTCTGAGTCTCACCCCTGAGCGTCGGAGTCCTGAGATGGCTAAGTCTTGGTGGGAAGCTGAACTCGCCGTGTTAGAAAAGAGGGCTATACACGTAAATGAGGATCTACGAGCACTAGAAGGAGGCTCTGCGTTATGGAAAGACGTGTTGGCGTTGGTTTCAAACTTTGAATCTGACCTTCGACGGACAATGAGGGGTGGTGCCCCATCACAATTGGACTCATCTGCCAAAGGGAAGGAGAAAGCAGATACAGAGGAAGATCTCATTCGCAATCAGGCGGCAAGCATGGGCAACATTCTCAGGCAACTGGAGCAAGCCATGGAAGTGGCAGAGTCAAATAGATGGAATCTGCTTATATGTGCCATCGGGGCCGAGTTGGAAGCTTTTAAAGAAGCCCATGACGTTTTAACTACTCTTTTGCCTCAAAAAGACGAGATAACGTCGAACCCTAGCAATATTCCACCGAACTCTGGCCAGTCTGCTCTCGCCAATCATGCCTTCGTTCACGTTGACGAAAGTGACGACGATGTGCCGCCGGATCTTCTCGAGTCACACGCGGATGACGGCAGACAACACTCTACGAATATCGCGACAGTCGTGAATTTCGCCGAAGCTGAGGACACAGGCTACAAGAGGCCACTGAGCCAGGGCAGTGGAAATGAAGTTCCTCTGGAGTTTCTAGCGGAGCATGGATGAGACAGCCAGACAGTCAGAAGTAAAGGCTGTGGAAATGTATTATTATTCGGATGGTCATTTAACCCAGTTTTTTATCTTCAATATGCCGAGACTCTTTCGCGAAGCCATCGAACATGAGACACAATATTTGTGCCGTACATTCAGCTTAAATGGGTAATTCTGATCTCATTCAGTTGCTTCCCAATCCAGACCAAATCCACAACAACTGTTTCTAAGAGTGAAAAAGCAACCGGAGAAAAAAGTAAAGTGGAAAGCAGTGGTCGCTTGGAAAACTTTCACGCTCTAGCCACGAATGATGAAATCAAGTTTCATTCCGAAGTTGAGCGTAACGTGTCCACACGTAAAAGCGACCCCTGACTTGCAAATTAGATCATCGCCTTCGTTCAAAAAAACCACTGGATCCTGCAATAGCGACTGACTGGTCCATGACCCATTCGCCGACGCCAAGATACTTATCGATCCATCTTGAAACCTCTTTGTTTTCGCCAGCAACTTTATCTGTCTTGAAACTAGGCCTGGGATTTCCCGAAATTGGGCAGACGTAAGCAAATACAGTGGTAACGATATGTGGGAGGCCCAGTCGCAGAATACTCACGTCAACCCGGTCGATCGCTTCATGCCCGCCAAAAATGCAGAAACTGAGACCATGTATGCTTAGCTGTTCCGCTCACGCGTTGTGTAGAACAGAACAGATCAACTTACTGAGTACGGCGTCGAAGGCGTAGTGCGTCAATCGTCCAACCTTTGACCATAACCCAAATGTCAGCAAGTTGAGAAGCTGCGATCTTCTTAGACTACTGGTGCTAAAGAGGAATTTGTTCCTCTTGGCTGTTGAAAGCGGCGCTGATGACTCCGCCCCCGATACACCAAGGTTCCGAGTTTCTGTACGTACCACCATAATGCTTATCGGGTCTGGATCAGTCAAGGCGTGTTGCCTGCCTGTTTGGCACGAAGAAAAGCCGAGGGCACTCGGAAAGAAGATCGGTTGTGAGTTCGACTGTTGAGACTAGGGTGCGACACGACCACCGTGATTCGAAGTCGAAGTTAGGTGTAGTTGCGGACAACACGCATACTAAAGCTCTTTAGCTCGTTGCCAACTCACGTGCCCCTCTCAACAAACTGTTCGACTTGTCTCCGAGGGTGCCACTTTTGCCACAACACCTACTAGCTGGGCAGGAGGCTTTCTGTGTTACAGGACATTACATACAGTGAGTGGGCTGTGCATATCTACAGTGGGTCTCAGGTAATTCCGAGCAGCGATGTCACAGGTCACGTGCACAATTGTGCAGCATAAATAGCGCCCCACGGGGGCTAGATTAGAGAATATCATTATCCTTTCCCACATACCCTTATAGATTAGTAATAATTATAAGTTATAAGTATAAAAAACCAGAAAAACACTAGACTACTAGCATTTATATAATTATATTTAAATATTTATGCTTTAATATTAAAGCTAACACTAGATGCTAAGCTAATTAGAGAAGGCTAATGCCTTTAAAGGTATATTAATATAGTTAATCTAATAATTCTAAATAACCTAAGAGAATTAGTTAACTATATAGTAAAAAATTTCACGCTATTTAATAAAATAAATATATTTAATTATCTAGTTAAGTAGGCTAAGCATAGGGGTAGATTTATCTAATTCCTTAACAAATAGTTATAGAAAGTAAGGCCATTTACTCCTTAAGTTATAATTAAGTTAAATATAAAGATAAGTATAGTAACTATTCTAACTATAAGTAAAGGAGTATTACTAGAGCTATTATAAGCTATAAGCTTATAGCCTTAAACTAGCTATTAAAAAGATAATTCTTAAACTAGCTATTAAAGGGATAATTCCTAGGGACTAAGATTTAGACTAATATAATTTAATTCTACTAAGGGTAAAGCAGTAGCAAACGTAATTAATGCTATACTAATAGACTATCTAATTATAATAGTAATAGAATGGTTAGGGTAGTTCTATATAGGGATACGCAATTATAAGCTTAATTTTAAGCTAGAAAGTTAGTAGGACAAAACCCCTTAGGTAAAATTACCCATGCTAGATTAAGTAGTAATACCTTCTCTAGAATTAGGAAGGAGCAGTCCTACTATACACTAATTACTACTAGTTACCCCACTTAATAATTCCCTGCTTATTAATTCACCTCTTAATAAATCCTAAGCACACTAGATATTAGGTAGTTACTAATCTAGGGGATTAAGAGTATTATAGTAATTAAACAGTTAGGTAAAGCTAGAGCGTAATAACATAATTAATAATATAATGCCTAGTAGTAAGTAAGAGCAGCTATTATTAGCAGATTAATAACAGCTATAATTAGAGATAATATAAATAATGTATTATTTGTTTAAAGAGAATGCCTAAACTAACTAGGCTTTACTATAATATATCTATTAGGGACGCATATAACTATTAGGATTATAACTAGTAAAAGCAATTCTAGTAATATAGCTATTATTACAGGTAGCAGATGTTAGCTTCTTTAACCTAGGAGTTAAGGATAATAAAGGCTAAGGTATTATAGTAAATGCTAAATCTACTATAATAATTTACAAATACGTCTTAGTATTTACCTAGCGGTTAGAAGATATAGTAGTTAGCTAATTAGAGAAGCTTATAAAAGACATTTAGATCTTATGCCTTAGAGGTTAAGCCCTTAATTAGTATAGTTATCTATTAACGCTATTAGAGCGCGAATTACTTTAAGAAGCGTTATTAAAAACCATTTGCATATAACTAGTTAAGAGATTCTAAGAGCTATAGTTTACGGCTTTAAATAGGATTAAGAATACGTAATATTTATTATAGAAATATTATAATAGAGAGGATATTATAATCTTTATATATAATTTGCTTTAAGATATAAGGGCGTGTTATTAGGATAATATTACGTAATTGCAAACGGTTCACTAAGCATTTAATTCAGAAATTCAGATAATTATTACGCTACTATTAACTAATATAATAATTAATTAATTTTTAATATAAATCAGAGAAAGAGAGTTAATAATTACAAGCCAGGTAAGAGATAAGTTCTAACAGATAACTAATTAATAGTTTAGAGATATTTGACTAGGATTAAATATATGTAAAGGATTTAATAATCCTTAAGGCTAATGTGTGGGATACTAACTATTTAATAGCATAGCAAGACCACGAATCAGAGGATATTAGAATAATTACTAGAATAGTAATAGAAACAATAATTATTAGGGTAATTCACTATACTATAACCCTACTTAATAGCAATAATAGGGCTAGTAGAGGCTATACTATAATAATTAGGACTAATAGTTTAGTAATTAGCTATACTATAATAACTAATAGCAGCTATACCTAAATCCTTAATATAATAATAGGCTAGTTATAGAAAGAGCTACCCTATTTAGCAATACTATAAGACTACTAAATAGACTAGTAATCTTACTATAATGCCCTTAAGCTATATACTAGGTAAATAAGTTAGACTAGTAGGGCAATAAAGAACAAAGCAACTGTTAGGACTAAATAGGTAGCAAGGATTAAGAGAATAATAGCTAATAATTAGAATAAGGAGATATAGATAAGTATATCCTATACCTAGAGGTGGAGTGGTAGGAACTATACCCTTAAGATAATTAGGAAGGAGTCCTATAGACTAAAAACTAGATAAAGCATGTTTAATTTGTTAGAATTAATAACGTAGTCTACACTTATTAAATGTGTTTTGCTTAATTTATATCTAATAATACGCTTTTTAACTATTTAAGCAAAGCATATAGCTTACCACGTAACGGTATAATTAGAAGTAAGATAGCTTGTAATGAAATTTTAGACTCTTACCTAGTATTACACATATATAGTAATCACGATTATCTAAATGTTATAATAGATAACATATAAATGCAAATGAAATTAGCGGTAAAAGAACCATAAATAGTAGATATAATAAGAGTTAAGATAAAGAAGGGCAGTGAAATACTAATCTTTTAATTAATAGTTAGCATATAACAAGATATAAGTGTTAGCTATGCATTTTAATCATAGATATACCTATGATTCTGGATCTATCTAGATCTAGATAATTTGGATAATCAAACTAATATTTATTATAATACAGGCTACTTAATTACACTAGTAGATACCACATAGGTAGCCAAATGGTACCTAGATATTAAAATGCACACTAGAGCAGCGCCTATTAACGTGAAGGGCATAGGATTAGATGTCCATTCTACTAATAAATATATACTATTACCTATGAACTTCTTAGGTAGCACACCTAATAGATAACCCGTGATTATATTATTTGTAAGGGAAGTATCTATTATGAAGTTATTAAGGGCAAACTTGTTGCTTAGTATAGATTACATTATACTATAACAGATTAACATAATAATAAATAAAGGCAAAGTAATTATTAGAATATATAGGAGCGTAGCTATTCCTATAGTAGCCTAGTATAATCGACCGAAAATTGATATGCTAGTTAAGTTAGCTCACACGGTTATGATTTAGCTATGTATAATAACGCTAGTCCTAGTAAATTATTAATTAAGCAAAGACAAAAGGGCACTATTTAAACCTAAATAGTTACAGAGATTAGGCATCTATGCGGTAGTTGTAAATAGGTTAACATAACATGTTATAATATGTAACCTAGGCAATAAGCCTATTATAATCGCTAAGAAACAGGAATTAGGAAGATTTAAATCTATTAACCTAGCCATAAGAGTATATATAGTAAACTCTAAAGAACAAGCTTTAGCGGCAGATCTAGTAATAGTAATAGAATTACATATTAAGAAGCGACTATTAACACTAGAGTAAATTATAACAGAATCGCGTATAGTAATTCACATAGAAACAAAAGTTAACTATTTTAATCCCTAGAATAAAGAGAAATAATAGTAGATATAGTAACTCTTAAGGGATTATATAGACTTATTTTATAACAAGGGCTTTGCTATAGTTCCCTAGGAGGAATAAATAAGACTATAGATAAAGCTAGGATAGCAAGATTTAGTTCCTAAGAAATACAGGATATATTTAGTGGGACTAGATAATTAAGTAATAATTTTAAAGATAATAGGGGAATTATTAGTAGTGGGAAAGGTCTTTTACACTATGTTATAAGTACTATTCGTATTTCTGGTTTTTATTATATAAATAGGATTAGGGGATAGTTAAAAAGGACATATAGTAGTTGACATTTGAGGTTTAAATGTGATAACAATGCTAGATATATATCTAATAAGATAATAGGAGGAAGTTATTATAGGAATTATAAATGTAACACATATTATAGTTATTAACGCAATGTTATTTTATTACTAATAGATAGTTCACCTAGACTTATAATAGGTACTATTAGTAATTACACACGATGGATAGTTTACTTTTAACGTACTAATTATGGGATATTGTTGGAACAAAGGTGATATCAATCGCGCGTCGCAGCCGCAATTACCCAGCAGAAGCTCGGGCCGCGCGCGGACCCCACACGTGACCCACAACCTAGCACGTTAATTAGCTAGGAAATATAGGGACACAAACGCGTAACCCCTTTTCCTTTATGTATTATAACTTCTAGCTTTTTACCTCTCTTTTCCTATAACTTAATTAATTATAATAACAGATAATGTAGCCTAGAATAAATAATTAATAATAATACTATTCTTTAGGCTCACAACTATATTACACATTAAATTCAATACCCTATAAATCTAACACTAATTAGTAGTTACCTTCACAAATAACCACGTAGTCTTCAAACACCACAGATTAGTAAGGTTAATTAAAAGAGGTAGCTTATTTAATAATAACTCACCCTATAAAATAGGAGGGCTACATTTAATAATAAGTTATGCTAATGGAAAGGTATAATATAGCTCTCTTCTTACTTTAGTATTAATATCTATATCTATATAGACTCTAAAATAATAAAGAAAGGTTTAATACTAGTAGCTAAGCTATTCCCTTATCTTTCTTTATTATGCGTTCTATTATATATTTAAAGTTAACTACCTTACCTCGTAATCCTTCACACCTAAAACACATTACATAATCATAGTTATATTTTTTCCTCATATTACAAGATCTACCTCCCTTAATCAATTAGAATATCAGATACACCTAGACTATCTAGGACCTCTAGTTAATTTAGAGTTCCTAGTAAGACTAATAGCTATAATAATACTATAGAAGGCATTAAAATAGGAGATAATAATAAATACCTTAACAAAGGAAAAACCCCTATCTACACTAACCTATACCCCTATATCTCTATAAGGCTTTAATAATATATTATAGAAAAACTACTTTAATAAATAGGAAGTTCTAAACATAAAGAGATAAAAACACCTAAGGAAATTAGTCTCTATATCCTTATAAAGACTAAGCAATACAAGAAGTAAGGGTTATTTAGAAAAACACTATTCTCCGAATTTAGTAATAACTTTTACAGATAGTTAAGGAATAAGTTTACAGAAGGGAGAGACCTTTTATAAAATAGACTTCAAGACTATCTTCTTTATAACAAAGTATACATAACTATTAGAAGAGGCACTAAGATAGTAAATAACCTTAAAGAAGTAGTAAACTAAGAAGAATTCTAATTTTAGACTCTTAAAGAAATTAAAGAGACTAGGAAGAAGTATATAGGCTTCTAAAAGAACCTATAAAACAAAGAGTTTTTCTATAATCTACTAGATAATAGTAATATTAGAACTAGGTAACCTACCCCATTACCCTATTTATTAGTATAATTACTATTAAAAGGATTAATAAGCTAGACTCCCCTAGAAAGACTAAGTTAATCCCCTCTAGGAAGGCCTAGTCAATCTCCCCTAGGAAAGTTAATTAACCTAGAGTTAAGATCACCTAAGGATACTATTTATAAGTATCTATAGGTAACTCCCCTGCTTATACCTTTACTAGAGGCAAGTTAGTAGTATTACCCTAGTAATATTACTAATAATACCCCTAAGTAAGAGAGTTACTAATAAAGGTAACCTATACTATCTAGGGCTAGTAGTGCCCCTATTAGCATAGCTTAAAGAGCTATAATTCCTCCTTCCTAATATAAGGAAAAGAAGGATTAGAGGGAATAATAAGCCCTAAGGATACTACTTATAAAGCCACCCTCTTACTTCCTAAAGACCTTACTACCCCTTTCATAAATATAAAGGGAAACACCTAGAGAACCCCTATAAACCTAGAGACCTTTACTAAAGTAAATTATTAACCTATCTAAGGTATACCCTAAAGAGTAACTCTATAGTGCTAATAACTATAATATCCTTAAATTAAAGCTTTAAATATTCTATAGAAAGTATAAGTTACTTAATATCTAGCCTAAATAAGCTAGTTATACTTTTAAGGTTATACTTAAAGGTAAAGTACTATAATACTATATAAACCACCTCTCTAAACCTAGATAACTACAAGATCTCCCTACACTTATTAGCTATATAAGAGAATAATTTAAAACCAAGGATATATAGTAAAGATATTTACTAGAGTAAAATAACACTTCCCTATAAGGAATAGTAAATAATAACCTAACTAAGTTAATAATTAAATACTTTAATAAACTTATAGAAAGACTAGCTATCTTATAATAAGCAGTGCCTAAAGTAAGCTAAACTAAAAGGGCACTCTATAATTAACTTATTAAAGCCTATTATAGTATTCTAAAGTGTAAAGGAGTAATTATAGATTTACTAGATAGACTATAAGAGTTCTATAAACAGATTAGAATAACCCTTTACCTTATTAAGGAAGAGAAAAAGAACTATTAATAGTTTCTAACTAAAACTATAACCCTAAAGTAATTCTAGACTAACTAAAGATATAATAGGAATAAAAAAGAGACCTAATATCCCTTAAAACTATAAGGAAGAGAAGGTACTTCCCGCATAAAGAAGTACTATATATATAGTAAGGAAGGATACTAGTTATCTAGGTACCCTAAAGAGAACTATAAGAAGGCATTTTAACGCTTTAAGAACCACTACCTTACAAATCTAACTAATAACTTATATTATTTATTCCTTATATAGTACAAAGAAGACCACAAGTCTCTAGCCCTTATTAATAATAAAATCGCTTAGTATATAAAGAGTATCAGATTTAATAATAGCCCTAATAATACAAATAGGCTAGTACCTATAAGCTTCTTTACTTATAGAACCTAGATTAATAGCGAAAGAACGGTTTAATTCCTAATAAGGTAAGTAGCTTATTATAGTCTAAGTAAAGAAAACCCCTTTTAGCAGGAACTTATAAATAAAGCCTTAGTAATATTTATATTAGAAGATTGCTATTCCTATACGATATTCTAAGGGATTATACCTAATATAGGAGCCGCAAAGTTCTTTATAGCAGGGCACCCTTAATTTCTTGCTTTATAATATTAAATACCTATATTATAGCTTAATAAATTAATAGAGAAAAAGGCATTAGTTAGATTCGGCGTGGGAGACCTAATTATTACGCTTGGAGCGGCTAATATGCCTACTCCCTTTAGAAATATTCTCTTTTAGGTTATCCTTATAAACACTCTATTTCTCTTATCCCTTAATAATATAGACTATCTAAAGATTAACTTTAATATCTCTAAGAACACGCTATAATAAGGAAATATTAAAGTGCCTATTATATATAAATAGGGCTATGCCTAGATGCTTCTTATATAGAAAGAAGAAGTAGTTACTTAGAGCTACCTTATAGAAGGCAAGCTATAGTAATTACATTACTGCTTTAGATATTTATTAATCTAACGTTTACATAAGATTCTTTGTAAATTAGGGTATAATATTAATATTAAAGCTATTAGGGAGCTAATAAGAATCTACTACTAATACTAAATACATGTAAATAGCCCTAATTACTTTAAGTTTACCCTTAAGGATAAGTATAGCTTTAATTATAAAGTAATAGTAAATATCTTCTACCTAGATAGCAACTACCTTATACTTTATACTATAGATATAGCTATAGCGTTTAATATAGTGAAATTCCTTAATAATATCTCTATAAAAATAACCTAGGAAGCCCTTTACATATACTAGATTAATACTTACCTAGGCCCCCTAGACTTTATTATTATAGACGCTAGAACGAACTTCTATAGTAATGAATTTAGATAATTTATAGCTTTAATATTAATTTTAATTAAGGAAGTCCCTATTAAGGCACACTATAGCATAGGGAAGGTTAAAAGGTATTATAGGCCGCTCTAAAGAGCCTATAATATAATTAGACACAAATGCCCTATAATGCTAAAACCTATTACCCTTTAAATAGTAATTAAGGCCCTAAATAACACTGTAAGCCCTAATAGTCTTATCCTAACCCTCCTTATCTTTAAAGCTTACCTATATATAATAAATAAGTCCTTACTATTGCCTAATATTATATAGTGTGTAATTATAGTATAGAAGGCTACTAAAGAGATTAAGAGACTCTATACTATCTAGAAGGTTAATAAGGCCCTTGCTAAACATAATAGCCTAGATACCTTAAAGACCCTTAGCCTACTACTAAGATTAAAGGTTAAGGTCTAGTAAGAAGGTAAGGGATAGGTAAGTCTATATAAGCTACTAGTAATTACTAGAGAAAGCTATACACTTAATATACCTAGAGGCCTAAAGACCTTTAGGTTAATATTTATTAAGCCCTACTATAATAATCCTAGTGTAAAGAAAATAGTAAAGCCTAGTAAAGAGAAAGGAGAAAAAGGGTAAGAGGCCCGCAATAAGAATATAGTGCTACTAATACTATTAAAGCAAGGACGCGGAAGGCTATAGAAAAACCCTCCTATAATACCTTAAGGTACTAGTACCTTCCTATTAGCAAAAGAATATAGTAACCTAGCTCTTATAATTAAGCTACGTAAGGAAGGAATTATTAAGACCCCTAGTAAACCTTTTAAGCTATTAATAAAAGTAGAAATTAACGCTCTAATTAAGTAAAGTATATTTAAATTTATTATATTTAATAAGGAAGAACATAGTGAAATTTAAATCTTTAATTCCTGGATTATTAATAAGATTAAGGGCAAGATAACAAAACCCTATAAAAAGTCACGCCTTGTGATCTAAGGGTGTAAGGATAAAGGGAAATAGGCTATTCTCACATAGGCCCTAATAATTTAATACGCGAGCTAATGTCTTATTCTTATGATAGCCCTATTAGTAAGATTAAGGAAATTCCTTATCTAGCTAAGAGATATCTATTAGGCTTATATATAGGCCTGTATATTACTAGAGTAGCTAATCCTAGCGCGCTTACTAATTTAGATATAGTATCTCTACCTGCCTAGTATAATCTTAAGGGTTATAAAACCCCTTTACAGGCTCGCAGAGGTAGGAACACACTAGTAGGTTATATATTACAAGTATTATAAAGAGAACCTCTAGATAGAAACCTTTATATATAATCCTTACTTACTTATAACTACAAAGGAAAGCCCTAACTTTACTTACATTAGAATATAAACTAATAATATAATCAGCCTCTTAGATAAGAAGTTCTCTAAGAAGGAAGAGACCTAGCTTACTATAGTAAGCTTTAACATAAAGCTAAAGTAATTCCTAACTTAGGACTACCCCCTTATATTTAATAGTGGCATTATCTTGCTAGAGAATAATACTATTAAGATCTAGCAGAAAGGGCAGAGTAATAAGTTAGAGTTAGTTCTAATAACTAACTTAAAGCGCAAATATATTAAGCAGAGGGCCTAAGGCGCTTATATTGCCTTGATTTACTAACTAGAGGCTTACTTTAACCTATCTATTACTACATAACACTAGGAGCTAACCCTAGAGGATATAAAAGCCCTTAATTACTACCTAAAGTAGTAGATAAATTACCTAGAGAGAGGTCTAATGTTTATCCTAATTAACCTTAAGAAGGCAAAGCTCTTTACCTTTATAAATAAATCCTTTACTAACAACTAGGACCTATTCTTATAACTAGGATATGTACTTATCCTAGCGAACGAAGACTACACTAATAGTAAGTTTATAATTAAAGGCAATATTATACACTTTAGCTTAATAAAGAGTAAGAGAGTTACATAAAGCGTGCTTACCTTAGAAATCTATAGTATAGTAGCTAGTGTTAATATAGCTTACGTAATTATAACCACCCTAAACTTAGTTACTAACTAACTAAAGCTCCTAAAGATCCTAGTTATTATATATACGGATTTATACTCCTTATATAAGTGCCTTATTAAGCTTAGTATAACAAAGGAGAAACACCTAATAATCGATATTATAGCCCTTTAATAGTTATATAAACGCTAAGAACTCTACGAGATCTAATGGATTAATAGAGAGAATAACCTAGCTAATGCCTTCATAAAGGTATTACCTAATAAGGCCCTTAAGAGCTTTATCTTAACTAACTAAATAACTATCTAGATAGAGGGATAGGTTACTTGCGCGTAACATATATATAGTAAGAGGAAAAAGGTAATCCTTTAGGAGGGTAGCTATAGGGATAAGATAGTAATACATAGGGGATCTACGCCCTTATAGTTAACATCCCTAGCGGCTATAACTACGCTAGCCCACTAGGCCCTCCTAGTAAATCATAGAAATTAATAGCAGTGCATAAGAGAAGGAAGGTATTGCTAAGGAGGAGGAAGATATTATATACATGCTATAGTGTGGTATATATGTTATTTTAAGGAAAAGAAGGGATTCAAAAGGACCCACTTATCCTTACACAGGCTCATAGGCTAAGCAAGATTATTATTTCCCTTTTATTAGCAACTATATGCCTAGATAGGCTATAAGTTCTTTTCCTTACATCCCCTATTAATCACATCCTTAATCTATCTTTCTTCTTTATTTCTATAATTAATATTGCGCGTTAATAATTATGTTAAAAGAGAGAAGTTCTAGTATTAGAATAAAGGTAATATTAATCACGTGTTATAGCTATAATTACCTAGCAGAAGCTTAGGCCGCGCGCGGACCCTATACGTGACCTATAACCTAGCACGTTAATTAGCTAGGAAATATAGGGACACAAACGCGCAACCCCTTTTCCTTTATATATCGTAACTTCTAGCTTTTTACCTCTCTTTTCCTATAACTTAATCAATCATAATAACAGACAACGCAGCCTAGAATAAATAATCGATGACAATACTATTCTTCGGGCTCACGACTGTATTACACATTGAATTCAATACCCTGTGAATCCAACAGATATAAAGGATCTAATATATACGTCTAGAGACGGATGGATAACATATTATAAGGTACTAGAGCAATAGCTTATTATAATAATATTATTATTGCCTTGATTGGCTTCAAATAGCATATTGCGGACTTATAATAGACCTTTTAATGTTTAATAGATAATAACATCTTAATTAGCCTAAAGAAGATATTTATAGGTTACCTAATAGCTAAAGTATTAGGGAGACTTATTAATTCCTTAGGAATAGTAACACTAGGTGAAAAATTAGTGGTAATTAGGCGGCTTGAATTTCTAAAGACCTTATGAGTATTAGAACATTTATTAGGATTTACTAGAGCCCTAAGATATTATATTCTAGGATATGCCTTAATTATTAAACTATTATAAGAACACAAAACAAATTTACTCTAGGTATATTAAATAGTTAAAACAAATAAAGATAATAACATCCTAAAAAAGAAAATATCTAAACTAGCAAGACATAATTAGGCAAAGAGCGTTAATATATTACTACCTTCTAGGAGGGAAATTAAAGCATTTAATACCTTAAA
The DNA here is from genome assembly GCA_019022495.1 of Epichloe hybrida. NCBI lineage: Eukaryota > Fungi > Ascomycota > Sordariomycetes > Hypocreales > Clavicipitaceae > Epichloe > Epichloe hybrida. The sequence goes on from JAFEKR010000013.1 coordinate 1,165,755, forward strand.
GGCAGCACTAACAAAATATACTACGTTAACGCTATTCTCTCCAAACCAACAATTATTTGTGAACTTCAATACATTAGGAGTTAGCATTAGGGTTATAATATATTATATCAAGGATAAAGCAATCCTAAAGCTAAGGATAGATAGGATAATCATTAAATATCCCCCTCGTATAGTAATTCAGCTAATTGTATTTCTATCTAGAACTCTATTAGATACGGAAAAGAGGTATTAGTTAATAGAGCTTAAAGTCTACGGTTATATATAGATACTTCGGAAGTCTAGATAATAGATTAAAGCAACACAAATACCACTAGTAATATGTTTTATAGATTATTACTTAATTATTAATATAAGTTAATAATTAGATATTGCAAATACAACTAGTAGACATACCGTAAATAAGAAATTAATATAAGTAATAGAGTATATTAGCTAGTTTAATATTAAAGTAATCCACAAACCAGGCAAGGACTATTTAGTACTAGACGCCTTAAGCAGACTAAAGATAACTAAGAAAACACATAATAACAATGCCCCTAGATAATTAGAGAACATGCCTAATAATAGACTAGAACATTAGAAGTCGCTAAATAACTACTAAGTGGTGTAACAGGTAAAACACAATCTAGTAATAGCTCTAATACTATGATTTACTACACCTATAGCATAAAGACTAATAGTATTACTAGTTAGTATATCTCCTAATTTTAAGAAGTTAATATAATTAAAATATAATTAAGACCTAACGTAAAAGCATATTAAGATAGTATTAGAAGATAATACTTAATTATTCACAGAGAACTAAGTAAAGCTACTATTTAGCTAGTAGAATAGATTATTATAGAAAACAACTCTAGGATTTTAACCACGGCTATGCATACTAAAATCCGCTATTAAGGACTTATATAACAGCATACACAATAGCAATTATGTAGGTTACGTAAAACTAAGCGAGATTATGCAATAATTCTATATACCTTATAGGTTACGTAGATTACGAAACTACTTAAGAACCTACCTATTATATTAAATTTATTAACTAAGAAAACATCTATAACACAGTAATTTATAACTATTATTAGCACTACTAGCACTATATTATATAATTTCTATTGATTTCCTATTATCTCTACCTATATTAGTAAAAGGTAATAATTTAGTGCTTATTATTATTAATAAATTTAGCAAACAGACTATGCTAGAGCCTTACTAAAATAATATTATAGCAGCAATCTATGTAAGAAAGCTATATAATTAACTATTAATATCTAATTAGGGAATACCTAAGGTTATAATAAGTAATCATAATTAATGATTTTTAGTAGCATTATAGAAAGCATTTTAGAACTTAGTTAGAATAAAATTATTATATTTTATAGCGTATTATCCACAGATAGATAGACAAATAGAACAAATAATATAGATAATAGAATTAGCTATCCGAATATACTTCATATAACTAGACAATAACTAGTTATAGTAATAGACACTACTATAATTATAGTTTAAATTTAATAATATAGTGATTAAAGCAATAGGACGTTCACCTAACTAGATTATTATAGGATTTTCTTTAAATAATATTATATCCTTACTATATGTAGGAGAACTAGAAGTGTTAAATAAACTATTAGAATAATTATAAGCATATAATATAATTACGCTAGTAGTAATCCGGATAAAGATATATTATAATTAAAAACATATAAGCAGATTTTTTAAAGTTAAGGACTAAGTACTAATTAGGTTAGATAACTAGGCATATATAATCCTAAGATAAATAAGTCTAAAGTATAGGCTAAAATTCGCTAGGCTATTCTAAGTCCTATAACAAGTAGGAAGATTAGCATATAAGCTAGATATACTAGATAATTAGCGAATTTATCTAGTGATTTCAGTTAACTACCTAGAGCAATTCTATTAGGATATATTTAATAGGCAATTTAGGATAATAGCGCTAATTTAATTAGCGGACTATAAGGTTAACATAATTCTAGTATAAAGAGAGAGCAATAGAATTATTAAATATTTAATTAAATTTAAGAATTTAACTATAGCGTATAACTAGTAGTTACTACTAGTAGCAGTTATTAGGTTAATAAATAGTGCATAGGCTATTAAGAAATAGACTACAAGCAGACAATATAATTTACCATAGTAGATAATAGTGCTTATAGCTATAAGTAAGAGAATACTATATTTGCCTACTTTTCTTATGTTTTCCTTTCTTTACCTCTCTTACCTTTTATTTTTTATATTCCTTACTCTCCTTACCTTCTTTATTTAATATATTTTAGTAGTTTACACACTTATTCATTAATTATATTCACATATAATTATTCCCCAAATGTATATTTATTATAGCGTAGTTAATAATTATCTAATACCTAATACAACAAAGCTTAGAATAATTCTTCTAGACGCTTAAGAGTAAATATAATAAGTTAAGCAAATAGTAACTAAAACGGAATTTCATAAGATAGCTTAGCACTTTATAGCCTATTATTAGCTATAGTTACCACTAGAGATAAAGATAATACTAAAAGACAATAGTTTATTAAAGAGTTTCTTATGTTTACTAAGATAACTATATAAGCATTAAATTATAGTTTACTAAAGAAGCTTAGTAATACTACTTAGCAACTAGGGAAAGCTCTAGTAATAATAGCATTAGCTAGAGCTATCTAGGGAAAATTAGTATATAAGGGAATTAGCTTATATAAGCTTTATAGTAAGGGGTTTAAAAATATTTTAAACTAATTACTAGCTACAGGTTACCTAATAGACTTAGAATCTCTAAAGTAATAATTAGCTACACTAACTAAGAAAAGAAAGATAAGAGTACCTATAGAGATGCTATTAGAGAAACTATAGTTAGCTCCTTAAAGGCTAAATTTCTTAATAATATCATTAACTACGCTAGGCAAATTAATCTTTATAGTAATTAACACACTAAAACCATAGTAAATAATAATAGTAATAAAATAATTCACTAATCCTCTATATAATATAATAGTTACGCCTAGGATAGAGATAGCATACCTAGCGGGAGATAATACATAGTCTTTTACACCACTACTAGGGTTAGGAAGCAATATAGAGGCGCTGTTCTTAGCATTAAGGGTAGGTATTCTAAACCTAGGAAGAATAGACAAATTAAACATAATTAAGAGAAACATAATAGCACTGCGGGACTTAAAAGCGTTAATTAACAAAAACACAGAGCTACTGCGACAGATGAGAGACAATCAGAGAGATGATTGCGTTATTATAGATTCACAGGTCACGTGCACAATTGTGCAGCATAAATAGCGCCCCACGGGGGCTAGATTAGAGAATATCATCATCCTTTCCCACATACCCTTACAAGCGAGCATCATAACACGCTATGGTTTCTACGCTAATTTTGCTACGAGTTGCTCGGAATTACCTGGACCTATGTATAACGGACATCTAAATGCGCATACCGCGTTTCTTGAATGCGCATACCGCGTTAGTCCTAAAACGGAAGGACGGTCCCCACACCTAATTTTAGTCTGGCTCGCGTCCATTGATTTTCGCTGTTAATTGAGATGCCTATTTGTGCGATATTTGAAGGTACTGATTCTATTATTACGTTTCGTTGCGTTGCTTTACGTTGCGTTGTGAGGCTTTGTGATAATAAAAAGGAAGGCAAGGAATTTTGCATGCATATTGCGGTGAGTTGCCTGCATTCGCCACTAAAAAGAGCTAGTACCTTTAGCAGGGAATTAGGCGGAAAGGTACTTCTTCCGTTTTAGGACCAACGCGGTATGCGCATTTAAGAAACGCGGTATGCGCATTTAGATGTCCATGTATAACGGTTGATGATTGGAGCAACGCCGAAGAAGCCACCACCAGACTACACAGCCAGTACCTACGGACGTACAGATTACATACATACATAGGTAGGTAATATTCCAATTTCCAGGTACTCCGCCTTTAGGGGCGACGTGCCATGATTGTGGACTAGCTTCCACATACACAATACGTCCATAGGGTTTCAGTCTTCTGCAGGGTCTGAGAGCGGGCTCCTTCCCGGTGCTCCATCGGCGCTTCATGGGTTCGGGCCCGGGATTGGAGCTGCGAAACTAAGTTGCGTGGTTTTAAGGACTACACGGAGGAGAGGAGTTGGAGGGGTCTTGATCAGCGCTTGGAGTAATATCTACCAGGTCCAAGCTCTCTGCCTAGAATTGATTCTGTTGCAGATGGAATAGACGCGCTGGGCGAGAGGGGACACGTCTTCATTTTTTTTTCTCAGTTTGACTACTGGACAACGACAGCACATTCGGGCAGTGGAAAGGACATGCTGTACGGATTATTCTGCATAGAGCTTCCATTCAACCTGGTTGTATTTCTGCTGAGAGCTGGCGCTTGAAGGTTGCATTATTAGACAAGTCACCATGGTCCCCGGAGATGGCAGGCCAAAACACCCACTTTCTGCTGCGTAAATTCATGACAAGTGTCAGATTAGCTGATAGCTATGGCACAACCTCTACTCCTTGTAGCATCACAAATCCCTTGAAAAAAAATGAAACGCCCTTGACACATATTGCAGGCTACTCTTAAACGTCGTTGTTCAGACTGGGTCACAAGTCAAGTTTCCAAATAGCTGCGCTTACCTCGCAAAGGATTGAAAGGACTATTATATTCTAACTTTGGTGCGGACAGAGGTTTCAGCAACTCGGTAGAGTTTCTCTCATGCTTGACCTCTCAAGTTTGGCCGGAACCCCAGGGCCGTCTCCACAAGGGTAGTCTAAACGGGCGAAACCTCATTTGTTCGACAGTGGAATAGAAGCAATGAACGAGCTTTGACAAGAGGACTGCTTGCTCAAAGACCCGGCAGGGCACATTAATGTTTTGACGTATACTCCGTACTAGTGTCTTGCTTGTCAATGGTCGATGAAGGCCTATGTTGGCCCTATACAAGACCCTTATGGCTGCCCGAATTTATCGGCATCATAGGCGCAGGGAAAGCTCGGTATCCGCCCGGGCTAACTATTATCCACTTCTGTTTTTTTCTATCTAACTAATAATTTAACAATGATCTGATTGATGATCTAATTAATGATCTAATTAACGATTTAATTAATGATCTAATTAATGATTTAACTGACTTTCTGACCGATTTGACCGATTTGATGATTTGACGATTTAACTGACTTTCTGACTGATGATTTGATTGATGATTTGATTGATGATCTGATTGATGATCTGACTGACGATCTAATTGACGATTTGATTGATGATTTAATAGATAATCTGATTGATGATCTGATTAATGATCTGACTGACGATCTAATTGACGATTTAATTGACGATTTGATTGACGATTTGATTGATGATCTGATTGATGATTTGACTGACTTTCTGACCGATTTAACCGATTTGACCGATTTGACGATTTGACGATTTGACGATTTGATGATTTGATGATTTGACGATTTGATGATTTGACTAATGATTTGATTGACGATTTGACTGACTTTCTGACTAATGATTTGATTGACGATTTGATTGATGATCTAATTGATGATTTGACTGACTTTCTGACTTTCTGACCGATTTGACCGATTTGACCGATTTGACCGATTTGACCGATTTGACCGATTTGACCGATTTGACCGATTTGACCGATTTGACCGATTTGACCGATTTGACCGATTTGACCGATTTGACTGATTTGACCGATTTGACGATTTAACGATTTGACGATTTGACTGACTTTCTGACTGATGATTTGATTGACGATTTAACTGACGATTTGACTGATGATTTGATTGACGATTCGATTGACGATTTAATTGACGATTTGATTGACGATTTGATTGATGATCTGATTGATGATCTGATTGATGATCTGATTGATGATCTGATTGATGATCTGACTGACGATTTGACTGACGATTTGACTGACGATTTGACTGACGATTTGACTGACGATTTGACTGACGATTTGATTAACGATTTGACTGACGATTTGATTGACGATTTGATTGATGATCTAATTGATGATTTGACTGACTTTCTGACCGATTTAACCGATTTAACCGATTTGACCGATTTGACTGATTTGACCGATTTGACGATTTGACGATTTGACTGACTTTCTGACTGATGATTTGACTGACGATTTGACTGACGATTTGACTGACGATTTGACTGATGATTTGATTGACGATTCGATTGACGATTTGATTGACGATTTGATTGACGATTTGATTGATGATCTGATTGATGATCTGATTGATGATCTGACTGACGATTTGACTGACGATTTGACTGACGATTTGATTAACAATTTGATTAACGATTCGATTGACGATCTAATTGACGATTTGACTGACGATTTGATTGACGATTTGATTAATAATCTGATTAATAATCTGATTGATGATCTGACTGACTTTCTGACTGATGATTTGATTGACGATTTGATTGACGATTTAACTGACGATTTGACTGACGATTTGACTGACGATTTGACTGACGATTTGACTGACGATTTGACTGACGATTTGACTGACGATTTGACTGACGATTCGATTGACGATTTGATTGACGATTCGATTGACGATTCGATTGATGATCTGATTGACGATCTGATTGATGATCTGATTGACCCCCCCCCCTAGCTTAGGCGGTCAAGAGAGGCAGAAAAAAATTTCTTGACCAGTCGCCGAAGAGTATTTCGCGTTTGACCAATCAGAAGAGACGTCTCCACAGGACGACCTTATTTTAATAAAGGGAAAGCGGGAAGCTTCGCTCCACCCTCTTGCCTTCGCCTTGCTATGATGCAAATCTCAGGCAAAGCTCCGCTTTCCCTGATTATTCAGAGACGCTCTGTGCTTTCTTATGTATCCTTGACCGCACAACGAATGGAGACATCTGGATCTATGCACCTACTAAGAAACGCCAGCCCGGGCGTTCCAAGCTCTGTTCCGCCGTCGCGCCTCCCCACCCACCAACATCAATCACATTTGACACTTCCAAACCCCACCATTGATTGCCAGGTCTCTCTCAACCAAGGCTTTTTTTCTTCCCTTTTACCTCATAATCCTCTCGCCCATCCCCGCGCTTTCTTTCTTTCTTTCCTCTCATCATCCATTGACCTAGAACTGGAACGAGCAGCTAGCACGAACACTCTGGCTATTAGTTTCCTCGAATCTTCTCCGCGGCTCTATTGACGAGTTCATTCCTCAGGTTTGTACCCTTTCTATTTGCATACTGCAACCCCCACCTTTCGGTTGGTTTTATTACCTACCTGCGTGTCTACGTGTCTACGTGTCTACGTGTCTACCATTACCTGGGCCTTCACCGCACGTACCACTATATTGGCCAGGAGAGACCCAAGCACCAGGGTCAAAATTTTACCAAATATAACCACCTCTAACGACCATTTTGTACTCCAGGCCAGACGCGATACATATATTTCACAATGGCGGCTAGTCGATCGCGTTCGTTTAGCATCATGGCTGCTACCCAACAAGATCACCTCGACACTGGGGGTAGGGTAGCATGGCTGGCTTCGCTTGACACTGCCTACAGCCCCGAGCACAATTATCGCCGGTCCTCCATCATCTGCACAATTGGTCCTAAGACCAATTCCGTCGAAGCTATCAACAAGCTGCGTGACTCTGGACTTAACGTGGTTCGAATGAACTTTTCTCATGGCTCATATGAATATCATCAGTCTGTCATTGACAACACCAGAGCAGCCGTGGAGTGTCATGCTGGCCGCCCTGTTGCCATTGCTCTTGACACCAAGGGGCCTGAGATTCGGACTGGTAACACGACAAATGATGAAGACATTCCTATCTCGGCCGGCAAGGTGATGAACTTCACCACTGATGAGAAATACTCCACCAGCTGTGACACCGAGAACATGTGAGTCTTCAATATGTTTTCTTCGATCTCTTTGCGTGGACCACGTTCATGTCGCTGAAGATCAGCACTTTCCGTCTTTCGTACACTGTGAATATCAATCAAGAGCTGACAAAAGTGGGCCATTGTAGGTACGTTGACTATAAGAATATCACCAAGGTCATCGAGCCTGGCCGTGTTATTTATGTTGATGACGGTGTCTTGGCCTTTGAAGTACTGAGCATCAAGGACGACAAGACCATTGAAGTTCGTGCCAGGAACAACGGCTTCATCTCATCGAGAAAGGGCGTCAACTTGCCCAATACGGATGTCGATCTCCCTGCGCTATCCGAAAAAGACAAGGCCGATCTGAAATTTGGCGTGAAGAACAATGTAGACATGGTCTTTGCATCATTTATTCGCCGTGCTCAAGACATCAAAGATATCCGCGCCGTACTAGGCGAAGAGGGCAAGCAAATCCAGATCATTGCCAAGATTGAGAACCGCCAAGGTCTAAACAACTTTCCAGAGATTTTGGAGGAGACGGATGGTGTAATGGTAGCGAGAGGTGATTTGGGCATCGAGATCCCTGCTGCCGAAGTCTTCGCAGCGCAGAAGAAGCTCATCGCCATGTGCAACATTGCCGGGAAGCCTGTCATCTGCGCGACTCAGATGCTGGAGTCGATGATCAAAAATCCACGTCCCACCCGTGCCGAGATCAGCGATGTTGGCAATGCCATTACCGATGGAGCTGACTGCGTAATGTTGTCTGGTGAAACGGCTAAAGGCAGCTACCCCTGTGAAGCCGTCCAAGAAATGCACGAGGCGTGCTTGAAGGCCGAAAACTCCATCCCGTACGTCTCGCATTTTGAAGAGATGTGCACCCTGGCCAAACGCCCTGTCAAGACCGTCGAGTCTTGTGCTATGGCTGCTGTCCGAGCATCACTTGACCTTGCTGCTGGCGGTATCATCGTCCTGTCAACCTCAGGCGAGTCCGCTAAGCTTCTTTCCAAATACCGCCCTGTTTGCCCCATTTTCATGGTCACTCGAACTGCCACGACATCTCGATTTAGCCACCTTTACCGAGGAGTTTACCCTTTCCTATTCCCCGAGACTAAGCCGGACTTTAACAAGGTTAATTGGCAGGAAGATGTTGACAAACGCATCAAGTGGGCTGTTAATCACGCATTAGAGCTCAAAGTTCTTACGCCTGGAGACACTGTGGTTGTTGTGCAGGGCTGGAAAGGAGGCATGGGTAACACTAACACGCTGCGAATTGTCCGAGCTGACCCCGAACATCTGGGAATTGGTCAAGCGTAAAATAAACCAGCGTGCTTTGTTCGACGACGACGAACCGACAGGAAAAATCAACATGTTAATGAGCTGAGATTGGACCAACCAATTTTGTTTGATAGAGTACATGTGCAAAGTTTACTAGAATCCAGAATAGCGGGCTAAGAATGACACGAGTTCTAGATTTCGACTTCGATCTAAGCGCAATTATTTCAGAAACTGGAGTCAAGACCTGATGCTCATAAGCATTTTCAGATGGAGTGCCGCTAGAGATTATACACTCAGTATTCACCTCAAATCACAACCTTTCCCTGAACATTTAATGGGCTAGAAGCGCAAGTAAATCCTCAAATCCAAGAAAGCTGTCCTATCATTATAATTAAGCCTAAACTTGTCGCACATTGGCAACTAGCCAAGGGATATATATGTGTTTATTTGTGTAGCTCTAGCAATTAGAGAGACCATAGCATTCGCCACCAAAGCTAACGTAGCGTGTATGTTGAAGATTCGTACAGTTGGCGCTCAGCGATGTTAAAGCGTCCCTTGGAGTCTGGCATTCATTCTCTACAACACCGAGTCAGTGCGGGACACCAAGAGAAGCAAGAAGAGCCCCGGTAGTGGATCTGGCATATGTAGTCCTGGAGATTGTCTGGTAGACACTAGAGTAGCCGCCAAATCAAACTATCTTTTACGTATTAGGGTCCTGGACGCGACGAGGATAGATAGAGTGATTCTTTGAATTGGCGGCACTAAAAATTAGCCAAGACGAGTACCCTCTCCAGGCTGCGACGGCAGTAAGCTCCCTCTTTTTTTCACAATACCGGCTAGCCTCGCGGGCGCCATTGACTTTAGATGGGAATGTCGTGGCCGTAATGTGGGGCATACAGTAAATCTCGGCTGCAACAAAGTTGATCTCGTATCCAGGGTGGAGCCTCTGAGTCTAGATTAGGCAGGCGGTAAAGAATCTTAGCATATGCTAAGCATATGCTTAGCATATGCTAAAGACCATAGTATATTAGTGCGAAGTTCGTCAAATCGTCAAATTATTAAATCATTAATCAATTTGTCAATCAATTTGTCAATCAAATCATCAATCAATTCGTCAATCAATTCGTCAATCAATTCGTCAATCAATTCGTCAATCAATTCGTCAATTAATTCGTTAATTAATTCGTTAATCAATTCGTCAATCGTTAATTAATTTGCTAGTTATAGGGGCTATAGGTAGTATATGCCCTATAATATAGTGCTATAACTTTGCATATGCTAGGCATATGCTAGGCATATGCTGCCCTATTATATAATTTATACTATACGTTAGCATATGCCTAGCATATGCCTCGCATATGCTATTCTGCCCGTCACAAGGCCCCACCCTGGATACGAGATCAACTTTGTTGCAGCCGAGATTTACTGTAACCCCCGTAATGTGACAGTGTAGTTGACAGGTCAGTCAAGTATTAGTGTCCTGACTTACAAAGAACTCCATAGTGGTCGCAGCACAAGCTTTCCCCACTTTTTCTGTTCGGCAGACTGCTCCAAAGTTGAGACGATCTGCCTTGGCTCGGCTCTGTCTGACAGTTGAACCTTCGAAGTAGATGGTCCTGCTGCATAGCAATACGCGCATTTCCTGATAAACCAACCCTGTGCGGAGATCTGACACCATCACATTCGAAATGTTGCCTCAAAACTAGCCGCTATGTCGCTGATACCCTACCACCCGAAGGAAGGCCGGGAGATCGTTCTGTAAGCACCTCTAGCCCTAGGAGCTTCAATATTGCTCGTGAACACGTTCCCCGTGATTGTTCTACTTCAAAATATCAGTCGAATTAGACACGCACTGACAACCTGATATCTTCAGTCGCCATCGCAATGCCGTCGTTGTTCGAGATCGTGACTCTCAACGTCTCGAGATTCGGAGTTCCGAATGCCCGACATGTCATCAACTCCTAGCCCGCTCACCATCTCCTGATCGGTCATACGATCGGTCATTTGAAATGAATCACGAATATGTCGATCCAGAATACTTTAGAATGCTCAGAACTGGAAATTATGACTTTACCCTTGGTAACAGACCCCCAAGTCCCGTTCGAAGACTAGTTGAGCCAGCATCGGTCGCAAGCTCCAAAAGACAGTCCACGTCCCCTCCGGAAGTCATGCAGAGACAGGGAGAAACGAGGTTCACTTCTAATGATCCCGAAACCCAACAAACCGAAAGAAGTAGAATACGACGTGAAGCTTTTAGCCCGAACTACTTCAAGACCTTTTTCGTGGAAGAAAGAATTCTCGGTAAGGGAGGCAAAGGAGTCGTGTTGCTAGTACGCCATGAGATCGACGGCTGTCCTCTCGGACACTTTGCTTGCAAGAGAGTACCAGTCGGCGACGACCATTCCTGGTTGGAAAAGGTGTTGATAGAAGTTGAGCTTCTGGCCAAACTCTCGCACCCCAATCTGGTATCATACCGCCACGTGTGGCTCGAGGATGTTCGCTTGACAAGGTTCGGACCGAGTGTCGCCTGCGCTTTCATTCTGCAACAGTACTGCAATAGTGGTGATCTCCACCAGTATGTTGTCGGCGGTGCCCCAAGGGAGGTGACGAAGGAGGAGTTGAAAGCGCAGATGAGACGACGATCCAAAGGCCACGCGGAGACACATCTGGACCCATTTATCGCTCGACCGCAACTCTCTTTTGAAGAGATATATTCCCTTTTTAAGAATATCACCTCGGGTGTGGCGTATCTCCATGGCTCCAATTATATCCATCGGGATTTAAAACCGAGTAACTGCCTCCTCCATAGTGAGGGTGGGAAATTGAATTGTCTCATCAGCGATTTTGGTGAGGTTCAACCTGAGAATATCGTCCGCAAATCTACCGGTTCCACGGGCACGATATCATACTGCGCCCCGGAAGTATTAAGAATGGACGTGTCGGGCCAGTATGGAAATTTTACAACAAAGTCTGATGTATTCTCGCTTGGGATGATTCTCTACTTCATGTGTTTTGGGCGACTGCCCTATCAAGGTGCTAATGCTATTCAGGAGGAGCTCGAAGACATTGATCAATTGCGGGCCGAAATCGCAGATTGGCAAGGTTTTCAAGATGAGCGCCAGGAACGCCCTGATCTGCCATCTAAGTTGTATAAACTGCTGAAGAAGTTGCTTGCCTTGGACCCCGTAGAGCGTCCAAGTGCGAACGAAGTTCTGTTAGCAATGAAAAGCGAAACAAATTTCGACAATATCACAAAACATGATTGGATGACTACGAATTCCTCAACGCTCCGAGGCAACCGCATACAAAATCTGGACTCTCCGTTGCCGCAGGGAACTCCCGTCGCAGGTAATGTTTGACTGATTGACACATTCAATTTTCGGAGTATAGTCCTGCGCAAGTGGAAGCTGACATCGAGCCAGATTCAAAAAAAGAGACTATAAGAGAGCGACAAAGAACAAAGAACGAAAGTGCCGGTGTGTATTCACATCTTGCAGATGGCAGAAGAGCGTCTCAAGAACTTGGTCCCTCATCGCCACGTGAAGAGGAGATTGAGAATCATGAGCAACACAGCCACAGCTTCGGAAGTATGCAACAAGAGCATGGTCAAATCAGCTCACTTGCTATGGAAGAGCTAACAGGAGTGGCCGCCGCCGAGTCGACCAAATCTTCCACTCCACACCTACTGATGGCACCGCCTCGGTCGCTAGGTGAGGAATTCTGGTATCAGCTGACGATCCTGAGCCACCGCGTTGCGTCTAGGTTCCAGATTGATACTGAATCAATCGAACCTGTTATTCGCCTGATGGTCTTCTTACTAAAGCTTGTCACTTTATCCCGACCGTGTTGGCCATATGTAGCAAGCATAGAGGTAGGATTTCCATTGATGACATTCGCAGCTTTGGAATTGGGATGGCCAAGCTCTGTCATACATTTGATCTGGCCCCATAGTCACAGAAATCGTGATTTGACGCAGCGGGGGGGGCACGTTGGGCTCAGCATTGGATTTAGAGCGATACTACTTGCATTTCACTTCGGCGTCTTGTGGACGGCTCGTCGCTGGGACATGCTGTGCACCGGAAGACCTCGAGGCGAGTGGGCCCAATGACGAGAATCGAGCAAGTCTAGCAGGTTGAGGCACCAAGAGTTGTCTCGGATTTTACTCAAGTCTCTGGAGTGGCTCGCTCTGTCCGTCAGATGAAGACACTGGTAAATTGGGTGAACTGCCGAGTTGCAGGCGAATTACAATCACACATCAAGAAAACGTAGTGAACGTTGCAAACTTGCCCCTAGCTTCTCGAATAGTAGGCTGGCAATCAATTTCTAAACAAGTGCCAATCATGAGCAAGACATCTAACTTGTCCAACGACTTTCCTTGATGAACCCCAATAGGTCATGTGTTTACAAACTGTAGATGTGTATAAAAGTTCATTGATCACATGCTCATCTGAGCATCGCTCTGGATCCAAAGCGTACCCGTCTATCCATTTCGACGGCAGCCAGACCAATGTCGTAGCCACCGGACTTGACCTTTTTACCCTCAGTTAAGCTCCCAATCCCAAAATCTGGCTCACCTCCGAGACTGCCAAATATATCGCCTACATAATTATTCGGTTTGATTCCCCGACTGTAAGTGCAGCTCCAATTGGAAACAATCCCTTTAACGATTTCAATGCCCGCATTATATACGTTTTCGACTGCAATGAGAAAGCCATTTTGATCAGCCCTAACCAGATGCTCCCAGTCTGACAAATGGGGAGGCGGTCGATCGAAGTTAGAGCCTATACATCTACATCAGTCATAGGAGCTTCGAAAGAGGTGAGAGCGGACCACGCTGGCGCCCCCCTGAGTGGACGGCGTACCAGTTCTCATTATGATCATCCTCGAGAAGTCTACCAAACCCTCGATGGCACCTCTCACCATGACTTCTAGCGTCGCGTTCTCTTCTTGGGCACTCATACAATAGGTGCCCGTCCCATTAGTCCACAATCTAGTTGTGTTCTCAAACGCAATGGCGAGTTTTGTACCGGAGTAATAGACATCACTTGTAGCAATATCACATTTCACAACGCTCGGAGCCTTTGACGCCATTGCGTTATGATAGCCAGATCCAGAATACTTTGAGCGATACTCCTGGGGACCTATCCGATCAGTAAGCCTTGTTTTAGATGCAAGAATGTATGCTGTGTCTCTGAGCGCATTATTGACTTCGAACACTTCTGTACCATATGTGATGGCAGGATACTGAAGGGGATAGTCACGTCCATAAGAGATATATCCTGTTGGCCAATCCTTTGGAAGAGACCGAGGATCGATTTCGTACTGAAGAGCAACCTGAACAGCATACCGAGCAAGGGCAACGCTCCCGATTGTAGCATAGTGAGGGTTCACACCAGCTATTCCAGCAAAGAGAAAGTACGTCTGACGAAGATCAAATTTGTTTGATAGTACAAACGCCATCATAGACGCAGCAGAATTGATCTCGCCCTCTCCAAGAGTCACTTGACATATAATCCCCGTTTCTGTACAGAATACGCGGGGGAACAACATCGAAAGTCCAGGAACTGCCATTGATCTTGCAGTTAAATTCCCTAGTCTTGATTCCTGGAATCTCTTGTGCCATATCTGTGCTTCTGGATGCCACTACCGTCATTTAAAGGTTAGTAATTCTGCCCCAAACGCGTGAAGGCTGTTTGATTTACCATGGATACGATCACAACTCGTGGTTTTATCAAATTTCTCGTGTTGTCATAGAAGCTAGAGCGCGAAGTGTAACTAGGCACAACTAGGGCGAGTAGGGAGAGCAGTCGTCCTAACATTTTTTAGACGGATGAAAGTCCAAAGACAAAATAATTTGCTAGTAGGATTTGACTTCATGCAGGTGCACTATGATTTTGTGTTAAACCGAAGATAAGATGAACCTTTGAATGAGAAATATTGGCTATGTTATAGTTTATTTAACGTAGACGAGAAGCAAAATAAGAGCATAAATCTGTTACACTGTGTCCGAAACCAGTTACGTTACCTCGAGACAAGACTCTAATTCTAGAGTGGCTGTGGCTAAACTTGCAGTTTGAAGACAGTGAAGTGAAGCGAGAGGGAGGCATGTAGCGGTGGCAAATGTGAGCTAAGCTAACGGTAGCACAAACACTTAGTGTACAGTGGCCCCGGGTATGTCACTAGTAATTCCAAGTAGCAGGCACCTTCAAAATAGGGCATATAAAAGATAGCAAAGGGAAATTTAATTAATAATTTGTGCAATTTATTATCTTATGCTAGCTTTTACCTGTCTTAATGAAATGGAGGGGATTATGTTACTAGCTAGCAACAACCGTACAAGTGCAAGCTTTACGGTTAGTTTTAGGAGCATAGAGGCATAGATAAGTCCTGATATCATAGCTAAAATCAAATCAATCAATCAATCAGTTATTATAATCATGAACCAAATCAGATTTTCATAGTGATATTCGCCGCTACCTTCTACTGCGTTATGTTATTGCAATATAACGCTGCTAGCCCTATTGGTCCTTGACCGTCCAGGCGCCGGCCGGAGGACCCAGAGCTTGCATTTTACGGCTGTTGCTAGCCGGCAACTAGTCCCCTACATTTCAGAAAAGTGTGTGGCATTTTATTTTATATTCAAGTTTGCGTTCTTCTCGCTTACCGCTACCGGGAAACCTCGGCAAATGCTCGCGAGAGCCTCGGTGATACAAGGTGAGACGCTAGGGCAAACACACTACCCCGTACACCGGGTGCCTGTCCTCTCTCGCTAATAACCTTACAGTCATTAATTACAAAGTAAACAATGTAGAACGCTTGGATAAGTTAGCTTCACGAGGCGCTATAAGCAAAACCTACGGCTCCAACGTCGCCTTAAGAAAACAAGAGCAAAGAACTAGCAAACAGAGCTTTTTCGAATTCGCGGTCACGATGTATTAGCGCCTGAAGATGTTTCCAAATATACATGTGTATGTAGTTGAATCCTTGATCGGCGAGACGACCGGGTTTAGTGAGTTACTGCCTTTTGTTAGAATCGTTATGTGATCTATTCAGATTCTATGGAAGACTTTACATATACCTAGACGTACAAGTAATAGCACATCTCTTTCAAGGCCTTAGGGCTACAATTGGGTACCGCGACGCTACAGGGCCCTCCACAGCGTTATTGACCCATAAATACAGTAGTAACTTTACTTCATTAAGACATAAGTGATAAATTTATGGCATTAAGTGTTGAGGCTAGCAAAAGGTGCTCCACTTTTGTGAATGCGGCTGGAGGGAAATCCCTGTTAGCATGAAATTATATACAGCCTTACGGCCTTCAAAGAGAAAGTGCAATCGGCCAGCATCATGGTATATAGTACACCTCTGACTCTCTGAGAGGCCTTACCACTGTTAAAGGGATCGGAAACCACTGAAATATGATGGTGCGCGTTACGGCTCCGAGCACAATGATTCTTCCTTATGAAATATTCTATTCATGGAGGAGCACTAGAGTCCTTGCAACCCTTTTCATCTCTCTTCCCCATGCCCCACTCCGCATTGCATCCTCCTGCCATGTCTTTGCTATAACAATATCGTGCTTACAGGTCTCCACACGTTATGCGCTATTAAACCCACCAACGAAAGTCCCTCTCCTCGCTGGCCGCTGGGCATCCCCATTTGACTACTCCGTACGGAACTTTGTGCGGGCCGCTCATATCTAGTCGTTTTCATACCAATACTTCGCTCTCATATTCAGCGATTATGATATTGCCATTTTTGAAAATGCTTAGCCAGAACACCTTCACGACGTAAACTATCGAGACGATTTAGTCCTCGAGGAATTACAGAATTCCCAAGGAGGCTGCCGATTAGGTCGTGCCCTTATGGATTCAATTCTCGTCGAATCAGCACAGCGCCGTGATAACCATGGCCCGACCGAAAGACTTAGTGCTACACCTCTAGCAGAGGAATTGCGCGAAGATTCTCCCATACCATCCAACAACTTCGCCTTCACGCCCTCACAACTACATAAACTCCTAACCCTGCGCGACCTCAAAGCTCTTGATTTCTTTGGCGGCCTTCGAGGTCTCGCAGCCGGTCTTCGGACCGATGTTGCTGCTGGTCTCAGTGCCGATGAGACCAACCTCGATGGCTCTGTTTCCTTAGACGAAGCTGTAGCCGCCGGTCGAGAATCGCGTCCTGCAGTTTTGCAGAGAATTCCACCGATATCAACGCACCATCTACACCATACTCGGCGACTTGGGGACAATTCTGCCTCTCCGTTTGCCGATAGGAAACGAATATTCGGGGCTAATCGTCTACCTCGCCGGAGACAAAAATCCTTCTTCAAGCTCATGTGGATCGCATTCAATGACAAACTGCTGATACTCCTCACGGTTTCGGCGTGCATATCGTTGGCCATTGGTATCTACCAATCCGTCACGGCAGAAGAAGGGTACTCTAACATCGAGTGGGTAGACGGCGTAACGGTTGTTATTGCCATCGTCATCATCGTCTTGGCAAGCGCTGCCAATGACTGGCAAAAGAACCATAAATTTGAAAAATTGACTGAGCGGAAGAAGCATCGCGAAGTGACCGTATTCAGATCCGGCAGAGCTCAGCAAATCGATATCACCCAAGTTTTGGTCGGAGATGTTATGCATATCGAGGCGGGAGAAGTCATTGTAGTGGATGGGGTTTTGATCGAGGCTTCTGGCCTACATATCAATGAATCTTCAATCTCCGGTGAATCTGGTATGGTTCAGAAGACTGTTCCAGCGGACCACGACGCTTCTCACGCGGTTCTTGCTGATCCCTTCATTTTGAGTGGTACTACTGTGTCGCGAGGCGTTGGACGGTATCTCGTTCTTTCAGTTGGTGCAAATTCCACGTATGGTCGCACACTCATGTCTTTGCGCGAAGATGTTGAGGAGACGCCCCTGCAAGCCAGGCTGGGAAGACTTGGCAAGCAACTTATTGTTTTTGGCGCCATCGCTGGTGCCATTTTTTTTGTGATATTGTTCATTCGATTCTTATTACGCCTGAGATCAATGGCCAACAAGGGGCCATCCAACAAAGCGGAGGCTTTTTTCCGCATTCTCATTTTATCCATCACTGTTGTCATCATCACGGTCCCTGAAGGATTGGCACTGAATGTCACTGTTGCCCTCGCTTTCGCTACGACGCGCATGCTTAAAGACAACAATTTGGTTCGGCTCGTCCGCTCGTGTGAGGTCATGGGCAATGCTACTAGTGTTTGTTCCGACAAGACGGGAACCCTCACGCAAGACAAAATGTCAGTTGTTTCTGGCCGCATTGCTCTTGACGGTGCTTTCGATGACATGGATGCACCCGCTATTGAATACGGGCAGTCGGCACCGGTTCCTATCATTGCGCACAAGGGCGGGTCATCTCAACTTGTAGCAGCTATGTCCCACGAAGTGAAGGATCTCATTAAAGACAGTATTGCACTGAATTCAACTGCTTTCGAAAGTGGTGACTCGAAAAGTTCAGACTATTTCGGCTCTAGTACCGAAACCGCGTTGCTGAAATTCAGCCGAGACCATCTTGGTATGGGACTTCTAGGCACTGAAAGAGCCAACACACCTGTCGTCACTATGCTTCCCTTCGAATCATCGCGAAAGTGGATGGCAGTTCTCATCAGACTTCCAAGCGGGAGATACAGACTTCTAATCAAGGGAGCTGCTGAAATTGTCTTTGAATATTGTGCTTATGCTGTGGAAGATCATACGTACCAACTGACGACTGCTCGTTTATCGGAAGATGACAGAGGTGGCTTTCGGGACACCATCCAGGAATATGCTAACAATATGCTTCGCCCTGTCGCGATTGCATACAAAGACTTCGACGAATCCGAAGTATTCGAGCATCCTGATGACGATCCAGCTTCCATCAATCTTGAGTGGCTTGCATCAGGTTTAATCTTCATCGCCTTCTTCGGAATACGTGACCCACTGCGTCTCGAGGTTATCAATTCTGTTAAGCAATGCCAAGAGGCTGGTGTGTTCGTACGTATGGTCACAGGAGACAACTTTCAAACGGCCAAGGCTGTTGCCATCGAATGTGGCATTTACTCAAGTGGTGGTATTGCAATGGACGGGCCAACGTTCCGCAAACTTACTCATGAGCAGCTTGATGCTGTAATTCCCCGCCTCCAGGTTTTGGCTAGGTCCAGTCCTGAGGACAAACTGCTCCTTGTCACTCATCTGCGCTCCATGAAAGAGACAGTAGCCGTTACGGGAGACGGCACAAACGACGCACTAGCTCTCAAAGCAGCAAACGTTGGTTTTGCTATGGGCATCCAAGGCACTGAAGTCGCCAAAGAAGCGGCTTCTATCATTCTGCTTGATGATAATTTTGCTTCCATTGTCAAAGCACTAAGTTGGGGTCGCACGATCAATGATGCTGTTAGGAAATTCTGCCAAGTAAGTCCATGAATGCAAAAGTGACTGGCTGCGACTTTGGTTGAATAAAGACTAATTAAAACTAGTTTCAGTTCACCATAAATATTACAGCAGGTATTCTTACAATTATCTCCGAACTCGTGGGTGACTCTATTTTCACAGTCGTCCAGCTGCTATGGATCAATCTTATTATGGATATCTTCGCATCTCTAGGACTCGCCACGGATCATCCATCACCAGAATTCCTCAAACGTAAACCAGAACCTCGCAATGCTCCAATTATCAACATAACGATGTGGAAAATGATCCTGGGGCAAGCGCTGTATCAGCTCGCAGTTGTCTTTGTCGTGCATTATGCTGGTTGGGACATCTTCGACCCACATACTCCGGCAGAGATTGAGAAGCTGCAGACTCTTGTGTTCAACATGTATGTCTGGATGCAGTTCTTCAACCAGCATAACTGTCGCCGTGTCGATAACAAGCTCGATATTTGGTACCAAGGAGTTCTCCGAAACCCTTGGTTTATCGGTGTCCAGATTCTCACTCTGGTCGGTCAATTCGTGATAATCTTCAAAGGTGGTGAAGCTTTTGACACTGTCCCTCTAACAGGGGCGCAATGGGGATGGAGCCTACTATTCGGAGTACTAACGATTCCACTGGGCGCTTTGATCCGACAAGTTCCTGACAGATACATTGCCTCGTTTTTCCACAAGGTCGGACATGTCCTTCGATGGCTCACGCTGCCATTTCGAAACTGGTGCTCGTGCCTGTCTGTTCTGCACATCCGAAGCAGGCAAAAGCCAGCTGCCTCCAAAAGCGGTGCCAATGCCATTATCGATACTAAGACTTCTAAGCGACGAGCGAGTCGCTCAACCCAAAGCGAAACCTCAATTCACCAAAGACACGTATCGGAGCCACATCCGGAAAGAACTGGCGACGGTGATGAGAGAGATCTAGATCTCCACGCGCTCATATATGCCGCTCGCTTCGGTCGCCCCATGGGCAAGCACATACTGGAAATACATCCGCAGACATTACCAAATGACTCCATCGTTCAAACAAGGACCAATATTGATATACCACCTAGCCAAGACCCTTGCATCATGAAATATGTGAGTAAGCCTCATGAGGAGCAACAACCACGCCAGCCACGACGAAAACTGGCAAGACATACTTGGGTAGAGCCCACGCGACCAAGATCTGCTGTCCCTGAAACCTCTAAGAGACGCGGTGTAACTTGGGAGAGCTTTCTGCGATCTAAAAGGAGGTGAAGAGGTTCCGTTCTATGGAATGACCGGGCTATGTCTACATTGGACAGCAAGTCATTTGAAACGGCACTTTATGGCATATACGGAGAGTGCAAATTTGTATTTCACTACATTTGCCACGATGACATGACATTTATATATCAAATATATAGGCATTTGATGCATTGTATATAAATATATAAATATATAAATTAATTTCTCAAAATGGGAAGTAGTTGATTTTGAACTATATATTATAAAATGAAGCTCAAGTTTTGGACAAACTGGAAGGTAAAGTGCCGTTCGGTGAGATCACGTACTGCCTTCATTGATGAGTCTCCACAGATGGCTTCGGCTTGCCATTAGAGTACCATATGTTCCTTGCTCGACCTTGACCCCCTTATCTAAAACCACTACCTCGGCGGCCATTTGTATCATTTCGATACTGTGAGTTGCAATGACGAGGGCCATGCCGTCCTCTTGCCAGCAAGGCGATCGGATCAACGATCTTAGGGCGGTGCGGACATCTAGAGCACTCTCCGAATCCAGGCCACTAGTAGGTTCGTCTAGAATGAGGAGGCGAGGCCGCTTGGCCAACGCGCGAGCTATGTTTACTAGCTGAGCTTGCCCCCCTGATAATGCCTGTCCCCCGTCCCCAACGACCGTGTCATATCCATCGGGAAGTGAGACAATGAACTTGTGAATGCCTGATGATTGAGCTGCCTGTACCACTGCTTCTTGAACGAGGTTGGGGCATGTCGACGAGACGCCATAAGCTATGTTATCCCGGATGGTGGCTGGAAACAAGAATGGTTGTTGGGGCACATAAGCCATCATTGAGCGCACGTGTTGCAAGTCGACAATGGAGTATGGCACGCCCCCGTAACAAATTGTGAATTCTGATTTCCGGCCATGAGCATAAACCGAAGAGTCTGGTGTTGTTAAGCCAAGGATGAGTGACAACATCGTGGTTTTGCCACTGCCCGAGGACCCAACAAGTGCTACACATGAGCCGGGGTGGATGACATGAGAAAAACCATTTAAAACCTTAGCTGAGCTTTGTTCAGGAGTAAAGTTGACATTGTGCATCTCGATCGGCAAAGGAGAATCTGGCTGTATTAGAAAACGTTTGCTTGTGTCCATAGTTTTCGTCAACTTGGTGTAGTCAAGGAGCTCGGTCGCTGCTACTCGTGCGGCTGTGAGCTGAGGAAGTCCATTTAGAAGCTCAAAGGATGTCCCGATGCTAAAAAGCAAGAGGTTGATGACCTGAAGAACGTCGTTGACGTTTAAATCGCGTGAATTTTGCGATGTGAGGGAAGTTCCGTAGTAAAATACCAACGCAGTGAGCGGTAAGGTCATGGACTGGTAGAGTCCAAACCAGGGGCCGGTGTATAATGCCCTTTGAAGTCCAACTCGCCATGCCTTATTCGCTGTGGTGGTTTGCTTATCATCGAAATATTGGCCTAGTCCAAAGACTCGGATAAGCGAAAAGTTGAGCAATACTTCTTTCAATGTGGCGCTCGAGTCCGAAGCAGCTTCGTTGCACTTCTGTTCCCATCTTGAACTGACCATGATGTACAACTTGATAGCCAGAGCAAAAAGAGGTAGAGGAGATAGCGCAACCAATGCGAGTTTCCAACAGATTGTCATTGCCCATGCCACAGATATGGACATGATTGCAACAATCACTATCAAAACTGGCAAGAACTTTCCCACTACGCTACGCATTTCTTGGGCGTTTCTATCGAGGCACCGGCTGAGATGTCCTGGACTGTGCTGCGTCGCTTGACACCACAACTTCGGCTGGATCAACACTTTACCAAAGATATCTCGCCTAAGGTGATCAATCCATGTTTGGCTGACTTTGTCGAACAAATAGTGTCCTCCGCCAGTGCAAATACCGTCTGTGACAGCGATTCCGATGAGAAATAATGCCCATCTGAGCCCTTGTTCGACCTTGTCTGTCTTGGACCACATCGCACCCAACAACCTAGCCAGGCAGAAGGAAAATGCAGGAGTAGCAGCTGCAGCCAATAGACAAAGTAGAAGAGCCAAAACACAAAGAATGCGATCTTCGAAGCCTAGAGACGGCCACAAAGTGGAAAGTATGCCTCGAATGGAGTCATATGGACGTGGGTCCGGTTGGCTGGTTCTGTCTTCAATTTCTGCATACCTATATTTGCAATTGGGCTTTCTCTCCATCAATCCATCTCCTGTGAAATCCGAATCAGACGACTGCGAGATTTGATCACTGTTGTCAATTGTCTTCTCCCGCGCAAAGCATGCTTTTGTACATGCATGTCGTTTCTGGAGTACATAATTTGTCTCGGTTGCGCAAAAATGTCTGTCTAAATAGGTTGAGAACTGCTGCTGCTTTCTTTCCACATCGTCTGTTATTCGCCAACCTTCGATTAGGCTTTTGCGTGTGTCTTTTGTATGAGATCTTGAGATACTGGCATGTCTACCAGCTGATTGGATGAATGAAGATGAGCGCAATGTGATTTGTTGATACCCTGTTTCGGAGACATTGGCAACATTATGGGATGAGCCTTTACCGTGTGGGTTCAAAGTACTCGAAGCCGACACCAAGTTGGCTTGATCAGACCTGGTACAACTTTTCGGAATGCAAGGCGCGGTAAACGCGTTTCGAAGGTCTTGCATGCGTCCCTGACGAGTAATCGTACCGCTTCTCATGACAAAGACAAAGTCTTCATCTCGTATGCTTGAAATGTCGTGTGTAACGACTATTGTAGTCTTGTCTTTACGCCATTCCCTGATGGCATTCATGACGATGTTTTGACCGATTGGGTCCAGGGCACTCGTTGGTTCATCAAGAATCAGTATCGCGGGATCGCGCATCCGAGCCCTTGCAAGAGCAAGTCTCTGTTTCTGTCCACCGCTGAGACTGTGGTTGTCAGCACCGACAATGGTGGCTAATCCGCTGCGTAATTGCGACATCGTGGACTCTAATTGCACAAAAGTACAGGCTTGTCGAACATCCGTCTCAGAGACATCGTCTGGGCATATGGAACCACATGCCACGTTGTTGAAGAAGGAATCGTGCATAACAGAGCTCTTTTGATGTATCAACGAGACATGCCTGCTCAGGCAGCTTGGCTGTATATGATCAACAGGGTGTCCATCGATGGACACTTCTCCTGCGATAGGGGCGAGGAGGTTGGCCATCAGACTGCACACAGTACTTTTTCCTGACCCGGACTCTCCTACCAGAAACGTAAATTGTTTTGCGGGTATATGCATGGTCACACCTCTTATAATGTTATCCTTGAGATTTGACTGGTAGGCAAAATCGACCTTCGCTTCTTGTAAGCCAGAGATGGAAAATTGTAACACGACGAAAAGCTTACTTGATTCAACTGGATACTGCCAGCACATGTTCGAAGTATGACAGAAGGCTCGGCACGGGAAGTGATGCCTAGATCCTTGTTCGACCGAGCCAAATGTACGAGAAAATGCGCTGCAGACTTTCCTTTCGATAATATGAGCCACTGACCGGCAAATGATTCGACTCCATTGAATGCTGTGATGACCGCATAGAAAGTTGTAAGGACGTGTCCGGGCAAGAGGCCTTGTTCCACCAGAACGAGCCCGTACCAAAATCCCAAGACGAAAATTGATACCGACCAAAAGGCGAGATATCCCATTTGTATTGAGTTACAGCGAGCTTGCGCCAAGAAATGGCGAGCAGCGAGTCTCAAAGCATCACCGTACTTCTTTTGTTCTCGATGAAAGCCGGAAAATACTCGGACGATGTCTATGCCATTGAAAGAAGCGGCGGCAATTGTAGATGCCTTTTGCAAGGATTGCCTTTGAGACAAGACTTCGGAATCTAAGTTCCGAGTGGCGATAGCCAAGACCATGAAAGATACTGGTAGGGTAGACATGAGAACCAAAGTCAATTTCCATGAGTAGTAGAAGGCGATACCGAGTGATGCACATGATGTGACAGTGTCACAAATGACGAGGCCCAATACTTCCGAGAGCGCTAACTGGAGATCACGCGTCTGTCTGTGCAAAACGAAAACTTAGTTGACAGAATACAAAGAGGGAAGCGTCCTGAACTTACGTATGAATCCTGATATGCAGACCCTCGATTCCATCTTTGAGATTTTCTAACCATTCAACATCTCTGGATAGAAGATTTGAAGTGACGTGTTTTCTTACTTCATTGGCCTGCAGCTCGCCAAATACAATCCAAAGGCTGAGGAATGAAGCACTTGCCATCCAGTTGCCAACTCCGAGCCCTGCAAGGACAATACACCATTTCGACACCTCGGCAAGAGCGGATTGTCCAGAACGGGATCCCTCTCCAAGCTGAGAAACAACATCAAATATTCGCCCCAAGAACACTGATAAGAGTGTTTTTAGAAACGAATTCAAAGCAGTCGCCACGAGCGCAGCCAAGAGAACACCTGCGTGAGTCTTCTTTGTGAAGGAAAATAGACTCCCCCATGAGCAAGAAGTGCCAGCTTTATGAGAGGTCGAATGATTCTGAAAACCATCCGAAGTAGACCCTTGGTCTGAGAAAGATGAGCTGCTCTTGGAATCAATGCTCGGGCCATTCGATGGAGTTCAATCTTTCAGAGAAGGCATGGATCGACCACATACTATGTTGATGTTGAAAAGAAAAAGGCCGGATTCGATCATAGTCGCGATAGGAAAGTTGGTGAGCGATGAGCGCTCCCTGTGATGCAACATGGTTCTGATGTGCGACCGAATCCAAGGATGCGATGGACGGTGCTTAGTATAATACCAGGCACCCATTGTGTGGAGGTGAGAGCATTACTATTGTCTAAGGGCAGATTAATTCTTGTGGTACTGAAACGACAATTCATAGAGAACAGACAGATTCCTAACGAACAGTCAGAGCGCAAGATGGCACATAATGAGCGGTTAAACCACACAAAACTACTTGTTGTGTTAGGATATCAACAAGGAAAACAGTTGATGCACATGGCGGGCGATGATGCTACAGACGGCGTCGTTGATGCTTTTAACTGACTCACTCAACTGTAGTAGAGGAAAACGTTGCCAGCTTAGAGCGGAACAGCATTTTGTGAGCTTCAATGCTTCGCACCGCACATTATGACCAAACCAGCCTGACCAGAAAACTGAAGAGAGAGGACAATACAGATTGAGCTGCGCTCAGGCGATGATGTCCAGAATACAACATGCCGTTCATTCATATGTAGGCATTACCATATCCCAGGGGAATAGGTGGCAGACAATGTTAAGACATCTGGCCAATAAGTGACAAAGCACAGTGTTAGTACAGTTTTTTTCCCGTCGCTTTCACTGTGAGCTTGATGTCATACGTGCGTGCATCGATGCCCCTCTAATGAATAGGTTTGACCGGACCCCACGTTGACAGGCCCTCAACCCAGAATTTTTGTCACGAATGCATAAACATTGACTGCCTTTTCTTAACAAGATTAAACGCCCAAAAAACGCCCAAGTCGCGTGACACGCTCTCGCAGCTCTCGCAGAGTCAAAAGCAAGCAAAAACTACAGAACATCATAACAAAGATGGATCCAATCGAGAGCATGTCCGTTGCCGGAGGCCCTGTGCCGAAGGACTTCAACGCGGAAGAAGCAGTGAACTTGGAAGATGTGGGTTAAAATCGCACCCCTGACCGGTGTGGCCGAGTGCTGAATGCAACAACGATCTTGAGCTAATTCAAGGCAGATGGAGAAGCAATTTGCTGTCAAAGGTTCGCGAAATTTTTCTTCCGCCCCCGAAAAGTGCACCGGTCGCTAAGTCTGTCGGCAGTCGTTCAACACATGCAGACATACTGGTCAATACTTGAAAAGGTCAAAGGCTCATCGTTACGACTCACCAAAATGGACGACGAAATTTATGACCACCTCAAGGAAGCTTTCCCCGAGTTCAACCCCGCCGCCACCATCGACGAAGACGAAATGAAGAGCAAGAGCGGAAAGGAGCGCTGGAGAAACTTCATGACGGCTTACGAGAAGAAAATTGACGATTATAACTTTGGCACAATGGTTCGAAACAATCCCAAGGTGGAGTATGAGGAGAGCACCACCGTTTTCGGTATGGATCTGTTCAATATTTATGTTCGGCCATCTTCAATCGACTTTGCCTAACATGTTGTGCAACATAGTTCCGCGAATGCAGTTTTATGCCATAGAAATTGCAAGGTGAGCAAATTCAAGGTCTTGAGAATAGTACTTGAGCGCCTTTCAACTCTGACATGATGCCGAACTCAGGAACAAGAATGGATTGAACGACTGGATTTACGAGCAGGCCCAAGCCGAGAAGGCCAGGTCGAAGTAGACATGCCGCTTCATGCGGCTAGCCTTATGAGCCTCAAAGAAGAAGAAAAGTACATAAAATTTACGTCCAGAAATGTTACAAATCTGGAAATTGTTAACCGATTTTTGTCAATTGGTCAATGCCATTTGCATGTCGCCAATCCACTGGATCATGAGCACGGTTTCTGCGAGGGTCGCATTGGACTGCGCAATCAAGGGTAATGCATCTTTCATTATGCCGAGTCATACGGAGTGCAAACAGTGAAGAGCACAGATGATGTATCAAAAGACCGCATTAATTTCTAGCTAATGCAGGAATGTGCAAACTAGATAACCTACCGGCGCGGATATGGAAAAAATAGCATTTGTAGACTCCAATACCCCGAATGTGAATGAACTACCGCGGCATTCTGATCACCAAGTTTTGTCGTGGCCCCAAATTCATCGAGTAAGGAAGGCTTGAATATTCATTGCCTTGACCAAAACATGGAAAGACAATCTCGAATTAGCGCAGCTATTGTTGCAGAGACTGTGAAGTCGTTAGGGAAGTCATGCTGCGTATCCAGCATTATCATGTATGATTACTCACCATTGCAAGTTTGCTTCTTGACCTGATCTTTTCACCAAAAATCAACAGCACCCAGGGAATGACTGAAAGAACCAGGGCGATCCCACCGAGCATGCCTCCAGCGCCCTTGAGGCCCAGGTTGCCAAACATTGCATGGACAATGAGTGGGAAAACACCGGCAAGAATATTGCGGCAAAAATTATGTGCAGCTAATGCTGTCCAAGCTAATGCTGAAGATGCGTATACGTGGTACGTGTCGGCAAGATAATTGAATGTGCAAAGGTAAATTGAATAAATGCCCCAGATCTCAAAACCTAGCCCAAACGGATTCTGCATGACCACTCATGTAATCTGGACTGAGCAAGCCCCCGAACAAACCAGCAGGAAGAAAAAAACTTGTAATGCAGGCGAAATACAGGCGTGCCTCCGGTGAGTTGGTAGGGAAGCTCTTCCTGAAGAATGCCCAGAACTTTGAATCACAGTACATAAAATCCTCACCGTAAGTCCGCCACTGAGGATGTTTGAGTAGATGCTGTTGAAGAATGCTGATCGTTGTGGCGACAACCGAAGCTGCCAAATAGCTCCATATACTTGACTGGACAGATAGAAACTTTTCTGATACAGAAAAGGATAGATTAAGTACTGCCCATGAAAATGCTGCCCAGAGGGGGAAGCAGAAGGTCACTGGTTCGGTGAAAAGCATGTGAAAAGGACGTCTTACAGAGGTGGCCATCATTTGGAGCACAGAAGGTCGGTTATCATCTTCCTCGAAGACCCATCGAATGCGCAGAAGATTTCCTCGCTTCACAGATGCAGTAACAAAGACTTGTTCCAGGTCATTTGCACCAGAGGACAAGCAGGTATCGCTGGAGGACGCCGATCGTGCAGGAACCGGCATCGAAGAGCCTAGCAAGTACATTCCAAACACACCGTTCGCTTCCAACTCTTCATACCACTGATTCAGCTTTTTTGCTTTTTTGCTCAGCAAGACAGAGGCCGGACTCTCCTTGAACAAAAAGATACAGGAAATAAAAAGCATGCCGTCTAACATGACCTGGTGACAGAAGGTCCATTTCCAAGCTAACGTTGTTTGCCCAAGTGTTTCCATGAAGGCTGAGCCAACCAATGGGCTAGCACCAGTCCTAGCAAGTACAAAGCCACTGAATAGAGCCATCGGTGTATTTCGCTCGCCTTTACGCCAACAGGTCTGCAATGACTCCACCAACAACGGAGCTGAAGACTGACGCGCCAACTCCAATAAAGAATCGGGCGATCAAAAGTCCCGCAATGTGAGGCATGACAGAACAAACGGCTTGAAAAACGACGAATGTTGCACCGGTAATGACAAAGACTGGAAAACGACCCCAGATCTCTGAAATTGGGGCCAATGCCATGGGTGCAAATGCGAAATCCATGCAAAACGTGGTGATGCCAACAAAAGTGACAAGGCGACTTGTATTGAGGTCATGGGCAATAGCACCTGCTGATGGTGAATAGCATCCTGCCGTGCATGCTGTGAGGAATGTAGCAATGCATGAAAGCGCTAGAGAGACGTTCTTCCCAGCTGAGCTCCGTTTCAAAGGAGAGATGTAAGGCTGCAAGTCGGGACATGACGGAAGATTGTTCTCATTGCTGAATCCAGCTTGCTGCGGGGTCGGGATCGTTGGCATGACCGTATCAAAAGACAAATAGAAATACTTGATGGAAACGGCTTCGTCAAATTGCGCCCCACGACTTGAGGCATCGTGCGATTTCCCATCCATCGTGGCCGTTAAATATTGTCGAGGAGCATTGCAAAAAGACTGTCTTGGCTGATCTTTTCCCAAGACCTTGCAGCGTCCTTCTTCAGAGATGCGAGTAGAATTGACGACCGTAACCATGGCGGATTACTCAAGAGTATTGGGGGAGGAATAAAAAAAAATGCACCGGCAACAATAGCTGTGAAGATGAGTGACCTTTATTGAAGATGGGTCAATCAGAGGCATACATAGCCGTCCACGCGCAGGACAGCGATGGCTTCCTACTGTAGGCCAGACATGAGGACAAAATTCTGCCGATGTGTTCGGCCAAGACGAGACGATGCGGAAGTTGCTTTTATCTGTGAGAAAATAAGGAAACAGTTGCAAGAGCCGGGAATGAGTCGGGATTAAACGGGAATACGTGACGGTCTTCAGGAGTTGCCCCTCGCACCTCGCTGTGAGTCATCACTGTCATACTCCCTCAGTCTGATCACTCAGCCTCATGTACTTTTCCCTGTGTCTTGCTCTGTGTGGTGATATCCCTCAAATGTGACTTTGTGTTTCCCCTCGGAGTTATGGGAAAGAAAGGGAAAGAGAGAGGGAGAGAGAGCACGAAGAAGTCTTGGTTTAAAAAATGCATCAATCGATGTTTTGAGTTACAAGCTCGACGCTACCTAGTGGCGAACAAAAGAGATGGTAGTGGAAGGCGGAAACCAAGTCACTTATTCCCTCGCTGCCATATGCAAGGCAGAGAGACAACGAAACATCGGTTAGTCGACATCATTCGCACTTGTTACATTGCTTGCAGCTTTTGGCCCTAATTTCGCCTCGGCCTCTTTCAATGCCTTGTCTTCATCATGATCCTCGCGACTCATGCTTTCACCATCTATTCCTCCCACAACTCGTTCCGCGGCGCCTTCTTTGAGTGTGCCGTCCTCGTTGACGTCTTCCCGTAGGTAAATGGTGAATACGACTACTAAGTATACCTCCACCGTTCGTTTGTTTCGCAGGACATATCTAAGTTCGTGTGAGCGCCTGGGGGATCTAGGTTAAACCAGAAAATGATCAAAACATTGCACAAACGAATATAAAAAAAAAAAAAAAGAGAAAGAGAAGAAAAGGGTGATCCCAAAGAGTAAGAAACAAGTCTTTGCCTTGAAAAGAGCAGAAAAGCAAGCCAATGATAAGCAAACTTGCACATAGACTAGACTAGAATGAAGAACACAATGAGTGGATTATCATACCTTAGGCCTTGGCCATCCCAGTATTTTACAATTGGCAAATGAAACCCAGGCAGTTTCAGAGCCAAGTTTGTAAAGTCGATGTAGGGATTGTAAAAATCGAGCCCGTATGTCTTCCCATACTCGAAAACCCATTTTGTCTTACTGTCGTCTCGTAATGCCCACTTCATGCGTGCTTTACGGTCGTCCGGCATGCCTACCGCTTGCCGGGCTTTTATGCCCTCTTCGTCGCCGCCTTCCTCGAACCACAGACCGCCCTTATCCGCATCGCAGACGCCAGCGCCTACGTGAATAGAGTTGAAGGAACTCAGAGCAGGGCCATACAGGTATGGCCTGTCTGCGTAGGCGTCTCCATCGAGGCCAGGATCAATCCACCATCTGACAATTCTCAAAGCAGTGTTGAATCCGGGAGGCAGTTTGTCACGAATAGGACGGTCAAAATCATTGCCAAACTGAAGATCATGACCACTTATTCCTTCATTCGCCGTCTGATTATCGGCGCCTTTGTCTTTTCCATCCTCTGCGCCGCGCGACAGGTTGTCTTTTGAAGAGGCGCGATTGTGCGGCGTAAATTGAAATGAAATGCTGTACTGGTCCTTGCTATATGCGTGGGGCTCCGACGAGAAATACGCTGATGTAGACGGCGCTCCCAAGGGGAGACCATGGTAATCCTGTATTCTCACATTCAGTTCGATGTCGGCGCCGTCGCCCTTGATGCTTGTTGGCTCGGATTTGTTCACAGGAATTTCAACGTGCGTCGTTGCATCATAGCTTGGGCCAGCGGTGATCCGCAGCACGTACTTGTCCGCCATGTCGATGATGTCCGGGTTCTGGATAATTCAATTATCAATCGAATAAGAAAAGGTTCAAATTTGAACTTGCCAAATTCGCCATATTCAAGTTTGTTGGGGAGACCGCTTTCCTCCCATGACGTCGACATATTCTCAAGGCTGGTGGGGAATTTTGATGGGTGCCGGACCTCTAAACGCGCATCTGTCTTTTCTTGAATGCGCATCTGCCCTTAGTCCTAAAACGGAATAAGTACCTTTCCACCTAATTCCCTGCTAAAGATACTAGCTCTCTTTAGTGGCAAATATAGGTAGCAACGTGTAATGCTTCTCTCTAAGCCACCTGCGAGTTAAATACGATTTATTCCGTATAATCCGCTGTTAGGGCAGTTATAATAGCTTTAATAGTAGCTTTTTTAATAATATAATACCTTTAAATATTATATAGAATAAGCATCTTAATTAATAGTAAAATTCAACAGACGCGAGCCACAGCAAAATCAGGTGGGTGGGTCGTCCTTCCGTTTTAGGACTAAGGGCAGATGCGCATTCAAGAAAAGACAGATGCGCATTTAGGCGTCCATGGGTGCCACTGTTGCAAGACACAAAAGGATAAGAAACGTACAAATTAGTCAGTCGACTGCGCCCTTTTTTTTTTTTTTTCGTGTAACAGCCACTGCTCAACTGCTGCGGCCAGCAGAGCACCACGATTCTTCATGACTATGAACCGCGAAAGCCATTGTAACAGTGAATTTGGATCAATCATTGTCATTATCGCCACATGCAACTTCTGGTTTTTAGCAAAATTCTGACAAAAACGCCCATCCAGTCCTATCCTACAAAGTCTACAGAGTGTAATTCTGTGAATAAGGTTCAGTCAAGTCTAACTTGGTAATCTCGCGGGCGCGCAGCAAGCATTCACCAGCCTAGAGACGCTCCATGAATAGAATTTGACAACCTTCATATTATCTGCCCAGCTGGATCTTCAGCAATGCGATAGTGGGCATTGGACGTTGCATTCGTAGTGATCTCGACCTGTTACTAGTGTCTCAGAGTGTCAGCGAAACAATACGGAGCACCGAAAAATGATTGGAACATCCGTGAGCGAACTGATGTTCATCCGTCTCTCAATCCTCGTTTTTCGCTACATGCCCGTTTTCTATATCGCTTTGCTTGCCTCTACTTTTCTCATTCAAACCGACTCTAGCTTACTTCGGAGGCTCAGAATAGTGTTGTCGGGTTTGCTCTTGGCCGAGCTCTTCTTCTTCACTCTCATTTACGCTCCCCACAAACAGAGGCTACGTCGAGCAGCGATTCATCCTGTTCCTATTTCCCCAGCAGACCGGAAAGCCTTGTTCGAAAAATGCATTACCAATACCCCTCATCCCCAGGAATATCTGAGGTGGTGGTTTCTGGGTGCCCGTATGGAAGATATCCGGCATGATAACCTCCAAGAATTTTTCTTGTGGGCTTTCTTCGATACTGACATGCAGAGTCAAAGTCCTGGACTGATCGATGAAGACATGTTCAATGAACTCGAAGAATACATTACTTTGACTGAGAAGCAGCTTGGCCATCCGCTAGGGGAGGGAAGAGGTGCCGCAAAATGCCTTCGCTTGACATTTGACGAGGTCCCCTCTGTGTATAGGTGCCTCCTGTGGTACTTTATCATATATCTAATCGATATGGCTACACATGCCGCTCTTTCCTGGTACGGATTCCGTTACTATGCTCGTTCATCTGATATGTCATGGGCAACTTTTCCACCCCGACCACAAGAATTGTTCGCCAAATGTCGCTCACCCGAGCCAGAACTGGGGTACTGGTTTAAGCCTCACACTTGTCCGCATTCACGGCCAATTGTGTTCTGGCATGGCATCGGGGTTGGACTGTGGACTTATGTGTGTTTTCTCACACAATTGGGCCACTCAACCAGATCGGGTGACGTGGGATTAATCGTGCCAGAGGTGCTCCCGATCTCCTTTCGACTCACTCACCCACTGCCGCGAAAGCACGAGCTTCTGCGAATGATCATCGGCATATTAGATCATCACCACGGATGGGAGACTTTTAAACTTGTTTCGCATTCCTATGGGTCTGTTCCGACCACGCACATGTTGCATTCGCCCGTTCTTCAACGACGTATAGCCGCGGTTGTTCTTATTGACCCGATCACCATTCTCCTTCATTTGCCTGATGTGGCTTACAACTTCACTCGAAGGCCACCCAAGATGGCTAACGAGTGGCAGCTTTGGTACTTCGCCAGCACTGATCCTGGTGTCGCCTACAGTCTTGGTCGCCGCTTTTTCTGGCGCGACAATATTCTATGGCGGGAAGACTTGTTTTCGAATCCTCCGCAATCGGGAGCTGAAAGAGCCCAATTAGGCAGGCGAAAAGTAGCTGTTAGCTTATCTGGAAGGGATTTGATTGTCGACACTGCGTCAGTTACAAATTATTTGACGTCCAAGCCGCGAATCATTACTGGTGATGACGCCATTGGCCACCCCAGAGAATACAGCGAGGTGCCCTCGGACGAGGTTGATGTCGTGATTTTTCCGCTTCTAGATCATGCTCAGGTATTCGACTGCAAGTATGCGCGAGATTGGGTAGTGCAACTCATTCATTCGTATGGCTGACTTGGTGTTGGCAATGGATAGAAAGGTACAAAGTGGGAATAAATAGAAAAGAGAACTGTTTACAGCACGCACCGCACCGGACATGGCAAAAACATGCGATATCTATTTTATGTGCCTGTCGTATCTTCACATCCACCTCAGTCTACAAGCGTGGCTCCC